>JAOPSE010000034.1:4395537-5034556 GCA_029449295.1 Zea luxurians
CGGACAGTTCGGTGCACCCACAGACATAAAGCAACCAGGGCCTTCCAAATGGAGCTCCAATGACTGCTAACTGCATTGGGGCTATAAAATGGACCCCTAGACGCATGGAGCAGTACACCAAACCTTCATTGAACATCCTAAGACGCCTAGACTCTGCAATCACGCATTTGGTTCATTGCGATTGAGATTTGGGCACTTTGAGCTGTGACTCTGCTGCGTTGTTTTGTGTGCTCAGTTCTTGAATTGTGTGTGTGTTGTTGCTGCGACTCTAGTTCGTGTGCGTGTTTCTATTCCCTCTCTTACTCTTGTGGTTCTTGTGATCAACCTGTAAGGGTGAGAGGCTTCAACTTGTGGAGATTCCTCATAAAGGGAACACTTGATAAAAGAAAGAAAATTATGGTACTTAAGTTTGATCGTTGGATCACTTGAGAGGGATTGAGAGCAATCCTTGACCGAAGGAGGTCACCACAACGTGGAGTAGGCATTGACCGAACTACGGGATAAAATCACTATGTCACTTGCGCATCTTTTTCTGTGGTTGTTTTCTTTCATAGAGTTCTCATATATTCATTTGCGCTATTGTTTCTAAGTTCGATACATATCATAAAGGATCAATCAAGTAAAGAGTTCTCTCCTCTCTATTCATATCATCTTGGTTTTGATCTCACTAACATTTTTAAAGGGTCACCTATTTACTCTCTCTCTTGGTGCTCTCAATCTTATACATAAGGCTCTAACTTACTTATTCATCGGATAAACTATTTTTTGTCATCTTAACAAGATGGATGATACATAAATTACCATGTCAATGGCTCTGTTGACTGGTTATTTAGGATGTGACTACTCTAGGTCCCCGCTACATTGTAGAGAACTTAGTTTATAATATAAATTTAAATAGTTTAAAATTATTTTTAATTTAAATAATAAACAAAATAAATTATGTGAATGCAATCTAAAAGTTCACAACTTTAGCTTCATAATTCTTCATAATTGTCTAGAACACCTAACGATTTACTACACTAAGAGGGTGTTTGAATACACTAGAACTAATAGTTAGCTGCTAAAATTAGCTGAGACATCCAAACAGTCTAGCTAATAGTTCAGCTATTAGCTACTTTTAGTAAATTAGCTACTAGTTAGCTAGCTATTTGTTAGCTAGCTAATTCAATTAGCAATTTTTAGTCAACTAATTATTAGCTCTAGTGCATTCAAACACCCCTTAATTTTATCAAATTATTTACAACATGTATGCTACTTCTCTTAGAGAGTGTTTGAATGCACTATAGCTAATAGTTAGTTAACTAAAAATATACTAGTAAAATTAGCTAGCTAACAAATAGTTAGCTAACTAGTAGCTAATTTACTAAAAATAGCTAATAGCTGAACTATTAGCTATGGTGTTTGGATGTCTCTAGCTAATTTTATCTACTAACTATTATCTTTAGTGCATTCAAACACCACCTTAGAGTTGGAGCAATTCTAAACATAGCTCGTGGATGTTAAAAAAGGGAATGTATAAAACTCCCTGTCACCATTAGAGCGAGGTGAGGATTCTTTATAAAATTAAAACTAATGTTACATGTGCTTTGAATATACTGGATTTAAAATGTGCACATGAGGAAGAAAAAAAAGTCCCTCGTTCAGTCGTTCCTCAACCTACCTCCGCCGCTCCGCGCTCGACCGCCGCCTGCCTTCCCATTCCCCCCGTCTCCTCTTCCCTTCTGCCATGGCCCAGCCCGCTTTCCTCTCCTCTCTCCGCTCCCGCCTCGGCTCCGCGCCGCCGCCCCCGCCGAACCATCGCCACCAGCCCAGGCGCGGCTACCACGTCGAGCTCGGGGCTCGCGAAAAAGCGGTAAGCGCTTCCCCCAACCCTCGCCATCTCCTCCTTGATTCGGTACTTGGGATCGCGAGGCCGTGTGGGGATTCTTGTTCTGACTCGTGGGTTTGTGGAGTTCGATCGCGCCTCTAGGTCTGATCTGCACTCGTCGTGTACTCGTGTTGTGAACTGCGTCGGCTCGATCTGGCTGAGTCGGGCGAGCGTAGGCAGTAGCGGACCAGGATTTGAACCTAGGGTAGTCAAGACTAAAACTTTAACATATAAAATAGTGTATAATCCGGTACTACGAATATTTAATTTCCATCAATCTGGTACATGATGAAAAAATAACCAAAATATCTCATAATGCTTTTAAATCATCAAATTAGGTTGCAAGTGGTATATATTTGTTTATTTAAGCCTAAACTTTAAGTAGTTTGTTTTTAGACAAAATTCTAGGGTAGTCAGGTACTCAGGTACTTACCTAAGCTACCCGCTAGGTCCGCCCCTGGGCGTAGGTGTGTTACCAGGGCGCCATGCTGGTAACAAGGTGTCGTGATTCGGAGCTTTCCTGTAAGCGCGGGGTGGGTGCTGGTCATTGTGGGGCAGCAGCATCGCATAGAGAAGTTTCGTCTGGGCTCTGGCCCAGGATGACTGTCCTCGAGGTGCTTTGGGTTGCTTTGCTTATGGTTATCAGTGTTATTAAAGCGGTAAAACGTTAAAATGTTATGAACCAACTTTTCAACGTTTAAACTAATGTTGAAACGTCTTTTCAGACTTGACATAGAATTTCAAATGTAGAATAAGTTCATACATAAGTTGAGTTCACAAGCCAAATAACATTAGCATAAAAAGAAACAGATCAAGTTCAACAACACAAGTTCAACCACACAAGTTACAACTTTTATGCATGATTAGTCGGCTTGTTCGCTGCGGCTTGCTGCGGCTTTAATCCGGCTGCGGCTGCGGCTTCTACAGTATTTTTCTCTCTATGGATTGCAGCTGCAGCAGTCCAAACAGCTGCAACAGTGTCGGCTTGCAGCCAGCCGAACACGCCCAGTAACCATCATCGAACTCATCAATATTAAGACCATGAGCATCCACGCCTTGATCATCACCATCTTTTCCACTATTGCTTCCTTCAATTTCATCTTCCACATCAAGAACATCAAGAGCAGCGCAGTGACAGGCTTGCACTGGCGGCTGGCGGCTTGCACTGGGCACTGGCACTGGCGGCTTGCGCAGAGCAGCGCAGTGGGCAGCGGCTACTGGCTGGGAGCAGCGCAGTGAGGCAGAGCAGCGCAGAGGTGAGGCAGAGCACTGGCGGCTGGCGGCGGCGGCGCACTGGACTTTGGAGCGGCGCCGCACTGCCCTGTGGGCGGAGGGAAGAGGGAGGAGGGAGGAGGGGGCCGGCGGCGTACCTGGACTCCTGGAGGCGGCTGAGGACGACGGTAGCGGCTGAGGACGGCTGGCAGCTGAAGATTTAGGGTTTGAGGGCGGCTGAAGATTTAGGGTTTGAGGGCGGCTGAGGACGGCTATAAGGCCTAGGAAGGCCCATTAACATCTAGAACGTCTATAGAACGCCTAAAACGCCATAAAACGCGTTTTAGACGCTTACACGACGCTTAAACGTCCAAAACGGACGTTCAACACCATTTTCTTAGAACGTGCGGACGTTTTAGTTCCTAATTTAAGCGACGCTTTAATAACAATGATGGTTATGGTTACTAGGGTTGCAATCCCTGCCAAGCCATGCATGATAACAGATGCATCAGATCATCTGGATTAAACGGGGTCGTGTCTTGGTGTGCTTCTTATACCTTGTGAATCATTCAAATGGTCTTGAGGCATAGATGTAATACTCCATCTCTTGGGTGGTGTTTCTGGTCACCGTAGGCTTTAGTTTCGTAAGTGCTGTGTTTCAGAATTCAGATGTTGGGAAGTTGCTATCTTACTGCCATTGTTTTAAGGGGGTGTTTGGTTTCCGCCTCCTTAATTTTAGCGACTAAAGTTTAGTCATTTTTTGTCCCTAAACTGTCAAACGGTATGACTAAGGGGGTGTTTTGTTCCCACCTCCTAAACTTTAGTTGACTAAAGTTTAGTCACTTTTAGTCCCTAAACTACTAAACGGTATGACTAAATGAAGCCTTCCAAATAGAAATTGTAGGGACTAAAGTTTAGTCACTAAAATTTAGGAGGGTGACTAAGGCCCTGTTTGGATCCTCCTGGCTAATTGTTTGTCAGTGGCTAACAATTAGCCGACAAATAATTAGCTAGCAACAGTTATCCAATGTATGTTTGGAGTCTTGGCTAATAGATGTCCTTTTCTCTTTATACGATATATTAGCACCTATTAGCAAGGTCTAATGACTAATGAGCAAACAGTTTGCTAGCCCTTCGGCTAACAATTAGCCAACCTGTTTGGAGATCAAGGCGCTAAAATTAGCTGGCAAATTGTTTGTCACATGGATCCAAATAGGCCCTAAAGGAATCAAACACCTTCTAAATGGAAATTTTAGGGACTAAAATCTATACTATATTTAAAGCACCAGTTTCAACGGTCGTCGTGCGTCATATTTTTACAAATAACCCCTCACAGCTATTTCAAATTAATTCGCTGCATGCCTATAGATGGCCAAACAGCGGCCCGGCACGGGCCAGACACCCGCGGGCCACAACTCTGGCCCAGACATATCATGCCGGCCTGCTGACTGTGCCGGGTCAGCCCGTTAGCCCGTTGACCCGTTAGATTAAATCAGCGTAAAATGTTAAAAAACAGTGCAGGAGACACTGGGTGAAGTTGCCTAACCAGTAGAACATCATGCTCAAATATTTTTTAATATTGAATATAAATTGTATATATATACGTTTTTTGTAAAATAAAAAATATAATCGTGTTGGGCCGGGCCAGCACTACGGGCCGAGGCTACAGCCTAAGCACGGCACGACGTTCTTGGCTCTTCCAAGCATTAGGTCGTTTCTGAGACCATATTGGCGCAATGGACTTCATGGTGTTTGAGGTTGCTGAATTAGATGGAGAAACAATGATTTGTCACACTAACAGTAAAACGAAAGGTTATTTTTTGGTTTTAAACATTAGTAATTGCTACGAAGTAGCATAATTTATATAGAGTGCATCCAGTTTTTATTGATGCCTGACTTTAGCAATCACTCCATATTTTGATCTATCTTTTTTATAAGTTTGAGTTCATGTGACTTACTTTAGAAACTTGAGCTCACAAATTTTTTCTTATTTGGTCTCTGTATGGTGGAATTATGTCATTTTATAATATCTGTTCGTTCAGTCAGTTGTTGTGAACTCTTCTAATCGCTCACTTCATTGGTCGTGTTGTACTAAGACATATTGTATGGAGTAAACAATAACATCAGTTAGCCAAATTAAAAAATATTATATGGAGAGCGGAGACAATTAATAAAAAATCTTGAAATTTTTTTAGTGGATAGTTTACGTGGGTATTGTTGTAAGCCGTCGCAACGCACGGGCAACCGACTAGTTAGTCCCTAAAGTTTAGGAGGGTGACTAAAGGAACCAAACACCCCCTAAAGGTTGACAAGAGCGACCCCCTTCCAGCAGCCTAGGTGAAGAAGGCAATCGCCTAGGTGACGCCATACAAAGATCTTAATATATAATGCCACTAAACTTTTGAAGTAGACTGAGCAGTCCTCCACTCGTCTCCGCCCTGGGTGTGTAACTGTGTACAGCGTGAACACGCAGATGCACTGACAGCGTGCAATCAACATGCACAAACACTGGATGCAGGACACGGGAAAGGCAACTACCACAATCCTCTCATCCTCTTTTCCTCATCCTTTTCTTCTTCAATCCCTCTCTTTCCAGTATTCCTGCGCGATTTCGCGTAATTTCCTTCCCGCACGCAGATAAGGAACTACATAAGGCTGGATTTTATTGTGCCAGATTGATTTCTTGCCGCGCAGGCATTTCCTTTCCCCTTTGCGTGACTGTGTGAGGCTGTTCACGAGTAAGGAGACCACCACAGCCTACTTGACAATGCCTCGGACGCCTAGGATGCGGAAGTGGACGCAATATGCTCGCATAGCTACGCGACCTGAACACTCAGATTTTTTTGCCTGGATGACTAGGTGACGCCAAGGTGAGACGCCTTTAAAACAACGCTTACTGCCTAACTGCAATGTTCTTTGTCATGTCAAAATTTGCATCTCTTGGTGAAGACAATGAAATCATTATGTAAATATGATGGAGGGTTTTAGTACTTTCCCTGGGTCTTTTGTGAAATCATATTTCTATGTGGCTTTTGATCACTTTCTATGTCTTCATGTATTTGGTTTTCACAATTATGATGGTGTCAACCATTCATATACACTAGTACAATACCGTGCGTTGTGACGACATTAGAAACAAGGTTTTTAAGTCGATAAGTCGAGTCGAGTCAACAAGGTACCGACTTGGTGACTAGTCGATAAGTCAGTCGACTAGTCGTCGACTTGCCAATATAGTGGCTGTTTTGCCTATATAATGGCTTCATATAGACAATATAGCATTTATATATGAAGAAAGGGCATGTTTTACCTCATTTGAAGCCTGAAATTGAACGAAACTGAAATAAACATCAGGGCTTACCTCATTTGAAGCCTCAAACTGAACCTAATCAGCCACATAAGTGATAAGTCATAAACTCATAAGTCATAACAGCCATATATAGACATAGATTTCAAATTGGAAATCAAATAGCATCTTCCATCTCCCCAGAGCTTGCCGTGAGGGCATGCAGAGGGGCGGGCAGGAGAGGGGGAGCAGGACTCACCAGAGCTTGCTGTGAGGGCGTGCAGAGGAGGGGCTGGAGGCAGCTTGAAGAGGGTCTGGAGGCGGCCAGAGGTGGGCGGCGTGTAGAGGAGGGGCTGGAGGCGGCCATAGGTGTTGGAGGTAGGGTTTATGTTGTATAATGGGCCTTTAGGCTACTTGGGCCGAACTGGGACACAAGTCGGCCGACTTGCCAGACCAAGTCGACGACTAGTCGACTGAGAATTTCCAGTCGTTTCCAAGTCGCCCGACTTGCCAGAAAAGTCGAGCCGACCTCACCAGTCGAGATCCCAGGGCCGACCCAACGACTAGTCGCCGACTAGCCGACGACTTGAAAACATGGATTAGAAAACATACCGAAGCAACACAACAATAATGAAAAT
Source organism: Zea luxurians (assembly GCA_029449295.1). Lineage (NCBI taxonomy): Eukaryota > Viridiplantae > Streptophyta > Magnoliopsida > Poales > Poaceae > Zea > Zea luxurians. The sequence continues at coordinate 4,402,538 of JAOPSE010000034.1, forward strand.
TTCCTATATGCAAGAGGATGCATTATATTACCATGAGGCGCCCCCAGCAAGCCCAGATCGATCAGTACAGTAGTGGAATTGGGTATTGGGAGCAGCATTCTTGTAGGCACCACCAAGCACCAGGAAGACTGGAAGAAGGTGTAAAGCTAGATGAGGGCAATGGACTTTGTGACAGCAAACCGCTCAAAGGCAGCAAGGGGCTGTATGTGGTATGTACTGCAAAAGAGAAACATAAATTACACATTGTTCTCAAGGAGACAAGGATCCAACAACTCTTTCAATTAAAATCACAACAGGCCTCATGAATTCCTGATGCATCATAGTACCTGAGAAAGTGACACCGGCTGTAATATCTGGGAAAACCAATCTCTTCACATTTGACAACCTGTAGGGTAAATTCATGTTAGTATCTTACTATTGCGAAATATGCCACGAAGGTAGTAATACCCATGTAAAGTACGGGATGTAGAAATACATACACTTGGAAACCCCTGTTCATGGAGCCCAAATCCGACGAGAGCGACCAAGGGAGCAGCAGACAGCGGACTCAGCAGCCTGTAAGATTAAGGCGGCAGGAGTTTGCATATACAGATGGGATTAGAGGAGGTAGACTGCAAGTCTGCAACACTGGGACCTAAACACAGGAGGGGGGCCTCGAGAGCAGGAGACAAACCTGACGACAATGCGCCAAAGGCCACTGAAGCCCATGATGATTTGGAAGGAGGAGGCCACAATGAACACGCCTTGTGTCCCCCTCACGATGCGCACGAATTTCTGCAGCAGAGAGATGAATTAGTGTCAGTGCATTCGATAAGCCAGCCAGCCGAGTAGCCGACCTCCGTTGGAATTGGAGGCGGGCAGGATAGGAAGGCGAGGCACACCTCGTGGGGATCGGCAATGCCGCTGTAGCGGCCGGCGAGGATGATGAAGATGGTGGGCGTGACGAAGGTTTAGGAGGCCCCCATGACGGCGGGTAGGCGCTTGTCGAGGAAGCTCTGGATCAGTGTGTTGATCCCGGTAGGGTGGTAATGGGCTCTAGATTTTACATTATAAACTTTAAGGATTGAATCTGATTAGGGTCGGACCCTATTCCTATTCATTTTTGAACTAAAATTATTTAAGGGCCCTAACTTTTTGCGAATGGGCATTTGGATCGTCATCCATTACCACCCCTAGATCCCGGTCACGAACAGCAGCGTCTGCACCACCCGCGCCTTCTCCTCCTGCGCGAGAAAAGATAGAAAGAGACGAGCTTTCGTGTCTGGCTCCGGTGGGCAGCAGCGGATTGCTGCTGCCCATCTAGGGCACAAGCACCGTGACGGTGGTGTCGAGCATGATGAGGTAGTGGTGGAATCCAAGGAGGATGGCCTCCGCTGCATTGCAAACAAGGGGGACAGCGTCGCACGTCTGTTTGACCGTTTGAGCGAGGGCGTGGTGGGCGGTAGAACAGCCACCTTGTTTTTGTTTTATTCGTTGCGGCCTCGCGGCGATGGGAGCAGCGAGTGGGTGGAGAAGGGTTTTATGATAGAAGCTAATGGCGGTGGAGATGAGGATAAGCTCATAAGAACGCACGATGGTGGAAACCAGTGGCTGCAGGTTGATTTCGAGTAAATGCATTTAAAAAAAAAGTGATGACGTAGGACGACTGTTGTGCTTTTTAGGAGTAGAGATAGAGAAGAGGTCCAGATCGAGGTTGTGCAATGTTATTGTTTCTGCTACTATATATTTCATATTACACCTTGAAAGTTTATTAAGACATCACACCAATCTACTAATACACCGCACCACTGTTTCATTGGCATATTTTTGTCCGAGTTTCTTTGTTATATGTGTGTTTTTTAGTTTTTTTACCATCATGAATCATATTATTTCTCCTCATCAATACTTAAACATTGTATTGCTATTTGGCAGCTTTTGGAGGAGGATGTTGCTTTGAAGAGGTTCAAATCATACAAAAACAGTGTGAAACAGGTCTCCAAGATCGGGAATGCTCTCACTTTAGCTGTTGTACTTGGTATGTCTATGTAGTTCATTGCCTTTACCTTTTGGTTTCAGCTCTTTAAATCTTTGGGGATTGTACTGTGCAGTTATTGATGCACAATGTAAGTTCATGCTGGCTGCTTCTCCTACTGGTGTATACCTACTATTTTGTTAGCTGTGGTTTTTTTTTCTTATTATTTCAGTGATAGTTAAAGTTGTGCTTAGTGAATTTTCTATCTCGAAGTAAAAAAAAAAATCTAGCTGGATAATATTGGTAGGGGACAGTTGTATATTTCATACTTTACAATTTGATACACAACTTACTGAATTCCATTCTCTTGATTAATTGAATCTCTAGTATATTTTATCCTGCATTGAGATTCCCACTACCAACAGATTGTTTCGCTAGATTTTCTGATGTTGAAGGTTTTTGGTGGGTTGACATTTGATTTGTCAGTCTCTGGCATGCATGATTAGTTACCACATGGTAGTGGCTAATGTTGCTTCTGGTGTATGACCAATGGTTATCAGTTATCACCCAGTTGCATTTAGGAACATGGGATATTTATCATAAGGCATATTTTTTCTTGGGTATCTGTATTGCTATTAGATGTCAACCATAGCCACAGAGTGTGTGGACATTACATCAGGACACTTGTACATTTTAGCGTTCTGCATAATCAGCACTAGGATTTGCTATGTTTTTTTTTTCTTCTACACTAATTAATTGATAGATTGGGCACAGTGCCTGCAGTTAGTTCTAGACTGTAAGCAGTAGGTTTCAGCGTTATCCACTTATCCTTTATACTCCCTTCGTTTTAAATACATGTCGTTTAATAAATTAGTTAAAAAAATAGTAGTTTGTCATGACGCGTCTCATTAGAAAGCTGAATGTCACAAATATACCTTACGTATTGTCAGTATATCACAGAATTTAACCAGAACCATTCTTCCGAAGTGAGCAGAAATGGCTACTTCATTTCACCTATGCTGCCTTTTGCATCAGAAGTAATATGATCTGATAACAGATGCTGACTGGTGTTTGTGTCATTATCCTGCAGCTTGCAGCTACGAGCTTGCTGTGTTGGCGACTAGCACAAAATGAAGGAAAACGCGGTCATGTGGGGGCACGGTTTTTCCGGGAAGTGATCCATCAGCATGAACTGGCACTCTCTCCCTTCGTGTTTTTTTAGCCCCGTTTGTTGATCACTCGTACCGCGTAAAATAAAATAAACTAGGTTAACCTTGATTGGCAAATAATATCTCTGTTTTTATGGCCTAGTTGCAAACAAAGTGACAGAAGCATTCATTCCGTGGTGAATCGTGAAGAATGAGCGCCGCCTGCTTTCTTTACCACCTGAGAGTGTATCCTGCATTCCTGCTGCACATTGTAACAGACGTGCATTTATTGAACTAAGTTTAATACTATATCTATTCTTGAATATTTGTTGACCGTTAGTTTATTTTTAAACTAAAACGTGACAAAGAACGGTGGGATTAGAATAAAATGTGTGTTACGATCGTTAATCCCTGGACACCAAACAGGGACGGGTGGATTTGTGTTCGTGCGCCTTCTGCAGTTTCGTCTATCGCGGACAGGTTACCGTGTAGCCCAATGTCCCAAGTCTCCAATGCCAGCCTTCCTTTTGGGATATGACGGCGACACCGCGACACAGCCCAACCAACATCTGGGCAAGGAACAGATAAGGAGTGCAAACCTTGTCAGGGCTTCGGGGACAGCCAAAGAAGACGGACGGACCCAGTGAGGCGAGCACGGGCGCTCACCGGCGATGGCGACGAGGGCATGGGTGGCCGCGGCGGTGGCCTTGAACCCTCAACTGCTGCCTCTCCGCTCCTGCTCGCCCACGCAGTCGGTCTCCCCAGCGCAGCGCTCGCCGTCGATGGGGCTCCGGCTGCGCAGCGGCCGGCCGTGCCTGGGGAAGTTCGTGTGCCGCCGCGCCAAGAACGCGGGATACGAGGACTACAAGTTCCCGGACCCCATCCCGGAGTTCGCCGAGCAGGTCAGCCTCCCCCTTCCCCTTCCTCATGCTGAGTCGGGACCAAGACTTCTTCTTCTGCTGCTGCTATTATTTTTTTCTGATGGCTCACATTCTTTTTGGGGGGGCGTTTCAGGAGACGAGCAAGTTCAGGGAGCACATGGCGTGGCGGCTGGAGCAGAAGAAAGAGGACTACTTCGGGGACCATGTCGAGGAGATCGTTGACGTCTGCACCGAGGCACGTACGCAATTCCTGAAATTCCAAGCGCATAGTTGTTGGTTTAATTCCTAGTAATGGCGAGCGAGTGCTCTTGCTTTTAGTGTATGGATTGAATCGAGTCGGGAGTTGGAACCACAAAGTTCGCTTGCACGAATTAGCATTGAAACGAACGAATGTGCAAGAGTAGAAGACATTTTGCACACTACATAGACAGTGAAGCTTGCAAATTGTATGATGCTAGACTGCTAGGCATGTAGGGTGACTACATAGGCATTTTGCACACTACATTCAGGCAACTGTTTTGTAAGCTAATGCGTATTCTTAGGCTGACTCCAACGGGGAGAAGCCATTTTGGCCATGCATTTGGTCTTTTGGTGGTTTAGCTAGGCATCCAAATTGTTAGTGTATCCAACAAAGAAGCCATTTCATCTTGTAGTATTGAATTGGTGGATGGTGGGACTGCCCACACGTATAAAAAATGGCTGTACCCTTCCTACCATTCATTTTAGCTTTCCTTTCTCATTTCAGCCAAAATGGCTGCTCTTTTTACCTTCCCTGTTGGATGCACTACAGTATCTATGCGTAGGAGGTGACAATGGGCTCTATTTGTATTCATTTTTGAACTGAAATTATTTTAGGGTCCTAACAAATTGTGAAGAAACATTTAGATCGTGATCCATTACCACCCCTACCTATGTGCCATCTATTTTGCCATCGGCTACCCCTTCTTTAGACCGTCTTCACTAGAGCGTGGAAAATATAGGACGTGGAACTGTAGATGACACCACTGTTTGGAGAGAGAAGTTTGAAATAGGGGAGGAGATAGATGATCTGCTGAAGATAGCCTTAGCTGTCCTGTTGGAGGCAGCCTTAATTAGTGGTAGTAACTACGGTAGTAACTACTGTCTGTGCGTTTTCACATGTCCCGTGAATTTTTCATGTCGGCAACAGGACAACTTATTCTTAGTTGGTAGATACGATGAGACTACACCTGTACGTAGACGAGTTAAACTGTACCAGCAGTACGTCCAGCACTAACATATGGCTACTCTCGCTGTGGCAGCAGATCTTGGGGACATTCCTGGAGAACGATTACCGTGGACCAGGGACGCTCCTGGTTCACCCGTTCCTGGACATGAAGGGCGAGATCAAGGAGAGGGGGCTCCCCGGCGCACCTCAGGCGGCACGGGCGGCGATAGCATGGGCCGAAAAGAACGTGGACAAGGACTGGAAGGCCTGGACTGGGGAATACTAGCACTAGTTCTTTTGTTTGACTGTGCACTTGAGGTGGAGAGAACTCCAGACTGGTCGTTCCCAGCAGCTAGCTATTGTGGAACAAAATTTTGTCCGCTTCAAATGTTGCTCTGTCTGTCGTCATGCATACACTTGTATTTACAGCTGAGCTAATAACTGGACGTCCTGCTCAGCTCATATGATCAAGCAGCTGCTGATAGGCAACGTCCAAAAAAAGAGTAGCCAGCACGACCATAGCGGCACTGAGCCTGTGCTGCTCGGATGAGGTGCTGTCCTCGCCCTCCTCGCCTACCCCGGCCAAAAGGAGGAAGAGGTATCAATAAAGATTTTGCCATTTGAATTGGTACGAGAAGAGAGTAAAAACTAAAGAGGATGTTTCTATGTTTTACCACCTGCTGCTGCTGCTGCTGCTGCTGCTGCTGGGATGTACTGTATGGTTTAGCACTGTGTTCCTGCTCTATTATTCTCAGTTAGATCAGAGGCTGGTTGCAGCTTGCCAGACTGGCATATACATCTCTTGCTACTACTTGAGCTTGCACGTAGTGTAGAGTAGAGTGTAGAGATACGGGGTCTGTTTGGTGGGCTGTCTAACTTGCCACCCTTTGCCTAACTTTTCTGTTTAAAGTTAGTTCTTCAATTCGAACGATTAATCTTATATAAAGTGTGTCTTAGTTAGCCACAAACCATACAGGTCCATGATCACTCTAACAGAAAAGTCCTCAGACACGGTAAAAAAAGGTAGTCTGACACTGAAAACCCCTTTGCTAGCTAGCTAATGAACACACAATGGCTGTGCATCATGCAGAATTGCGAACTCCCTGCACCCTAGGCAGAATAACACAATAGTATATAAACCAACCCCCCCATCATTGTTGTTCAGCATCATTTTAGAATAGCGGTCAACACTAGTGGCTAATGGGGATCATTGCAGTAGCCAATAACAGGGGCAGTTTGGCATATCGTCTTTTGATGCTTCTTTTCAGTGTTTCCGGAAGGGAGTGTATGTAGATCTACGTACGCACCCCAGTGCAGCTGGCAACCAATGTTGGCTGAGGTGAGAGACGGCAACATGTCGTGGACATCCAGCTTTTCAAAGTAAAGGATTTGCTATGACTTTATACTACAGTCTTGCCTTCTTAATACTGGGAATGTAAAGTTCTTTTATAAGAATTTACCCCAATATAACTTCTGTTGTAGCATTTGCTATGACTTTATACTCGTCTTCAGTACTATACATTATATCAATGTCTTGCTTACATGTGCTTCATTGCAAAACGATATGTAGACATTCTACCATCTATATCTCTGCTCAATATGCATATATAAAGCACTTACAAGAGTGAAATTTGACTTCTTAATTTTTAGTAAACTAGTGGTCTACTTGATATATCTCAATATCCTCTTGATTCTTGTCCAATGAATAGTACGGGGAGCATACTCAAACTGACATGCCTTATTATTTACTTAGAAACAATATTAAGTTTAGTCCAAGTTAAGTATTGAAAAGCTTCAACTACACTTCTATACCTTGTAGCATCATTTTGACTCTAGAGGAGATCCTTCTTAAAGTGATTAAAAGGATCATGACGCTCAATAAAGGGGGATAAATTGAGTTTTTTTTTTGTTTGCAAAAATTAAGTCCTAATCACAAGCCCAATTTCACACTGCCATCTAATATGTTTATAAAGAGATAAGCGCACTAGAAACAAAACCTATGTTATCGTGACAATATTTTAAATGTAAATGATCAAAGTAAATTGCTAAATATTAATTGTAAAAAGTAAAATAAGGGTTAAGATGACTCGCTCGAAAAAAGAAGAGTTGGTACTATCCACTAGTACTTATTAAAGCACCCGCACAAGTATAACATTTTCTCTTAGTCCATGCAAGGACTAACGGAGTGTTTGAATGCACTAGAATTAATAATCAGTTGGCTAAAAATTATTAGTGAAATTAGCTAACTAATAAATAACTACCTAACTATTAACTAGTTTACTAAAAATATCTAATAGTTGAACTATTAGCTAAGTTGTTTAGATGTCTCAAATAATTTTAGCGGCTAACTATTAGTTCTAGTGCATTCAAACACCCCTAAGTACTCATCTTAAACTGACTTTTCGCTAATCCGGCACGGTAAACTGCTGCTTCGCAACCGTGTATAATGACCGAATCAAATCAACTATAAACACTCGAGATGATCATTCTTGGAGCTATCGTTTTCCTCTAGCATTAATATAATTCATTGGTGTTAAGAAAAACCTATTGGGGGAAGGTTGGCTAGAGATTTCTTGGAAAAATACCAGCCCCCTTCGGTCCATAATGAGATGGGGCTAATTCGATTTTTATTCTATAGATTTTTCGCTTAGCACTATGTATAGAAGGGAGAAGTCGTATGAGAAGAAAACCTCATGTACGGTTTTGGAACGGAGATTTTTTAATAGAATGAACGACCGTAACGGATGTTGGCTCAATCCGAAGGAAATTATGCGGAAGTGAAAGTCGCCTAGAGGGGGGTGAATAGGCGAAACCTGAAATTTATAAACTTAAGCAAGCACTAAGGTTGGGGTTAGCGTTAGAATTAAATTCAAGTCCTAAAGAGAGGGGAAAACAAATTAACAAGAATTAAGGCGAGTGAACATGTTGATTTGTTTTACCGAGGTTCGGTTCCAAAGAACCTAGTCCCTTTTGAAGAGGTCACAAAGACCGGGTCTATTACAACCCTTTCACTCTCTCAAACGGTCACTTAGACCGAGTGAGCCTTCTTCCTTAATCTCACGGGTCACTAAGACACCGCAAGGATGTCACACCCGGATTTCAGGGGCACCAAAACCCGAGCGCGAACATAATCACCAGGTGTGCTGGGACCAAGTATCACACATATGATGATTCATGGCACAGGATCGAATGTCACATCTTTACTATATAATCAGAGTTTTGTACAAAATACATAAATAATTACATTATATGGTGACAACGGTCCAGCAACCCAAAGTTGACTGGGAGACGACGGCCTAGATCTCTCATGAACTCATCGCAGCATTCTCCATGCGCCTCATCCTGCGGTACCTGTACTTGACCTGTGGGGGGTGTGAGACAGCAAGAGTGAGCTCACATACGTTCATCGCTCAACAAGTTGTGGGGAATAATGTGCATGAACTCGCCAAAGGTGGGAGCTCACGTGAAGTGTAAGGCTTACCAAAGAGGATGGTTAGAGCTGAGCATTGCTTTTAAAGTTGGTCAAAATTTTATTAGCAGTTACTAAGTATAAGTAAATACCAACCCAATTAAGTAGTAGAACAAAAGTAACATCATCACCTGCGATGCAATGCATATGACAAATTGAATTTAGTTCCATAAATTAATCATCAGAGAGTCCTGAGCTGCTCATGACCGTGAGCTCGGCTAGTATACCAGTTTTACACTCTGCAGAGGTGGTACCCTTTACCCACAAGTCATGTTACCCATCTGCCAAGGGATCGCGACTTCCCATACACCTCTACCGAGGAGGCGAGGCAGGGTAACACTACGAGGCCTTTACAAAGTTCCACTAGCTTTAGAAAACCCGCTACAGTTTATAGGAAGCTCCAATGCAGGGTTCTTGCCTGACCGCCATCGCAGCAAAATCAACCAAGGACCTCCCTACACTGACCACTCCCCTACTGCCCTTGCCCCTTTCGGGTAAGGTAGTCCTCCACTAGCTTTCCTAATTAATCAGCCAAGGGCGTCCATAAACCCTTGTGGTGGCACATGTTTCTCAAGTTAAGCTCTATGTTCCAATTAACATTAATGATCTTGACATGAACATAAATAGAATAACAAAATAACTGGAACATAGATATGATAAATAATTATCCCAAATCCATGTAAAGCAATAGCAAACTACCCAAGTGATTCAGGGGTAAACAAGGTAATGAGATAAACAATCTAGGGTAACCTATTGGGTCCCATCAAAATTAACCTATGCAGATCATTATGATTAATTAGAACATGAGTGGGTAAAAAGAAGTGATCAAGGGCACAACTTGCCTGGGACTTGAGATTCCAGGTACCAACTTGCTTTTTAGATGACTCGTGTCCTCACTGCTAAACGTAGCAATACAAACAAATAGTGTACAGGCAAAATTAACATCACACCAAACATAAGAACAAAATACATGTTAATAATCTACATATTAAAATAAGACTCTAGGAACAGGAATCATTAATTTTGGGGTTATAGATTTTAAGTTATGAATTTCTAAAGGTTTAATAGGCTTGAAATAGGATTAAATGAGAAATTATTTTTATTACTGTTTCCATGACAAAACAGAGACTCTAAGTGGTAGAGAATAATATTACAAAAATTTAGAAAGTGGAATGGATTAATTTGGAGTTCAAATGAATTTTCTATGAATTTTATAAGTTCTAGCCATTATTTTCCTATTAAAAATCCCTTTTCCAATTTATTTACTCAATTTCACAGAGCTCTGGATCGGGCCTCAAATCCAGAGAAACCCAGGGGTCACGGGGTAAGATACCAAAGACACAGGGAACAGCCCAGTGGACCGCGGGTTGTTTTTAAGTAAATCGAGGGGCTCTTACGTAAAAGTGTCCCAGCGAAGGGGTATTCATCGCCGAGAGCTGCACGATCTCAAATGAACGGCCCGGATTAGACTTGGGGGCAATCCGAACCGGTACGCTATATGGACTATTGGATCAAGATCCAACGGCCCACGATTGATCCGCAAACCTAACGCGAGGGCACGATCTCACCCGTTCACGCACCGATCAATGACTCCGGTTAACCAGTGCGAAAAGGGTTATGCGCAGAGCCATCCTAACCGTCCATCCCGAGATTCACGGTCACCAGCTTTCTCCCTCGCCCAGCACAGGTCACGGCGGCTCACCCAAGAGCCACGGTGGGAGTTCGTCGGCGTGCGCACGATTCTCCGCCCAAGCGTCCCCAACACTAAAATTGATTGCTACTACGCGACGAGGAGGACGAGGCGAGTCGATTGGATGGGTTTCTTACCGACGGAATGAGGCACAGGAGCGTGGCCACGACGATGGGCTGAAGTTCGACGGTGGCGGCAAATTGGGCGCGCCCCGGTCACCCTCCGAGCCCACAATCGCCACCCAACCGGTCCAGGGGCTTGGGCGAAGCCTTCTGTTCGCGCGCGAGGCCCCAATTTGGCGTCGAGCACGACCGACGACGGGGAGGATGACTTTCGGCCCCGCCCCACTCTCTCTGCACACGCGCGGTGGTTGACCGGAGCTCCAATGACTCGATATGGGGAAGGGGAAGCGCTTGGGAGGTCGCCAGATAGACTCGGTATAAGTAGGCGGGGGAGATTGGAGTAGTTCCGAAGGATGCGCGCGGTCTGTTGAGCTCGACGCGAATTTGGGGGAGCAGATGAACAGAGACCGAGTCCGCGCACCCCGGTGCTCATTTTAGGAAGAAGATGACTTACATCCTGGGCCCACAGAGCGGTGAAACAAGCTAACACAGCGGACTTGATTAAAGCCACCGCCATGCGGGTCCCGCAGCCAGAGACATGGCGCGGTGGGCTGGCACAGTGAGTGAAGTAGAGATGGGCCAAAAATGAGGTGGTAGGCCCAGCACAGATGGTTTTCTCTTTTTTCTTTTTTTTATCCAATTCATGTATACTAGCTCAATTTCAATCCTTGTTTTGAATTCTAGATTTAAAAATCACACAACAGTATAATAATACTTCTTCTATCTGCACTAATATTATTTATTTATTGTTATTATTATTTATTATTCTCCCAATTGTTTAATTAGGGAAGAAATAAATGACTTTATTAAAATCCCTTTTTCATATATATTTTCATTTATAAGTTAAGGTAAATTTAAATTATGATTCCTTGATTCAGCTAGAATGCATCACAGAAATAACATCCGCATGAGATGCACATTTCTTTATTTCTTTATTTGTTATTATGCCATTAGTTGAGTATGTAGAGAAAAATAAAAGATAATCAAGGGATCCCAAAACACCCACTTATAAATTTACTTATTTGTTTATTTTATTATTTTTTTTCTACTAATTTTGGGCTTTACAAATCCTACCCCCTTAAAAATAATCTCGTCCTCGAGATTTGTAAGAAAAGGGATGTAGCTTTTTTTTCAACACATATGCACAAACAAAATCTCAACATGATGCATAATTTATTAGCAAAACATACGGTCAAATAGACCTTATTATTCCTTCTTAAAATCATATCATCTACTAACTAAAGTAACATCTAGATCTTACAAATGGTAGTAATTTATATATATGTTTATATAGCTTGGTGGAGCTGCTGGTGGTGGTGGAGGTTGTTGTTGTTGTTGTCTCCCCAATCGCGCTTGCCTTATTTCTTGGCGGACCTAACGTATTTCCTCGCGTTCTTGTCTTATCTGATTTTGCATCTCGGTCACCAGGTCTGTTAATTGTTGTATTACGAGTCTTTGGGCAGCAACCACTTGATCGGTTTCAACAGGTGGAGGATTTGGAGAATTCATTTCTGTTTGCTGTTGCGTGATAATCTTTCCTTTCCTGGTATTGACCATGAAAGTTAGAAGCATATGATAATAGTTTTGCAAAGGAAATTATTCAATAGGCGGAATGAATAAGCTAGTAGCTGGTTATAATCTGAAGATTCTTTAGTAGGGCTTAATCTTTGTTTTATGTCCAGATTGGGGTAACCAGTCGTATAAGGTGAATATCCAAGGGTAAGATAGAATCTATCAAGATGAGGGATATATATGGGTGAGATAGACTACAAGATGTAGGTTAAAAGTTTGTTTGTTGTTAGGTGGGAATAGATCATATTCGTTAGAAGGTTATGATATAAGCCAAGTGGTTGGGATAAGTATGCTTGTTAGAACAAGACAAGTCTCTACGAATACAACATAATCTTTTGAGATTAGTTAGATCTATTAAGATGAGATAAAATCTTTTTAAGATAAGATGAATCTATTAAGATAAGAGAGAATCTTATTAAGATAAGATGGATCTATGATGCTTGATATATTCTAGTGGTGGTATTCTTAATTTGTACAATCATCTTATGATTTATTTATTTATTTATTTATTTATTTATTTATATTTATGTCTATATGTATATGCAGATGTAATTGTGGACATTACTCCACGATTCATCACACTCAATCAAAGATCCAAATCAGGCAAGTATCATAAGAACAATCATTCAAGCATATAGAAAAAAATAGTTTTGTTTTTGTTCCTAAGATTAGGTCTCCTAGTCCTAAAGTCAGTTTAGGCACAAGATTTCAAAGTGTGAAATCCAAGTTTGTCTTTAGAAAGAAAAGGTAAGAGTAATCAGAGTAAAGCGGAAATAGATGAGAAAAGATTAAGATAAGTTTAAAAAGAATCAGAGTAGCAGAGGTAAGTAGATAATGGTTGTCCAGTTCTATCTAGGTTTCGTCCTACAGTCAACATTCCTCTGATACCACTTCTGTCACACCCGGATTTCAGGGGCACCAAAACCCGAGCGCGAACATAATCACCAGGTGTGCTGGGACCAAGTCTCACACATATGATGATTCATGGCACAGGATCGAATGTCACATCTTTACTATATAATCAGAGTTTTGTACAAAATAAATAAATAATTACATTATATGGTGATAATGGTCCAGCAACCCAAAGTTGACTGGGAGACGACGGCCTAGATCTCTCACGAACTCATCGCAGCATTCTCCAAGCGCCTCATCCCGCGGTACCTGTTCTTGACCTGTGGGGGGTGTGAGACAGCAAGAGTGAGCTCACATACGTTCATCGCTCAACAAGTTGTGGGGAATAATGTGCATGAACTCGCCAAAGGTGGGAGCTGACGTGAAGTGTAAGGCTTACCAAAGAGGATGGTTAGAGCTGAGCATTGCTTTTAAAGTTGGTCAAAATTTTATTAGCAGTTATTAAGTATAAGTAAATACCAACCCAATTAAGTAGTAGAACAAAAGTAACATCATCACCTGCGATGCAATGCATATGACAAATTGAATTTAGTTCCATAAATTAATCATCAGAGAGTCCTGAGCTGCTCATGACCGTGAGCTCGGCTAGTATACCAGTTTTACACTCTGCAGAGGTGGTACCCTTTACCCACAAGTCATGTTACCCATCTGCCAAGGGATCGCGACTTCCCATACACCTCTACCGAGGAGGCGAGGCAGGGTAACACTACGAGGCCTTTACAAAGTTCCACTAGCTTCAGAAAACCCGCTACAGTTTATAGGAAGCTCCAATGCAGGGTTCTTGCATGACCGCCATCGTAGCAAAATCAACCAAGGACCTCCCTACACTAACCACTCCCCTACTGCCCTTGCCCCTTTCGGGTAAGGTAGTCCTCCACTAGCTTTCCTAATTAATCAGCCAAGGGCGTCCATAAACCCTTGTGGTGGCACGTGTTTCTCAAGTTAAGCTCTATGTTCCAATTAACATTAATGATCTTGACATGAACATAAATAGAATAACAAAATAACTAGAACATAGATATGATAAATAATTATCCCAAATCCATGTAAAGCAATAGCAAACTACCCAAGTGATTCAGGGGTAAACAAGGTAATGAGATAAACAATCTAGGGTAACCTATTGGGTCCCATCAAAATTAACCTATGCAGATCATTATGATTAATTAGAACATGAGTGGGTAAAAAGAAGTGATCAAGGGCACAACTTGCCTGGGACTTGAGATTCCAGGTACCAACTTGCTTTTTAGATGACTCGTGTCCTCACTGCTAAACGTAGCAATACAAACAAATAGTGTACAGGCAAAATTAACATCACACCAAACATAAGAACAAAATACATGTTAATAATCTACATATTAAAATAAGACTCTAGGAACAGGAATCATTAATTTTGGGGTTATAGATTTTAAGTTATGAATTTCTAAAGGTTTAATAGGCTTGAAATAGGATTAAATGAGAAATTATTTTTATTACTGTTTCCATGACAAAACAGAGACTCTAAGTGGTAGAGAATAATATTACAAAAATTTAGAAAGTGGAATGGATTAATTTGGAGTTCAAATGAATTTTCTATGAATTTTATAAGTTCTAGCCATTATTTTCCTATTAAAAATCCCTTTTCCAATTTATTTACTCAATTTCACACAGCTCTGGATCGGGCCTCAAATCCAGAGAAACCCAGGGGTCACGGGGTAAGATACCAAAGACACAGGGAACAACCCAGTGGACCACGGGTTGTTTTTAAGTAAATCGAGGGGCTCTTACGTAAAAGTGTCCCAGCGAAGGGGTATTCATCGCCGAGAGCTGCACGATCTCAAATGAACGGCCCGGATTAGACTTGGGGGCAATCCGAACCGGTACGCTATATGGACTATTGGATCAAGATCCAACGGCTCACGATTGATCCGCAAACCTAACGCGAGGGCACGATCTCACCCGTTCACGCACCGATCAACGGCTCCGGTTAACCAGTGCGAAAAGGGTTATGCGCAAAGCCATCCTAACCGTCCATCCCGAGATTCATGGTCACCAGCTTTCTCCCTCGCCCAGCACAGGTCACGGCGGCTCACCCCAGAGCCACGGTGGGAGTTCGTCGGCGTGCGCACGATTCTCCGCCCAAGCGTCCCCAACACTAAAATTGATTGCTACTACACGACGAGGAGGACGAGGCGAGTCGATTGGATGGGTTTCTTACCGACGGAATGAGGCACAGGAGCGTGGCCACGACGATGGGCGGAAGTTCGACGGTGGCGGCAAATTGGGCGCGCCCCGGTCACCCTCCGAGCCCACAATCGCCACCCAACCGGTCCAGGGGCTTGGGCGAAGCCTTCTGTCCGCGCGCGAGGCCCCAATTTGGCGTCGAGCACGACCGACGTCGGGGAGGACGACTTTCCGCCCCGCCCCACTCTCTCTGCACACACGCGGTGGTTGACCGGAGCTCCAATGACTCGATATGGGGAAGGGGAAGCGCTTGGGAGGTCGCCAGATAGACTCGGTATAAGTAGGCGGGGGAGATTGGAGTAGTTCCGAAGGATGCGCGCGGTCTGTTGAGCTCGACGCGAATTTGGGGGAGCAGATGAACAGAGACCGAGTCCGCGCACCCCGGTGCTCATTTTAGGAAGAAGATGACTTACAGCCTGGGCCCACAGAGCGGTGAAACAAGCTAACACAGCGGACTTGATTAAAGCAACCGCCATGCGGGTCCCGCAGCCAGAGACATGGCGCGGTGGGCTGGCGCAGTGAGTGAAGTAGAGATGGGACAAAAATGAGGTGGTAGGCCCAGCACAGATGGTTTTCTCTTTTTTCTTTTTTTATCCAATTCATGTATACTAGCTCAATTTCAATCCTTGTTTTGAATTCTAGATTTAAAAATCACACAACAGTATAATAATACTTCTTCTATCTGCACTAATATTATTTATTTATTGTTATTATTATTTATTATTCTCCCAATTGTTTAATTAGGGAAGAAAGAAATGACTTTATTAAAATCCCTTTTTCATATATATTTTCATTTATAAGTTAAGGTAAATTTAAATTATGATTCCTTGATTCAGCTAGAATGCATCACAGAAATAACATCCGCATGAGATGCACATTTCTTTATTTCTTTATTTGTTATTATGCCATTAGTTGAGTATGTAGAGAAAAATAAAAGATAATCAAGGGATCCCAAAACACCCACTTATAAATTTACTTATTTGTTTATTTTATTATTTTTTTTCTACTAATTTTGGGCTTTACAAAGGACCACCACACACTTAGTGTCTCTTGGCTCGCTTACAAAGCACTTGAGAATAAGAGTAAGAAAAGAAAAAGACCAAGCCAAGCAACAAGAGCAACAAAAGAACACTCTCTCTCAAGTCCCTAATGGAATTGAGTTGATTTTGGAGACTAAGAGAGGATTCAATCTATTTGATGTGTCTTGGAGTGGAGTCTCTTGCTCTTGTATTGAATGAGATGTTTGGAATGCTTGGATGGATATGAATGGGGTGGTTGGGGGTATTTATAGCCCCCAACCACTTCCATAGCCGTTGGGGAGGCTGCTGGCGATGGGCGCACAGGACATGCACTGTTCCTTGTCCGGTGTGCAGCCACGTCACCCAACCATTAGGGTTCGGAGCTGGGGTCGACCGTTGGAGCTTTATCCTCTTGCGGCACCGGACTCTTGACTTTCTGCTCTGAGTTCTGCCGTGACACTGTTCATCTGTCAGAGTCGACCGTTGCGCGCAGATAGTCGTTGCTCTGCTGGCTCACCGGATAGTCTAGTGCCACACTGGACAGTCCGGTGCCACACCGGACAGTCCGATGAATTATAGCGGAGCACGCCTTCGTTTTCCCGAGAGTGGCTGGTTGACACCTGTACGGTCCTGGCACACCAGATACTGTCCGGTGCGCCATTTTTCAGCACACTCAAGTTCTTTGCTCCGTTTCAAATGAATCTTTTATTAGTTTGTGTTGAACCTTATGCACCTGTAATACATGAATTCTAGGCAAACTAGTTAGTTCATATGTCTGTGTTGATTATCAACCACCAAAATTAGTTATAGGAAATGGTTAACCCAATTTCTCTTCCAAGAAGCTTTGCGGAATTATTATTATGATGCTACGCGACTAGAAATCGATCCTTATGATCGAAGTTATATACTATATAACATAGGACTTATAGGCTTATACACACAAGCAATGGAGAGCATACAAAGGCTTTGGAATATTATTTCCGGGCGCTAGAACGAAACCCCTTCTTACCGCAAGCTTTTAATAATATGGTCGTGATTTGTCATTACGTGCGACTATCTCCACTATAGAAAGAAGAAAAAAAGAAAGGAGGAAATTTTCTAGTGAATACTAGAAAAGAGGGCTTTCTACATAGGGATCGTCAAAAAACGATTTTACGTTATCAGCTGTAGAAAGGAAGGACACTTCACGAGAATCAAAATAGGAAGAAAGTAGAGCCTATACTACTATTCTATGGATAAAGCTGAAATTGATAGCGAAAACACCATAAAGATCAATTAGTGAGCGACTGGGTCGATACAACTAAAAAATTCCTTCATTATACCATGATATAGGACAAAATTTAGGAATCCGCTTATATAATAAAGCCGATCCACTGAGGGATTAAGCAGCGGTGTAGTATCAGATCCCAAAGATAGTGAACCAGGCAACCAGACTAGCTCAACAAACCAGTCCGTGTACTCCTCCAGTCCAGTTCACACGCAACGGATACTGGAACGGAGCTATAAATTTTTTTTAGAAAAGATTAAACTAAACCGCTCCAGTATAATATATAATTTTTAGAAAAGATTTTAGTAAAGCTCCATATAGACACGCATAGACACGGTAGCAGTAGCGGGCGCTCGAGTCTCACCGGCCCCACCTCTAGCTCCATCACTCGGAGAAGATAAGACCCAGAGTGTCGCCTGGTCCATCTCCAATCCAGCAAGGCGGGCAGACGAGCGAGCCGAGAGTGAGACAACCATGGCGTCTCTGGCCCTCCGCCCCGTCATCCCGGCCACCACCGCTTCATCCAGGACCCTCACGATCGTCGTTGGCTCCCGCTCCCGCCACGCTGCCACACTCCACCGTGGCTTTCGCTCGCGGCGCCTCATCACCTGCAAGGCGGAGCCGAGCGGCGGCAACAGCACCCTCGAGCTGGGCGCAGGGGCCGCAGGGCTGGCATCGAGCGCGGTCGTGGCGTGGTCCCTCTACACGCTGAACACGACGGGGTGCGGCCTGCCTCCAGGCCCCGGCGGCGCCCTCGGCGCCGCGGAGGGGGTCAGCTACCTCGTCGTGGCGGGTCTAGTCGGGTGGTCGGTCACCACCAAGGTGCGCACTGGCTCGGGCCTCCCGGCTGGCCCCTACGGGCTCCTCGGCGCCGCTGAGGGCGTTGCCTACCTCACCATCGCGGCCATTGCCGTCGTCTTCGGCCTGCAGTTCTTCCAGCAGGGGTCCATCCCGGGTCCGCTGCCATCGGAGCAGTGTTTTGGCTGACTGTGTATCACTCATTCGGTTGGATGTCTGTTGCCGAGTGTGCCCTGCTATATACACATAACTTTAATTATTAAGTAAATTTCTAGCATTTTAGTTAGAGATTTAAGTTTCTGTAATTCCTTCTCCAAGATTGGCAAAGGCTCTCTTTTGGATACAAAGCAGCCTGACTCGAGGAATCGAAGGATTTCCTGTTTTTGTTTTCCAAATAAATATAAATATAAGAGAACCGTTAATTATATTAAAAAAATCCCTTTTATGGTAGTTGACAGGTGCAAGCCGGTACTTACGACTACTTTTGCTTTTGATTTATTGTGACCCTCAGATGTAAATAAAATCTAGGTTATAAGTGTGTTTTTAGTGAATTAAATGATAACACGAATAAAGGATTAACTATAATCATGAGATATATGCAGGTGTTTAATCCTAGGTTTATCATTACATGTTGGACTAATATTATGTGTTGTGATCATGTACGACTTAGAGATTGAGTCAAAGTTTGATTATTGTGAAGTATGAATTTGCAAGAAAGTCTATTATCAAAATAATGAGACATGAGGGCTTGCATATGGATTGATCTCAACTATAAAGCTTGCAAATATAGCTATTAAAGATGGTTGTCAAAGCTTTTGATGATGATTATTATTATTGATAACAATCTAGTTTAAGCACAAGACAATAATACAAATGAAATGATATTTATTATAAGCTCAAACCATTGTATGAAGCATTGATATGGCTTAATTTGATGGCTTGAGAAGGTGAAGATAGCAAGAAAATATCTCTGAGGTACTAAATAAAGGTGAAGAGCAAGTGATGGCTTGATGACCTAGAAATCTAGCTAAGGTGTAGAAGAAATTTACTTGCATTTAATCAATGCACTAAAGCTTTGGAAAGTTGCATTAACGTGGAAGATCAAATCAAATGATAAAAGTGACTTGAAACCTTTCTGCCGTTTCTCCCTACTTCTCTCGTAGTTAAAACCGATACCGACGTTTGATTCAGTACCATGATGTCCTGGGAAGTAAGCTGCTTTGAGTTGATTCGATTGCTCATCTGCTTCGGTAGCGATTGTGCATATCAGGATGGATGATTTGGTTCCTTGGTTTGTACTAGGTAACTAACCATGAATAGAGTGTGATAGTGAGATAATCTGAATTTTCATCGACAAATTAAACCATAAAATGGCGAATGCTACGTCTCTCTCGTTTTTAATACTACACAGTTATATCTTTGTAGTCTGAATATCTGAGATGTATGTAATGCCCACTTTGTAAAAAAAAATCTAAAAGGAGAAATTATACTCCTTTATATACATTTGTGCAATCCCTACTTATCAATTCATGTGGACACCTCACTTAAACACATAAAAGGCTAACAAAGGACACCACTAAAACATGCATCATGCTGTTTTTTTTACTCTTGTGTGCACTTTGTGACAACATAAAAATAATGTGAAAAGAGATATACTAATGGCCAAAGTGGAGTTTAAGATGTAAAGAAATTCTAGAAACTAGTAAGGAGGATAAATAAAATATTTTGTGGGTGAGAATAAATATATAAAAACAAATACTATTCTTACACTAGAGAAATGAAGATGAACATTTGGCCAAGGGTTAAATTCATAACAAGATCCACATTCAAATTTGAAATCTGAAAATGAAAAGAAAAGAAAAATAAAACAAAAAAGAATAAAAAAAAGAAAAGGAGCCAGAACCCGAAATGGGCCTAAACTCACTTGGCCCATTAGCCATTTACTGCGCGCACCAGCCTTATTCACGCGCGCGCGCCTACGCTTGTGCTTCGCTTACACGCGGGGCCCACTCGCCAGGGCTTCCTCCCGTGCGTGCGCCGCTGGTCATTGACTGGTGGGCCACCTCAGCGGAGATCTTCCCCAACGCTTCCGCGACGATCGGGCAGGCGGAACGAACCGCGACATGTGCGGGTTAGCTGGTTGACTGGGCTCTCATGTATAAAGGGCGGGTGACTCCCAGGCCGCACACACATCTTCTACCTCTCGCCGGAATCCACGTTGCCGAGTTCATCCCGCCATAGCGAAATAGAGTGAGAGCAGGGCGGGACCGGAGATAAGCCGCCGCAGGTGAATCTTCGACTTGGTCGTCATCCGCATCGCCGAAGGTGCCCAGGATCTTCTCCAGGCTTGGGGAAGGGCAGTCGTGGCCGTGCTACTCGAGATTCGCAGCCAACATCACTGCAATCTCTCGCTGTTGACCACGTTCCACTGCGGCCCCGCCTTGCACCGTGACCATCGCTACCGGATCGACAATCCCTGGTAAAAAGTATTCAATTAGGATCACCATGTCCTCTTCTCTTTAAAATACCTAGCCGCGTTGAGTTCGATGGTTGGGGCGCCGGATTTGGTCGATTCCGGCTATCCTCCGCCGCGGTGTCTAGGTGTCGCCGTCGTGTTCCGTCAGATGGTGGGGGACGATGGCCTGGGGGCCATTCATGTTGGCGGGGTCGGCTAGGATCTCTCCTAGCGTATCGGTTCTGCGTGGATGCGAGGGCGCCGTTCGATCGAGATCGGGGGGTCTAGGTTGGATCCGCGGTAATTAAAATCTGGACCGCAAATTGTTGATCAAAGGCCCCTATAGCGTACCAGTTTAATGAATGTAGATCTAATCTAGGACGTAGGAGTGAGATCGAGCGGCCCAAATGTGTGGATACCCCTTCAGCCGAGCGATTAGGCAAATAAGCCCCTGGGTTTTGGGGAAACCAACCCGCCATCCATGCGGCTGGCGCTCTGTGTCTTAAGAAATATTATACTGAGCCCCCTAGAGTTTCCTGTAATTGAGGCTCAGTTCAGAGAATTAGAAAAACCATAGAAATGAATTTAGAAATAGATTTTTAATATTAAATTAATTGCAGAAACTTGTTTAATTCATAGAAAATACATATGAACTCCAAATTGGTCCATTTCAGTTCCTAAATTTTTGTAATATTATTCTCTATCAAATAGTGCCTCTGTTTCGGCATGAAAGACAAATTAAAATTATTGTATTACTTAATCTTGTATTAAGCACATAAAATCTTCAGAAATTCATATCTTAAAATATATAACTCCAAAATTAATAATTCTAGTTCCTATGATCTTATTTTAATGTCTAGCTTATTACTGTGTATTTTAATTATATGTTTGATGTAATGTTAATTTTTGGCTATACTATGTATGTATTGTATTGATGCGAGTAGACGAGCAAGCTATAGAGGATTCTGGGGTTCAGCTGGTAGAGACTGCTGAGCAGGAGCTCGTTGAAGGCAAGTTGTGCCCTTGATCACTTCTTTTACCCATTCATGTTCTTATTAATCATAATGATCTGCATAGGTTAATTTTGCTGGGACCCAATAGGTTACCCTAGATTTTGACTATCTTTATACCTTGTTTCACCACTAGTTTTACTACTAGATTTTTGGGTAGTACATGATGTTGCTTTATGTGGCTTTGGGTCTAGAGATATTCAACACTCATGATTACACTTTTTATTATCTGTTTATTATTTACTGTTCATGATAAGATCATTATGTTAATGGGAACATGGAGAACCACCTGGGAAAACAGTGCTACCACGAGGGTTTAACGGGACGCCCTTGGCTGATTAACTAGGAAAGCTAGTGGATGGATACCTTACCCGAAAGGGGCAAGGGTAGTAGGGGAGTGGTCAGTGTAGGGAGGTCCTTGGGTTGATTTTGCTGCGATGGCGGTCAGGCGAGGGATTCCTGCACTGGAGCTTCCTATAAACTGTAGCGGGTAGTCTGAAGCTAGTGCAACTTTGTAAAGGCCTCGTTGTGGTATCCTGCCTCGCTTCCTTGGTAGAGGTGTATGGGGTCTGATCAACTCCGTGGCAAATGGGTAACACGACTTGTGGGTAAAGATGTGCAACCTCTACAGAGTGTAAAACTGGTATACTAGCCGTGCTCACGGTCATGAGCGGCTCAGACACTCACATGATTAATTTATGGAATTTAAACTTAATTTGTCATATCATTGCATTTGGGATTATTTTATTATTACTTTTACTTATTATTTCTAAGGTTTGGTATTTACTTACACTTAGTAATTGCTAATAAAATTTTGACCAATTTATAAAAGCAATGCTCAGCTTCAACCTTTATTTCATTGATCAGCCTTACACTTCATGAACTCCCACCTTTGGTGAGTTCATGCCACACTATTCCCCACAACTTATTGAGTGATGAACATGTGTGAGCTCACTCTTTCTGTCTCACACCCCCCACAGGAGAAGAGCAGGTGGTCGAAGAGGAGCCGCCTAACACTGAGGCTTTCAACTTGATCTAGGTGGCGTCTCCCAGTCAGCTTTCTGGCGCCAAGGATAAATTTTACTTCCTGCGATATTCATATTTTATTTTTTTAAGACTTCCGCTATGTAATAAGTACTCTGAATTTGTTATGACATTTATCTATAAACACTCTGTTATTATATATGTTGTCTTCTTGGCACATGTATGAGATGCACCCGGCTTTGTTCCTTAAAACCGGGTGTGACAGAAGTGGTATCAGAGGAAATGTTGACTGTAGGACGAAACCTAGATAGAAATGGACAAAACTCTTACCTACTTACCTTATTCTGATTCATTCTATACTTACCTTACTCTAATTCTTTCTATGCTTATCTTGATCTTGTCTCACCTTCTACTATTCTACTCCAATCATTCTTACCTTTTCTACTCTAAGATAAGATGGATTTCACACCTTGGAATCCTACCCCTATGACCTTTTTAAGAGATAAGAGGCCTAAGACAAAAAAATATTTTCTCTATTTTAAAAATGTTGTTTGATTGTTCTGATGATAAATATCTGATTTGCTTCTTTGATTGATTGAAATATTATATATGGACATCTTTGTATGTACCACCATAAAGTAATGAATTAGCTATGGTAGGTAAAACATTAATCTGCTTAGCTAATAAATCCCCTAAAGTAACATGATTCGTAATTACTGCCTTGTCTACTATTCTCTTACCATATGTATCTAACTCAGATGGTCAATACCAGGCGGGGTGGTGGAATTGATTTACCTCCTAATCGACACACTCGGTGGATATATAGACGACCCTAGCCATAGCCAGCAGAGATGAATCCTCCTAATCCTCCACCAGGCGGAGTTGACCCACTGATTGCAGCTCAGATGAGGATGATGCAGCAAATGGCGGACACTATGGCAGATATGCGGGCTCAGATGCAGCAAGAACGCCAGGAGATGCGTCAGGAAAGAGGAGATACGCCAGGAATTGCGCCAGAAGCGAGAGGAGATATGCCAGGAAAGAAGGGCACAACAGCAGCTGCAACAGCAATTTCAACAACAGCAGCAACAGCAACAAGTACCATTGCCTCCACCACCACCACCAGTTCCACCTCGTGATAAGCACCGGGAATTTATGAGTCATAAGCCACCGACCTTCGCTAGTTCTCCAGATCCACTTGATGCAGATGATTGGTTGAAGTCAATTGAGAAGATGCTCAACATCGCCCAATGCTCAGACTGGGAGAAAGTTCTTTATGCCTCTAATCGTCTGACAGGTCCTGCTGCTGACTGGTGGGATTCTTATACTGCTGCCCATGATGCTGCTGATACTATTACTTGGGCAGAATTCAATACACAGTTCAGAAACTACCACATTCCAGCTGGATTGATAAAGATCAAGAAGAAGGAGTTTCTGCCATTGAAGAAAGGCAATATGTCTGTCAGCGAGTACAGAGACAAATTCATTCAGCTGTCGAGATATGCTCCAGAGGAGGTTGCTGAGGATGAGAAGAAGCAAGAACATTTTATTGAAGGACTTAATGGACCCCTACAGTATGCACTGGTGGCACACACATTTCCATCATTTCAGAGGCTACTGGATAAGGCTCTTGCTATTGAACACAAGCGTGTTCAACTGGGTGATTTGAAGAGGAAGGCTATCTCACAAGGATAGGGTAGCAGTAGTGTTCGTCCCTGCTACGTTTCGCCACAGGGTACACCGACTCGACCAGGAGGGCCACGCCTAGTTCAGTATGCTCCACAGGGGTCTCCACGGACACCTCCTACTCATCAGGCTACTCCCACTGGCACCCCGATGAGGCCCGCAGTACCGAAGACCGGCCCTACATGCTTCAAGTGCAGTCAGATTGGGCACTATGCTAATGCTTGTCCGATGGGAAATTCTGGTACACTAGCTAAGAACAAGCAACACTCTTGGCAAGGGATATTCTATAGCCAAGGTGAATCAAGTCAGTGTTGATGCTA
Organism: Zea luxurians; assembly: GCA_029449295.1. Classification (NCBI taxonomy): domain Eukaryota; kingdom Viridiplantae; phylum Streptophyta; class Magnoliopsida; order Poales; family Poaceae; genus Zea; species Zea luxurians. The sequence goes on from JAOPSE010000034.1 coordinate 4,427,228, forward strand.
CTCCTGGTGGTGCGGACATCGTACTTGGTATGTTTTACGTTAATGCAATTCCTGCAACCATATTATTTGATTCTGGTGCTACACATTCATTCATGTCTGCTTGATATGCCAACACAAATGAGATACCACTGCTAAATATGAGAAAACCAATGATAGTAATCACACCTAAAGGGCCTATTAAGGCAAATCAAATGACACGTAGATTGACATTAACTATTATGGGAAGAGAATTTGGAGCTACTGCTATAATATTAGAGGCAAGCAGTATAGATGTGATCCTTGGTATGTCATGGTTAAGAAAGGCAAAGGCCATTATAGCATGTGGTAGAGGTACTATAGAACTCACTACCCCTAAAGGAGAAACATTTCAAGTTCAAATTGCAGTAACCACTGCATCCAAACGGGCTATATACTTCATACATGAGGAGTTTATTGGTGACAACATTCGGGTGGTTAGAGATTTTCCGGATGTCTTTCTAGAGGAGTTACCAGGGATGCCACCAGATAGGGAAGTTGAGTTTATGATTGATCTTCTAACTGGAACTGCCCCTATTTCTAAGCGACCATACATGATGTCTATAGAAGAATTAAAGGAACTGAAGAAGCAGTTAACCGAGTTACAAGAGGCTAGGTACATTCGTCCGAGTTCCTCACCTTGGGGAGCACCGGTTCTATTTGTATAGAAGAAGGATGGATCACAGCGGATGTGTGTGGATTATAGATCTCTTAATGATGTTACAGTGAAGAACAAGTATCCGTTACCCCACATTGAGGATTTGTTTGATCAGATGAGAGGTGCTAGGGTATTCTCGAAGATTGATCTCTAATCGGGTTACCATCAAATGAAGATTAGACCATCGGATATTCCAAAGACGGCTTTCTCGACTCGATATGGATTATATGAGTTCACTGTTATGTCTTTCGGATTAACCAATGCACCAGCTTATTTTATGAATTTGATGAATAAGGTGTTTATGGAGTATTTGGACAGATTCGTCGTGGTGTTCATCAACGATATTCTTATCTATTCTAAGAGTGAAAGTGATCATGAAGAACATCTAAGGTTGGTGCTACAGAAGCTACGAGATAATCAACTCTATGCCAAGTTCAGTAAATGCGAGTTCTGGATTGACAAGGTGCCATTCCTTGGGCATATCATTTCCAATGGAGGGATAGCAGTGGATCCTGCTAAGGTCAAGGAAATAATGGAGTGGAGAGTGCCTACTACAGTTACTGAGATTCGTAGTTTCTTGGGACTTGCAGGATATTATCGGAGATTTATTGAAGGATTCACTAAGATTGCCAAGCCTATGACCTTGCTTCTAGATAAGGGCAGAGAATTTAAGTGGGATGAGAAATGTCAAGAAATCTTTGATCAATTGAAGAAGAGATTGATGTCACCACCAGTGTTGGTTATGCCAGATCTACAGAAAGGATTTGACATTTATTGTGATGCATGTGGCCAAGGATTGGGATGTGTGCTTATGTAAGAAGGACACGTGATTGCCTATGCGTCTCATCAGTTGCGGAAACATGAATTGAACTACCCCACTCATGACTTAGAACTGGCAGCCGTTGTCCATGCACTTAAGATTTGGAGACATTACATTATGGGAACCAAGTGCCAAGTATACACGGATCATAAGAGTTTGAAGTATATATTCACTCAGAAGGATCTCAACCTTAGGCAACGCCGTTGGTTGGAGCTCATTAAGGATTATGATTTGGAGATTCACTATCATCCAGGCAAGGCGAATTTGGTTGCAGATGCCTTGAGTCGGAAGGAGCATGTTCACTCCGCTGTTGTTGTCCAGCTACCCAATGAATTAGCAAAAGATTTTAAGAGACTCAATCTAGGAATTGTTACACATACAGAAGGAGTTACCATTGAATTAGAACCTACCTTGGAGCAAGAAATTCCTAAAGGTCAAGTGGGTGATGCTAAAATTCAAGAGATTAAGGATCTGATTACGGAAGGTCGAGTGCCAGAATTCACAGAGGATGAGCAAGGTACTATATGGTTCAAGGATCGGATATGTGTTCCGGAGATTGATAGCCTTCGTGAGACTATATTGAAAGAAGCTCATGATTCTGATTACTCTATCCACTATGGTAGCACTAAGATGTATCAAGATTTGAAGCAGAAGTATTGGTGGTATGGATTGAAAAGAGATGTTGCTACATATGTGGCTAAGTGTGATATGTGTCAAAGAGTTAAGGCTGAACACCAAAGACCAGCTGGACTATTGCATCCGCTTAGGATACCCGAGTGGAAATGGGAAGAAATTGGTATGGACTTCATTGTTGGACTACCCCGCACCCCTGCTGGGTATGACTCTATTTGGGTGATTGTGGACAGATTGACAAAAGTGGCTCATTTCATACCAGTGAGGACTAATTACACGGGAGCCAAGCTAGCAGAATTGTATATGACTCGGATAGTTTATCTACATGGAGTGCCTAAGAAGATCGTGTCAGATCGAGGGTCATAGTTTACTTCTCGGTTTTGGAAGAAGTTGCATGAGAGCTTGGATACAAAGTTGAATTTTAGCTTGGCCTACCATTCACAGACTGATGGACAGACAGAGAGGACTAACCAAGTACTAGAGGATATGTTAAGAGCTTGTGCTCTTAAACATGGTGGAAGTTGGGATAAGAGCTTACCATATGCGGAGTTCTCATACAATAATAGCTACCAGGCTAGTTTGAAGATGTCACCGTTTGAGGCTCTATATGGCAGAAAATGCAGGACTCCTCTGTATTCGGATTAGACTGGAGAAAGACAGTTCTTTGGGCCTGAGCTTATTCAAGAGGCAGAAGAACAAGTTCGAATGATAAGAGAAAATTTTAGAATTGCACAATCAAGGCAAAAGAGCTATGCTGATAATAGGAGAAGACTACTGGAGTTTAAGGTGGGTGATCACGTGTATCTGAAGGTGTCACCGATCCGGGGTATGAGGAGATTTAAAGTTAAAGGAAAGTTGTCCCCTCACTTCATTGGACCTTTCTTGATCTTAAAGCGAGTGGGAGAAGTTGCATATCAACTGAAGTTACTCGATCATCTGTCAGATGTACATGATGTATTCCATGTATCACAACTAAAGAAGTGCCTCAGTGTTCCTGAGGAGCAGCTACCAATGGAGGACCTTAGTGTTCAAGATGATCTAACTTATGCTGAGTACCCTATCAAGATTCTGGACACTTTGACTCGAGTTACAAGAAATAAGGTGATAAAGATGTGCAAAGTACAAGGGAGTCACCATGGAGAAGATGAAGCAACTTGGGAGAGAGAAGAAGAGCTTCACATAGATTTTCCCCATCTTTTCCATAGTCCTTCCTAAATCTCGAGGACGAGATTTCTGTTAAGGGGGGTAGGATTTGTAATGCCCACTTTGTAAAAAAAATCTAAAAGGAGAAATTATACTCCTTTATATACATTTGTGCAATCCCTACTTATCAATTCATGTGGACACCTCACTTAAACACATAAAAGGCTAACAAAGGACACCACTAAAACATGCATCATGCTGGTTTTTCACTCTTGTGTGAACTTTGTGACAACATAAAAATAATGTGAAAAGAGATATACTAATGGCCAAAGTGGAGTTTAAGATGTAAAGAAATTCTAGAAACTAGTAAGGAGGATAAATAAAATATTTTGTGGGTGAGAATAAATATATAAAAACAAATACTATTCTTACACTAGAGAAATGAAGTTGAACATTTGGCCAAGGGTTAAATTCATAACAAGATCCACATTCAAATTTGAAATTTGAAAATGAAAAGAAAAGAAAAATAAAACAGAAAAGAATAAAAAAGAAAAGGAGCCAGAACCCGAAATGGGCCCAAACTCACTTGGCCCATTAGCCATTTACTGCGCGCACCAGCCTTATTCACGCGCGCGCGCCTACGCTTGTGCTTCGCTTACATGCGGGGCCCACTCGCCAGGGCTTCCTCCCGTGCGTGCGCCGCTGGTCATTGACTGGTGGGCCACCCCGGTGGAGATCTTCTTCCCCAACTCTTCCACGACGATCGGGCAGGCGGAACGAACCGCGACATGTGCGGGTTAGCTGGTTGACTGGGCTCTCATGTATAAAGGGCGGGTGACTCCCAGGCCGCGCACACATCTTCTACCTCTCGCCGGAATCCACGTTGCCGAGTTCATCCCGCCAGGGCGGGACCGGAGATAAGCCGTCGCGGGTGAATCTTCGACTTGGTCGTCATCCGCATCGTCAAAGGTGCCCAGGATCTTCTCCAGGCTTGGGGAAGGGCAGTCGTGGCCACGCTACTTGAGATTCACAGCCAACATCACTGCAATCTCTCGTTGTTGACCACGTTCCACTGTGGCCCCGCCTTGCACCGTGACCAGCGCCGCCGGATCGATAATCCCTGGTAAAAAGTATTCAATTAGGATCACCATGTCCTCTTCTCTTTAAAATACCTAGCCGCGTTGAGTTAGATGGTTGGGGCGCCGGATTTGGCCGATTCCGGCCATCCTCCGCCGCGGTGTCTGGGTGTCGCCGCCGTGTTCCGTCAGATGGTGGGGGATGATGGCCTGTAGGCCGTTCATGTTGGCGGGGTCGGCTAGGATCTCTCCTAGCGTATCGGTTCTACGTGGATGCGAGGGCGCCGTTCGATCGAGATCGGGGGGTCTGGGTTGGATCCGCGGTATTTAAATCTGGACCACAAATTGTTGATCGAAAGGCCCCTATAGCATACCGGTTTAATGAATGTAGATCTAATCTAGGCCGTAGGAGTGAGATCGAGCGGCCCAAATGTGTGGATACCCCTTCAGCCGAGCGATTAGGCAAATAAGCCCCTGGGTTTTGGGGAAACCAACCCACCATCCATGCGGCTGGCGCTCTGTGTCTTAAGAAATATTATACCGAGCCCCCTAGAGTTTCCTGTAATTGAGGCTCAGTCCAGAGAATTAGAAAAACCATAGAAATGAATTTAGAAATAGATTTTTAATATTAAATTATTGCAGAAACTTGTTTAATTCATAGAAAATGCATATGAACTCCAAATTGGTCCATTTCAGTTCCTAAATTTTTGTAATATTATTCTCTATCAAATAGTGCCTCTATTTCGGCATGAAAGGCAAATTAAAATTATTATATTACTTAATCTTGTATTAAGCACATAAAATCTTCAGAAATTCATATCTTAAAATATATAACTCCAAAATTAATAATTCTAGTTCTTATGATCTTATTTTAATGTCTAGCTTATTACTGTGCATTTTAATTATATGTTTGATGTAATGTTAATTTTTGGCTATACTATGTATGTATTGTATTGATGCGAGTAGACGAGCAAGCTATAGAGGATTCTGGGGTTCAGCTGGTAGAGACTGCTGAGCAGGAGCTTGTTGAAGGCAAGTTGTGCCCTTGATCACTTCTTTTACCCATTCGTGTTCTTATTAATCATAATGATCTGCATAGGTTAATTTTGCTGGGACCCAATAGGTTACCCTAGATTTTGACTATCTTTATACCTTGTTTCACCACTGGTTTTACTACTAGATTTTTGGGTAGTACATGCTATTACTTTATGTGGCTTTGGGTATAGAGATATTCAACACTCATGATTACACTTTTTATTATCTGTTTATTATTTACTGTTCATGATAAGATCATTATGTTAATGGGAACATGGAGAACCACCCGGGAAAACCGTGCTACCACAAGGGTTTAATGGGACACCCTTGGCTGATTAACTAGGAAAGCTAGTGGATGGCTACCATACCCGAAAGGGGCAAGGGCAGTAGGGGAGTGGTCAGTGTAGGGAGGTCCTTGGGTTGATTTTGCTGCGATGGCGGTCATGCGAGGGATTCCTGCACTGGATCTTCCAGGTAACTATAGCGGGTAGTCTGAAGCTAGTGGAACTTTGTAAATGCCTCGTAGTGGTACCCTGCCTCGCTTCCTTGGTAGAGGTGTATGGGTCTGATCAACTCCGTGGCAAATGGGTAACACGACTTGTGGGTAAAGATGCGCAACCTCTGCAGAGTGTAAAACTAGTATACTAGCCGTGCTCACAGTCATGAGCTGCTTGGACACTCACATGATTAATTTATGGAACGTAAACTTAATTTGTCATATCATTGCATTTGGGATTATTTTATTATTACTTTTACTTATTATTTCTAAGGTTTGGTATTTACTTACACTTAGTAACTGCTAATAAAATTTTGACCAACTTATAAAAGCAATGCTTAGCTTCAACCTTTATTTCATTGATCAGCCTTACACTTCATGAACTCCCACCTTTAGTGAGTTCATGCCACACTATTCCCCACAACTTGTTGAGTGATGAACATGTGTGAGCTCACTCTTGCTGTCTCACACCCCCCACAGGAGAAGAGCAGGTGGTCGAAGAGGAGCCGTCTAACACTGAGGCTTTCGACTTGATCTAGGTGGCGTCTCCTAGTCAGCTTTCTGGCGCCAAGGATAAATTTTAGTTCCTGCGATATTCATATTTTATTTTTTTAAGACTTCCGCTATGTAATAAGTACTCTGAATTTGTTATGACATTTATATATATACACTCTGTTATTATATATGTTGTCTTCTTGACGCATGTATGATATGCACCCGACTTTGTTCCTTAAAACCGGGTGTGACAATGTAGTTCTCTTCTTATTATTCATAGGGACTAGGGTTATAAAAAACCGTGTCTTTTCTGATCAGTCCTTGGCATAGAAGATATGGATGCAATTGCCAATGCCTCTGAGCACTGGCAACATCCCCAGCTCGTTGCTCTCTGGTACAAATCTGAACAAAAAGGCTCCAGTCTAAGGTGTGGGATGACTTCTCATACCCACCTTTGTCGAAGTTATTGGGAGTAGGGATGGTATTGAGAGTAGGGGTGGTACAAATCTGAACAAAAGGCTCCAGTCCAAGGTCTGGTGCAAATCTGAACAAAAGGCTACAGTCCAAGGTATTGGAAGTAGGGATGGTACTGAATCATGATCTAAATGTTTTTTTCACGGTTTCTTTGAGCACTTAACTAATTTTAGTTCATAAATAAATATAAATAGAGTTTGATCTGATCCTTAAATTTTATGGAGCCGTTGAACATGGGGGCATTGATGACAAGGTTTTCTGCATATGAGGCATTCACGCACATTTCAGTGGCTTTTAGTGTCAAACCCAACGACCTTCAAGCACGGAATCCACTTTCTTTAGATAATTATGAGCTTGTTTGTTAATGCGTTATGCAACTCGTTTTAGTTGATTGGGTTATTCCAGGTGCACTATACAACGGTTCACTTACAACGACATACGGTTGGTTGCTAAAAACGCCTTCAGCGACCTACGATAGGTCGCTAAAAATCTTTAGCGACCCATAAGGATGACCGCTGTAAGTGCCATCGCTAAAGGCTTTAGCGACCGACGGTTCGTTACTGATATTTTATATTTAGCGACCAACTGTGGGTTGTTGTATTATAGATTTAGCGACCAACCGTAAGTCGTTATAGTATACATTAAGCAACCAACATAAAGTCACCCTTGTTGAGCATCAAAATGAGCGACCGGACGGTCTGGCCCTGGGACCGGACGGTCCGCACTGGTGGCGCGGATGGTCCACACTGGTGGTGCGGACGGTCCACGCGTACGCATAGCCAATTAGGGTTCCTAGTTTCTTGCCACGGTTGTTAGCTAAATTCGCGGGATTAACTCGGGAGATTGGTTTGTAACGGGTCTAGCCCCCCTGCTCTATAAATATTGAGGAATACAGTCGATTAATAATCAACAATCGAATCAATACTCAGTTTATCTCTCGTTTTACTTTAGACATTAGGAGTAGTTCTAGTTTAGCCCTAGATTAGTCGTCCTCAACCCCAAATTCTTCGCTTCTCTTCGGCTCTACGTCGATTAGAGGTGTCTAGGGTGGCCTGCCGACCCTAGACAACACCTAGGATCTCTCCTCCCCGATGGGGTCCCTTCCAGGAGCGAGACCAAGGCGTTGCCGGCGATCTCTGCCGCCCGTGCGCACGCGTGGACCGTCCGCCTACAGGCGTGGACCATCCGGCTCGTCTGGCAGGGAACCTGAGCCCTGCAACATATCGTGGACCGTCCGGCCCCTAACCGCAGACCGTCCGCGCCTGTGCAGAGAGCACCGCCGCCGGTTATCATCGCAGTGATTGGTGCCCGGATCAGCGCCAACAACCCTATTTACAATTTTGTTGGCTTAGCTTTATAGCGACCCACCGTAAGTCGTTACAGTTATGTAGTTTTAGCGACCAACAGACCATGGCTATAAATGTCTTTAGCGACCAAACAACAGTCTCTAATATTTAGCAACCAACAGTTGGTGCTTAATAAGGGGTGAAAGTCGCCTAGAGGGGGGTGAATAGGGGAAACCTGAAATTTATAAACTTTAAGCACACACTAAGGTCGGGGTTAGCATTAGAATTAAATTCAAGTCCGAAGAGAGGGGAAAACAAATCAAACAAGAATCAACGCGAGTGAACACGATGATTTGTTTTACCGAGGTTCGGTTCCAAAGAACCTAGTTCCCATTGAGGAGGTCACAAAGACCGGGTCTATTTCAACCCTTTCCTTCTCTCAAACGATCACTTAGACCGAGTGAGCCTTTTCCTTTATCTCTTGGGTCACTTAGACCCCGCAAGGACCACCACACACTTAGGTGTCTCTTACTTCAATTACAAATCACTTGAGAAAAGAAATGAGAAAGAAAGAAAGCAATCCAAGCAACAAGAGCGCAAATGAATAACAAAAATCTCTCTCACAAGTTCACTAAGTGTTTGAGATGAATTTGAGACTTGGAGAGGATTTGATCTTTTGAGTTGTGTCTTGGAGTGAATGCTAGAGCTCTTTTATTGAATGTGATCTTTGAAAAACTTGGATGCCAAAGGATGTGGTGGTTGGGGGGTATTTATAGCCCCCAACCACTTGGTAGCCGTTGGCCAAGGCTGCTGGCGATGGGTGCACCGGACAGTCCGGTGCGCCACCAGACAGGTACTGTGCGCTGTCTGGTGCGCCGCCATGTCAGCCAACCATTAGGGTTCGAAGCTGGTCGACCGTTGGAGGCTTTGTCCTCTTGCGGCACAGGACAGTCCGGTGCCACACCGGATAGTCCGGTGTCCCTCTGACTTTGCTGCTCTGACTCTATCGCGCACTGTTCACCGTGGCAGGCGCTTTTGCAGTCGACCGTTGACGCTGGATAGTCGTTGCTCCGCTGGTTCACCGGACAGTCCAGTGAATTATAGCGGAGCACGCCCTAGAATTCTCGAGAGTGGCTGGTTTGAAAGTGTACGGCCTGGTGCACCGGACACTGTCCGGTGGCACACCGGACAGTCCGGTGCGTGTCACACCCGGTTCCAAGGGGTAGAACCGAGCGCATACCATATGTGTGCCAGGATCCATTTCCACACATATGTTGACGTCACAAGTGTAATATATCAAAAGACAATGCAATAAAGGCGTAAAGAGAGTAGAATACTTTATTACATCATCTGAAACATTGTATCTTTAACAAGTATCACATCAAAGTAAAGCGGAAATAAATAACAGGGGCAACCTCCCACAGGAAGATGACCGACGCATCATTAGACTTAGAATTCATCGTCGTCGATAAAATCTCCATCAAAGTCTCCAGCATCACCTTCTGATCAAAATATTAGCAAGGGTGAGCTCACTTATGGTCGGGGCTTAGCAAGTGGGGGAAAAATTTATGCAGGTATAACAAGGTGAGGCTAAGGTTGAGCAGTAAACATTTTAGTTGGTCAACATTTTATTAACAACACCTGTTTTACTAATAAGTGTGAATCCAAAGTATCCCATTTAAACAAAGGAATATGAATATAACAAAAACACTTAAGTGAAACCACTTAAGCAAATCATTGGCAGATCATCGGATCTCAATTTAATTCCATCTTCAAGTTCTATTATCATGTGAGGAGTATAGGTCGCTCATAACCAGGAGCACGGCTGATATATCAGTTTTACACTCTGCAGAGGTGGTACAACTTTACCCACAAGCCATGTATCCCATCTAGCCTGGGTTGATCGAACCCTTAAACACTGCTGAGGTGAAGGGCTAGGGATCCATTATGAGGCTTTCACAAAATACACTTAATACGAAGCAACCCGCTAAGGTTTCTAAAGACGATGGTGGTGGCCCCCTGGGTGAGGTACCTTAGCCAAGAATACGTCCCCATGTTAACGTGGGCTGCCAGCACCTACTGCTCCCCCTCTTGCCCATATTTCAGGTAAGGTTGCCAGGCACTAAGCATATAAAGCTAATTACCAAAGCCAGAGCCATGATAGCACTCGTGGTTGCACTGTTATCCTGGGTGGTCACTCCATGTTCCAATTAATATGTAATAATGTTGTTTTTAACCATCGGGTTAATGTCATAATTGCCAATTAAAATTTTGGAACATTAATACCAATTAATGAGTGACATTAAAATCGTAAAGTTGAGCGGTAGCACAAATTTGCAAAGCTTAATTATTTCTCAGGTTAAACAAGGAATACAGTTGGTAAATCTAGGAAATCTTTAATTAGGTAAAACTCATCAAATTATGCAGTATATCAAAAGGTAAACATTATTAGATGCAATGAATGGGTACAAAAAGAATATACAGAGGGAGAATCTACTTTCCTTGCTCAAACGCGTCCTGCGGATCGTCTTCGAACGAATTCGATTCGTCTACCACACCGTCAGCCTCTAATAACGTTACACGTCGCCATACAAAAAGAAAGCATACACCGATGAATAAACACGCACCATTATATAAACATACACCATTACATGCACATTAACATATCGCACTTATCACACTTTAAATACGTCCTAAATGTGTAAATACTTATTAATTCGATTATAGTTATTATTGTGAGTCCTAAATGATGAATTTATGAGTGGGTGCAATAAATACAGTTTTAACTAGTATTAATATATTTTAACATCATCAATGAAAATAAATGATAGTTATTGTCTTTAATACTAATAAATAAATTAATAGCTTTTATCCTTTTTATTTCTAACTCGAATTATTGAGTATAGCCAAAAATAAATTTAATATTCTAAAAATCCTTATAAACTACTAATTGAACTTTTTCTAACACAAGCGTGGTTATTTTGACATAAACTAGTACTTTACTAACTCTAAAAATTTAAGTGCTAAATTTGCGAACATGTTTATTTGACTAGCAAAAATCTATTTTCCATCCTACTAGTGATATTTTCTCCTTTCTTTATAAAAAGAAAATGTTAATAAAATAATTAGATAAATCATCTAAAAACCCTATATTATTCATATGATATGAGTTCTATACCATTTTCTAAATCCATTAAAATGCACCTATGACTATAATTCTCCAAATAGTTTCTAAAGTTCCTTGTGACCAAATTTAACTACAAAAAAATTCCTATCTATTATTTTTATCACCAACGTGTGACTATTAAATTTTCGTCATCTTTCTCTAATCCAAAAATCATCGCCACGACTAACATGAAATATCACGGTGTACTAACAATCGCATATCTCTACCAAAAATTCCATAACGCACATACACATAAATTGCGGATCACACGTGTTCATATTACAACAAACTAAATATACAATTCATAAATCGAATCAAAAGTATTTTATAAAATACACAAATTAATTTGGGTCGTCTTCAACCTTGGGTTCGTGCGTGTGACGGCGATGGATTGACGGGTTTTCGGCCGGGTGGAGAAGAGCAGGGGCTCGACTTCGGATGGTGGATGGCGTAGTTCCGGCGAACTCCACGGGCTCCGGCGATGACGAACTCTGGCGACGAACGACAAACTCCAGCGACGACGACTGTGGCTCTAACGGCGAGGAGAGTAAGGGAGAGATGGGGGCGAACTCGGGTAGGGGAAATGAGAGAGAGCTCTGCTGCTCTTTTATAGAGAGAGGGAGGGAGAGAAGAGGTCGCCGACGGTCTTCAATGGCCATTACATATGTCAGTTTCCCTTCATGGCGTTAATGGAGAGAAATGGGAGAGGGAGTAACAGAGGATTTGATGCTCCATTAACGGCGAGAAATCGAATGGACGCGCGGTGTTGGTCGAACTTCGGCTTCGGCTTCGCGCGCGCGCGGGTCGGACTCGGCAGGGCGGAGTCGTCGCGGTTGGGTTGGGCTCTGGTGCGCGGCGACGTGCAGAGCGCGCTGGGTGGGAGCGGCCCGGCCGCTTGCTGGCTTGCAAGCGCGAGCGAGAGAGAGAACAGAGGGAGGAGAGATGAGAGAAGAGAGAGAAGATTAGGGGAGAGAGGGAGCACAGCAGGGGCGGCGGCGGCTGCTGGCTGGCTGGGAGCCAGGCGCGACACACGTGTAGGGTTTGGGTGCCTGGCCCCTAGTGGCCAGGTTAGGTTAGGAGATTTTTTTCTAATTCCGAAATATATTTTTAAAGAGCTCGAAAATTCATAAAAAATTTACCAAAACTATTTATAAATAAAGTACTTGTTTTAGACTAATAACTATTATATTATTTAATTACTATATTAATTACTAGGTTTTTCTTTAAAAAGAATTGATAATAAACATTCGATAATCAATCAAGCGCATACAAAGAAAATGATCAAAATGCAAATAAATAATTAAACACTTAAAAAATTATTATCTTAATTACCATAATAACTAAATTCATTATTTTTTAGTTGATGGCTTTTGTGGTGTTACAAACCTACCCCTCTTAAAAAGAATCTTGTCCTCGAGATTAAGAACCTTCCGAGAATAATTGGGGGAATTCTGCTCTAAGTTCATCTTCTCTTTCCCAAGTGGCCTCATCTTCCGAATGATGACTCCACTGAACCTTGCACATGTTAATAACTTTACTCCGTATAATTCTGCGAGATGTTTCCAAAATTCTGACTGGGTACTCCGAATAAGTCAAATCCTCATTAACATTCAGTTCTTCCATGGGTAACTGTTCTTCTGGTACTCTTAAACACTTCTTGAGTTGTGACACGTGAAATACGTCATGCACATCTGATAATCTATCGGGTAGCTCTAACTGATAGGCTACTTCACCTTTTCTTTCCAAAATCTTGAATGGGCCAATATAGCGAGGTGATAATTTTCCCTTAACCTTAAACCTTTTCATTCCTCTCATCGCGAAACTTTAAGGTAGACAAAATCTCCTACTTCGAACATCAACTCTCTTCTTCTATTATCAGCATAGCTTTTCTGTCTTGACTGTGCTATCTTCAAATTTTCTCTAATAATATGTACTTGCTTTTCCGCCTCTTGGAGAATTTCTGGACCAAATACTTGACTTTCTCCAGTCTGATCCCAATAAAGCGGTGTTCTACACTTTCGTCCATATAGTGCTTCAAATGGTGCCATTTTTAGACTTGCTTGATAACTGTTGTTATACGAAAATTCTGCATAAGGCAAACTTTTATCCTAGCTTCTACCATGCTTTAGAGCGCAAGCTCTTAGCATATCTTCTAACACTTGGTTTGTCCTTTCTGTTTGCCCATCCGTTTGCGGATGATAAGCTGAACTAAAATTTAGCTTGGTATCCATGGACTCATGAAGTCTTTTCCAAAAGCGCGAGGTAAATTGGGTTCCTCGATCTGATACGATCTTCGGTACTCCATGCAGACAAACAATCCTCGACATATATAACTCTGCTAACTGGGCTCCTGAGTAAGTTGTCTTCACAGGTATAAAGTGTGCCACTTTGGTCAACCTGTCTACTATGACCCATATTGAATCATAGCCATCTCGAGTACAGGGTAGTCCAACTATGAAATCCATACTGATTTCTTCCCATTTCCATTCAGGTACCTTGAGGGGTTGTAGTAATCCTGCTAGTCTTTGGTGTTCGGCTTTAACTTGCTAACACACGTCACATAATGCAGCATGAGTAGCAACATCTCTTTTCAATCTGTACCACCAATACTTTTCCTTGAGATCCTGGTACATCTTTGTACTTCCCGGGTGAATAGAGTAAGCTGAATCATGAGCTTCTCTCAAAATAAGTTGGCGCAAGTGTTCTATTTCCGGTACACAGATTCTCTTCTTAAACCATACTGTGCCTTGTTCATCTTCCGTGAAATCCGGGGCTTTACCTAAACCAATCAAAGTTTTAATTTCCTTAATTTTCTCATCAGACTCTTGTCCTTTACGAATCTCTTCTTCTAAAGTAGATTCAACTTCCATAACTGTTGCTTCTACATTATAAAGCATACCAAGGTTGAGTTGTTCCATTTCCCAGCACAATTCTTGTGACATCAAATGAGTAGTTATGTTGTTCACTTGACCCTTACGGCTCAAAGCATCAGCTACTACATTTGCTTTTCCGGGGTGATATTGTATCTCCAAATCATAGTCCTTAATCAACTGAAGCCATCTTCTCTGTCTGAGGTTGAGTTCTTTCTGAGTGAATATATATTTCAAGCTTTTGTGATCCGTGAAGATTTTGCACTTGTTTCCAATCATATAGTGCCTCCAAATCTTTAAAGCATGCACTACGGCAGCTAATTCCAAATCTTGCGTAGGATAATTCTTCTCATGCTTCCTCAACTGCCTTGAGGCATAAGCTATCACTTTTCCTTCTTGCATTAGCATACATCCAAGTCCAAGGTGTGATGCATCACAATACACATCAAATCCCTTGTGGATGTCTGGCATTACCAATATTGGTGCAGTGGTTAACCTTTTCTTGAGTTCTTCAAAACAATTCTGACAAGCTTCATCTCATTTGAACTCTTTACATTTCTCCAGAAGAGAGGTAAGTGGTTTCACTAACTTGGAAAAACCTTCAATAAATCTTCTATAGTATCCTGCCGATCCAAGAAAACTTCTGATCTTGGACGCATCCTTTGGTTGCTTCCAATCTAGTATCTCACTTATCTTTCCTGGGTCTACTTTAATTCCACCATCGGTAACGATATGCCCTAAGAAAGCAACTTCCTTCAACCAAAAATCACACTTTGAGAACTTCGCATATAGCTGGTTGTCATGAAGCTTTTGTAGGACTAGCCTTAGATGATCTTCATGTGTTTCTTCATTCAGAGAATATATCAGTATGTCATCAATGAATATGACCACAAACTGATCCAGATATTCCATGAATACTTTATTCATCAAGTTCATAAAGTATGCTGGTGCATTAGTCAGTCCAAACGACATGACCAAAAACTCATATAATCCATATCTCGTCATGAAGGCTGTCTTGGGTACATCTTCTGCTCGAATCTTTAACTGATGATATCCCGATCTCAGATCTATCTTCGAGAATATCTTAGCTCCCTTCATTTGATCAAATAAATCTTCAATCCGAGGTAATGGGTATTTATTCTTGATGGTTACTTCATTCAAACTTCTATAATCAACACACATTCTGCTCGAACCATCCTTCTTGTTCACAAATAGCACTGGGGCTCCCCAAGGGGATGAACTTGGGCAAATGAAACCTTTTTCTAGTAATTCTTCTATTTGTTTCTTCAGTTCTACTAAATCTTTGACATCCATTCTATAAGGTCTTTTCGAGATAGGTGCGGTTCCGGTAATAATTCAATAGAAAACTCTATATCACGGTCAGGTGGCATACCTGGTAATTCCTCCGGAAATACGTCTAGGTATTCGCACACTACTTTGATATTTTCCAAGGGCTTTTCTGCTAAGTGATTGATCACTGTTTTCCCTTTTTCATCTGTTGACTTGTCTATGTTAACTTAGATTCTTTCACCTTGAGGACTTGTCAACATAATTGTTCCATTGGCACACTGTATCACTCCATCACAACTTTTCAACCAGTCGCATCCAAGAATCACATCAATACCATTGGATCCTAGGACCACTGGGTTGACTGGAAAATCTATTCCTTGAATCTTGATATTAACATGAGGGCATGAGTGTGTGGCCTTCATGATACCTCCCGGTGAACTAATGTGTAACATCTTCTTAAGGGGGTACTTAGGTATGTTGTGTTTTTCCACAAATGACTCAGTTATAAAAGAATGCGATGCTCCAGAGTCAAATAAAACTGATGCAGGTATGGAGTTAATGAGGAACATACCATACACTATGTCGACATCCTCAGGTACTGATTCTGTAGTGACGTGATTCACCCTTCCTCTACTCTGGTTCTGCGGAGTCTTGTTTTGTGCAGATCCACGAGCGGGGGTGTTCTGGTCATTTCTCTGGTTATTGCTTTTCTGGGGTGTCTGCTAGTTGCGCCTTGGGCAGTTGTTAGCATAGTGGCCTAGCTCACCGCACTTGAAATAGCCATTGGGTTGGACTGGTGCGTTGTTGCTTCTGGCCTGTGTGTTACTGGCGCCACCTTGACGATTCTGTGAACTCCCGCCAGACCTCTGGTTGGTCTGAGAGTTGCTCCTTTGTTGGTTCTGATTTTGATTATTTCTCTGGCTTTGTTGTCCAGGGCGTTGCACTTGATAATTGTTTCCACCCTGATTTCCAGAGCGGTACTGTGAACCTTGAGTATTGTTCGGGTGGGTATTCCTGCTGGACTGACCTTGAAATTTTCTTTTGTGCTCAGATAGCTCCTTTCTTTTACTCTCAAGGCCAATTGCCTTGTTCAACAGTGTCTGGAAATTGGGGAAAGTATGACTCTGAAGTTGGTAATTCAGAGGTCCAATCAGTCCTTCTAGGAAACGCTCTTAGCGTTTCTCATCCGTGTCCACTTCTTCCGGTGCGTAGCGTGAAAGCTGAGTAAAGCATCACGATACTCACTGACAGTCATATTCCCTTGAGTAAGGGAAAGGAATTCTTTCTTCTTCAACTTCATGATTCCCAAGGGAATGTGATGAGCGCAAAAGTTCTCCTGAAACTCCTGCCAAGTTATTGTATCTGTGTTGGGATGTGCTGCTGTGAAGGCATCCCACCAGTCAGACGTGGAACCCTCGAGTCTTCCCAAGGTGTACAAGACCTTCTCCCGGTCATTGCACTGGGTGATGTCCAGCTTCTTTCCAATGACCTTTAGCCAGTCATCGGCATCTAGAGGATCAACCGCATGAGAAAATGTCGGCGGGTGATGACTCATGAAATCCCGGTGCTTATCTCTGGTCGGGGGTGCATTCTGCTGTTGCTGCTGATGCTACTGATTCTACTAGTTCTGTTGAATCTGCTGAACAGTTGCAGTGAGTCCTTGCAGAATCTGCATCTGGGCGGTGATGAACTGCTCCAAATTGGGATTTGGTGGTGGTGGTGGTATCTGTTGACCACGCTGGTTCTGGTTGTTGTTGGGTCCTTGAAGAGCGTTCACCATCTGATTGGTTAGGAAGTGAACATCTTAGAAAAGATTCTAGGGGGAAATAGCTTATGTTTAAAAATTTTATATGTTCTTATGGCCATCATTCCATAAGACCATTGCACTCAAACAAAGATCCAAATCAAACATTTCAATCAATCACCATCACATGGTTGGTATTTATTAATAGGATAACTTAAAAGAGTGTTCAACGTCTAACTCAAAGCATAACTTATTACATCATAACTCAAAACACCTAAAGCAGCCTAGTGACAGATCCGGGCTCCCCATAGCGCAGCCTCTTGCGGGGAGGAGACAACGCCATGGCGGGGACCTGAGCTTCGGGTGGATCCAGTCCTTGAAGTTGGGCTTCCAGGGCTGCAATCCTGGCATGGGCATTCTCCAGCTCCAAGTGCACCCTAGAGAGATCCAGGGTGACACTGTCCAGGTCGGTGTTGAGACCGGCCACTACACCAGCTAGGGTGTTGAGGCGATCCTCACCAGCTTCACCTGGGACGATGCTGGTCTGGCTTCCTCCACTCAGAAGCTGAGGAAGATGCCTGAACCTCGTGTTCTGCAGCTGCTGCCGGTAGGTGTGGCTGAGCAACCACAGGGTCCAGCGAGCAGCATCGCTGACCGAGGCAGCGTAGGTGGACAGTGGTGTCAGGGACTCGTGAGCAGACAGAGTCCTGAATCCCCTGTCCCCTGCATCCATCACCCTGACGTGGATGCGAGTGATGTAGTAGCAAGCCCGAGGAGGCTCGCTCACTCGCCTTGTTTCATACAAGGGGTGGACGTAGGTGCCTAGCGCGTGCTGCACTTCTTGCAGCAGGTTGGGGAAGTGCCCCGTCTCGAACATTGATGTGTAATGTTCGACAACAGGACCAAACCCCATGAAGTAGTCCTGCTGGGTGTAGTCAGCTTCCTCGTGGACGTGTTTGTCTCCACCTTCTTCGTCGTCATCGTCATCCTTGTCATCGTTGTCTCCGGAGTCGTCGGGGTCGTCGCCTCTGGGTGCAGGTGCTTGGAAGGCTGGTGCAGGCGGTGCTGACGTCGATGACCTAGCTGCGAAGGCCAGGGACTGCCAACAGGGTGGGTGTCGGCAGCTGTTCCTCCGAGCTGTCCTCCAGGTTGACTACATTCTCCACTTGGATGGGAGAGAGATCCGCCGGAACATCCTCGACTACCACTGGGTAGACCGGGATCTGCCGGGGTTGAGGGGCGTAGCTGGTGTTGATGCGGGTAGTTTGGAGAGTACGAACCATCTACAAGAGAAGAGTCAACTCAGTTGAAATTTTAAAGAGGTAAGGCTGATAAAATAAGTTATAAGAATGAAATTAGCAAGTTTTGAATAACTAGGCTTTCCATTTCTAACTAATCTAACGACCTAGGGTCAGCATAGCTTTGATACCACTTCTGTCACACCCGGTTCCAGGGGGTAGAACTGAGCGCATACCATATGTGTGCCAGGATCCATTTCCACACATATGTTGACGTCACAAGTGTAATATATCAAAAGACAATGCAATAAAGGTGTAAAGAGAGTAGAATACTTTATTACATCATCTGAAACATTTTACCTTTAACAAGTATCACATCAAAGTAAAGCGAAAATAAATAACAGGGGCAATCTCCCACAGGAAGATGACCGGTGCATCGTTAGACTTAGAATTTATTGTCGTCGATAAAATCTCCATCAAAGTCTCCAGCATCACCCTATGATCAAAATATTAGCAAGGGTGAGCTCACTTATGGTCGGGGCTCAGCAAGTGGGGGAAAAATTTATGTAGGTATAACAAGGTGAGGCTAAGGTTGAGCAGTAAGCATTTTAGTTGGTCAACATTTTATTAACAACACCTGTTTCACTAATAAGTGTGAATCCCAAGTATCCCATTTAAACAAAGGTATATGAATATAACAAAAACACTTAAGTGAAACCACTTAAGCAAATCATTGGCAGATCATCGGATCTCAATTTAATTCCATCTTCAAGTTCAATTATCATGTGAGGAGTCTAAGCCGCTCATAACCAGGAGCACGGCTGATATATCAGTTTTACACTATGCAGAGGTGGTACAACTTTATCCACAAGCCATGTATCCCATCTAGCCTGGGTTGATCGAACCCTTAAACACTGCCGAGGTGAATGGCTAGGGATCCATTGTGAGGCTTTCACAAAAATACACTTAATACGAAGCAACCCGCTAAGATTTCTAAAGACGATGGTGGTGGCCCCCTGGATGAGGTACCTTAGCCAAGAATACGTCCCCATGTTAACGTGGGCTGCCAGCACCCACCGCTCCCCCTCTTGCCCATATTTCAGGTAAGGTTGCCAGGCACTAAGCATATAAAGCTAATTACCAAATCCAGAGCCATGATAGCACTCGTGGTTGCACTGTTATCCTGGGTGGTCACTCCATGTTCCAATTAATATGTAATAATATTGTTTTTAACCATAAGGTTAATGTCATAATTGCCAATTAAAATTTTGGAACATTAATACCAATTAATGAGTGACATTAAAATCGTAAAGTTGAGCGGTAGCACAAATTTGCAAAGCTTAATTATTTCCCAGGTTAAACAAGGAATACAGTTGGTAAATCTAGGAAATCCTTAATTAGATAAAACTCATCAAATTATGCAGTATATCAAAAGGTAAACATTATTAGATGTAATGAATGGGTACAAAAAGAATATGCAGAGGGAGAATCCACTTTCCTTGCTCAAACGCGTCCTGCGGATCGTCTTCGAACGAATTCGGTTCGTCTACCATACCGTCAGCCTCTAATAACGTTACACGTCGCTATACAAAAAGAAAGCATACACCGATAAATAAACACGCACCATTACATAAACATACATCATTACATGCGCATTAACATATCACACTTATCACACTTTAAATACGTCCTAAACGGGTAAATACTTATTAATTCGATTATAGTTATTATTGTGAGTCCTAAATGATGAATTTATGAGTGCGTGCAATAAATACAGTTTTAACTAGTATTAATATATTTTAACATCATCAATGAAAATAAATGATAGTTATTGTCTTTAATACTAATAAATAAATTAATAGCTTTTATCCTTTTTATTTCTAACTCGAATTATTGAGTATAGCCAAAAATAAATTTAATATTCTAAAAATCCTTATAAACTACTAATTGAACTTTTTCTAACAAAAGCGAGGTTATTTTGACATAAACTAGTACTTTACTAACTCTAAAAATTTAAGTGCTAAATTTGCGAACATGTTTATTTGACTAGCAAAAATCTATTTTCCATCCTACAAGTGATATTTTCTCCTTTCTTTATAAAAAGAAAATGTTAATAAAATAATTAGATAAATCATCTAAAACTCCTATATTATTCATATGACTTGAGTTCTATACCATTTTCTAAATCCATTAAAATGCACCTATGACTATAATTCTCCAAATAGTTTCTAAAGTTCCTTGTGACCAAATTTAACTACAAAAAATTCCTATCTATTGTTTTTATCACCAACATGTGACTATTAAATTCTCGTCATCTTTCTCTAATTCAAAAATCATCACCACGACTAACATGAAATATCATGGTGTACTAACAATCGCATATCTCTACTAAAAATTCCATAACACACATACACATAAATTGCGGATCACACGTGTTCGTATTACAACAAACTAAATATACAATTCATGAATCAAATCAAAAGTATTTTATAAAATACACAAATTAATTTGGGTCGTCTTCAACCTTGGGTTCGTGCGTGTGACGACGATGGATTGATGGGTTTTCGACCGGGTGGAGAAGAGCAGGTGCTCGACTTCGGACGGCGGATGGCGTAGTTCCGGCGAACTCCAGGGGCTCCGGCGATGACGAACTCCGGCGAACTCCGGCGATGAACGGCAAACTCCGGCGACGACGGCTGTGGCTCTAACGGCGAGGAGAGTGAGAGAGAGATGGGGGCGAGCTCGGGTAGGAGAAATGAGAGAGAGCTCTGCTGCTCTTTTATAGAGAGAGGGAGGGGAGACGAGAGGTCGCCGACGGTCTTCAATGGCCATTACATGCGTCAGTTTCCCTTCATGGCGTTAATGGAGAGAAATGGGAGAGGGAGTAACGGAGGATTTGATGCTCCATTAACGGCGAGAAATCGAACGGACGCGTGGTGTTGGTCGAACTTCGGCTTCAGCTTCACGCGCGTGGGTCGGACTCGGCAGGGCAGGGTCGTCGCGGTTGGGCTGGGCTCTGGTGCGTGGCGACGTGCAGAGCGCGCTGGGCAGGAGCGGCCCGGCCGCTTGCTGGCTTGCAAGCGCGAGAGAGAGAGAACAGAGGGAGGATAGATGAGAGGAGAGAGAGAAGATTAGGGGAGAGAGGGAGCACAGCAGGGGCGGTGGCGGCTGCTGGCTGGCTGGGAGCCAGGCGCGGTGTAGGGTTTGGGTGCCTGGGCCCCTAGTGGGCCGGTTAGGTTAGGAGATTTTTTTTCTAATTCCGAAATATATTTTTAAAGAGCTCGAAAATTCATAAAAAATTCACCAAAACTATTTATAAATAAAATACTTGTTTTTAGACTAATAACTATTATATTATTTAATTATTATATTAATTACTGGGTTTTTCTTTAAAAAGAACTAATAATAAACATCCGATAATCAATCAAGCGCACATAAAGAAAATGATCAAAATGCAAATAAATAATTAAACACTTAAAAAATTATTATCTTAATTACCATAATAACTAAATTCATTATTTTTTAGTTGATGGCTTTTGTGGTGTTACAGTGCGCCATTCTTCAGTACACTCAAGTTCTTTGCTCCAATCAAATTGTGTCCCCTAACTTGATTCTTTTCTTGGTTTGTGTTTAACCTTATGCACCTGTAATACATGAATTCTAGACAAACTAGTTAGTCCACATGTTTGTGTTGATCATCAACCACCAAAATTAATTATAGAAAATGGTTAACCCATTTTCCCTTTCAATCTCCCCTTTTTTGGTGATTGATGCCAACACAAACCAAAACAAAATATGGAGTGCAGAAATGTAACTAATTTGCAATTTAGAAGGTTGTGCATAGGTTACTTGGAGTTAAACCAAATGAAAATCTCACTTGTATGAACGGATTGCTTTCTTTTATTTAACATTTTGGACCACTTTTGCACCTCATGTTTGTTTTTGCAAATCTTTTGGAAAATCTTTTCAAAGTCTTTTTGCAAATAGTCAAAGATATATGAATAAGATTGCAAGAAGAATTTTCAAAATTTGAAACTCCTCCCCCTGTTTCAAATGCTTTTCCTTTAACTAAACAAAAGCTCCCCCTGAATGAAATTCTCCTCTTAGCTTTCAAGAGGGTTTTGAGATAGATACCAATTTTGAATTTTTTTTCATAAATCAACATAGATACCAATTGAGAATACATTAATTGAAATTTTACTTTTGAAGATACCAATTGAAAGTTCATACTAATTTAAATTTTCCTTGAATACCAATTGAAAAACAAACATTTGTGAAAATTTTGAAATTTGAAATGGTGGTGCAGTCCTTTTGCTTTGGGCTTAATATTTTCTCCCCCATTAACATTAATCGCCAAAAACGGAGAACTTGAGAGCCCTTTTTGCATTTTCTCCCCCTTTGGGGCCTAAGATTATCTCCCACATGGTAAAATAAATATGAGTGAAAGATTATACCAATTTGAGAGATTGTGGAGTAACGGCAAGGTTAAATGATACCGTCAGAGTTGGAGTGGAAGCCTTGTCTTTGCCGAATACTCCATTTCCCTTTCAATCTACGACTTAGTATAAAAATATACTTGAAAGCACATTAGTCATAGCCTTGGTACAAGAAGAAATAAGAAATATGTATTTGCACCAAATGAAAGAGATATGATCAAAGGTATAAAAGAGCTATGTGTGCAATGTTTCAATCAAAATTCTGAGAATCAAGTATATTTAGCTCATTCCTAAGTTTGCTAAAGGTTTTCTCATCTAGTGGCTTGGTAAAGATATCGGCTAATTGGTTTTGGGTGCTCACATAAGCTATTTCGATATCCCCCTTTGTTGGTGATCTCTTAGAAAGTGGTACCAGATGTCTATGTGCTTAGTGCGGCTATGTTCAACGGGATTATCCGCCATGCGGATTGCACTCTCATTATCACATAGGAGAGAGACTTTGCTCAATTTGTAGCCATAGTCCTTAAGGGTTTGCCTCATCCAAAGCAATTGCGTACAACAATGACCTGCGGCAATGTACTCTGCTTCGGCAGTGGAAAGAGCTACGAAGTTTTGTTTCTTTGAAGCCCAAGACACCAGGGAT
This sequence comes from Zea luxurians, assembly GCA_029449295.1. Lineage (NCBI taxonomy): Eukaryota > Viridiplantae > Streptophyta > Magnoliopsida > Poales > Poaceae > Zea > Zea luxurians. The sequence goes on from JAOPSE010000034.1 coordinate 4,450,746, forward strand.
CTCCCCAAAAACTGACAAGTCCCTAATGTGCTCTTTCTATCAATTTTACACCCTACCCAATCGGCATCAGAATATCCTGAAAGGGAAATAGGGTTAACCTTTTCCTACAATTAATTTTGGTGGTTGAATGTCCAACACAAACATATGGACTAACTAGTTTGCTCTAGAACTCATGTATTGCAGGTGCATAAGGTTCAACACAAACCAATAAATATTCAAGTTAGGGACCCAATTCAAAAGGAGCAAAAAGGACTTGAGTGTGCTGTGGTCTGGCGCACCGGACTGTCCGGTGCACCAGGACCGTACAGGGTCCAACCAACCACTCTCGAGAAAACACAGGCGCGCTTCGCTATAATTCACCGGACTGTCCGGTGAGCCATTCAACAACGACTATCCAGCGCGCAACTATCGACTCTGATAGCGTGAATAGTGTAGCATAGTGCGCGACAAAAGTCAGAGCAGCGAGTATGAGGGGCACCGGACTGTTCGGTGCATCACCAGACTGTCCGGTGCCACAAGAAGACGAAGGCACCAACGATCGACCGAGCTCCGAACCCTAACGGTTGGGTGACGTGGCGGCGCACCGGACACTGAATAGTGAGTGTCCGGTGGCACACCGGACTGTCCAGTGCGCCCATCGACAGCAGCCTCCCCAACGGCTACCTTGGTGGTTGAGGGCTATAAATACCCCAACCACCACAACTCCAAGCATCCAAGATTTCTGAAGATCACATTCAAATACAAGAGCTCTAGCATTCACTCCTAGACACAATTCAAAAGATCAAAGCCTCTCCAGGTCCCAAATTCATCTCAAACACTTAGTGACTTGTGAGAGAGAGAGATTTTGTGTTCTTTTGAGCTCTTGCCTCTTGGATTGCCTTTCTTCCTTTCTCATTCTTATTTCCAAGTGACTTGTAATCAAGCAAGAGACACTTAAGTGTGTGGTGGTCCTTGCGGGGTCTTAGTGACCCGATTGATTAAGGAGAAGGCTCACTCGGTCTAAGTGAACGTTTGAGAGAGGAAAAGGGTTGAAAGAGACCCGGTCTTTATGACCACCTCAACGGGGACTAGGTTCTTTGGAACCGAACCTCGGTAAAACAAATCACTGTGTTCATCCGCTTGTTTTCTCATTTGATTTGTTTTCGCCCTCTCTCCTAGACTTGATTTTAGTTCTAACGCTAACCCCGGCTTGTAGTGTGTGTTTAAGTTATAAATTTTAGGTTTCGCCTATTCACCCCCCTCTAGGCAACTTTCATATCCAATTAGATCAAAGGTAGATCCCCTGGTGTACCAAAGACTAAACTTAGGAGTGTAAACTAAATATCTCATAATTCTCTTCATGGCCCTAAGGTGAACTTCCTTAGGATTTGCCTGAAATCTTGCACACATGCATACAGAAAGCATAATATCCAGTCGAGATGCACATAAGTAGAGTAAAGATCCTATCATCGACCGGTATACCTTTTGATCTATGGAATTACCTCCTGTGTCGAGGTCGAGATGCCCATTAGTTCCCATGGGTGTCCTGATGGGTTTGCCATCCTTCATTCCAAACTTCTTAAGTATGTCTTGAATGTATTTTGTTTGGCTGATGAAGGTGCCCTCTTGGAGTTGCTTGATTTGAAATCCTAAAAAAATACTTCAACTCCCCCATCATTGACATCTCGAATTTTTGAATCATTATCCTACTAAACTCTTCACACGATGACTCATTAGTAGACCCAAATATAATATCATCAACGTAAATTAGGCATATAAACAAGTCTTTTGCAACAGTTTTAGTGAAGAGAGTAGGATCGACTTTGCCGACTTTGAAACCATTAGTGATAAGAAAATCTCGCAAGCATTCATACCGTGCTCTTAGGGCTTGTTTGAGCCCATAAAGCACCTTTGAGAGAGTTTATAGACATGGTTAGGGTACTCACTATCTTCAAAGCCAGGAGGTTGCTCAACATAGACCTCTTCCTTGATAGGTCCATTGAGGAAGGCACTTGTCACGTCCATTTGATAGAGCTTAAAGCCATGGTAAGTAGCATAGGCAAGTAATATACGAATTGACTCAAGCCTAGCTACGGGTGCATAAGTTTCATCAAAGTCCAAACCTTCAACTTGTGAATAACCTTTGGCCACAAGTCGGGCTTTGTTTCTTGTCACCACACCATGCTCATCTTGCTTGTTGCGGAATACCCACTTGGTACCTACAACATTTTGATTAGGACATGGAACTAAATGCCATACCTCATTCCTTATGAAATTGTTGAGCTCCTCTTGCATTGCCATCACCCAATCCGGATATCTTAATGCATCCTCTACCATGTATGGCTCAATAGAGGAAACAAAAGAGTAATGTTCACAAAAATGTGCAACTCGAGATCTAGTGGTTACCCCCTTCTGAATTTCACCAAGGATGGAGTTGATAGGGTGATCTCGTTGTATTTCTTGGTGGACTCTTGGGTGTGGCGGTCTTTGATCCCTTATTTCTTGATCATCTTTCTTGTCTTGATAATCTTCATCCCCTCCTTGATCCATGTCCTTCTCTTGAGGTGGCTCATCCTCTTGATCTTTATTTTCATCATCTTGAGCCTGATCCTTGTCTTGAGTTGGTGGAGATGCTTGCATGGAAGATGATGGTTGATCTTGTGCTTGAGTAGGCTCTTCGGATTCCTTAGGACACACATCCCCAATGGACATGTTCCTTAGCGCGACGCATGGAGCCTCTTCATCATCTAACTCATCAAGATCAACTTGCTCTACTTGGGAGCCATTAGTCTCATCAAACACAATGTCACAAGAAACCTCAACTAATCCAGTGGATTTGTTGAAGACTCTATATGCCCTTGTGTTTGAGTCATAACCAAGTAAAAAGCCTTCTACAGCTTTAGGAGCAAATTTAGATTTTCTACCTCTCTTAATAATAATAAAGCATTTGCTCCCAAAGACTCTAAAATATGAAACATTGGCCTTTTTACCAGTGAGGAGTTCATATGATGTCTTCTTGAGGATTTAGTGAAGATATAACCGGTTGATGGAGTAGCAGGCGATGTTAATCGCCTCGGCCCAAAACCGGTCTGGTGTCTTGTACTCATCAAGCATGGTCCTCGCCATGTCCAGTAGGGTTCTATTCTTCCTCTCCACGACACCATTTTGTTGGGGAGTGTAGGGAGAAGAGAACTCATGCTTGATGCCCTCTTCCTCAAGAAATCCTTCAATTTGAGAATTCTTGAACTCCGTCCCATTGTCGCTTCTTATCTTTTTGATTCTTAATTTGAACTCATTTTGAGCTCGTCTTAAGAATCCTTTTAAGGTATCTTGGGTCTGGCATTTTTCCTGCAAAAAGAACACCCAAGTGAATCGAGAATAATCATCCACAATAACTAGACAGTACTTACTCCCACCGATGCTTATGTAAGCGATCGGGCCGAATAGATCCATGTGGAGTAACTCAAGCGGCCTGTCCGTCGTCATTATGTTCTTGTGTGGATGATGGACTCCAACTTGCTTCCCTGCTTGACATGCGCTACAAATCCTGTCTTTCTCAATGTGAACATTGGTTAGTCCTAAAATGTGCTCTCCCTTTAGAAGTTTATGAAGATTCTTCATTCCAACATGGGCAAGTCGACGATGCCAGAGCCAACCCATGTTAGTCTTAGCAATTAAGCAAGTGTCTAGCTCAGCTTGATTATCATTAAAATCCACTAAGTAAAGCTGACCATCTAGCACTCCCTTAAATGCTACTTAATCATCACTTCTTCTAAAGACAGTAACATCTACGTCAGTAAATCGACAGTTGTAGCCCATTTTACGTAATTGGAAAACAGAAAGCAAATTGTAGTCTAAAGAATCTATGAGAAAAACATTAGAAATAGAATGGTCTTGAGATATAACTATTTTACCCAAACCTTTGACCAAACCTTGATTTCCATCCTCGAATGTGATAGCTCGTTGGGGATCTTTATTTTTCTCATAGGAGGAGAACATTCTCTTCTCCCCTGTCATGTGGTTTGTGCACCCGCTATCGATTATCCAGCTTGAATCCCCGGATGCATAAACCTACAAAACAAGTTTAGGCATTGTTCTTAGGTATCCAAATAGTCTTGGGTCCTTTGACGTTAGAAACAAGCACCTTGGGTACCCAAACACAAGTCTTTGGACTCTTGTGTTTGCCCCCAACATATTTGGCAACTACTTTGTCTAATTTGTTAGTTAAAACATATGATGCATCAAAAGTCTTGAATAAAACATTATGCTCATTTGATGCAGTAGGAATTTTCTTTCTAGGCATTTTAACATGAGTAGTATGCCTAGAGCTAGAAGCCTCATTTTTGTACATAAATGCTTGGTGAGAAACAGAATGTGGTTTCCTAGCATGAATCTTCCTAATTTTGTGCTCATGATAGTTTGCAGGATATAAAATGTAACCTTCACTATCCTAAACCATGGGAGCCTTACCCTTAACAAAATTAGACAATTTTTAGGGGCATTAAGCTTGACATTGGGTTGGTTTCCATGTTGGAACCCAATGACATCCTTAATGCCAGGGCGTCTCTCATTATAAAGCATACTTCGAGCAAACTTAAATTTTTTATTTTCTAGTTCATGCTCGGCAATTTTAGTAGTTAATTTAGCTATGTGATCATTTTGTTGTTTAATCATGGCAATGTGATCATCTATAGCTTCAACATTAACATCTCTGCATCTAGTACAAATAGTAACATGCTCGACAGTAGATGTAGATGGTTTGCAAATATTCAATTCTTCTATCTTAGCATTTAATTTAACATTCTCATCTCTAAGACAGGAAAATGAATCTTTGCAAACATTCAATTTTTCAATCTCAGAAACTAAACTAGCATTTTCACTTCTAAGACTTGAAATTGAGTCATGACAAATATTAAGCTCCTTAGATAGGTTTTCACATTTTTCTACCTCCTGAGCATAAGAATTTTTCAACTTAACAAATTTTTTGTTCTCTTTAATGAGGAAGTCCTCTTGGCTTTCCAAGAGATCATCCTTTTCATTAATGGCTTCTATTAGTTCATTTAATTTTTTATTTTGGTCCATGCTAAGGTTGGCAAAGAGAGACATTAAATCATCTTCATTATTACTAGAGCTACCCTCATCACTAGATGTATATTTGGGGGGTGGCTCTAGAGTGTACCTTCTTCTTTTTGTCGTCCTTAGCCATGAGACATTTGTGGCCGATGTTGGGGAAGAGGAGGCCTTTGTTGATGGCGATGTTGGCAGCGTCCTCGTCGGAGGAGGAGTCGGTGGAGCTCTCGTCGGAGTCCCATTCCTGACACATGTGTGCATCATCGCCCTTCTTCTTGTAGTACCTCTTCTTCTCCTTCTTCTTCCCTTTCTTGTCTTCGTCCCTATCACTTCCACTAGAAATTGGACATTTAGCTATAAAATGACCGGACTTACCACAACGGTAGCACACCCTCTTGGAGCGGGACTTGTAGTCTTTCCCCCTCCTTTGTTTGAGGTTTTGATGGAAGCTCTTGATGATGAGCACCATCTCCTCGTTGTCGAGCTTGGAGGCATCGATTGGAAGCCTACTTGGTGTAGACTCCTCTTCTTCTGACGCTTTGAATGCGACGGGTTGCACCTCGGGTGTAGAGGTGGCGCCTTGCTCCAAGTTGACAATGTGTTTGGAGTCTTTGATCATAAGTTTAAAGCTCACAAACTTACCAATAACTTCCCCAGGAGACATTAGCTTGTATCTAGGATCCCCACGTATTAATTGAACTTGAGTAGGATTACGAAAAACAAGGGATCTTAGAATAACCTTGACCATTTCATGGTCATCCCATTTGGTGCTCCCGAGGTTGTGCACTTGGTTAACCATTGTCTTGAACCGATTGTACATGGCTTGCGGCTCTTCCCCTTTGTTGAGGAAGAATCGACCGAGTTCTCCCTTGATCGTTTTGTGCTTGGTGATCTTGGTCACCTCGTCCCCTTCGTGCACGGTTTTGAGGACATCCCAAATTTCTTTGGCATTCTTCAACCCTTGCATCTTGTTATACTCCTCTCGACACAAGGAGGCAAGGAGTATAGAAGTTTCTTGGGAGTTGAAGTGCCTAATTTGGGTGGCCTCGTCCGAGTCGTAGTCCTCATCCCCTATCTTAGGTACCTGCACTCCATACTCAACAATATCCCAATACTTTCCTGGAGTGAGGTTAGATGGTGCCTTATTTTATCACTCCACATACAATAATCTTCACCATCAAAATATGGTGGTTTGCCTAGGGGTACGGAAAGTAATGGAGCGCGCTTTGAAATACGGGGATAGCGTAGGGGCATCTTACTATACTTCTAGCGCTCATGACGCTTAGAAGTGAAAGGGAAATGTGCCCTTGGGCCATTTCTAAGTATTTTGGTGATTTAGTGTCTAACACAAGTGCATAAGTGTAAAATGGTGGACAAAGTACAAATCGAGGATAAAGGTATGTTTCTCAGACTTAGTACATTGTTTTAGAGACTAATGTAGTGTGTCTAAGTGCTGGAAACAGGAAAAGACCAACTAGAAATGTCTTGGCTCGAGCAGCCCAGGCTCTGCTCAGTCTGGGTGCACCGGACTGTCCGGTGGTGCACCGGACAGTGTCCGGTGCGCTAGGCTGGCTCGAGCGAAGTGGCCGCTCTCGGGAATTCACCGGCGACGTACGGCTATAATTCACCGGACTGTCCGGTGTGCACCGGACTCTCCGGTGAGCCAACGGTCGGCCGCGCAATCTGCGCGGGACACGTGGCCGAGGCAACAGCTAGAAGGGGGCACCGGACTGTCCGGTGTGCACAGGACATGTCCGGTGCGCCAACAGCTCTCAGGCTGCCAACGGTCGACTGCGCCATTTTTGGAAGGAAATCGGGCACCGGACAGTGTCCGGTGGTGCACCGGACAGTCCAGTGCGCCAGTCGATAGAAGGCATGATCTGCCTTCCAAGATTGCTCTCAACGGCTCCTAGCTGCCTTGGGGCTATAAAAGGGACCCCTAGGCGCATGGAGGAGTACACCAAGCATTCCTACAACATTCCTAAGCACCAAGACATCAATTCCACGCCTTTGATTCTTTGCGCTAGCGATTAGAGCTCTAGTTGAGTGGTGAACTCATTGAGTTGTGTTGTGAGCTCTTATTGTGATTTGTGTGCGTGGTGTTGCTGTGATTTCTTGTCTTGAGTGCGTTGCTAATCCCTCCCTTGCTCCGTGTTTCTTTGTGAATTTCAAGTGTAAGGGCGAGAGGCTCCAAGTTGTGGAGATTCCTCGCAAACGGGATTGAGTAAAGCAAGCAAAACACCGTGATATTCAAGTTGGTCTTTGGACCGCTTGAGAGGGGTTGATTGCAACCCTCGTCCGTTGGGACGCCACAACGTGGAGTAGGCAAGCGTTGGTCTTGGCCGAACCACGGGATAACCACCGTGCCATCTCTGTGATTGATTTCTTGTGGTTATTGTGTTTTGACTCCTCTCTAGCCACTTGGCATTTACTGTGCTAACACTTAAAAAAGTTTTTTTTTGTGGCGTAAGTTTTCAAGTTTTACAGGATCACCTATTCACCCCCCTCTAGGTGCTCTCAATTGGTATCAGAGCCGTTCTCTTCACAAAGGGACTAACCGCCCGAAGAGATGGATCCTAAGGGGAAGGGTATCGTGATCAACTACAAAGAGAAGGAATCCTTCGTCAACGAGCCGAAGGATGACAAGCCTACCGACTCCGGCTCGGGCCATAGATTGAAAGATGGGAAGAAGAAGAAGACAAGGCGCATCAAGGAGATCGTCTACTACAACGACAGCGATGAGTCTACTTCTTCCCAAAAGGACAACGACCACAACGACTACGAGAGAAGGAAACCGGTTAATTCGAACTTTTCTTTTGACTACTCTCGTATTCCGCAAAGTTCAAATTCACATTTGCTCTCCATTCCTCTCGGCAAGCCTCCACACTTTGATGGAGAGGACTACGGATTTTGGAGCCACAAAATGCGTAGTCACTTGTTCTCTCTCCATCCTAGTATATGGGAGATTGTAGAGAGTGGAATGCACTTTGATAGTACGGATAGTCCCATGTTCATTAATGAGCAAATTCATAAGAATGCACAAGCTACTACTGTTCTTCTAGCTTCATTGTGCAGGGATGAATACCACAAAGTGAGCGGCTTGGATAACGCCAAGCAAATATGGGACACCCTCAAGATTTCTCATGAGGGGAACGATGTCACCTTGCTCACTAAGATGGAGTTGGTGGAGGGAGAGCTTGGACGATTCACGATGATAAGGGGCGAGGAGCCAACCTAAACATACAACCGGCTCAAGACCCTTATCAACAAAATAAGGAGCTACGGAAGCACGCGATGGACGGACCACGATGTCGTCCGATTGATGCTAAGGTCCTTTACCGTTCTTGATCCTCATTTGGTGAATAATATTCGTGAGAATCCCAGGTACACCAAAATGTCGCCCGAAGAAGTCCTTGGAAAATTCGTAAGCGGGCGAATGATGATCAAGGAGGCGAGGTATGTGGACGACGCTCTGAATGGTCCAATCAATGAGGCTCAACCTCTTGCTCTCAAGGCGACAAGAAGCAAGGAGGGGCTACCTAGCAAGGTGGCACAAATTGAGGCGGCCGGACTTAATGATGAAGAGATGGCCCTCATCATCAAAAGATTCAAGACGGTGCTAAAGGGTCGTAAGGGGCAGCCAAGCAAGACCAAGACAAAGGGGAAGCGCTCATGCTTCAAATGTGGTAAGCTTGGTCATTTTATTGCTAACTGTCCCAACAATGATAGTGATCAGGATCAAGGGAACAAGAGGGAGAAGAAGAAGAACTATAAGAAGGCAAAGGGCGAGGCACATCTTGCAAGGAGTGGGATTCGGATTGCTCCTCGTCCGACTCCGACAATGAAGGACTCACCGCCACCGCCTTCAACAAGTCATCCCTCTTCCCCAACGAGCGTCACACATGTCTTATGGCAAGGGAGAAGAAGGTTTGTACTCGAAACTCTATTTATGCTTCCTCAAGTGAGGACGAATCTAGTGATGAGGATCAAATAGATTATTCATGTCTATTTAAAGGCCTAGATAGAACCAAGGTAGATAAAACTAATGAATTAATTGATGCCTTGAATGAAAAGAATAGGCTTTTAGAAAAACAAGAGGACTTGTTGCATGAAGAACATGACAAATTTGTAGAAGCACAAAAATCTCATGCCTTAGAAGTTAAGAGAAATGAAATGCTTTCTTGTGAATTATCTTCTTGCCATGAGACGATTTCTAGCTTGAGAAGCATTAATGATGATTTGAATGCTAAGTTGGAAATAGCTAGTAAATCAACAACTTGTGTAGAAAATGTTGTTATTTGCAATAGATGTAAAAATTTTGATATTGATGCTTGTAGTGAACACATAGCTTCTATTACAAAGTTAAATGAGGAAATGGCTAGTCTTAATGCCCAACTTACGACTAGCAAAAGTGATTTTGATAAACTAAAATTTGCTATAGGGATGCCTACACAATTGGTAGACACCCCTCAATTAAGGATGGGCTTGGCTTCAAGAGGGAAGCCAAGAACTTAACAAACCATAAGGCTCCCATCTCCGCCAAGGAGAAAGGGAAGGCCCCTATGGCAAGTAGGACTAAAAAGAACCATGCTTTTATGTACAATGATAGAAGACAGTCTCATAGGAGTTGTAATGCCTTTGATTCACATGCCTATGATTCTTGTGCTATGTTTGCTCCCAGTTCTTCCTATATGCATGGTAGAGATATGCCTAGGAAAAATATTCATCATGTGCCTAGAAAGAATATTGTTCATGTTCCTAGAAAAGTTATGAATGGACCCTCTACAATTTATCATGCTTTAAATGCTTCCTTTGCTATTTGTAGAAAGGATAGGAAGATAGTTGCTAGGAAATTAGGGGCAAAATGCAAGGGTGATAAAACTTGCATTTGGGTCCCTAAGACAATTTTGACTAACCTTGTAGGACCCAACAAGAGTTGGGTACCTAAGACCCAAGCCTAAATTTGCCTTGCAGGTTTATGCATCCGGGGGTTCAAGCTGGATTATCGACAGCGGATGCATGAACCATATGACGGGGGAAAAGAAGATGTTCACCTCCTACGTCAAGAATAAGGATTCCAAAGATACAATCATATTCGGTGATGGGAACCAAGGCAAGGTGAAAGGTTTAGGCAAGATTGCAATATCTAATGAGCACTCTATCTCTAATGCGTTTTTAGTTGAGTCTCTTGGATATAATTTACTATCTGTCAGTCAATTATGTAATATGGGATATAATTGTCTATTTACAAATGTAGATGTGTTTGTCTTTAGAAGATGTGATGGTTCACTAGCTTTTAAGGGTGTACTAGACGGCAAACTTTATTTAGTTGATTTTGCAAAAGAGGAGGCCGGTCTAGATGCATGCTTAATTGCTAAGACTAGCATGGGCTGGCTGTGGCATCGCCGCTTAGCACATGTGGGGATGAAGAACCTTCACAAGCTTCTAAAGGGAGAACACGTGATAGGTTTGACTAACGTGCAATTCGAAAAAGATAGACCTTGTACAGCTTTTCAAGCAGGTAAACAAGTGGGAGGAGCACATCACAGCAAGAATGTGATGACCACTTCAAGACCTCTGGAGCTCCTGCATATGGATCTCTTCGGACCCGTCGCCTATCTGAGCATAGGAGGAAGTAAGTATGGTCTAGTTATTGTTGATGACTTTTCCCACTTCACTTGGGTGTTCTTTTTGCAGGATAAGTCTGAAACCCAAGGGACCCTCAAGCGCTTCCTCAGGAGAGCTCAAAATGAGTTTGAGCTCAAGGTGAAGAAGATAAGGAGCGACAATGGGTCCGAATTCAAGAATCTTCAAGTGGAGGAGTTCCTTAAGGAGGAGGGGATCAAGCACGAGTTCTCCGCTCCCTACACACCTCAGCAAAATGGTGTGGTAGAGAGGAAGAACAGGACGCTCATCGATATGGCGAGGACTATGCTTGGAGAGTTCAAGACCCCCGAGCGTTTTTGGTCGGAAGCCGTGAACACGGCTTGCCACGCCATCAACAGGGTCTACCTTCACCGCCTCCTCAAGAAGACTTCATATGAGCTGCTGACTGGTAACAAACCCAATGTGTCTTATTTTCGTGTATTTGGGAGCAAGTGTTATATTCTTGTGAAGAAAGGTAGAACCTCTAAATTTGCTCCCAAAGCTGTAGAAGGGTTTTTATTAGGTTATGATTCAAATACAAAGGCGTATAGGGTCTTCAACAAATCATCGGGTTTGGTTGAAGTCTCTAGCGACGTTGTATTTGATGAGACTAATGGCTCTCCAAGAGAGCAAGTTGTTGATCTTGATGATGTAGATGAAGAAGACATTCCAACGGCCGCGATACGCACCATGGCGATTGGAGATGTACGGCCTCAGGAACAATTGGAGCAAGATCAACCATCTTCCTCAACTATGGTACATCCCCCAACCCAAGATGACGAACAGGTACCTCAAGTGGAGGCGCATGATCAAGGGGGTGCACAGGATGTTCAAGTTGAAGAGGAAGAAGCACCTCAGGCACCTCCAACCCAAGTTCGAGCGACGATCCAAAGGGATCATCCCGTCGACCAAATTTTGGGTGATATTATCAAGGGAGTCACTACTCGTTCAAGATTAGTTAATTTTTGTGAGCATTACTCTTTTGTCCCTTCTATTGAGCCTTTCAGGGTAGAAGAGGCCTTGCTAGATCCGGACTGGGTATTGGCCATGCAGGAGGAACTCAATAACTTCAGGCGCAATGAAGTTTGGACACTGGTGCCTCACCCCAAGCAAAATGTTGTGGGAACCAAGTGGGTGTTCCGCAACAAACAGGACGAGCACGGGGTGGTGACAAGGAACAAGGCTCGACTTGTGGCAAAAGGTTATGCCCAAGTCGCAGGTTTGGACTTTGAGGAGACGTTTGCTCCTGTGGCTAGGCTAGAATCAATTCGTATTTTGCTAGCATATGCCGCTCACCATTCTTTCAGGTTGTACCAAATGGATGTGAAGAGCGCTTTCCTCAACGGGCCGATCAAGGAGGAGGTGTACGTGGAGCAACCCCCTGGCTTCGAGGATGAACGGTACCCCGACCATGTGTGTAAGCTCTCTAAGGCGCTCTATGGACTCAAACAAGCCCCAAGAGCATGGTATGAATGCCTTAGAGACTTTTTAATTGCTAATGCTTTCAAGGTTGGGAAAGCCTATCCAACTCTTTTCACTAAGACTTGCGACGGTGATCTTTTTGTGTGCCAAATTTATGTCGATGACATAATATTTGGTTCTACTAACCAAAAGTCTTGTGAAGAGTTCAGCAGGGTGATGACACAAAAATTCGAGATGTCGATGATGGGCGAGTTGAACTACTTCCTTGGGTTCCAAGTGAAGCAACTCAAGGACGGCACTTTCATCTCCCAAACGAAGTACACGCAAGACTTGCTAAAGCGGTTTGGGATGAAGGACGCCAAGCCCGCAAAGACGCCGATGGGAACTGACGGACACACTGACCTCAACAAAGGAGGTAAGTCCGTTGATCAAAAAGCATACCGGTCCATGATAGGTTCTTTGCTTTATTTATGTGCTAGTAGACCAGATATTATGCTTAGCGTATGCATGTGTGCTAGATTTCAATCCGATCCTAAGGAGTGTCACTTAGTGGCTATGAAGCGAATTCTTCGATATTTAGTTGCTACGCCTTGCTTTGGGATCTGGTATCCAAAGGGGTCTAACTTTGACTTGATTGGGTACTCAGATTCTGACTATGCTGGATGTAAGGTCGATAGGAAGAGTACATCGGGGACGTGCCAATTCTTAGGAAGGTCCCTGGTGTCGTGGAACTCTAAGAAACAAACTTCCGTTGCCCTATCCACCGCTGAGGCCGAGTACGTTGCCGTAGGACAGTGTTGCGCGCAACTACTTTGGATGAGGCAAACCCTCCGGGACTTTGGCTACAATCTGAGCAAAGTCCCACTCCTATGTGACAATGAGAGTGCTATCCGAATAGCGGAAAATCCTGTTGAGCACAAAGCACATTGACATCCGGCATCACTTTTTGAGAGACCACCAGCAAAAGGGAGATATCGAAGTGTTTCATGTTAGCACCGAGAACCAGCTAGCCGATATCTTCACTAAGCCTTTAGATGAAAAGACCTTTTGCAGGCTGCGTTGTGAGCTAAATGTCCTAGATTCGCGGAACTTGGATTGATTTATAGCATACATGTATTTATGCCTTTGATCATGTTCCTTATGCATTTTGTTGCTTACTAGTGGTGCTCAAGTTGTACAAACACTCCCTGGACCTCACAAGTCCTTTTTGCAAGTGATGCACATATTTAGGGGGAGCTGTACTACAACTTGACCCTTTGAGACTAACCATTTGCTTGAGTTTGGTTGTTTTAGTCTCAAAGGAGGTTTGAAAGGGAAAAGGTGGACTTGGACCATGAAAGACTTCCACTGCACTCCGATGAGAGGGTAACTTATTCCAAGTTCATCTCATGTACTCTTATTGCCTTTGTGTTCTTATTTGAAGATTTTGGTGAGGCAATGGGGTTAACGGGCCAAGATTAATCCCGTTTTGGTGCTTGATGCCAAAGGGGGAGAAAATAAAGGCCAAAGCGATAAATGGATCAGCTACCACTTGAGAGATTTTGAAAATAGTAGAATAGAGCTTTTGGTTTGTCAAAACTCTTTTATTGTCTCTCTTGTCAAAAGTTGGCTTCTTGTGGGGAGAAGATTTTTGAAAATAGTAGAATAGAGCTTTTGGTTGAAAATAGTAGAATAGAGCTTTTGGTTTGTCAAAACTCTTTTATTGTCTCTCTTGTCAAAAGTTGGCTTCTTGTGGGGAGAAGTGTTAATTATGGGAAAAGGGGAGTTTTTGAAATCTTGAATCAATTTCTCTTGGAATGACTCTCTTTATGTCTTAACATGTGTGTTTGACTTAGAGATAGAAATTTGAGTTTAATTTGCAAAAACAAACCAAGTGGTGGCAAAGAGTGATCCATATATGTCAAATTTGAATCAAAACAATTTGAGTTCTTATTTGAATTGATTTTGTATTTGTTCTACTTGCTTTATATTGTGTTGGCATAAATCACCAAAAAGGGGGAGATTGAAAGGGAAATGTGCCCTTGGGCCATTTCTAAGTATTTTGGTGATTTAGTGTCTAACACAAGTGCCTAAGTGTAAAATGGTGGACAAAGTACAAATCGAGGATAAAGGTATGTTTCTCAGACTTAGTACATTGTTTTAGAGACTAATGTAGTGTGTCTAAGTACTGGAAACAGGAAAAGACCAACTAGAAATGTCTTGGCTCGAGCAGCCAAGACTCTGCTCAGTCTGGGTGCACCGGACTGTCCGGTGGTGCACCGGACAGTGTCCGGTGCGCTAGGCTGGCTCGAGCGAAGTGGCCGCTCTCGGGAATTCACCGGCGACGTATGGCTATAATTCACCGGACTGTCCGGTGTGCACCGGACTCTCCGGTGAGCCAACGGTCGGCCGCGCAATCTGCGCGGGACAAGTGGCCGAGGCAACAGCTAGAAGGGGGCACCGGACTGTCCGGTGTGCACAGGACATGTCCGGTGCGCCAACAGCTCTCAGGCTGCCAACGGTCGACTGCGCCATTTTTGGAAGGAAATCGGGCACCGGACAGTGTCCGGTGGTGCACCGGACTGTCCAGTGCGCCAGTCGACAGAAGGCATGATCTGCCTTCCAAGATTGCTCTCAACGGCTCCTAGCTGCCTTGGGGCTATAAAAGGGACTCTTAGGCGCATGGAGGAGTACACCAAGCATTCCTACAACATTCCTAAGCACCAAGACATCAATTCCGCGCCTTTGATTCTTTGCGCTAGCGATTAGAGCTCTAGTTGAGTGGTGAACTCATTGAGTTGTGTTGTGAGCTCTTATTGCGATTTGTGTGCGTGGTGTTGCTGTGATTTCTTGTCTTGAGTGCATTGCTAATCCCTCCCTTGCTCCGTGTTTCTTTGTGAATTTCAAGTGTAAGGGCGAGAGGCTCCAAGTTGTGGAGATTCCTCGCAAACGGGATTGAGTAAAGCAAGCAAAACACCGTGATATTCAAGTTGGTCTTTGGACCGCTTGAGAGGGGTTGATTGCAACCCTCGTCCGTTGGGACGCCACAACGTGGAGTAGGCAAGCGTTGGTCTTGGCCGAACCACGGGATAACCACCGTGCCATCTCTGTGATTGATTTCTTGTGGTTATTGTGTTTTGACTCCTCTCTAGCCACTTGGCATTTACTGTGCTAACACTTAACCAAGTTTTTTTTGTGGTGTAAGTTTTCAAGTTTTACAGGATCACCTATTCACCCCCCCTCTAGGTGCTCTCAAGAAGTAGTCGACGACTTGGTGCTGGACGTGGAGGGTGACGAAGAGTCAGTCTCATAGTAGACCATTTTCTTCATCTTCTTCTTCTTGTCACCTCTCCGATGTGACTTGATGGAGGAAGAGGATTCCTCCTTGTACTTGTTGCCAAACTCTTTTGATAGAGTCCTCCCCGAGCCCATGGCCTTCTTACTGGTTACGATCTCCCTCTTGGCGTGATCTCCAAACATCACTTTGAGTTGGTTAGGCTCTTAATGAAGCACTGGCTATCATACCAATTGAAAGTCGCCTAGAGGGGGGCGGGGTGAATAGGCGAAACCTGAAATTTATAAACTTTAAGCACACACTAAGGTCGGGGGTTAGCGTTAGAATTAAATTCAAGTTCGAAGAGAGGGGAAACAAATCAAACAAGTATCAAGGCGAGTGAACATGATGATTTGTTTTACCGAGGTTCGGTTCCAAAGAACCTAGTCCCCGTTGAGGAGGTCACAAAGACTGGGTCTATTTCAACCATTTCCCTCTCTCAAACGATCACTTAGACCGAGTAAGCCTTTTCCTTTATCTCTTGCTCACTTAGACTCCGCAAGGACCACCACACACTTAGGTGTCTCTTGCTTCGATTACAAATCACTTGAGAAAAGAACAGAGAAAGGAAGAAGGCAATCCAAGCAACAAGAGCGTAAATGAACACAAAAATCTCTCTCTCACAAGTCACTAAGTGTTTGAGATAAATTTGGGACTTGGAGAGGATTTGATCTTTTGAGTTGTGTCTTGGAGTGAATGCTAGAGCTCTTGTATTGAATGTGATCTCTGAAAAACTTGGATGTCAAAGGATGTGGTGGTTGGGGGTATTTATAGCCCCCAACCACTTGGTAGCCGTTGGCCAAGGCTGCTAGCGATGGGCGCACCGGACAATTCGGTGCGCCACCGGACAAGTACTGTGCGCTGTCCGGTGCGCTGCCACGTCAGCTAACCGTTAGGGTTCGGAGCTGGTCGACCATTGGAGGCTTTGTCCTCTTGCGGCACCGGACAGTCCGGTGCCTCTGAGAGCACCTAGAGGGGGGGGGTGAATAGGTGATCCTGTAACACTTAAAACTTAGGCCACAAAAACTTGGTTAAGTGTTAGCGCAATAACCGCCAAGTGGCTAGAGAGGAGTCTTCAACAAAACACAATAACCAACAAGAGATCAATCACAGAGATGGCACGGTGGTTATCCCGTGGTTCGGCCAAGACTAACGCTTGCCTACTCCACGTTGTGGCGTCCCAACGGACGAGGGTTGCAATCAACCCCTCTCAAGCGGTCCAAAGACCCACTTGAATACCACAGTGTTTTGCTTGCTTTTCTTAATCCCGTTTGCGAGGAATCTCCACAACTTGGAGCCTCTCGCCCTTACACTTGAAGTTCACAAAGAAGCACGGAGCAAGGGAGAGATTAGCAACTCACACAAGACACAAAGATCACAGCAAATACGCACACACAATACCCATACTTAAGCTCAAAAGACTAGCACACTAGAACGGAGCTTAAATCACTAGAATGTCGAACAAGTGCGCAAGAATGAAGTGTGAGTGATCAAGATTGCTCAAGGAATGCTTGGTTTTCTCCTCCATGCGCCTAGGGGTCCCTTTTATAGCCCCAAGGCAGCTAGAAGTCGTTGAGAGCAATCCGGGAAGGCAGATCTTGCCTTCTGTCGACTGGCGCACCGGACAGTCCGGTGCACCACCGGACACTGTCCGGTGCAGATTTCCTTCCTTATTTGGCGAAGCCGACCGTTGCAGATTCAGAGCCGTTGGCGCACCGGACACTGTCCGGTGCACACCGGACAGTCCGGTGCACCAATGTGACCGTTGGCTCGGCCACGCGTCACGCGCGGAATCCTCGGCTGACCGTTGCCCCGGCTGACTGTTGACTCACCGGACAGTCCGGTGCACCACCGGACAGACCGTTGAATTTTAGCCGTACGCCGTTAATCATCTCCCGAGAGCGACGAGTTCGCCTGTGAACGGCTCACCGGACAGTCCGGTGCACCACCGGACAGACCAGTGAATTATAGCCGTACACCGCCGTCGAAGTCCCGAGAGCAGCCTGTTCGCCAGAGCCAGCCTGGCGCACCAGACACTGTCCGGTGCACCACCGGACAGTCCGGTGAACCCAGACTGAGCAGACTTTGGCTGAACTTAGCCATCTCTTCTCCAACTAGATTTTTCCTGTTTCCAGCACTTAGACACAATACATTAGTCCATAAAACAATGTGCTAAGTCTAGAAACATACCTTTTGACATGATTTGCACTTTGTCTACCACTTTGCATAGATTAGCACCAAAGCACTTGTGTTGGCACTCAATCACCAAAATACTTAGAAATGGCCCAAGGGCACATTTCCCTTTCAATCTCCCCCTTTTTGGTGATTTATGCCAACACAATATAAAGCAACTAGAACAAGTGCAATATCAATGCAAATGAAAACCAAAATTGTTTTGATTCAATTTTGACATATATGGATCACTCTTTGCCACCACTTGGTTTGTTTTTGCAAATCAAACTCAATTTCCTATCTCTAAGTCAAATTCACTTGTAGAGACATAAAGAGAGGTATTCTAAAAGAAATTGATCAAGGATTTCAAAAACTCCCCCTTTTTCCCATAATCAACACTTCTCCCCACAAGAGGCCAACTTTTGACAAAAGAGACAATAAAAGAGTTTTGACAAACCAAAAGCTCTAATCTACCATTTTCAAAATTTCTCAAGTGGTAGCTGATCCATCTATTGCTTTGGCCTTTATTTTCTCCCCCTTTGGCATCAAGCACCAAAACGGAATCAATCTTGGCCCTAGAACCCCATTGCCTCACCAAAATCTTCAATAAGAATACAAAGGCAATAAGAGTACATGAGATGAACTTGGAATAAGTTACCCTCTTATCGGAGTGCAGTGGAAGTCTTTTCATGGTCCAAGTCCACCTTTTCTCTTTCAAACCTCCTTTGAGACTAAATCAAGCAACCTCAAGCAAACGGTTAGTCTCAAAGGTCAAGTTGTAGCACAACTCCCCCTAAATATGTGCATCACTTGCACAAGGACTTGTGAGGTCCAGGGAGTGATTGTACAACTTGAGCACCACAAGTAAGCAACAAAATGCATAAGGAATATGATCAAGGGCATAAACATATGTATGCTATAAATCAATCCAAGTTCCGCGAATCTAGGACATTTAGCTCACTACGCAGCCTGCAAAAGGTCTTTTCATCTAAAGGCTTAGTGAAGATATCGGCTAGCTGGTTCTCGGTGCTAACATGAAACACTTCGATATCTCCCTTTTGCTGGTGGTCTCTCAAAAAGTGATGCCGGATGTCAATGTGCTTTGTGCGGCTGTGCTCAACAGGATTTTCCGCTATTCGGATAGCACTCTCATTGTCACATAGGAGTGGGACTTTGCTCAGATTGTAGCCAAAGTCCCGGAGGGTTTGCCTCATCCAAAGTAGTTGCGCACAACACTGTCCTGCGGCAACGTACTCGGCCTCAGCGGTGGATAGGGCAACGGAAGTTTGTTTCTTAGAGTTCCACGACACCAGGGACCTTCCTAAGAATTGGCACGTCCCCGATGTACTCTTCCTATCAACCTTACATCCAGCATAGTCGGAATCTGAGTACCCAATCAAGTCAAAGTTAGACCCCTTTGGATACCAGATCCCGAAGCAAGGCGTAGCGACTAAATATCGAAGAATTCGCTTCACAGCCACTAAGTGACATTCCTTAGGATCGGATTGAAATCTAGCACACATGCATACGCTAAGCATAATATCCGGTCTACTAGCACACAAATAAAGTAAAGACCCTATCATAGACCGGTATGCCTTTTGATCAACGGACTTACCTCCTTTGTTGAGGTCAGTGTGTCCGTCGGTTCCCATCGGAGTCTTTGCGGGCTTGGCGTCCTTCATCCCAAACCGCTTTAGCAAGTCTTGCGTGTACTTCGTTTGGGAGATGAAGGTACCATCCTTGAGTTGCTTCACTTGGAACCCAAGGAAGTAATTCAACTCGCCCATCATCGACATCTCGAATTTCTGCGTCATCACCCTGCTAAACTCTTCACAAGACTTTTGGTTAGTAGAACCAAATATTATGTCATCGACATAAATTTGGCACACAAAAAGATCACCATCGCAAGTCTTAGTGAAAAGAGTTGGATCAGCTTTCCCAACCTTGAAAGCATTAGCAATTAAAAAGTCTCTAAGGTATTCATACCATGCTCTCGGGGCTTGCTTAAGTCCATAGAGCGCCTTAGAGAGCTTACACACGTGGTCGGGGTACCGTTCATCCTCGAAGCCAGGGGGTTGCTCCACGTACACCTCCTCCTTGATTGGCCCGTTGAGGAAAGCGCTCTTCACATCCATTTGGTACAACCTGAAAGAATGGTGAGCGGCATATGCTAGCAAAATACGAATTGATTCTAGCCTAGCCACAGGAGCAAATGTCTCCTCAAAGTCCAAACCTGCGACTTGGGCATAACCTTTTGCCACAAGTCGAGCCTTGTTCCTCGTCACCACCCCGTGCTCGTCCTGTTTGTTGCGGAACACCCATTTGGTTCCCACAACATTTTGTTTGGGATGAGGCACCAGTGTCCAAACTTCATTGCGCTTGAAGTTGTTGAGTTCCTCCTGCATGGCCAACACCCAGTCCGGATCTAGCAAGGCCTCTTCTACCCTGAAAGGCTCAATAGAAGAGACAAAGGAGTAATGCTCACAAAAATTAACTAATCTTGAACGAGTAGTTACTCCCTTGCTAATATCACCCAATATTTGGTCAACGGGATGATCCCTTTGAATCGTCGCTCGAACTTGGGTTGGAGGTGCCTGAGGTGCTTCTTCCTCTTCAACTTGAACGTCCTGTGCTCCCCCTTGATCATGCGCCTCCACTTGAGGTACCTGTTCGTCATCTTGGGTTGGGGGATGCACCATAGTTGAGGAAGAAGGTTGATCTTGCTCCTTTTGTTCTAGTGGCCTCACATCTCCAATCGCCATGGTGCGCATTGCGGCCGTTGGAACGTCTTCTTCATCTACATCATCAAGATCAACAACTTGCTCTCTTGGAGAGCGATTAGTCTCATCAAATACAACGTCGCTAGAGACTTCAACCAAACTCGATGATTTGTTGAAGACCCTATACGCCTTTGTATTTGAGTCATAACCTAATAAAAACCCTTCTACAACTTTGGGAGCAAATTTAGAGGTTCTACCTTTCTTCACAAGAATATAACACTTGCTCCCAAAAACATGAAAATAAGACACATTGGGTTTGTTACCAGTTAGCAGCTCATACGAAGTCTTCTTGAGGAGGCGATGAAGGTAGACCTTGTTGATGGCGTGGCAAGCCGTGTTCACGGCTTCCGACCAAAAACGCTCGGGGGTCTTGAACTCTCCAAGCATAGTCCTCGCCATATCGATGAGCGTCCTGTTCTTCCTCTCTACCACACCATTTTGCTGAGGTGTGTAGGGAGCGGAGAACTCGTGCTTGATCCCCTCCTCCTCAAGGAACTCCTCCACTTGAAGGTTCTTGAACTCGAACCTGTTGTCGCTCCTTATCTTCTTCACCTTGAGCTCAAACTCATTTTGAGCTCTCCTGAGGAAGCGCTTGAGGGTCCCTTGGGTTTCAGATTTATCCTGCAAAAAGAATACCCAAGTGAAGCTGGAAAAATCATCAACTATAACAAGACCATACTTACTTCCTCCTATACTTAGATAGGCGACGGGTCCGAAGAGGTCCATATGAAGCATCTCCAAGGGTCTTGATGTGGTCATCACATTTTTGGTGTGATGAGAGCCTCCCACCTGTTTCCCTGCTTGACAAGCTGCACAAGGTCTATCTTTTTCGAAATGAACATTAGTTAGACCTATCACGTGTTCTCCCTTTAGAAGCTTGTGGAGGTTCTTCATCCCCACATGTGCTAAGCGGCGATGCCACAGCCAGCCCATGCAAGTCTTAGCAATTAAGCATGCATCTAGACCGACCTCTTCTTTTGCAAAATCAACCAAATAAAGTTTGCCGTCTAGTACACCCTTAAAAGCTAGTGAACCATCACATCTTCTAAAGATAGACACATCTACATTTGTAAATAGACAATTATATCCCATTTTGCATAATTGACTAACAGATAACAAATTATATCCAAGCGACTCAACTAAAAACACATTAGAAATAGAGTGCTCAAATGAAATAGCGATTTTACCTAACCCTTTTACCTTGCCTTGGTTCCCATCACCGAATATTATTGAATCTTGGGGATCCTTGTTCTTGACGTAGGAAGAGAACATCCTCTTTTCCCCCGTCATGTGGTTTGTGCATCCGCTGTCGATAATCCAGCTTGAACCCCCGGATGCATAAACCTGCAAGACAAATTTAGGCTTGGGTCTTAGGTACCCAACTCTTGTTGGGTCCTACAAGGTTAGTCAAAATTTTCTTAGGGACCCAAATGCAAGATTGATCTCCCTTGCATCTTGCCCCTAATTTCCTAGCAATTACCTTCTTACCCTTTCTACAAATGGTAAATGAAGCATTGCAAGCATGATATATTGTAGAGGGTTCATTAACTTTCCTAGGAACATTAACAACATTTCTCCTAGGCACATTATGAACAACATTTCTCCTACCACATTTCTATCATGCACATAGGAAGAACTAGAGGCAAACATGGCATGAGAATCAAAAGTATCATATGCATTACAACTCCTATGAGTATTTCTAGATTGTCTCCTATCATGGTACATAAAAGCATGATTCTTTTGCACACTACTAGCCATAGGGGCCTTCCCTTTCTCCTTGGCGGAGATGGGAGCCTTATGGCTTGTTAAGTTCTTGGCTTCTCTCTTGAAGCCAAGACCATCCTTAATTGAGGGGTGTCTACCAATTGTATAGGCATCCCTTGCAAATTTTAGTTTGTCAAATTCACTCTTGCTAGTCTTAAGTTGAGCATTAAGACTAGCTATTTCATCATTTAGTTTAGAAATGCACTCTAGGTGTTCATTACAAGTATCAACATTAATATCTTTACACCTAGTGCAGACATGTTCTACACAAGAGTTAAATTTACTAGCTACTTCTAGTTTAGCATTTAAATCATCATTAACACCTTTTAAAGTAGAAATGGTTTCATGACAAGTAGATAGTTCATAAGAAAGCATTTCATTTCTTTTAACTTCTAAAGCATAAGATTTTTGTGCCTCTACAAATTTATCATGTTCTTCATACAACAAATCCTCTTGCTTCTCTAAAAGTCTATCCTTTTCATTCAAGGCATCAATCAATTCATTGATTTTATCAATTTTATTTCTATCTAATCCCTTGAACAAGCTAGAGTAATCTATTTCCTCATCACTAGAATCATCATCACTTGAAGAAGCATAAGTGGTATACCGAGTACATACCTTCTTCTCCTTCGCCATGAGGCATGTATGATGTTCGTTGGGGAAGAGTGATGACTTGTTGAAGGCAGTGGCGGCGAGTTCTTCATTGTCGGAGTCGGAGGAGGAGCAATCCGAATCCCACTCCTTTCCGATATGTGCCTCGCCCTTGGCCTTCTTGTAATTCTTCTTCTTCTCTCTCTTGTTTCCCTTTTCCTGGTCACTATCATTTTTGGGACAGTTAGCAATAAAATGACCAAGCTTACCGCATTTGAAGCATGAGCGCTTCCCCTTTGTTTTGGTCTTGCTTGGCTGTCCCTTGCGACCCTTAAGCGCCGTCTTGAAGCGCTTGATGATGAGGGCCATCTCTTCATCATTGAGCCCTGCCGCCTCAACTTGCGCCACCTTGCTAGGTAACGCCTCCTTGCTTCTCGTTGCCTTGAGAGCAACGGGTTGAGGCTCATTGATTGGACCATTCAGTGCGTCGTCCACGTACCTCGCCTCCTTGATCATCATTCGCCCGCTTACGAATTTTCTAAGGACTTCTTCAGGCGACATTTTGGTGTACCTGGGATTCTCACGAATATTATTCACCAAATGTGGATCAAGAACGGTAAAAGACCTTAGCATTAGTCGGACGACGTTGTGGTCCGTCCATCGCGTGCTTCCGTAGCTCCTTATTTTGTTGATAAGGGTCTTGAGTCAGTTGTATGTTTGGGTTGGCTCCTCGCCACTTATCATCGCGAATCGTCCAAGCTCGCCCTCCACCAACTCCATCTTAGTGAGCAAGGTGACGTCGTTCCCCTCATGAGAAATCTTGAGGGTGTCCCAGATCTGCTTGGCATTGTCCAAGCCGCTCACTTTATGGTACTCGTCCCTGCACAAGGAGGCTAACAACATAGTAGTAGCTTGTGCATTTCTATGAATCTGTTCATTAATAAAAATAGGACTATCCGAGCTATCAAACTTCATTCCATTCTCAACAATCTCCCATATGCTTGGATGGAGAAAGAATAGGTGACTACACATTTTGTGGCTCCAAAATCCGTAGTCCTCCCCATCAAAGTGTGGAGGCTTGCCGAGAGGAATGGAGAGCAAATGTGAATTTGAACTTTGAGGAATACGCGAATAATCGAAAGAAAAGTTCGAGTTAACCGTCTTTCGTTTGTCGTAGTCGTTGTCGTCGTTGTCCTTATGGGAAGAAGTGGACTCATCACTATCATCGTAGTAGACGATCTCCTTGATGCGTCTCGTCTTCCTCTTCTTTCCATCTTTGCGTCTGTGGCCCGAGCCCGAGTCGGTAGGCTTGTCATCCTTCGGCTCGTTGACGAAGGACTCCTTCTCTTTATCGTTGATCACGACTCCCTTCCTTTTAGGATCCATCTCTTCGGGCGATTAGTCCCTTTATGAAGAGAATGGCTCTGATACCAATTGAGAGCACCTAGAGGGGGGGTGAATAGGTGATCCTGTAACACTTAAAACTTAGGCCACAAAAACTTGGTTAAGTGTTAGCGCAATAACCGCCAAGTGGCTAGAGAGGAGTCTTCAACAAAACACAATAACCAACAAGAGATCAATCACAGAGATGGCACAGTGGTTATCCCGTGGTTCGGCCAAGACCAACGCTTTCCTACTCCACGTTGTGGCGTCCCAACGGACGAGGGTTGCAATCAACCCCTCTCAAGCGGTCCAAAGACCCACTTGAATACCACGGTGTTTTGCTTGCTTTTCTTAATCCCGTTTGCGAGGAATCTCCACAACTTGGAGCCTCTCGCCCTTACACTTGAAGTTCACAAAGAAGCACGGAGCAAGGGAGGGATTAGCAACTCACACAAGACACAAAGATCACAGCAAATACGCACACACAATACCCAGACTTAAGCTCAAAAGACTAGCACACTAGAACGGAGCTTAAATCAATAGAATGTTGAACAAGTGCGCAAGAATGAAGTGTGAGTGATCAAGATTGCTCAAGGAATGCTTGGTTTTCTCCTCCATGCGCCTAGGGGTCCCTTTTATAGCCCCAAGGCAGCTAGGAGCCGTTGAGAGCAATCCGGGAAGGCAGATCTTGCCTTCTGTCGACTGGCGCACCGGATAGTCCGGTGCACCACCGGACACTGTCCGGTGCAGATTTCCTTCCTTATTTGGCGAAGCCGACCATTGCAGATTCAGAGCCGTTGGCGCACCGGACACTGTCCGGTGCACACCGGACAGTCCGGTGCACACCGGACAGTCCGGTGCACCAATGTGACCGTTGGCTCGGCCACGCGTCACGCGTGGAATCCTCGGCTGACCGTTGCCCCGGCTGACTATTGACTCACCGGACAGTCCGGTGCACCACCGGACAGACCGATGAATTTTAGCCGTACGCCGTTAATCATCTCCCGAGAGCGACGAGTTCGCCTGTGAACGGCTCACCGGACAGTCCGGTGCACCACCGAACAGACCAGTGAATTATAGTCGTACACCGCCGTCGAAGTCCCGAGAGCAGCCTGTTCGCCAGAGCCAGCCTGGCGCACCGGACACTGTCCGGTGCACCACCGGACAGTCCGGTGAACCCAGACTGAGCAGACTTTTAGCCATCTCTTCTCCAACTAGATTTTTCCTGTTTCCAGCACTTAGACACAATATATTAGTCCATAAAACAATGTGCTAAGTCTAGAAACATACCTTTTGACATGATTTGCACTTTGTCCACCACTTTGCATAGATTAGCACCAAAGCACTTGTGTTGGCACTCAATCACCAAAATACTTAGAAATGGCCAAAGGGCACATTTCTCTTTCAGCCCCTCTAACTTTGCTGCTCTGACTCTGTCGCGCACTATTCACCGTGGCAGGCGCTTTTGCAGTCGACCATTGACGCTGGATAGCCGTTGCTCCGCTGGTTTACCGGACAGTCCGGTGAATTATAGCGGAGCGCGCCCTGGAATTCCCGAGAGTGGTTGGTTTGAAGGTGTATGGCCTGGTGCACCGGACATTGTCCGGTGGCACACCGGACAGTCTGGTGCGCCATTCTTCAGCACACTCAAGTTCTTTGCTTCAATCAAATTGTGTCCCCTAACTTGATTCTTTTCTTGGTTTGTGTTGAACCTTATGCACCTGTAATACATGAATTATAGACAAACTAGTTAGTCCACATGTTTGTGTTGATCATCAACCACCAAAATTAATTATAGGAAATGGTTAACCCAATTTCTCTTTCAAAGGGTCGCTAAAACTCAATCGTGGTGTAGTGGTGGGGCTGGATGAAAACCTTGGGGAAGCTGTGAAAGTTATCCAAGTGTACAAATAGTCGCCCTCCAGCAGCAGTACATTTGTAAGTCCATGATCCTGAATGCCGGCTAGAGCGCTTTGTATTCAGGCAGAAGACCCTAACAACACTTCTAGATCTAAAACTAGCCAGCCAGGGAACTGTTGTAGATGTCGATACGCTGGTGTGGAGTACTAGAAAGTACCTGTGCAGTGAGAGACCGATGACTTATGTTTGCAAACACCACAGCTCAGGACAAGAAGTGAAGCCTGTCTGTGGTTTAAAAGGAGTAGCAATTGCTCGCATGTCGCGGTGATGTGTTGGCACAATGGCACTTCCATGCATTAGTGACTGGAAGGCTGCAATGGCTTGAAGAGCTTGTTTGTACCCAGGATTGGTTGACTCTAGCTGGTACGACCTGTGATCTTAGACTCCCCGTTTATCTTTCCTGATTTTATCCTATCGTCTGCTTCTTGTGGCGATCTGGCTTTCTGATGTCCTAGTATCAGGTAGGTGCGAACCAGGAGTCAACCGACGATGATCTTTAAAATTGAAGACTTAGTCCTTGCTAATGTTCTAAGTTGCTTCCCTATGTTGAGTTTGTGATCTAAATTCTGAAGAAGACGACCAAGTTGGCGAGCGAAGCGGAGGCCCGTCGTCGAGAGGCTTGGGCCGAAGCATGTGCTGTAAGTTGGAGATTGTGCTGTAAGTTGAAAAGCTCGTTTACAGGATACTGTTGCTTTATCTACCAGAAAAGCTGAGTATATGGCGATTGCAGAAGTTACTAAGGAAGCCTTATGGTTGAAATGTATATATTCAGAGCTATGTGGAATTAATTCTTGCATTACCATTCATTGTTATAGTCAGAGTGCTATCTATCTCACCAAAGATCAGATGATTAATGAGAAATCCAAGCATATTAATATTCGTTATCACTTCGTTCGCAATATCATCGAGGAATGTTTAGTGAAGATACGCAAGATCAGTACTCATGATAATTCTGCTGATATAATGACGAAGCATGTTCCTATTGCTAAGTTTCAGTTATGCTTAAGCTTAGTTAGTATTACAAATTAGCCCCTAGTGGCTGTTGGCGTCGGTATGATGATGATGCATTGTTTGAGGTGGAGTTTGCTATTATGATGCTACAAGGAATTTGTCTCAATGTGGAGTTTGTTGAGCTTGTGATCCAAATTCTGAAAAGGCAGCCAAGTTGGCAAGCGAAGCGGAGGCCCATCTTCGAGTAGAGTAAGAAACTCATGTTTTAAAGTGATATTTTTATTCGCCTATTCACCCCCCTCTCGGCGACATCTAGATCCTATTCCCGGATAAAGGGAACTTTCAGTGCGCAGAGAGTATAGAAAACTGGTTTCGGTTGGTTGGCGCATCGGACTAGTTCGGTGGCTATCCGCTATCCAGAATAGTTTTTCCAAAGAGATTGTTTTTGAGCAGCTGAAGACCTGGCGCACGGACCCGATCTAGTGGTGCACTAGACCGTCAAGGTTCAACGGATACTTTCTAGATCCAACGGTCAAGCTGATGTGGGGGAGGTCCGGTGGTGCACCGGCCTAGTCCGGTGTGCCCTGACATGACTAGTCTCCATCAGAACGATCACTGAACGGGCAATCTAATAGAGGTTCGGTGCACCCTAGACCGTCATGTTCAAGGTCCAGTGTGACCACAAAAAGTGTAGATTTCTCACTCAACTCCAACTGCTATGTGGGGGTGGTTGGGACTATAAATACCCCCAACTAGTATTCAAGATACACTAGAGCTACACCAAACATCCATACATTGATTACAACATATTCAAGCCATCCAACTCCTCCCAAGTGCCACATTCAATAGAACTGAGCTAGAGAAATCTTAGTGCCTTGCGGAGTGATTTGTTTTGAGTTTGTTGCAACGGTTCTTGTGCTCTTGAGTTTCTTTCTCACTCTCACTACAATTCACATTCTTGTAAAGCAAGTGAGGGACTTCGTTGATTGTGTGGAGATCCTCACAGAGACTTCGGTCTCTTTATTTAAAAAGGAATACTCAAACAGTCTAAGTGATCGTTTCAGTGAGGGAAAGAGTTGAAAAAGACCCGTTCTAAGGCTATCTCCAGTAGATTCCCTATCCAATCTCTTATTTCTACCTTCATTGTACCCACTGGAGACAGTTTAAGTGAACTCCTCAACGAGGACATAGGTTCTTCAGGGTCGAACCTCGAGAAAAAAAGACCCTCATTTTTCGTATTGTGTTTGATTGTGATTTGTTTCTTCCTCTCCTTATCTGTAAAGTTCTCTTGCTTGCTCTTGATCCTAAATCATTAGTGTTGCTCCCGAAGTAATACCGTAATCATATTGAGCAACACAGTAAGAATAACTATCTCTCACTCTGATTCAGTTGCTTCTTGTTCTAACGACTGACCAGGGTTTGAGTATTTGTATTTAGTAATAAATTTTAGGTTTCGCCTATTTTTTATCGCATGACCAAGAGTCGACTAAAATTTAAAGGACAGACGAAAGAAACGGTTTTTCCTCCACTAGTACAATGTCTGTGCGCTACGACGACATACAATCATATTTGATATCTATACTATACTTAAAGCACCAGTTTCAACGGTCGTCACACGTTATCTTTTTACAAATAACCCCTCATAGCTATTTCAAATTAATACGTTGCATGCCTATAAATGGCCAAACGGTGGCCCGACACGGACCAGACGCACACGGGCCACAACTATGACCCAGACACGTCATGTCGGCCTGCTGATTGTGCCGGGCCAGCCCGTTAACTTGTCGGCCTATTTAATTAAATCAGCGTAAAATGTTAAAAAATGGTGTAGAAGGTGGGGTTCAAACCCATGCCCTGATGGAAGAAGGACGGGAGACATTAGGTGAAGCTGTCTAACCAGTAGAACATCATGCTAAGATGTTTTTAATATTGAATATAAATTATATATATATGTATATATTTTTTGTAAAATAAAAAAATATAATCGTGTCGGGCCGAGGCTACAGCCTAAGCACAGCACGACGTTCTTGGCTCTTGTAAGAATCAAATCATTTCTGAGACCACATTGGCGCAATGGACTACATGATGTTTGAGGTTGTTGAATTGGATAAAGCAACAATGATTTGTCACACTAACAGTAAAATAAAGGTTATTTGTTGATTCTAAACGTTAGTAATTGCTACGAAGTAGCATAATTTATATGGAGCGCATCCAGTCATGCCGGTCTGCTAATTGTGTCGGGCCAGCCCCGTTAGCCCGTCGGCCTATTTGATTAAATCAGCGTAAAATGTTAAAAAACGGTGCAGGAGGTAAGGTTTGAACCCATGCTCTGATGGAAGAAGGACGAGAGACACTGGGTGAAGCTGTTTAACTAGTACACTTAAAAATAAGAGTTGTAGATCTAATGACAAATTGATGTAGCCCAGAAATCATAATGACAAAATTGCAACGACTCCTCCCCAAGTGGAGCAACTCCTACTTGACCTCGACAGCGAACCCCGGGCCCAGTGAATCAAACACAAGCACCTGCGAGATTCCAGTTGCTTCTCTGTCTAGTGTCATGTCGAGTTCCATCTACAGGAGTGCAGCTGAGCTGCCGACGACGCACATGTCATGCTGGTTAGCGCCATGCCATCCTTTTTTTTGTGTGTGTGTAGGCCATCGTTGCCGCACACTAGGCACTCGCCAGGATCATGATGATCTCCTTGGCATCGAATCACAGTTCTTTCTTTCCTTTCTTCTTTCTATCCATCATTCTTTTCGGCCTCGATCCCTGGCCAATTGTTTGTCAATTCCTAGTCTAAAGCAGTATATCCTCCTTTAATTTGCTCATGCCAAGCTCAACTGCAGCTGTTGGTGGGTGCACTTGAAAACATGTTCCTATTCTTTAATTTCCACACGCCGCTGTCGAGTTGCCATTGCCAGTGGAAGCCACGACGCCGTGCTGCCTCTTTGTGCGTCAACCATCGGCTTTGGAGCATATATAGCTTGATTTGCTATGTTCTCTTCTCTGATGCAGTACTAGTACATCTGGCCAAGCTAGGCCAACTGAATGACTGAACCTCGGAGCTAATTGTCGATCGGCCCCGTGTCCACGGCTCCACGCCACCCCACTCTGCCTTGTTCCTCACATGGGGGGATTCGAAGAAGAAGATCGAGGAGGGTAGTGCGCAGCTAGCAAAGTCACGCTCACCGCTCAACGAATGAGCTCCCGTAACCTCTCGTTCGTAGGTAGTGGGGAGTCTGTTGGTGGGTGGAAAGGGGTTGGCCGGAGGTCTAGAAGCTACCGGTGTGTGGCTGCAGGTTTTCCTCCGGTGGATCTTCTTTCCCAGCAGGCCGCAGCTGCCTATAATGAATGATGGATGGATGGAAAACGATAGAACCATGCGGCCACACAAATTAGCGTGCCTTCCTTCCTAAGAAGAATAAGTAGAGATTACTGAAAAAGAAAAGGGCTGACAAAAAGTGTATGTCAGGATTTAGTGATATATGGCCTCACGAAGCATATCTTAGCAGACTATATATATGCCCTAGTGTTGAGCACCGTTTTGAACTGGCGGACGGTCCGACCCCGAGGCCGGACGGTCCGCGGTCCGGACAGTCCGCACCTGTGGGCCGGACGGTCCGCGCATGCGCAGAGCAGTTTAGGGTTCCGAGTTTTGTGCTACGGTTGTTAGCTATATTCGCGGAATTAGCTCGGAATCAGTTGTGTAAAGGGTCCAACCTCCCTCCTCTATAAATAGAGAGGTCTACGGCCGATTAATCATCAATCAATCGAATCAATACAACTTCTATTTCGCATTTATTTCCTGTACAATTAGGAGTAGTTCTAGTCTAGTTCTAGTTTAGCCCCTCGATCCCCAAATCTTCCGCCTCTCCTCGACTCTACGTCGATTAGAGGAGTCTAGGTCGGTCTACCCGAGCCTAGACGACTCCTAGGATCTCTCCTCCCTGACGGGGTCCCTCCCGGGAGCGAGATCCAGGCGCCGCCGGCGATCCTACGCCGCCCCTGCGCACGCGCGGACCGTCCGGCCCTAGGGCGCGGACCGTCCGGCCATCAGGCAGGGAACCCGAGCTCCTGCACCAGGTCGCGGACCGTCCGGCCCTGTGCCGCGGACCGTCCGCGCCTGACCAGAGAGCACCGCCGCTGGTTCTTTTGAAGTGTTTGACGCCTCCAAAAAGGTGTCAACATACTTTTTGGCGACTCCGCTGGGGGAGAACAAATATAGACGCATCAAATCAGCCCTCAATGGCCGGTTCAAGAGATAGCTCTGATATTTCCCTAAGCAACATCATAGAGCCGACTTGGGAGACCTTGCTGGCTGACGAACAGCTCCAATTCGAGGAGCACAAGGAGCGTATGATCCAGAAGGCAAAAGCAAAATTCTTGGCCGACTTCAAAGTGGACAGGAACAACAAGGTCGTCCGACATCGGGCGACGGATCTGGCTTCGTTCCAACCCACACCAGATATCCCCAATGTAAGTAATACCAACGATCTACAATCTCTTAGAAATTATGTAGAAGAGCAACGTGAACAAATGCAGAACATCATAGGGGGTATGCAAAGCGATTTTAAGAGACTAGTACGTGCATTTGATAAATCTAATATCGCAAATTTTCCTTCGCTCGAGGTTGAGTTAGGGGGTAACACACGTAATACATTGGCTAGAGATTGTCACGACCAGTCACAACCCCTTTATGGGATGCCGATGGACACGTACCCTGAGCAACCGCAAATCAGCAGCAAATCAGCCGATCTACACATGCCCGGACAGTCCGCACGTGAGCGCGGACCGTCCGGGCCAGCAACAGTCGGGCCTATTTTTAATGAGTTACCTAGATATGCGCCCGAGCCACCGCACACGGCACAGAATCTAAACTACCCAATCGGACGGTCCGCATACATCGACGGACGGTCCGCATATAATCATGGACGGTCCGGGCCAATGTCTGGACAGTCCGCGCATGACCTTTTTGAGGAGGATTGTTACTGAGAGCACCTAGAGGGGGGGTGAATAGGTGCTCCTGTAACACTTAAAACTTTGAGCCACAAAAACTTGGTTAAGGTTAGCACAGTAATTGCCAAGTGGCTAGAGAGTAGTCTCGTCAAAACACAATAACCAACAAGAGATCAATCACAGAGATGGCATAGTGGTTATCCCGTGGTTCGGCCAAGACCAACGCTTGCCTACTCCACGTTGTGGCATCCCAACGGACGAGGGTTGCAATCAACCTCTCTCAAGCGGTCCAAAGACCCACTTGAATACCACGGTGTTTTGCTTGCTTTTCTTAATCCCGTTTGCGAGGAATCTCCACAACTTGGAGCCTCTCGCCCTTACACTTGAAATTCACAAAGAAGCACGGAGCAAGGGAGGGATTAGCAACGCACACAAGACACAAGAATCAGAGAGTCAACACGCACACAAGTCGCAACAAGAGCTCGCAACACAACCCAATGAGTTTACAACTCCACTAGAGCTCTATATGCTATCACAATGAAACAAATGCGCGAAATCGATGTCTTGGTGCTTAGGAATGTTGCAAGTATGCTTGGTGTACTCCTCCATGCGCCTAGGGGTCCCTTTTATAGCCCCAAGGCAGCTAGGAGCCGTTGAGAGTAATCTAGGAAGGCTGATCTTGCCTTCTGTCGACTAGCGCACCGGACATGTCCGGTGCACCACCGGACACTGTCCGGTGCGGATTTCTTTCCCGAAATGGTGAAGCCGACCGTTGGCGCCTGAGAGCCGTTGGCGCACCGGACAGTCCGGTGCACACCGGACAGTCCGGTGCTCCCTCCTAGCCGTTGGCTCGGCCACGTGTCCCACGCGGATCGCGCGGCCGACCGTTGGCCCGGCCGACCGTTGGTTCACCGGACAGTCCGGTGCACACCGGACAGTCCGGTGAATTATAGCCATACGTCGCCGGTGAATTCCCGAGAGCGGCCAGTTCGCTCGAGCCAGCCTGGCACACCGGACACTGTCCGGTGCACCACCGGACACTGTTCGGTGCACCACCGGACAGTCCGGTGCTTCCAGACTGAGCAGAGTCTTGGCTGCTCGAGCCAAGATATTTCCAATTGTTCTTTTCCTGTTTCCAGCACTTAGACACAATACATTAGTCTCTAAAACAATGTACTAAGTCTGAGAAACATACCTTTACACTTGATTTGTATCTTGTCTACCATTTAACACTTAGGCACATGTGTTTGACACTAAATCACCAAAACACTTAGAAATGGCCCAAAGGTACATTTCCCTTTCAATCTCCCCCTTTTTGGTGATTTATGCCAACACAATATAAGGCAAGTGGAACAAATACAAAAACACTTCAAATAAGAACTCAAATTGTTTTGATTCAAATTTGACATATATGGATCACCCTTTGCCACCACTTGGTTTTATTTTGCAAATCAACTCTCAAACTCCTATCTCTAGCTCAAACACAATTGTAGAGACATAAAGAGAGCTGTTTCAATAGAAATTGGTCAAGGATTTCAAAAACTCCCAAAACCCCCCCTTTTTCACATAAACAACATTCTCCCCACAACAAAAGCCAACTTTTTGACAAGAGAACCAACAAGGGAGTTTTGCCAAAACAAAAAGCTCTATTCTACGGATTTCAAAACCTCTCAAGTGGTAGATGATCCATTTATCACTTTGGCCTTTATTTTCTCCCCCTTTGGCATCAAGCACCAAAACGGGATCAATCTTGGCCCTTTAACCCCATTGCCTCACCAAATCTTAAAATAAGAGTCCAACGGCAATAAGAGGTCACAAGATGAACTTGGGAGAGTTACCCTCTCATCGGAGTGCAGTGGAAGTCTTTTATGGTCCAAGTCCACCTTTCCCTTTCAATCCACCTTTGAGACTAAAACAAGTAAACTCAAGCACACGGTTAGTCTCAAAGGGTCAAGTTGTAGCACAACTCCCCCTAAATATGTGCAACACTTGCAAAAGGACTTGTGAGGTCCAGGGAGAGTTTGTACAACTTGAGCACCACTCATAAGCAACAAATGCAGAAAGGAACATGATCAAAGGCATAAACACATGTATGCTATAAATCAATCCAAGTTCCGCGAATCTAGGACATTTAGCTC
Source organism: Zea luxurians (assembly GCA_029449295.1). Taxonomy (NCBI): domain Eukaryota; kingdom Viridiplantae; phylum Streptophyta; class Magnoliopsida; order Poales; family Poaceae; genus Zea; species Zea luxurians. Next base: position 4,484,835 of record JAOPSE010000034.1, read on the forward strand.
ACTACGCAGCCTGCAAAAGGTCTTCTCATCTAGAGGCTTGGTAAAGATATCGGCTAGCTGGTTTTCGGTGCTAACATGAAACACTTCGATATCTCCCTTTTGCTGGTGGTCTCTCAAAAAGTGATGCCGGATGTCAATGTGCTTTGTGCGGCTGTGCTCGACAGGATTTTCCGCTATGCGGATAGCACTCTCATTGTCACATAGGAGTGGGACTTTGCTCAGATTGTAGCCAAAGTCCTGGAGGGTTTGCCTCATTCAAAGTAGTTGCGCGCAACACTGTCCTGCGACAACGTACTCGACCTCAGCGGTGGATAGGGCAACGGAAGTTTGTTTCTTAGAATTCCATGACACCAAGGACCTTCCTAAGAATTGGCACGTCCCTGATGTACTCTTCCTATCGACCTTACATCCGGCATAGTCGGAATCTGAATATCCAATTAAGTCAAAGGTAGACCCCTTTGGATACCAGATCCCGAAACAGGGCGTAGCGACCAAATATCTAAAGATTCGCTTCACCGCCACTAAGTGACACTCCTTAGGATCGGATTGAAATCTAGCACACATGCATACGCTAAGCATAATATCCGGTCTACTAGCACATAAATAAAGCAAAGAACCTATCATGTACCGGTATGCTTTTTGATCAACGGACTTACCTCCTTTGTTGAGGTCGGTGTGTCCGTCAGTTCCCATCGGCGTCTTTGCGGGCTTGGCGTCCTTCATCCCAAACCGCTTTAGTAGGTCTTGCGTGTACTTCGTTTGGGAGATGAAAGTGCCGTCCTTGAGTTGCTTCACTTGGAACCCAAGGAAGTAGTTCAACTCGCCCATCATCGACATCTCGAACTTCTGCGTCATCACCCTGCTAAACTCTTCACAAGACTTTTGATTAGTAGAACCAAATATTATGTCATCGACATAAATTTGGCACACAAAAAGATCACCATCGAAAGTCTTAGTAAAAAGAGTTGGATCGGCTTTCCCGACCTTGAAAGCATTAGCAATTAAAAAATCTCTAAGGCATTCATACCATGCTCTTGGGGCTTGCTTAAGTCCATAGAGCACCTTAGAGAGCTTACACACGTGGTCGGGATACCGTTCATCCTCGAAGCCAGGGGGTTGCTCCACATATACCTCCTCCTTGATCGGCCCGTTGAGGAAAGCGCTCTTCACATCCATTTGGTACAACCTGAAAGAATGGTGAGCGGCATATGCTAGCAAAATACGAATTGATTCTAGCCTAGCCACAGGAGCGAAAGTCTCCTCAAAGTCCAAACCTACGACTTGGGCATAACCTTTTGCCACAAGTCAAGCCTTGTTCCTCGTCACCACCCCGTGCTCGTCCTGTTTGTTGCGGAACACCCACTTGGTTCCCACAACATTTTGCTTGGGACGCGGCACCAGTGTCCAAACTTCATTGCGCTTGAAGTTGTTTAGTTCCTCCTGCATGGCCAACACCCAGTCTGGATCTAGCAAGGCCTCTTCTACCCTGAAAGGCTCAATAGAAGAGACAAAAGAGTAATGCTCACAAAAATTAACTAATCTTGAACGAGTAGTTACTCCCTTGCTAATATCACCCAATATTTGGTCGACGGGATGATCCCTTTGAATTGTTGCCCGAACTTGGGTTGGAGGTGCTTCTTCCTCTTCAACTTGAACATCCTGTGCTCCCCCTTGATCATGCGCCTCCACTTGAGGTACCTGTTCATCATCTTGGGTTGGGGGATGCACCATAGTTGAGGAAGAGGGTTGATCTTGCTCATTTTGTTCCTGTGGTCGCACATCACCAATCACCATGGTTCGAATTGCGGTCGTCGGAACATCTTCTTCATCTACGTCATTAAGATCAGCAACTTGCTCTCTTGGAGAGCCATTAGTCTCATCAAATACAACGTCGCTAGAGAATTCAACCAAACCCGATGATTTGTTGAAGACTCTATACGCCTTTGTATTTGAGTCATAACCTAATAAAAACCCTTCTACAGCTTTGGGAGCAAATTTTGAGATTCTACCTTTCTTCACAAGAATATAACACTTGCTCCCAAATACACGAAAATAAGACACATTGGGTTTGTTACCAGTTAGCAGCTCGTATGAGGTCTTCTTGAGGAGGCGGTGAAGATAGACCCTGTTAATGGCATGGCAAGCCGTGTTCACGGCTTCCGACCAAAAACGCTCGGGGGTCTTGAACTCTTCAAGCATAGTCCTCGCCATATCGATGAGCGTCCTGTTCTTCCTCTCTACCACACCATTTTGCTGTGGTGTGTAGGGAGCGGAGAACTCGTGCTTGATCCCCTCCTCCTCAAGGAACTCCTCCACTTGAAGATTCTTGAATTCGGACCCGTTATCGCTCCTTATCTTCTTCACCTTGAGCTCAAACTCATTTTGAGCTCTCCTGAGGAAGCGCTTGAGGGTCCCTTGAGTTTTAGTTTTATCCTGCAAAAAGAATACCCAAGTGAAGCGGGAAAAATCATCAACTATAACAAGACCATACTTATTTCCTCCTATACTCAGATAGGCGACGGGTCCGAAGAGGTCCATATGAAGCATCTCCAGTGGTCTTGACGTGGTCATCACATTCTTGGAATGATGTGAGCCTCCCACCTGTTTCCCTGCTTGACAAGCTGCACAAGGTCTATCTTTTTCGAAATGAACATTGGTTAGACCTATCACGTGTTCTCCCTTTAGAAGCTTGTGGAGGTTCTTCATCCCCAGATGCGCTAAGCGGCGATGCCACAACCAGCCCATGCAAGTCTTAGCAATTAAGCATGCGTCTAGACCAGCCTCTTCTTTTGCAAAATCAACTAAATAAAGTTTGTCGTCTAGTACACCCTTAAAAGCTAGTGAACCATCACATCTTCTAAAGACAGACACATCTACATTTGTAAATAGACAATTATATCCCATTTTGCATAATTGACTAACAGATAGTAAATTATATCCATGCGACTCAACTAAAAACACATTAGAAATAGAGTGCTCAGATGAAATAGCAATTTTACCTAACCCTTTTACCTTGCCTTGGTTCCCATCACCGAATATTATTGAATCTTGGGAATCCTTATTCTTGACGTAGGAGGTGAACATCTTCTTCTCCCCCGTCATATGGTTTGTGCATCCGCTGTCAATAATCCAGCTTGAACCCCCGGACGCATAAACCTGCAAGGCAAATTTAGGCTTGGGTCTTAGGTACCCAACTCTTGTTGGGTCCTACAAGGTTAGTCACAATTGTCTTAGGGACCCAAATGCAAGTTTTGTCACCCTTGCATTTTGCCCCTAATTTTCTAGCAACTATCTTCCTATCCTTTCTACAAATAGCAAAGGAAGCATTTAAAGCATGATAAATTGTAGAGGGCCCATTCATAACTTTCGTAGGAACATGAACAATATTCTTCCTAGGCACATGATGAATATTTTTCCTAGGCATATCTCTACCATGCATATAGGAAGAACTAGAAGCAGACATAGCATAAGAATCATAGGCATGTGAATCAAAAGCATTACAACTCCTATGAGACTGTCTTCTATCATTGTACATAAAAGCATGGTTCTTTTTAGTGCTACTTGCCATAGGGGCCTTCCCTTTCTCCTTGGCGGAGATGGGAGCCTTATGGCTCGTTAAGTCCTTGGCTTCCCTCTTGAAGCCAAGTCCATCCTTAATTGAGGGGTGTCTACCAATCGTGTAGGCATCCCTAGCAAATTTCAGTTTTTCAAACTCATTTTTGCTAGCCTTAAGTTGGGCATTAAGACTAGCCATTTCATTGTTTAATTTTGCAATATAAGCTATGTGATCACTGCAAGCATCAATATCAAAATCTTTACATCTATTGCAGATAACAACATTTTCTACACAAGTTGTTGATTTACTAGCTATTTCTAACTTAACATTCAAATCATCATTAATGCACTTTAAGCTAGAGATTGTCTCATGGCAAGAAGATAATTCCAAAGAAAGCATTTCATTTCTCTTAACTTCTAAGGCATGAGATTTTTGAGCTTCTACAAATTTGTCATGTTCTTCATACAACAAGTCCTCTTGTTTTTCTAAAAGCCTATTCTTATCATTTAAGGCATCAATTAATTCATTAATTTTATCTACCTTGGTTCTATCTAGGCCCTTAAATAAACATGAATAATCAATTTCGTCCTCATCACTAGATTCGTCCTCACTCGAAGAAGCATAAGTAGAGTTTCGAGTACATACCTTCTTCTCCCTTGCCATAAGGCATGTGTGACGCTCGTTGGGGAAGAGGGATGACTTGTTGAAGGCGGTGGCGGTGAGTACTTCATTGTCGGAGTCGGACGAGGAGCAATCCGAATCCCACTCCTTGCCAAGATGTGCCTCGCCCTTTGCCTTCTTATAGTTCTTCTTCTTCTCCCTCTTGTTCCCTTGATCCTGATCACTATCATTGTCGGGACAGTTAGCAATAAAATGACCAATCTTACCGCATTTGAAGCATGAGCGCTTCCCCTTGGTTTTGGTCTTGTTTGGCTGTCCCTTGCGACCCTTTAGCGCCGTCTTGAATCTTTTGATGATGAGGGCCATCTCTTCATCATTAAGTCCGGCCGCCTCAATTTGTGCCACCTTGCTAGGTAGCGCCTCCTTGCTTCTTGTTGCCTTTAGAGCAAGGGGTTGAGGCTCATTGATTGGACCGTTCAACGCGTCGTCCACATACCTTGCTTCCTTGATCATCATTCGCCCGCTTACGAATTTTCCAAGGACTTCTTCGGGTGACATTTTGGTGTACCTGGGATTCTCACGAATATTATTCACCAAATGAGGATCAAGAACGGTAAAGGACCTTAGCATCAGTCGGACAACGTCGTGATCCGTCCATCGCGTGCTTCCATAGCTCCTTATTTTGTTGATAAGGGTCTTGAGCCGGTTGTAAGTTTGAGTTGGCTCCTCGCCCCTTATCATCGCGAATCGTCCAAGCTCGCCCTCCACCAACTCCATTTTGGTGAGCAAGGTGACGTCATTCCCCTCATGAGAGATCCTAAGGGTGTCCCAGATTTGCTTGGCATTGTCCAAGCCGCTCACCTTATGATATTCGTCCCTGCACAGAGAGGCTAACAACACAGTAGTCGCTTGTGCATTTCTGTGAATCTGTTCATTTATAAACGTAGGACTGTCCGAGCTATCAAATTTCATTCCACTTTCCACAATCTCCCAAATGCTTGGATGGAGAGAGAATAGGTGACTACGCATTTTGTGGCTCCAAAATCCGTAGTCCTCTCCATCAAAGTGGGGAGGTTTGCCAAGTGGAATGGAGAGCAAATGTGAACTTGAACTTTGAGGAATACGCGAGTAATCGAAAGAAAAGTTTGAGTTAACCGTCTTTCGTTTGTCGTAGTCATTATCGTCGTTGTCCTTATGAGAGGAAGTGGACTCATCACTGTCGTCGTAGTAGACGATCTCCTTGATGCGTCTCGTCTTCTTCTTCCTTCCATCTTTGCGTCTATGGCCCGAGCCCGAGTCTGTAGGCTTGTCATCCTTAGGCTCGTTGACGAAAGTCTCCTTCTCCTTGTCGTTGATCACAACTCCCTTCCCCTTAGGATCCATCTCTTCGGGCGATTAGTCCCTTCGTGAAGAGAACGGCTCTGATACCAATTGAGAGCACCTAGAGGGGGGGGGGGTGAATAGGTGCTTCTGTAACACTTAAAACTTTGAGCCAAAAAACTTGGTTAAGGTTAGCACAGTAATTGCCAAGTGGCTAGAGAGTAGTCTCGTCAAAACACAATAACCAACAAGAGATCAATCACAGAGATGGCACAGTGGTTATCCCGTGGTTCGGCCAAGACCAACGCTTGCCTACTCCACGTTGTGGCGTCCCAACGGACGAGGGTTGCAATCAACCCCTCTCAAGCGGTCCAAAGACCCACTTGAATACCACGGTGTTTTGCTTGCTTTTCTTAATCCCGTTTGCGAGGAATCTCCACAACTTGGAGCCTCTCGCCCTTACACTTGAAATTCACAAAGAAGCACGGAGCAAGGGAGGGATTAGCAACGCACACAAGACACAAGAATCAGAGAGTCAACACACACACAAGTCGCAACAAGAGCTCGCAACACAACCCAATGAGTTTACAACTCCACTAGAGCTCTATATGCTATCACAATGAAACAAATGCGCGAAATCGATGTCTTGGTGCTTAGGAATGTTGCAAGTATGCTTGGTGTACTCCTCCATGAGCCTAGGGGTCCCTTTTATAGCCCCAAGGCAGCTAGGAGCCGTTGAGAGTAATCTAGGAAGGCTGATCTTGCCTTCTGTCGACTGGCGCACCGGACATGTCCGGTGCACCACCGGACACTGTCCGGTGCGGATTTCTTTCCCGAAATGGTGAAGCCGACCGTTGGCGCCTGAGAGCCGTTGGCGCACCGGACACTGTCCGGTGCACACCGGACAGTCCGGTGCTCCCTCCTAGCCGTTGGCTCGGCCACGTGTCCCGCGCGGATCGCGCGGCCGACCGTTGGTTCACCGGACAGTCCGGTGCACACCGGACAGTCCCGTGAATTATAGCCGTACGTCGCCGGTGAATTCCCGAGAGCGGCCAGTTCGCTCGAGCCAGCCTGGCACAACGGACACTGTCCGGTGCACCACCGGACAGTCCGGTGCTTCCAGACTGAGCAGAGTCTTGGCTGCTCGAGCCAAGACATTTCCAATTGTTCTTTTCCTGTTTCCAGCACTTAGACATAATACATTAGTCTCTAAAACAATGTACTAAGTCTGAGAAACATACCTTTACACTTGATTTGTATTTTGTCCACCATTTAACACTTAGGCACATGTGTTTGACACTAAATCACCAAAACACTTAGAAATGGCCCAAAGGTACATTTCCCTTTCAGTTACCTGAATCCTCACCCGTCCCAGCAACACTTCCCATCGCACTATGCAATGCATCAACCCATTAATTCGAGATCTAGAGCCCAGGAAAACTTTTCAGCCCCACCTAGAAGGCCGGAAAGGAATGATCAAACATATGAACCATATAGGGCAAGTGGCAATGCACCATGTAGCTCAAACCAATGGGGGGAAAGACAACATGCTAATATCCAGCCAACCCCACCTATGTTTGACCAGAGAGCCGGTGGTCTCGCACCGGCTGCCATTGATATAGTGAGGGAAGAAATAGCCGGGGCGTTCCGAGATAAGCTCGGAGTAAGCATGGTCCCTGGGGGGCAAGCATATCGGAAACCTTATAACAGCCGATTTGATCACCACCCATACCCACAGGGAACCAGGATACTCGAATTCACAAAATTTTCAGGTGATCAAGGAAAGAACACACGCGAACACATAGGCCAGTTTTTAGCACAATTAGGAGAGTTGGCCGACACAGAGGCATTTCACGTACGTTTATTTTCATTATCTCTAACGGGAACCGCGTTTGCATGGTACGCCACTTTGCCTCCTAATTCCATTTCATCATGGAGGGATCTAGAAAAAAAATTTCATGATCATTTTTTCTCAGGTGACTATGAGTTGGATTTGGTAGATTTAGTGTCATTGCGACAAGCAAAAGATGAATCGGTTAATGATTACATCCGGAGATTCTGAGATACAAGAAACCGATGCTTCCAAATTCATTTAGCAGAAAAACAGCTAGCAGGATTAGCCTTTAATGGTCTACGATATTATTTAAAAGAAAGATTAGAAGGCATCCAATTTTTTACACTAGCATAGTTACACCAGAGAGCTTTGGCTTGTGAAAGCCGAAGCAAAGAAACTGCTAAAACAATTCGTCACAACGTACATATAGTAGAATGCGACCAAAGTAGCTCAGATGACGAATCAGCAGAAGTGTATGCTGCTGAAATGGTTTGGCCAAAGCAGGCCAAATCTTCAGCTTGTTCCTCCTTATAGCCGGTTCAAAAGAAACGGCAAGAGGGGGTTAAGTTTACGTTTAATGTTGGTAAGTGTGATAAAATATTTGATGAGTTACTCAAAAATGGCAAGGTTAAAATAAATCACACTGTTCCATCCACCGACGAGCTAAAACGTCGTGCATACTGCAAGTGGCATAACTCATTTTCTCATGCCACTAATGATTGTAATGTGTTTTGACGACAGATTCAATCGGCCATTAACGAGGGACGATTGAAATTTCAGGAAATGCAGGTGGATACAGAGCCCTTTCCGATGAACATGATCGACTTCGAGGGCAAGAAAGTCTTGGTTCGGCCAAACGCAGCCGATAAAGGCAAAGGCAAAGAGATAGTCATCGGCAATGCAAGAGATGCCGATGAAAAACATAAAATTTCTTGCAGGAAAGTGGTGGCAGAAACAACTCCTGACGTAGGGGAAACTCTTAAGGTGACCATCACGGCCTACGGCGCTGGGGGGCAAGCACGGACTAAGGAGCAGGAACCCGTGCTGCGCACCCCGGACGGTCCGGCACACAGGCGCGGACGGTCCGGGACCCCGCCGGACGGCCCAAAAAACTCCAGCGAACGGTCCGGCCGGGCTCAAGACTCACAACGGCCACGTACTTTCAAACCACGACGACCAGAGATAGGTACGTGGAAAACAAATACATTGAAGGCGGCTGGTCGGTTGGTCAAAGCCGGCCCAACTTTTGATCAATTATTGTCTAAATACGTAAAAAGAAGGCCGGCCCCAGTGACCGGCCAGCAAAGCGACCTCGCTCACCCATTCATGAGCAGCGTCAGGTAAGGCCAATTGGACCACCTCACCAATCGGAAGAAATGAAAGGTCATACTGTGCAACTGAGACCTAACATACCTGCATGGACACCTCCACCTTATCCGCCTATGCCATATTCATACACATATTTACCTCCACCATATGTCCCAAATCAAATGTGTGGCATGCCACCATATCCATTTGGGATGCCACAATACCCCGCTTGGGGGGCACCCCAAACATCTGTTTTTGATAGGTTGACGCCACCAGTACAAGACCGATTGAGCACCGCTCAATCCGGTCACCAAGCACAGACCCAATAGAATTGCCGGACTACTCGGCCTCCAAGGCCGACCAATCCGGCAGGGGGGCATGTACCTGCAGCAATCGAAAGGACAACAAAGAAGGACGTCATCAAAATAGGTACTGCAGACGTTGTCATACAGGAAGATAATAAAGGGCCGATGATTTTTGGTGAATCGGCCAACATAACCAAAAAAGAAGATATGGCTACCATCAAAACAGCCGATCCAAAATACTCCATGCCTCGATGGTGCCCAGCGGGATTGACACTGTGGCAGAACCTCCAAGTTATTGGGCCCACATGCACCTGTCCTTGTCCCAAAGACCTCAGACAGCTATGCATGTGCACCAGATAACTTAACAGGATCTGTCCGATTGCCCCAAGGACATCGGATAAACCACTTTCAACCAGAACCGCGCGATTAAGTAATACAAATCACACACACTAATGTTTTTGCAGCGGAAATCGTATTACCAAATTTTACAAGTTACAAAAATTTTATATTAGTTTATCGGAGTGATTACAAAAGTATATGTTTGAAATATATGCTAGCTCAAACGACCATCCTCAATAAGAAGTATAGACGGGTTACTTAGACTTATAAGAAGGCCGAGCCCACCGGCACTTAACACCATCACAGCAGCACGAGGTTAGAACCTGAAAAACAACGAGGGGATAAACCCTGAGTATGGAATTACTCAGCAAGTCTTACCCGACTAAGGAAAAGACTCTCAAGGGTATGCTGGATAAATAGGAGTCAAGGAGAGGCTTTAGCAAGAATCAACTTAGATACTTTTGCAGAAATAGCTTACTAAAGTGAGTCCTTACTTTCAATATTTTAGCGCCAGATTAAATATTTAATAGACTCTGTTTGCATCTAGTCTAATTTCATCATCTCATCAATACTTATCCATAGTGTTTACATCTTGACTTAGGTTGTAGGTCGGAGCTCAAGTCTCCACTCTCCGGGGATATAACGGCGATCCGAATCGATTTACTCAGCTGAGGATTTCTAACCACACGACATATGTTTCTCGTAAACCTTGATGTCTACTATTCCCACGGATCCTCCACTGCATGAACAGGTCCGCGCCACCCGAGAGTACACCACCCCTTTTAGGCGATCCGTTGCCAGGAGGGTACGTGCCACTCTCGCCATCTCTCCACTCCCAGTGCGCGATTGTCTTTTCATGTATGGAATAGCCGGGTTCAAGCTTACCCTGTCCCATTCTCAGGGCATGTGGCTAGATAAGATAGTCCTTGATCAACAGGCCTACATACGCATCCAATCCTTAATTGACCCGGGCGGAGCATCACCTGTTCCTAGCCCAAGTCTCGATTTAAGTATTTCCATCCTTAGGACTGTGTCTGTTCCTTAGGATGAAAGAGCATCACAGGGAACTTTGCAGTAAGATCCCACCATTGCTCCAAATGAAATTACTCTTGCAGGTAGAAGTCATCCTTTCTCGAGTTAAATTAAGGACAACCTCTATCCACAAGATCTAAGCAAGGCTAAGCATTTTTGTAAATCATATTTTGATACTTCACAGAAGTATCTATAAAGGTATGGATATCAAGGAAAGCAATGCATCAAAGGGTTTCAAGTAATCCCTATGAACCTAATGCACATTTCACTAGACTTAAGTGTGCGAAAAGTATTTAAAAACACAAGGAAAGGGGTTGCATGCACCGGGGCTTGCCTGAGTAACACTATGTTAGTGTTTGTTAGGCGTCGATCACTTGACGATCAGCCTTTGTTCCGGCATTCATTAGATTATCCGTCTTCAGGTTCGTTCATCAACTTCATCTTGCGGATTAGCCCGCGCTTGGGGTCGACTTGGCTTGTCTTCCGCAACACGCGATTAATTAACGTACCTGAATGGAATGCATTATGCACATGAATGCATATCGACGGAAATATTACAAACCTAAATATTACACGATAGCGAATTTAACACCTAGCGGCGAGGGGATGTACCATTTTATTTGGAAACACTAGTTATCTGTGTACGACTAAGCGCAATAATCACGATTTTCTAGATTAAACGAACCTAATGCAAACATCAAACACAACTCACCAGCTAATTAATTAAATACTAACCTTATCCCTTGCTTTATAAATTATACTACATCTTGTTTCCCAAGAACCAATTTAATTTTATCAAACAATTATAATTCGTCAATAGTAATACTAACAATATTATTGTCTAGACATTTTAAAATACTGAATTTAACCTACGCGTCGCCGAAATACTATATTCGACAAAATAGAACTAGTTCGAATATATTTGGCCACTAAATCCCTTGAAGCACACCTCGCAACACTGATATTTCTAACTTAATTTTATACGCTTACGAAGCGTCTTATTTTACTATCATAAAATTAACAGTAAAATAGCGAATCGGCTCACCACGTCTCAATTCAATTTGGTAGTCGCTTGAATCACGACGTCCTTCAGCTGAATTCCTCGATCGAATATCTGGCGAGCGTGACTGACGAGCCGATCAAACTTAAACTCCACGACACCGACCGACACACGGGTTAGAGAACGGTGGCCGGCGAAATCCGAGCTGGAGCAAATAGAGCTTCCCGGCAAGCAGAGGAGCAGGGAGATAATAGAAGGCCGGCCCGACGGTGCAACGTCCATGGCCGAGCAGGATGCAGCGGCTGCCGGTGAGAAGCTTAGCTCCAGGGAGCCGCGCGAGGGGAGCTGGAAGCCAATTTGATGGTGGTTCGACAGCAAGCGATGGCCGGACTCGACCCTGACGAGGGGACCAGCGCCCAAGCCGAGCGGCGCGTGTAGCAGGAGGCCGAGCAGAGAGCCGGCAAGGGCGCAGCGGCCAGTGCCATAACGGGGCGGAGTTCGGGGAGGAGCTCGGCACGAACAAAAACCCGAGCATGGAGCACCAGGGATCGCCATGAGAGAAGCATAGGGACTCGCCGAGCTGCTCCGAGCAGGAGGCCGAGCTGCTGCACGTCGAGATCGCGGGCTGCGCCCACAAGAACTGCGACGAGGTGAGTGGAGGACAGGGCTGGGGCAAGCAATTTCCACCAGCGCGTGGAAACCCAGACAAAAAGCAGAGCAGGCATGGCTCCATGGAGACGAGACGAGAAGACATCACGTGAGCGAGAAGCTATGGAGATGAGCTCCTGCACGCGACTTGTAATGGAGCCCTATCAAATAGCGAGCAGGATAATATCCTTCCGAAGAGCGGTGGGTGCAGATAACGAAGAAGCTAAGATAAGAACGACAACGCATAAAAATAAAAATTAAATGGTTGAGCGGTGGGAAGATAATCCTTTACTTCTCTTTTTTTTTATCAGTAATCAAAGATATTTTGATCACGATTTCTAGCAATAACAAAAAGGTCGACCGTATTGCGACACAGTTTGATTCGATTCGAAATCTGATAAATTTACCTGCGGTCTGAACACATGATTTCATGGTCACGGTAATTTACCCGAGAATCGAAGCTCAATTATGATTCCTGGACGCGCAATCACGGTTTTGATTTAGCGATTACATGGAACCAGATAAATTTACACCCGTCATTTATATCCAAAGTTTTGGATCGGGCAAGAAACGACAGACCGAAATAAACTGATTTCGGCACTGATAATTTGTTCGACATGATTCGACCGAAATTAGCCGAAACCAGATCTGCAATGTATACGCGATTTCACAGTTGACGAGTGGGAACCGAATTATTTATGCTGAAAACCTTAGTCGACGAATTCAATTTAATTTGCCCGGAATAAAAGCATCTGAGTGGTCAGGCTTCCGAATACGTATTCGCGCGAGCGACGAATTTTAAATAATCACCGGACGCACCGATTTTCGGAACAACAACGTTCCAATCATCACGAAAATTTAGAAGAGCCCGGATAAATATAAATAAAAATGATATCACACTCGCATCATACGAAATAGATGCGATGTTAAAATCGCGATAGGCGAAGATGATTAAAATTTAGCATCCATTTTATCCACTGATTAGGTGCTTAAATCCGTACTCGTTGTCGAGCGGAATATAAACACCTGGGGTGTTACAGCCCTCCCCCCTTAAAAGAATCTCGTCCCGAGATTCGGAGCGAAAGACTTTCAAGAGTAGAGAAGCATGTAACCCATGTCCATATCAGCGATAATCGTGAGACAGTTCTGAGCGAAGGCGAGTGTCTCAGGATGTCGTTTCTCTAGTGGACATAACATGTATCGACTTAAGCCAATTTAGAGATGTCCAACAATAGAAACAATGTCTGCCATGGGAACATATAAGGTTCCATGTGTGCAGTTTGCTTTTTCTGATGACGCTGTACTATCTGAGTCTGTTGAGCTAGCGGCAAATACGCGATCTTAGCCAAACAGAACCAGATGCAACCTCTTGGGTAAAACACATAGAAAGAGGTTTACCAACAAGTGGTTACAGGAAATTCATAGCACAGGGGACGGGTGTGGATGTCGAATATTGTCGCGGTTAACATGGGGCTAACCCGAGAATTCAAGTCCACAAAAGATGGTATAGATTCGAGAGAATCACCAGCGGAGGGATCTGTAGATGCGGACTTTGTAACCAATCCATTTTATCGAGCACTAATCATGGCTCGACTTGATCACACATGCTAGAAAAGCACACGTGAGGCAATCGAGGCATGACTAGAGCGATCATTAGGTGGTTATTGGCCGACTTAATCTTGATTCTTGAAAGTACTTCCTTAAGTGGGTTGAACCAAAATGAGTTCAGGCAAATCGATAAAACGATCTCTAAACTCAATCTTTGTTCATTGGGTAGTTACAAGTTAGTAAAACCAACTTGTTGAACTACATTTGACATTGAGCAGGTCCTCTCAATACCATCGGTAAGCCGAGGGTCGAGAGTTCTCTCTTGTTAACAATTGAGCATGTAGTTGGATAGAAACCTATTTGGTCATGTGGTTCATCCATTTCTTCATGCGAGATGAACCGACGTGGTTCAGAAATATAGGGATTAAATGAAAGAGCGAAGGAACAAACTCCTGCATCTCAGCAGCAGGGGAAACAGATCTCCATTTTGAGAGCTAATCAGTTGTCTCTTGACACTAAAAAGCTCCAAGGTTTCACCTTTACACAAAGGACGTAAAGGGAACGGGTATGAGTAGTCACTACCAAGATCAAAAGAAATAAGACCACACATGAGAGTGGTATGCCCTTTTGATCCAACGGAGATGACAGATGTTACTTGATCACTTCGCAAACAACATATAAATTGTTTCAAGGAAGTAGTTTACGGAAGATAACACATTAGTGTAGTTCCACAGTGGATCATGACCAGAGACCTTGATACCAGCATCCGACGAGTAGCACAACCTTGCGTGTTCATTCACAAGGGGCTCTCAGTTTCGCTGCGGCACCATAAGTCCTTAATCGTGACACCATTACCAAACTGGCACTAATAATGAATCTCACGTAGCAAAAAAAAACAGATTGTGCCAAGATAACGTATTGACATAGTCTCATAATGGATTACAACTACTAACTGTGATACCAGCGCGTGCCGAGTAGCACAACCATGTGTGCGCACACACAGAAGGCCCTCGGTTTCGTCACGGCACCAACGGTTTTAGCCATAACTCCATTACCAGACATAACCAATAAGAAATCTCGCACAACAAAATTAGACTGGGTAAGGGTGACAATATTCAAAGAGATACTCCACCTGTAAGAATGGTTACAAGTAGAGAGCCAAATAGATTATGACCCGATGAAATGAACAAAACACGACCATAACCTAAACTTGTTAATGAAGGGAGTACGATGGGAGACTGTCATTTCAGCCCCAAGCATATTTCTATGCCCATCGCAAAGATCACAAGGTCGAGGATTAGTATCTGATTAGATACGGGGGGAAGACAATCATAAAATTAAGTTGGTATGCCTTCGATAGATAGGAGGAAACCTAAGGCATCAAACTCAAGAAAATGGTCGGACATGTCTTTCCTAGGTTAGGTTGACAAGTGATAAGATAATCCGCAAGGAGAGGCCAAACGCAATAGAGACCTCAACCAACATCAACTGAGCAAGGGCAGGATCTAGGATGGAAACACGACCACTAAGGGGGTTACAAGTTAGTTGCCAAGAACACGGACTCGAGATCCTAACTTTAAGTTCATGCACATCTTGCGTTGGATAAAGAAATTATCCAAACATCCATTTACATGAGTTTGGTCATGGGGAAATAACGAAAAATTCAACTTTGGGTCATGGTTCACTAAACAAGAACATGGCCTAATTTTGGGTTTAGGCAAACAAGTCACTAACCTTCTATCGATACATCAAGCACAAGAGCAAACACATTTTCACTAATGGTCAAATTTAAACAACCTGAAAGCTATCTAAACATGTAGCTTTAAGACACCATATTATTTACAATCAATGGTTACTGGAATAAGATGAGAGAAGCATTTTGGATGTATAGGTGACAAACAGGATGCAACAATCAAGATGCATGCTCGTCCTATACGTCCTCACTAATTTTGCCAACATAATGTGGCGATAGCGTTCTATCTCGGTGGCATACTTACGACTCTCACGGTATTTTGCTAGTCGTTAGCTACACATACGTTTTCGAGGTTAGTGTACCTGCAGAAAATTCCATTACAGCCCATTTTCCCGATGATGCAAGTCACATATGACAGTGTATCACAGTTTATACTCCATATATTGCTATATGGAGGCCAGCTCATCATTAAGCGCCGAGCCACGCATAGGCGCCGTTGCCACACTTTAACCATAGGGCAACTCATTATGGTAACTCACCTTCTTACCTGAGCGTAGGTGCGTCGTTACAAGTACAATACACTTCTCAGTATTCCCATGTCTGTATACCCATACACATCCATGGGGTACTGAATTCCCAGAAAAGTAAATACTCCACATCGCAGCCTTCATATATACATATGTGGAACATGTATATAATCAAGCGCCAAAATTAAACACTTCCCGAGACCGACGGTTGTTCGGTCATGCTCTCACATCTCACCTTACCTGAGCGTCGATCCATTCAAAACTGAATGGCCTCAAAAATAACAATACACATGTATGCAATACCCACCCGGTTGTGGGTTAGTGGTTTTAACTAAGCCACCTGATAGTCCTTAAATTTAGGGCTTAACAGAGGATGTCGCTAGCATTATAGTTTTTCAAAACTTTTTTTTTCAAAGCCAAACAATGTGTTTAGTTGAAAATAAGTTTTTCAAAACCAAAACTTTTGTTTTGAAAATACGTATGTGACCGTAGATACTTAATCCAGCTCCGATACCAGCTGTGGCAGAACCTCCAAGTTATTGGGCCCACATGCACCTGTCCTTGTCCCAAAGACCTCAGACAGCTATGCATGTGCACCAGATAACTTAACAGGATCTGTCCGATTGCCCCAAGGACATCGGATAAACCACTTTCAACCAGAACCGCGCGATTAAGTAATACAAATCACACACACTAATGTTTTTGCAGCGGAAATCGTATTACCAAATTTTACAAGTTACAAAAATTTTATATTAGTTTATCGGAGTGATTACAAAAGTATATGTTTGAAATATATGCTAGCTCAAACGACCATCCTCAATAAGAAGTATAGACGGGTTACTTAGACTTATAAGAAGGCCGAGCCCACCGGCACTTAACACCATCACAGCAGCACGAGGTTAGAACCTGAAAAACAACGAGGGGATAAACCCTGAGTATGGAATTACTCAGCAAGTCTTACCCGACTAAGGAAAAGACTCTCAAGGGTATGCTGGATAAATAGGAGTCAAGGAGAGGCTTTAGCAAGAATCAACTTAGATACTTTTGCAGAAATAGCTTACTAAAGTGAGTCCTTACTTTCAATATTTTAGCGCCAGATTAAATATTTAATAGACTCTGTTTGCATCTAGTCTAATTTCATCATCTCATCAATACTTATCCATAGTGTTTACATCTTGACTTAGGTTGTAGGTCGGAGCTCAAGTCTCCACTCTCCGGGGATATAACGGCGATCCGAATCGATTTACTCAGCTGAGGATTTCTAACCACACGACATATGTTTCTCGTAAACCTTGATGTCTACTATTCCCACGGATCCTCCACTGCATGAACAGGTCCGCGCCACCCGAGAGTACACCACCCCTTTTAGGCGATCCGTTGCCAGGAGGGTACGTGCCACTCTCGCCATCTCTCCACTCCCAGTGCGCGATTGTCTTTTCATGTATGGAATAGCCGGGTTCAAGCTTACCCTGTCCCATTCTCAGGGCATGTGGCTAGATAAGATAGTCCTTGATCAACAGGCCTACATACGCATCCAATCCTTAATTGACCCGGGCGGAGCATCACCTGTTCCTAGCCCAAGTCTCGATTTAAGTATTTCCATCCTTAGGACTGTGTCTGTTCCTTAGGATGAAAGAGCATCACAGGGAACTTTGCAGTAAGATCCCACCATTGCTCCAAATGAAATTACTCTTGCAGGTAGAAGTCATCCTTTCTCGAGTTAAATTAAGGACAACCTCTATCCACAAGATCTAAGCAAGGCTAAGCATTTTTGTAAATCATATTTTGATACTTCACAGAAGTATCTATAAAGGTATGGATATCAAGGAAAGCAATGCATCAAAGGGTTTCAAGTAATCCCTATGAACCTAATGCACATTTCACTAGACTTAAGTGTGCGAAAAGTATTTAAAAACACAAGGAAAGGGGTTGCATGCACCGGGGCTTGCCTGAGTAACACTATGTTAGTGTTTGTTAGGCGTCGATCACTTGACGATCAGCCTTTGTTCCGGCATTCATTAGATTATCCGTCTTCAGGTTCGTTCATCAACTTCATCTTGCGGATTAGCCCGCGCTTGGGGTCGACTTGGCTTGTCTTCCGCAACACGCGATTAATTAACGTACCTGAATGGAATGCATTATGCACATGAATGCATATCGACGGAAATATTACAAACCTAAATATTACACGATAGCGAATTTAACACCTAGCGGCGAGGGGATGTACCATTTTATTTGGAAACACTAGTTATCTGTGTACGACTAAGCGCAATAATCACGATTTTCTAGATTAAACGAACCTAATGCAAACATCAAACACAACTCACCAGCTAATTAATTAAATACTAACCTTATCCCTTGCTTTATAAATTATACTACATCTTGTTTCCCAAGAACCAATTTAATTTTATCAAACAATTATAATTCGTCAATAGTAATACTAACAATATTATTGTCTAGACATTTTAAAATACTGAATTTAACCTACGCGTCGCCGAAATACTATATTCGACAAAATAGAACTAGTTCGAATATATTTGGCCACTAAATCCCTTGAAGCACACCTCGCAACACTGATATTTCTAACTTAATTTTATACGCTTACGAAGCGTCTTATTTTACTATCATAAAATTAACAGTAAAATAGCGAATCGGCTCACCACGTCTCAATTCAATTTGGTAGTCGCTTGAATCACGACGTCCTTCAGCTGAATTCCTCGATCGAATATCTGGCGAGCGTGACTGACGAGCCGATCAAACTTAAACTCCACGACACCGACCGACACACGGGTTAGAGAACGGCGGCCGGCGAAATCCGAGCTGGAGCAAATAGAGCTTCCCGGCAAACAGAGGAGCAGGGAGATAATAGAAGGCCGGCCCGACGGTGCAACGTCCATGGCCGAGCAGGATGCAGCGGCTGCCGGTGAGAAGCTTAGCTCCAGGGAGCCGCGCGAGGGGAGCTGGAAGCCAATTTGATGGTGGTTCGACAGCAAGCGATGGCCGGACTCGACCCTGACGAGGGGACCAGCGCCCAAGCCGAGCGGCGCGTGTAGCAGGAGGCCGAGCAGAGAGCCGGCAAGGGCGCAGCGGCCAGTGCCATAACGGGGCGGAGTTCGGGGAGGAGCTCGGCACGAACAAAAACCCGAGCATGGAGCACCAGGGATCGCCATGAGAGAAGCATAGGGACTCGCCGAGCTGCTCCGAGCAGGAGGCCGAGCTGCTGCACGTCGAGATCGCGGGCTGCGCCCACAAGAACTGCGACGAGGTGAGTGGAGGACAGGGCTGGGGCAAGCAATTTCCACCAGCGCGTGGAAACCCAGACAAAAAGCAGAGCAGGCATGGCTCCATGGAGACGAGACGAGAAGACATCACGTGAGCGAGAAGCTATGGAGATGAGCTCCTGCACGCGACTTGTAATGGAGCCCTATCAAATAGCGAGCAGGATAATATCCTTCCGAAGAGCGGTGGGTGCAGATAACGAAGAAGCTAAGATAAGAACGACAACGCATAAAAATAAAAATTAAATGGTTGAGCGGTGGGAAGATAATCCTTTACTTCTCTTTTTTTTTATCAGTAATCAAAGATATTTTGATCACGATTTCTAGCAATAACAAAAAGGTCGACCGTATTGCGACACAGTTTGATTCGATTCGAAATCTGATAAATTTACCTGCGGTCTGAACACATGATTTCATGGTCACGGTAATTTACCCGAGAATCGAAGCTCAATTATGATTACTGGACGCGCAATCACGGTTTTGATTTAGCGATTACATGGAACCAGATAAATTTACACCCGTCATTTATATCCAAAGTTTTGGATCGGGCAAGAAACGACAGACCGAAATAAACTGATTTCGGCACTGATAATTTGTTCGGCATGATTCGACCGAAATTAGCCGAAACCAGATCTGCAATGTATACGCGATTTCACAGTTGACGAGTGGGAACCGAATTATTTATGCTGAAAACCTTAGTCGACGAATTCAATTTAATTTGCCCGGAATAAAAGCATCTGAGTGGTCAGGCTTCCGAATACGTATTCGCGCGAGCGACGAATTTTAAATAATCACCGGACGCACCGATTTTCGGAACAACAACGTTCCAATCATCACGAAAATTTAGAAGAGCCCGGATAAATATAAATAAAAATGATATCACACTCGCATCATACGAAATAGATGCGATGTTAAAATCGCGATAGGCGAAGATGATTAAAATTTAGCATCCATTTTATCCACTGATTAGGTGCTTAAATCCGTACTCGTTGTCGAGCGGAATATAAACACCTGGGGTGTTACAGACACGGTCCCAAAAGCAGAAATTACAGCGCCTAAGAGCGAAGGAGAGCCAAGAAAAGGAGGCGGAAAAGATATTCAATGACACACATCCACAGTACCCGCCACCGCAAAAGAAATGGAGACCAAAGGCCATTGAGGAAAATCAAACGGCCACAAAAATAGAAAATGAAACAACACTTGTACAGCACCCTGCGGGTATGGCAGGTAGCCTGGCCAGCAAGACTGGGCAATCTGCACCAAGCGCAGACCGTCCGCCCCCGGAGTCCGGACCGTCCGCACCACACCAGGAAGCCTCCAACGACACACCAACATCAATGGAAGAAGACAACCTGCTGGGAGAAGACTTGGTCGACTACGAGGCTTCTCCAGAACACCCAGGTATGGATGTAAATGTTATTACATTTTCTGCCGATTGTACTATTATCGGCGACGATGAACCTGTTGTTTCTCAGTTTGATTTCGGTCCTAAAGAAGCCGCCTTTACTAAACCAAATGAATCGGTAAATCATTTAAAGCCGCTCTTAGTGCGCGGTCACATTGATGGAATACCGATTGCTAAGATGTTGGTAGATGGGGGGGCGGCTGTAAATCTAATGCCTTATTCATTATACAGAAAATTAGGTAAAAAAGATGACGAACTTGTCAAGACCAACATGACCCTCAGCGGCGTTGAGGATAGTTCGATTAAAGCCAGGGGAGTCACGTCTGTTGAATTAACCATCGGGACTAAGACCCTTGCTGCTGCATTCTTCGTCGCTGATGTAGAAGGAAATTACAGTTTAATTCTGGGCAGATATTGGATTCATGCCAATCAATGTATACCTTCTACATTACATCAAATGCTAATACAATGGGTAGGCGATGAGGTAGAACAAGTACATGCTGATGTATCGGCCTGCATCGCTGTGGCCAATGCCCCTGTACTCTGGACTTATGAGACTGCTACATGTCTCACAGGAGTAGATTTTTCTGATTATCAGTTCATAAGTATAGATAAGAAAGGTTTCATTCTTGTAATGCTAGAGCCGATGGAGAATCGGCTAAATCCTAAATAGAGTTTAAATGATGAATACACACAAAGTTTATGAGTCTTTAGTCACGGACAGTTCGGCTCCCAAAGCCGGATGGTCTGGTCTTTCCCAAAACAGTTCGGACTTCAAGATCGAACATCTACCGCAGCGAAAAGACAGTATTACAGATGATCCAGTCTCTAAGACCAGAAAGTCCACCATTACACAAAGACCATCTGATTCCTCTGTAGGGGACATGATAGAGGAATTCAGAGATCTTGATAAACTAGGACAGGGATTTACATCGGCCGATCCTTTGGAGGAGATTGACATAGGAGATGGTAACACTCCAAGGCCGACTTTTGTAAACAAGACCCTGGAGACCGATCCTAGAGATGAGATGATCGGTCTATTGAAGGAATATTCAGATTGTTTTGCTTGGAATTACACTGAGATGCCTGGACTAAGCCGAGAGATCGTCGAACATCGGCTCCTATTAAGTCCGGTTTCAGACCTTTCAAGCAGAAAGCTAGAACCTTTCGTCCAGATCTTCTCCCACGAATCAAGGACGAAATCCACTGGCTACTAGAAGCTAATTTTATTAGACCTTGCAGATACGCAGAGTGGGTCTCCAATATTGTGCCGGTAGAGAAGAAGGAGTCAGGTAAGCTTATGGTATGCATTGATTTTCGCAATTTAAATAGAGCAACTCCTAAAGATGAATATCCTATGCCCATAGCCGACACATTAATCAATAATGCATCAGGAAATAAAATTATTAGCTTTCTTGATGGTAATGCCGGATATAACCAAATTTTCATGTCCGAAGAGGATGCGTCTAAAACGGCCTTTATATGTCCAGGCTTCATTGGTTTATTTGAATGAGTTGTCATGACATTCGGTCTTAAAAATGCTGGTGCTACTTATCAGAGGGCTATGAATCTGATCTTCCATGAGTTGTTAGGAAACACTGTGGAAGTCTATATTGATGATATTGTAGTCAAATCGGCTGAGTTTGGTCCTCATATAGCTGATTTGCGCAAAGCCTTTGATAAAATGCGTCGGTATGGTTTGAAAATGAACCCACGTAAATGTGCTTTTGGAGTGTCGGCTGGTAAGTTTTTAGGATTTGTCATCCATGAACATGGTATAGAGATAGACCCTGACCGAATCAAGTCTATTCAGAATGTGGGACCTCCGACTTGTAAAGTCGAAGTGCAGAAGTTTCTCGGCAAGGTGAATTATTTACGAAGGTTTATTTCTAACCTAGCCGGGAAGATTGATGCCTTCACCCCTATCCTTCGGCTTAAGAATGATGCCGAATTCGCTTGGGGGGCAGAACAACAAGAAGCATTTGATCTCATCAAAAAATACTTATCTTTGGCTCCCGTATTAAAAGCGCCACGAGCAGGAGTACCATTCCGATTATACATTGCAGCTGAAGATAAGGTCATTGGGGCTGTTCTGACACAAGAAACTGAGGGGAAGGAGCATGTGGTGACATATCTAAGCCGAAGGTTGGTGGATGCTGAAACAAGGTACACTTTTATTGAGAAATTATGCTTATGCTTGTTTTATGCATGCACCAAATATAGATGTTATTTACTGTCTAGTCATTGCACTGTTTCTGGTCAAGCCGATGTGATCAAATACATGTTGCATAACCCAATTATGAGTGATAGAATTGGTAAGCGGGCTTATGCACTCATAGAATATGACTTGGCCTATGAACCATTGAAATCTATGAAAGGCCAAGTCGTAGCGGATTTTATTGTAGAACATCGGATTAATGATATTCATGAACTAGACATGTCATACCTCACTATTGCTCCTTGGACCTTATATTTTGATGGATCGGTTTGCAATGAAGGGCAAGGAATTGGCATCATACTTGTTTCACCAAGTAATGTCTCCTTCGACTTCTCTAGCCGATTGAAAACTTATTGCACTAATAATCAAGCTGAATATGAGGCCCTCCTATTTGGCTTAGAACTTTTAAATGGTATGGGAGTAAAACATGTGAAGGTACTTGGTGATTCTCAGCTGGTTGTCCAACAAGTGTTAGAAGAATATCAATGTTTTGATGGTACTCTAAATAGTTACCTTGAGAAATGTTGGAGCATAATCCATTCTTTTGACGAATTCAGTATTCGACATATCTCTAGAGTTGAGAATCATAGAGCTAACGATTTGGCACAAGATGCATCAGATTATCGGATAAAGAGAGGGAAATTTCACAAAACTGAAAATCTGATAACCAGTGCAGAGCCAAATTCCCAGGTCGCGGACCGTCCGCGTGATGACGCCGGACCGTCCGAGGTTACCAGAAATG
This sequence comes from Zea luxurians, assembly GCA_029449295.1. Classification (NCBI taxonomy): domain Eukaryota; kingdom Viridiplantae; phylum Streptophyta; class Magnoliopsida; order Poales; family Poaceae; genus Zea; species Zea luxurians. Next base: position 4,508,209 of record JAOPSE010000034.1, read on the forward strand.
TCCTCTTAATTGATTCGGCTGACAATGAAGCCGATGCAAGTGATTGGAGGACACCTATACTTAATTATTTACGAAATCCTAATATCAGGACAGATAAGAACATTCGGCGAATAGCTTTCAAGTATGTTTTGATGAGTGATGAACTCTACCGCCGAACGGTCAACGATGTCTTGCTTAAGTGCTTGGGCCGAGATGATGCTATATTGGCCATGGCCGAAGTACATGAAGGAATTTGTGGTACCCACCAATCGGCTCCAAAGATGAAATGGCTGTTGCGAAGGTCTGGTTTTTATTGGCCTAACATGATAGCTGATTGTTTCAAGTACTACAAGGGTTGCCAAGTGTGTCAAAAATTCGGCGACCTACAGTTGGTCCCTGCAGCCGAATTGCATCCTATCATCAAGCCTTGGCCTTTCAGAGAATGGGGATTAGACTTTATTGGAGAAATTCATCCTTCATCATCAAAAGGGCATCGGTTCGTGTTAGTTGCCACTGACTACTTTACCAAATGGACTGAAGCCGTTGCTCTGAAGAACATGACACACAAGGAGGTAATTGAGTTCATAACTAAGCATATTATTCATAGATTCGGCATTCCCCAGATCTTGACTACAGATCAAGGGACTTCTTTTATCTCAAAGGAGGTACGTGAATTTGCTGAATTATATAGAATTAAGTTGCTTAATTCATCTCTATACTATTCTTAGGCCAATGGACAGGCCGAGTCTAGTAATAGGACATTGATTAATTTGATAAAAAAGAAGATATCTGATGATCCTAAACATTGGCATAAGATTTTGTCTGAAGCTTTATGGGCTCATAGAATTTCTAAACATAGGGCTACTAAAGTATCTCCTTTTGAGCTTGTCTATGGGCAGGAAGCAGTGTTGCCTGTGGAAATAAGTTTGAATGTTGTCAGGTTCGCCAGACAAAATGATCTAACTGCTACTGATTATTATAATTCAATGATGGATAATATTGATGAGGTGACCGACAAGAGGATGATAGCTTTGGGAGCAATAGAAAAGGACAAGATCATGGTAGCCAGGGCCTACAACAAGAAGGTCAAAGCAAAATCATTTCAAGTAGGGGACCTAGTGTGGAAGACCATTCTGCCTCTAAGGAATAAAGATCGGAAGTTCGGGAAATGGTCGCCAAGTTGGGAGGGTCCTTATAAAGTAAAACAGGTGATGTCTGGCAATGCCTAATTGCTACAAACATTACAAGGCAAGGATTTGCCTAAGGCTTTGAATGGGCGTTTCCTCAAATAGTATCATCCTAGTATGTGGCAAGATGCCTAAGAAAACCGATGTAATCACATCGAGTTAGTTGCTTTTGGTTTGCTCAGCTCCACCAAAAGGCAGGGGGCATATGTTGAGCACCGTTTTGAGCTTGGCGGACGGTCCGGCCCTGAGGCCGGACGGTCTGCGGTCCGGATAGTCCGCGCCTGTGGGCCGGACGGTCCGCGCATGCGCAGAACAGTTTAGGGTTCCGAGTTTTGTGCTACGGTTGTTAGCTATATTCGGGGAATTAGCTCGGAATCAGTTGTGTAAAGGGTCCAGCCCCCTCCTCTATAAATAGAGAGGTCTACGGCCGATTAATCATCAATCAATCGAATCAATACAACTTCTATTTCACATTTATTTCCTGTACAATTAGGAGTAGTTCTAGTCTAGTTCTAGTTTAGCCTCTCGATCCCCAAATCTTCCGCCTCTCCTCGACTCTACGTCGATTAGAGGAGTCTAGGTCGGTCTACCTGAGCCTAGACGACTCCTAGGATCTCTCCTCCCCGATGGGGTCCCTCCCGGGAGCGAGATCCAGGCGCCGCCGGCGATCCTCCGCCGCCCCTGCGCACGCGCGGACCGTCCGGCCCTAGGGCGCGGACCGTCTGGCCGTCAGGCAGGGAACTCGAGCTCCTACACCAGGTCGCGGACCGTCCGGCCCTGTGCCGCGGACTGTCCGCGCCTGACCAGAGAGCACCGCCGCCTCACGCCAGGTCGCGGACCGTCCGGCCCTGTGCCGCGGACCGTCCGCGCCTGACCAGAGAGCACCACCGCTGGTTCTTTTGAAGTGTTTGGCGCCTCCAAAAAGGTGTCAACACATAGTAACAAGGGGCTGATACGGGAGCTAGACATGTGGTGAGGAGAAGATTTGTAAGTTTTGTGCAAATAAGTTCTACTTATAGTTAATTCGTGTTTTTGGAGCATATATATAGGTCGTAGTCTCTGGTCTCTTCATGAGTTTAATAGAGGTCACCCAAATTTTACAAACCGCGACCATCCAAAAGTCGAGTTCACTTAGTTATGTTCTTTCAAGAATGTTATGTATGACAATATATATGTCGGGGGCAAGTATAACGTAACTGATATAACATGGCATGGGATTAGCGAGAGATGACGAATCTCCAACCACCCTAGCTAGTTTACCCAACCTTTGTTGAGGAGATTCTACCTTGCCTGACCCCCGACCAAGAGGAGATTAGGGACGCGATGCGTTTCCGCCTCGCCCAACCCCCGATGCCCAACCATGAAGGGATCTTGGCTCGGATGTATTCAAAAAAACTGGTTGGTTGTATCGTAAATACCGACACTAAAAGACTCTTTGGTAATAGTTTTTGCTACTAACCAACACTAAAAGCTCTTCTAGATTTAAAATAAAAGAAAATCACCACCTTGGCTCGGAGCACATGAAGCCTAAAGTCTTGGATTCGAATCCTAACATCACATGCACACATATACTTTGCACGAAAAATCACATGACTTGTGACTTGCATTGGACTTGCAGATTTCTGTTACATCATAGACTTATTATTTTTTTTGATGTTTTCAGTCCTTTTAACAGCGATTGGAGCCATCAATTGGTACTAATGGAATCTTTGCTACCGGGCCATGCAACCGGAACTAAATAACATAGTCTTTAGTTTTTGTTGCATAGGACTGGTTGGAAATCGGTTACTATAGTTGGTGGTCATTTCTACTGTAGTTTAGCTTATGTTATTTTAATATCAAAAGTTTCATAGATAAATATAGTATACAAAATGTATTAAATTTATTATCTTTATTATCTCTCTATTCTTTCGCAACATATTATAATCTCTACACATCCACAAAAAAATTGCTGAAATTACCTGTGTGCCATTGAAAATTTTACTCATTCCTTGTGTGCCACTGGCCCCACATGTCATACACACAAAAATTCCCTATATGCCACTCAATGGCACACAAGGAATGACTATAATCTTTGATGGCACATAGGGAATTTTCCTTACTTTATTATTATTTGCATTTCACTTATGTGGCTTTTAATTAAAATATTAGTTTAAGTCAGGGGCGGACCCACAGGTGGGTCCAGGTGGGCCACGGCACACCCTAAGCCAAGCTGTGTCGTGGCCCACCAAGACCCACCCAACCCCGTTAGTCTATTCATGGCGTTCAACGCTGGGACTGAGGATGAATGAGAGAGAGGATCAGTGGATCACAGAGCTTTGGCATTCAGCGCTTCATCTTCCTTCCATCTCCACGAGCAGGACTGTAGGAGATAGGTACCGGTGCCCGATGAATCCACAAGGACAATCGCGACGCGACACCGCCTCAGCTCGTGCCCTTGGCTATAGTGCTATACCGTGCCGCTCACCCGCTCCTAACCCTAGTGCGAACGCTGCTGCCGAGACGCTAGACCCGTCGGCCGCCAAGACGCGCTGCCACCACCGCGCGTCCCACGCCTAGCTAGCCATGAACAGCCCTACTGTGCGACTGCGTGCTTGAGCTCCCGCTAGTCCCGGTCTACAGCCACGATGTGCATAACGCATTGACACGCCTCGTCCTATCGTGTAGCAGCAACAAGCCCCCTCCGGTACAATTTAGATATATATACATTAGATACAATTCTATATAAAATTTTTATTGTGGCACACCCTATATAAAAAAATCCTAGGTCCGCCACTGGTTTAAGTTATATAACCTCCAATATTTTTGTTGATATCATGAACTTAGCTTAGCTTTCAACATTTCATCTTATTACATGTTGCAATTTTTAGAAAATAGATATTATTTTAGAAAACAAAAACATAGGACCTGTTTGGATTCCAGGAGCTAAAGCAAAAGTGACTAAAATGGTGAAAATGTATCTTTTTAGTAACTTTTAGCTTCTAAGGAGGAGCATAAATATAGTCAGTTTGCTTTAGCTTATAGAGCCAATCATGCCCGTAGAGAGTAAATATAACTAGTTTTAATTAGTTATACGGAGTGACGAATCCAAAAATAGGCTAATTCTCTAGTGACCAGTGATGGAGGCAACACAAGCTAGTAGGTGACTTATTTTTCTCTCTTCTTCGTACTCTCTTCTGTTCTCTACCTCCATCTCTTTCTCTAATGGAATTTCATGTATATATGTATATATGGGGGGCTAGAGCCCCCGCCCCGGTTATATGCACTACATATATCAGATACATTTACAATACTTATACAACATAAGATTCCATACTAATACACTAGTTAATATCAAAAAAATCTCATGTACATGAATAACAGAGAGAACAAGGATAACTTGTTGCCTCACTAACTCAGGTTTCTTGGCGAGTAACTAATATATACACTCTCTCTATTATAAATTATAATATTTTTCTATATATAGTTTTTGTTATACACTTAGATATAGACTGTCTAATATATATAGTATATGTATATGGAGCCCTAGGCTTCCAAGCTCGGCGAAAGCCCTGGCCCGATCTTGCTAGTCGGTTCAGCCGCACCAGGTTCAAAGCGTCTATAAAAGAAAATCCAGGTCACTAGGGTTCAGTTTTAGCGACACCGATAGTTACGCCCCCACCTTCGAAAGGCGTGCGCGGTGGATCTTGGGAGCAAGCGCACGACGGCGGATCTGGGGGACACGCTCGCGATGGTGGATCCGCGGGACACGCTCGCGACGGTGGATCCCTGAGGCCAGCGCACGACGAAGGCCCCCCTAAGGCGCGCACGGCGGCGAGGTGGGAGCGGCTGCGGCATCAGATCCCGAGGGCACACACGCGGCGGTGGCCCCATAAGGACGGCGAGGTGGCAGCGGTCGCGGCAGCGGATCCTAGGGGGCACGAGCGCGATAGCGTCTCCCTGAGGTGCACGCGGAGCGACCCCTTGAGTTGCGCACAACGGTGAGCTGGGAGCGGCTGCGGCAGCGTGACGGTGGATCTCGGGGGCATGTGAGCAACGACGGCACCCCTAAGGCGTGCATGTGATGACGAGGTGGGAGCGGCTGATGCGATGGATCTTGGGATGCACGCGCGCGAGGGTCGACCCCTGAGCGCGTACGACTGTGATGCCATCCAAGGTGGGAGCGGCGATGACAGACTTCCCTAGGCGCGAGCGACGACGACAACCTCCCCTAGTCACAAAGTGGTGGCGCATCCCTGATGCGAGGTGTCGATTCCGCAGGACGGCGGTCCTATTTTTATGCTATTTTGTATACATATTTATGCCAATGTCAATAGGTTTTTACAACCTATATTTGTAAGGCCCAAAATCCGTATAAGAAAAAAATTAATAATAATAAAATAAATATATGAAGAGATAAAATAGTAAATTCAGATATCTGAAATTATACTTGTGTCGGCGTTTTGGACCCGGGGGGTCCCTGGACCGACCAGTAAATTTGTCGCTGCGTGTCCCTGCCCAGATGGGTTGGTGCGAGATGGAACACAAGAAGGGAATGAGACCTGTATTATCCTGCACCAGGTACACGTAGTAGGGGTTACAAGCGTTGCGAGAGAGCGAGGGCGAGAGAGCGAGCACGAGAGAGAGAGAGAGAGAGAGAGAGAGAGAGAGAGAGAGAGAGAGAGAGGGTTCGGCCCTGCTCGTCTTCTCCCGTCCCTTTTCCGTGCGTCTACTCGTCCTCTTCCCGTGCCTCCTCCCGTCCTTTTTTTCTTTTGCCGTGCTCCTGGACATCCCCTTTTATAGAAATAAGGAGATGGTCCAGCTGTACAATGGGGGTGTAGCTATGTGCTACGTGGCCAGCGAGGAAGTGCTTGGTCGCTATACTCGTGTTAACATGTCCGTTGGAGAAGTGCATGAGCCCTGTAGAAGCACAGCTGTCGGCGCTGCATGGATCTTGCTGACGTCTCCTTGCTTCCGTAGGGGGCTTGAGAACCACTGACGTCATGGACGCATGCGGGGAACCATCATTGCCTGTTACTGGGGTAAGCTAGATGGGATGCCGGTCTTGTTCCTTCGTAGCCTGAGCTAGCTAGGAGTAGGGTAATGATGTATCCCTTGTGGCGCGGTCGATCCGAGCCTGAGGTCGGACGAAGCGGTGGCTCCTCCGAGGTCGAGGCTGGGGCTGAGGCCCAGGGTCGGGCGAGGACGTGACTCTTCCCGAGGCCGAGGCTGAGGCCGAGCCCTGGGGTCGGGCGAGGCAGAGATCTCCTCCCGAGGCCGAGGCCTAAGGTCGGGCGAGGCGGAGCTTCCTGTTGCGCCCGAGGCTAAACTTGGCTGTTGTCGGTTTCACCCGGGTGGTTGGCACATCAATCAGAGCGGGGCGGGCGACGCTGTTTTCCTGTCAGATCGGTCAGTAAAAGGGCAAAGTGATACGGTCACTTTGACCTTGTCGACTAAGGCACGCGTGTCAGTATAAGGTGTCAGGCGATCCTAGCATTAAATGCGCATGCAATATGGTCGGCTGGTAAGGCGATTTGGCCAAGGTCGCTTGCACGACAAGGCTTGCCTTTGGCTGAGCCGAGGGTGTGCTCACTGCCTGAGGAGACCCTCAGGCGAGACGTGAATTCATCCGGGACCACTGTTCCCGCCCGAGGCCCGGCTCGGACGAGGCAAGTTCGCGTCCCTTGGTAGACGAAGCTTTGACTTTGACCCGAACTGTCAGGCTTTATGGTCTGTTCTGAAGGTGTTTATCAGCCGTGTTTAGGAGTGTTGGGGGTACCCCTAATTATGGTACCCGACAGTAGCCCTCGAGCCTCGAAGGGAGTGTAGGCACTCGCTTGGAGGTTCTGCCGGATTTTTGCGAGGGGACCAGGCTTTCTCGGTGATGTTTCGTTCCGGTGGGTGCGCGCGAGCGCACCCGCCGGGTGTAGCCCCCGAGGCCTCGGAGGAGTGGTTTGACTCCTCTGAGGTCTTAATTCTTGCTGTGATGCCTCGGTCGGCCTGGCTGTTCCCTCATTCGGCCTGGCCACAGCCCGGGTGCATGGTCAGGCTCCAAGTTTTCGAGCTGGTTTGTTGACTCTATCAACAGTTTTGGCCGCAGCCGGGTGCGAGGGCAGCCCCCGAGCCTCTGCACGGAGCAAGGAGACGATCAAGGACTGTCTTGACTTTTATCATACGCCCCTTTGTCGCCTTTTCGCAAGGAGGAAGGGGGAAAGCGCCACGTTACCCTCGGAGGGTACCGATCATGGTGTTTCCAGTGAGTTGCTAACGGGTGATCCGAGTGGACCGCCCGTGCCCCGTTCGTTAAGGGTTGGCTAGTGGCCTAGAGGCATGCTCCAAAAGTACCTGTACGGGATTTGCTGGACCCAGACCCATTTCGATAGGGCCCGAGGGCTCGGTGCCTCCCTCCGGTGGGATTCCATTACAAATCATTCCCGCTGGTCTCGGAAATGTCCTAGGGTACCTCGGGAGTGTAGCCCGAGCCTCGGCCATGTAACGGACCTACCCAGGGTCATCCCTCACTCTGTGTGCTCTGGGGCGGCTGTCAAACCCTTCCGAGGGGCCAGCGATCGAACCCCTGATCAGTAATGGGCGCAGAGCCTGAGTGCTCTGGGGCGGCTGTCGAAGCCCTTCCGAGGGGCCAGCCTTCGAACCCCCAATCAGTAATGGGCGCGGAGCCCGAGTGCTCTAGGGCGGTTGCTGGACCCCGCAGGGCGCAACCTTCGAACCCCTAATCAGTAGGAGGGCTCGGGGGCCTGAGTGCTCTGGGGCGGCTGCTGGACCCCGCAGGGCGCAGCCTTCGAATCCCCTGATCAGTAGGAGGGCTCGGGAGCCCGAGTGCTCTGGGGCGGCTGCTGGACCCCGGGGCGCAGCCTTCGAACCCCTGATCAGTAGGAGGGCTCGGGGGCCCGAGTGCTCTGGGGTGGCTGCTGGACCCCGTAGGGCACAGCCTTCGAACCCCTGATCAGTAGGAGGGCTCGGGGGCCCGAGTGCTCTGGGGCCGCTGCTGGACCCCGCAGGGCGCAGCCTTCGAACCCCTGATCATTAGGAGGGCTCGGGGGCCCGTTTCCTTCGCGGGGAAGGATCCTTTTCGAAATATCCCCTTTCCCAGTCCCTGTGGCAAGAGAGAGAGAGGGGAAACGAAAAAGGATATGAATTTAAATAACGTGGCCCACCTTTTTTGAAGCGGTCATCATGACGGAGGTGAAACGTCGCCCTCTTCGCCTGCCAAAGGTGTCGCTTGCTCTGCCAAGGAGTTAATGCGACGGGACGGGCGATTCACGGGGCGTGTGTTGTGCGTGCGCGAGTCGTTCGAGGAACAGAAAGACCGTTTCACCTTCGGGTTTGAATTTCGCGGCGAGTTCGGGCGAAGTTTTGAACGGACCTTGCCCAGGCCTTTTTATACCCGGAAGAGGGGCCGACGGTGGTTCTTTAGAATGCCGTTTGTGCTTGCCTTCTGCTTTGGTTTCCGCAACCTAAGAGAATAGCCAGAGAAAAGAAAACCATGCACCTCATCCCCTCCGCTGCCACCGCTTCCGCTCGGTGATGGCTGACAAGGTGACCGTTGTTCTGCCTCACGACCCGTGGCCTTTATATACTGTTTCTGTGGGGGACCTGGAGGCCCTTGTCGCTGATGGTTTGCTGTGTCGCCTCTCCGGCGAGCCGTAGCCGGAGTGGATCGCCCCCGGGAGTGGGGTCGGCCCGACTCCACCGCCGGGGTACGTGGTCAGCTTTATCCCCTTTCATGAGCGGGGGTTTGGCGTGCCAGCGAGCCGCTTCATGCGGGCGCTCCTGCACTATTACGGGGTGGAGCTGCACAACTTCAACCCCAACTCAATTGCGCAAGCGGCCATCTTCGCGGCGGTTTGCGAGGGTTTTTTGGGGATTGAACCTCACTAGGATCTGTGGCTCCATCTCTTCACCACGGAGTTCTTTGCCGCAACGACGGAGGCGAAGAAGGTCCGTATGGCAGTGCGGGCCGGTGGCTGCACCCTCCAGCTGAGGCCAGGGTGCGCGCAGCAGTACATCCCCGCCTCCCTTGTGTCTTCGAACAAGGGGTGGAACAACCGGTGGTTTTATCTCCATAACGACAACGGGAGGCTTCCGCCATTTTCTCAACGAGTGGTGACCGCCGCCGGCGTTAACTGACAGTGGGGGGCCACGCACGAGAAACAGGAGAAGCTCCAGCCTATTCTGCAGGCCTTGTAGAAGTTACGAGATGGGGGCCTTACCGCTGCGGGGGTTGTCGCCGCTATCCATCGCTGGAGGGTGCTCCCTTTGGCAGAGCGGCCGTTGCAGCTTGTAGAGATGAAGCCAGGGGTTGATTTGGAGGGCTCGCAGATATCCTTGACCCCCCTCTCCGCCGATGACCTCCTCAAGCGGGTAGCAGGTACGGTAGGGAAGCAGGACGCTGGCGCCCTTACCCAGCTCGTGATGTGCCTCGACCATGGGTATGTGTCCCTGGTAAGTGTCCGATCCTTCTTCTATTTTGCACCGAGTTCTTCACGCCTTTGATCCTTACTATTGGGATTTTTGTTCGTCCCCAGGGGTTGAGGATTTATAAACCCGTCCGGCCACCGGTCCCGGAGGACGCGGTGGGCCGAGCCGCGCGGAGGATCGCCGCAGAGAAGGAAAAGGAGAAGAAGGACACGAAAAAGGCCCGGGCTCACGAGCGGATGCGCGCCCGGGACACCTTGGAGAAGCTTCGTCGGAGGCAGACGACGGACGGGCTCCCGAGGGAGCCGTCGCCGGAGACGCCTGACGACGACGATGACGATGATGACGATGATGATGACATGGCAGCCCGACTTGGCCTCAGCCCGGACCCGAGGTTGGGCCAGGGGTCGCCGAGCCAGCCTCCTAGTGGGCTGGCACCATCATTGCTTGGGGCCGGGACACCGAGGTCCCAGTACGAGGAGCGGAGGTAGGCCGAGGGGGTACTTGACCCCTTGGCCGAGGTAGCTGGGGCGACTTCGGGGAGTCAGGCCGATTTGCCTGTCCTCCAAGGGCAAGTGCCCGTGCCAGCTGTACAGGAGGTTGGTCCCCTGGTCGTGACGACACCTGGGCAGGCTGCCCCTTCAGCGCCTCGGGCATCCGAGGCGGAGGCGGCGCCAAAGCTGTCGTCGGGGTAACCCTCGGCAGCGCTTGAGGGGACTGGGGCCTGAGGGGCCTCCCCGCAGGCACGACTGGCCTTGGTCCGGAGCGGGTAAGTATCTAGGAATACCTCTGTTTTGGTTTTTTTCCCTGCGTGTCTTGATCTTGCTCTCTCTCTCTCTTTCTTTCAGCAAGCGGAGGCAGGGCTCGGCTGGTCTGGCCCCCAGGAAGGCCCTTAAGACAGGGCTGGCCTCCGCAACCGGTGTCGCGGCACGCCATGCTAGTTGGCTGGCCTCCGCACAAGGCGCCCTCGAGCGAGGGGCCTAGGCAGCATGGGTTGCCATGGGGCAAGCCTCCCAGGCTGACCCCTCTGTCGGGGCGGCCATCATGCCGGGGAGGCCGCTGATGCAGCCGCGGTCTCGAGCCCGGCTGACTTGTTGCTGGTGCCGGCATCGGCTCCCGCCGGGGCCATTGCTGATTCATCCGCGGAGCCGCCCATCGCCGCTGATAGGATGGCTGAGGCGCCACCACCCGTGGTCGTCCCCGACCTCCCCGTTCTTGGCCATGAGGAAAGGGTGGCCGTCGTTGCCGAGGTCGGCGATCGGAGGCCCGCTTCCTTAGCCGAGGAGAGGCCCAACATGTCGATCGCGGCGGTACCCGATGCACTGGCCGCAGGGGGACCCGACACCTTGGTCGAGGTGCGCGCAGAACCGTGGCCCATCTTGGGGAGCAGCGGCCTTATCCCCGCGCGGCTCAACCACGATGAGTGGTGTGGGCGGCCGCTCCAGTTCTAGAGCCATGCCACCTCGGACTCGGAGCCCCTCCTCTCCCTCGACGATGAGCTGGAGGAGAGGACTCGGGATAATTTCCGTGAGTATATCGAGGCGGCGACGAGGTCGCTTCGGTCGGCCATGGAGACCCTTTCCAGGGACGTTCCCAGGGTCTTCCAGGTAAGAATTTAGGCGTAGACCTTGCGTGACCAGGGCACTATTTGTAATACCCTGTTTTCCTTCCTCAGGAACTTGCGGACGTGAGCACCGCCAAGTCACTGTTCCTCCGCCGCAAGAGGGACGTCTGGGATTCGCTGCGGTCCCAGAGGACCGTGCTTGCTGAGGTCAATGAGCGCCTCGCCCAACGGAGCACCAAGGTGGCGGACCTTCGGCTGCTCTGTGATGAGCTAAAGTCAGTGGCAGCGGCGGTGTAGGCAGAGGCGGCGTCGGCACGGACTGAGGCTTCGTCGGCCCGGGAGCAGGTGGCTTCCCAGGCCGAGGAGATGCAGCAGCAGCGGCTGGAGCTCAGCCAGGTCCTCGGCGAGCTGGACCAATCTTGGAGCCAACCTGCCGAGGCTGTGAGCCGGGCTGAGACCCTTAAGGGTCAGCTAGCTGAGGCTATGGGGCGGCTAGCCGAGGCGTCCGCTCGGGCCGAAGGTATGTGTCGCCCGCTTTGTATCTTTGACTTAGCTTCATTCTTCACCTCGTGTCTGAAGAATTTTGTTAGGGTTGGGGACGGCTCTTAGCGAGTCCGTCAAGAATTGCAAGGCGCTTGCCCAGGCGGCTAAGCAGAAGGAGGCCAACCGCGTGGCCATGTCTGAGGCTATCTCGGCCTTTTGTCGGGCCTTCGGCCTCGATGACGTCCCCTCGGGTAGCTCCCCCTAGAGTCACCTGCGGGCCTTGGGCGGCCATGTGCGCGGCAGACTCCACGGGGCGCTGCACCACGGCGTTAGGCGGGCCTTCGCCGTGCTCGCTTCCCACTACGACGTGGATCTGGAGCGGGTCTGCGAGGGGTACTGTGTACCCGACGAAGATGAGGCTGCCTTAGCCGAGGTCTAGAGGCTTGACGTGGCCGTCGTGGGCCCAAGCACGGTGCTGGCGTCCTCCTTCGAGGTGGAGATCCTCTCGCTCGAGTCGCCGTCTGAGGCCAGGCCAGATTCCATCGAGGGTGGAAACGACGCCGAGGGCGCCGCTCCTCCCCCTGCCGATGTCTGATTCCTGCAGGAACAGTTTGTCCGAAGCATGCGTATGTTTTTTGCGGCCGCTGAGGCCTAAACATATTTAGCGTTTGGATTATAAAGCTGTGTTTTCTTTCCTCTCGTTTCGAGCATTTGGACTTGTTCGTTGGTAGCAGAATCGCTTTATCCGAGTGAGAGTTACTTTTCGCGGAAGGTGATGAGTGAGGTATCCGTATCCCGGAGACGTAGGAGTCCCTCGGCTCGGTCGACCTTGCTGTTTACGTGCTCTCTCACTCGTTTGTAGGATCCTACCATCAATATAGTCGAAAGCATGAAAGTCGTTTTCTACCCGAGCATTAGGACTTGTTCGATAGTAGAACCGCTTATCCGAGCGTGATTTACTTTTCACAGAAGGTGACGAGTGAGGTATCCATATCCCGGAGGCGTAGGAGTCCCTCGACTCGGTCGGCCTTGCCATTCAAGGTCTCTCTCGCTCATTTTCAGGGTTCTGTTATCGATGTAGTCGGAAAGCACGAGAGTTGTTTTGGTAGAAAACTTTTCCGAAGAAAGTTTTGACGCAGAGGGGGTTCCCCCCTTCTAGCCCCCGAGGGAGGGTCGGGCTTTGCCGAGGCAAGGCCGATCCTTCCTTGATGGTTAGACTTTATTCGTGTATGTAAAGAAAAGCGAGATACATGAACGACTTAAAACATTTTAAGGGTAAAAGCGACATAGCTGTTCGATGTTCCAAGCGTTGCTGTAGACATCACCTTGATCGTTGGCCAGCTTGTATGTCCCGGGCTTTAGAACTTTGGCGATGATGAATGGCCCCTCCCAGGGAGGAGTAAGCTTGTGGCGTCCTCGGGCGTCTTGTCACAGCCGAAGTACCAAGTCCCCCACTTGAAAGTCTCGGGGCCGAACCCTTCGGGCATGGTAGCGTCGTAGAGACTCCTGATACCGCGCTGAGTGTAGTAAGGCCACGTCCCGAGCCTCTTCCAGCTAGTCCAAGGAATCTTCTCGGCTGGTCTGATTGCCTTGGTCGTCGTACGCCTTTGTCCTCGGGGAACCGTATTCCAAGTCCGTGGGTAAGATGGCCTCGGCCCCATAGACTAGGAAAAACGGCGTGAAGCCCGTGGCTCGGCTCGGCGTCGTCCTCAGACTCCAGACCACCGAGGGTAGCTCTTTCATCCACCGCTTGCCAAACTTGTTGAGGTCGTTGTAGATCCTCAGTTTTAGTCCCTGCAAAATCATACCGTTGGCGCGCTCCACCTGCCCATTTGTCATTGGGTGGGCTACGGCGGCCCAGTCGACACGGATGTGGTGGTCCTCGCAGAAGTCCAGGAACTTTTTCCCGGTGAACTGCGTGCCATTGTCGGTGATGATGGAATTTGGGACTCCAAAGCGATGGATGATACTTGTGAAGAACGCCACCGCCTGCTCGGACCTGATGCTGGTTAAGGGTCGGACTTCGATCCACTTGGAGAATTTGTCGATGGCGACCAGCAGGTGCATGAAGCCCCCGGGTGCCTTCTGCAAGGGACCAACAAGGTCCAGACCCCACACGGCAAACGACCAAGTGATAGGTATTGTCTATAGTACCTGAGCGGGCAGGTGCGTCTGTCGCGCGTAGAATTGACACCCCCGACAGGAGCGTACAATCCTAGTGGTGCCAGCCACTGCGGTTGGCCAGTAGAAACCTTGTCGGAAAGCGTTTCCCACGAGGGCTCTAGGTGCTGCATGGTGACCACAAGCCCCCAAGTGTATTTCTTGTAACAGCTCTTGTCCTTGGGCAATGGATATGCATCGTTGGAGGATGCCCAAGGGACTGCGGTGGTACAGCTCCTTTTCATCACCCAGTAAAACGAACGACTTGGCGCGCCGAAACAGTCGTCGAGCTTCAGCCTTGTCGAGGGGCAGCTCTCCTCGGAGGAGATATTCTAGGTACGGGGCCTGCCAGTTCGGGACCGGTGTGACCCCATTCCGCTCCCCCTTGACACGCAGGGCCTCACCCTCGGCGGCCGAGGGTACCTCGGGCTGGGCCGAGGCCTCCTCGGGCTCGGGCGCATCGTCGACTTTGACGGATGGCTGATATATATATCCTTGGAGAAGACGTCCGGGGGAACTGTCATTCGCCCCGAGGCTATTTTCGCCAGCTCATCTGCGGTTTCGTTGTACCGTCGAGCAACATGGTTGAGTTCCAGCCCGTAGAACTTATCTTCCAAGCGCCCGACTTCGTCGTAGTAGGCCTCCATTTTTCGATCGCGGCAGTGGGAGTTCTTCATGACCTGGTCAATGATGAGCTACGAGTCGCCACGAGCATCGAGGCGCCGAACCCCTAGCTCGACGGCGATGCGCAGGCCATTAACCAAGGCTTCATACTCGGCCACGTTGTTTGACACCGGGAAATGAAGGCGTAGCACATAACGGACATGTTTTCCGAGGGGTGAGATGAAGAGCAAACCCGCGCCTGCTCTGGTTTTCATCAGCGACCCGTTGAAGTACATGGTCCAAAGTTTGGGCTGTATTGGGGCCGTCGGTAACTGGGTGTTAGTCCATTCAGCCAGGAAGTCGGCCAAGACTTGGGATTTTATGGCCTTCCGAGGGGCAAATGAAAGTGTTTTGCCCATGAGTTCCACTGCCCATTTTGCTATCCTACCCGAGGCTTCTTGGGATTGGATGATCTCTCCCAAGGGGAAGGATGACACCACAGTCACCGGCTGGGACTCAAAGTAGTGTCGCAACTTTCGCCGTGTCAGAGTCACTGCATAGAGTAGCTTCTAGATCTGCGGGTAGCGGACTTTGGTCTCGGATAGCACTTCGCTGATGAAGTAGACTGGCCTCTAGACGAGCAGTGCGTGCCCTTCTTCTTGTCTCTCGACTACGACCGCGGCACTGACCACCTAAGTGGTTGCGGCGACGTAAATCAAGAGGGCTTCTCCCGCAGCAGGGGCACCAAGATGGGCGCATTGGTAAGGAGTGCCTTTAAGTTTCCGAGGGCTTCCTTAGCCTCGGGGGTCTAAGTGAAGCGCTCGGCCTTCCTTAAGAGGCGGTATAGGGGCAATCCTTTTTCGCTAAGGCGTGAGATGAAGCGACTCAGAGCCGCAAGGCATCCCATGACCCTCTGTACTCCTTTTAAATCTTTGATTGGTCCCATGTTGGTGATGGCCGCGATTTTCTCCGGGTTGGCCTCTATGCCCTGCTCGGAGACGATAAATCCCAGGAGCATGCCTCGGGGGACTCCGAAGACACACTTCTCGGGATTGAGCTTCACGCCTTTCGCTCTCAGACACTTGAATGTCGTCTCAAGGTCAGAGAGGAGGTCGGAGGCTTTCTTTGTCTTGACAACGATGTCATCGACGTAAGTCTCGACCGTCATGCCGATGTGTTGTCCGAACACATGGTTCATGCACCTCTGGTAGATGGCACCTGCATTCCTCAAGCCAAATGGCATTGTAGTATAACAATACATGCCAAACGGTGTGATAAAAGAAGTCACGAGCTGGTCGGACTCTTTCATCTTGATTTGGTGATAGCCTGAGTAGGCATCGAGGAAAGACAGGGTTTCGCACCCAGCAGTGGAGTCCACAATTTGATCGATGCGGGGCAGAGGGTAGGGAATCTTTGGACATGCTTTGTTTAGACCAGTGTAGTCTACGCACATCCTCCATTTCCCACCCTTTTTCTTTACAAGAATAGGGTTAGCTAACCATTCGGGATGGAATACCTCTTTGATGAACCCTGCAGCCAGTAGCTTGTGGACCTCCTCGCCTATGGCCCTATGCTTTTCTTCATCAAAACGGCACAGGGACTGCTTCACGGGTCGGGCTCCAGCTCGGATGTCCAGTGAGTGCTCGGCGAACTCCCTTGGTATGCCTGGCATGTCCGAGGGACTCCACGCAAAAACTTCGGCGTTTGCGCGGGGAAAGTCGACGAGCACTGCTTCCTATTTGGGGTCGAGCTCGGAGCCAATCCGGACTTTCTTGTTGGCGTCGTTGCTGGGGTCGAGAGGGATGGACTTAACCGCCTCAGCTAGTTCGAAGTTGCCGGCGTGCCGCTTCGCGTCGGGCGCCTCATTGGAGAGGCGTTCTAGGTTGGCGATGAGGGCCTCGGACTCGGCGAGGGCCTCAGCGTACTCCACACATTCTATGTCGCATTCGTACGCGTGGTGGTACATGGATCCGACGGTGATGATCCCGTTGGGGCCTGGCATCTTGAGCTGGAGGTAGGTGTAGTTGGGGACGACCATGAACTTGGCGTAGCACGGTCTCCCCAACACCGCGTGGTAGGTCCCTCGGAACCCAACTACCTCTAAGGTGAGGGTTTCCTTTCAAAAGTTGGAGGGAGTTCTGAAGCAGAAGGGTAGGTCAATCTGCCCGAGGGGCAGGATATGCTTTTCGGGTGCGATCCCGTGGAAGGGTACCGCACCGGCCCGGACCTCGGAGTAAGCTTGTGGTGTTCCAGGGTCTCGGCGTAGATGATGTTGAGGCTGCTGCCTCCGTCCATGAGAACCTTGGAGAGCCTAGCATTGCCGATGATCGGATCGACAACGAGCGGGTACCTCCCTGGGCTTGGCACGAAGTCGGGGTGGTCGCCTTGGTCGAAGGTGATGGGCTTGTCGGACCAGTCTAGGTAGACTGGCGCCGCCACCATCACCGAGCAGACCTCCCGGCGCTCTTGCTTGCGGTGCCGAGCTGAGGCGTTCGCCACCTGCCCGCCGTAGATCATGAAGCAGTTGTGGACCTCCGGGAATTCCTCTTCCTTGTCGCCCTCCTTCTTGTTGTTGCCTTGGCCCTTGCCATCTTCCGCTGGGGGCCCGGCCTTATGGAAGTAGCGCCGGAGCATGGCACATTCTTCAAGGGTGTGCTTGACGGGACCCTGGTGATAGGGGCACGGCTCCTTGAGCATCTTGTCGAACGCGCCAGCCCCTCCAGGAGGCTTCCAAGGATTCCTGTGTTTGGCGGCAGCGACGAGATCTGTGTCGATGGCGCTGCGTTTCACTTGCGCCCTCTTCTTGGCCTTCTTCTTCGCGCCACGCTGGGCGGATGCCTCGGGGGCGTCTTCCTTCTGCCCTCCCTGAGGCTGCTTGTCCTTCCAGAAGATGGCTTCGACCACCTCCTGACCAGAGGTGAACTTGGTGGCGATGTCCATTAATTCGCTCGCCTTGATAGGAGTCTTGCGCCCCAGTTTGCTCACTAGGTCTCGGCATGTGGTGCCAGCGAGGAATGCCCCAATGACGTCCGAGTCGGCGACGTTGGGCAGCTCGATGCGCTGCTTCGAAAACCGCTAGATGTACTCTCGAAGGGATTCCCCTGCTACTGGCGGTAGCTTCAGAGATCCCATGAGTTCCCAGGGCACACGTACGTGCCTTGGAAATTTCCCGCGAAAGCCTTGAACAGGTCATCCTAGTCAGAGATCTGCGCAAAAGGCAGATGCTCCAGCCAGGCTCGGGCAGCGTCGGAGAGGAAAAGGGGAAGATTGCGGATGATGAGGTTGTCGTCATCTGCCCCTCCCAACTGGCATGCCAGCCGGTAATCCGCGAGCCACAACTCCAGCCTCGTCTCCCCCGAGTACTTGGTGATGGTAGTTGGGGCTCGGAACCGGGCGGGGAACAGCGCTCGTCGTATGGCCCAGCTGAAGACTCACGGACCGGGTGGCTCGGGCGAGGGACTCTGATCCTCCTAACTGTTGCAGCGTCCCCCACGCCTGGGGTGGTAGCCTCGGCGCACCTTCTCCTCGAGGCGGGCTCGATGGTCGCGATAGTGTTGCTCATCGCCGAGGCGATCCCGGGCGGTAGGTGCCTCGTCCCACGTGCGCTCGGGATGGACCGAGGCCTCCCGCATGCGATGGGAGGACGCCGCGTGATGCTCCGAGGGGTCGGCTCGCCTTCGGGAGGCAGAGCTCTCGGCTCGTCGAACTGCGGCACCTTCCAGGAGATCCTTGAGTTCGCCCTGGATACGCCGTCCCTCGGTGGTGGATGGCTCTGGCATGGTTCGAAGTAGCATCACCGCTGCAGCTATGTCCTGACCGGACCCGCTGACGGCCAGGGGCAGCGCTGCCCTGGCATTGTCAACGATACGGCGCTGGACGTCTCGGGCCTGATGACGGGCTCCTCCGACGAGTGTTCGGCCTGCCCACTCCTGCTCGATGTTCTGTCGGAGCTGCACAAGTCGCCCTGCTTCCTCATCGACCTTGGCCTGCATCTCGCGGATTTGCTCGAGCTGTGTGTCCTAACCCCCTGCAGGGACTGGGACCACAGCTAGCTCCCGCAGGATGTCAACGCGAGATGTGGGCCCAGGGGGATCGCCAACCTCCGGCATGCCGAGATGGTTGCCTTCGTCGTTATCTCCCTGATCGACGTGGAAACATTCGCGACTCGGGCCATAACCCTCGTCGTCAAGGCCGTGGCCATCGTTAGAGCAACCAGAGAGGCAGTGGTCACATGCGGACATGAAGTCCCGCATGACACTGGGATCAGCGAGGCCAGAGAGGTCCCAACCGAAGTTGGGGTTGTCCTCTTCCTCGGAACCCGCCGGTCCAGAGGTCGAGACGGCTGTCAGTCGGTCCCAGGTTGACCACATATGGTACCCCGGAAGGTCTGGTTATGCCCTTGCGAAAGCGCTCACCAAAGCGGGGTCGCTAGGTGGATCGAAGCTGAATCGAAAGGGAACAGGGTGGAATACGGACGGTACCTCTTGGTCGATGGATGGTGGTGAAGTCGCATCGGGGACGGAACGCACCGTCATCTCAGGTACAAGGCTAACGCCCAGCAGGTCCTTTGCGAGGGTGCTGGCATCATCAGTCCGCTTGGGGCTAGGACGTTGCGGGGAAGCGACGCTTGTTGTTGTCTCAGGCACGAGAACAACACCCGACATGTCCCCTGGAGGAGTGCCGGTGTCGTCGACTCGCTCCGGTTCGACAGCCAATAAGGTGCCGCCTCCAATGTGGCCATGGTTGCCCCATCTCCGTCTCCTCTAGCGAGGAGGGTGGTGGGGACGACCCGGGTGTTCCTCTTCTACCGCGAAGAGATGCCATCGTCGATTTCGCCGCCGCCGGGCGAGCCGACTGTCGTTGTTGTCGTGCTGCGAGGGGAGGAGTACCATGTCGTAGCTGTCGTCGAGGGACATGAACTCGAGACTCCCGAAGCGGAGCACCGTCCCGGGTTGAAGAGGTTGCTGAAGTCTACCCATGTGGGACTCAATGGGAAAGTGTTCGTTAACACGCAGCAGGCCCCTACCTGGCGCGCCAACTGTCGACATTTCGGACCCGGGGGGTCCCTGGACCGACCAATAAATTTGTCGCTGCGTGTCCCTGCCCAGATGGGTTGGTGCGAGATGGAACACAAGGGGGAATGAGACTTGTATTATCCTGCACCAGGGTGCTCGTAGTAGGGGTTACAAGCGTTGCGAGAGAGCGAGGGCGAGAGAGCGAGCACGAGAGAGAGAGGGTCCGGCCCTGCTCGTCTTCTCCCGTCCCTTTGACGTGCGTCTACTCGTCCTCTTCCCGTGCCTCCTCCCGTCCTTTTTTTCTTTTGCCGTGCTCCTGGACATCCCCTTTTATAGACATAAGGAGATGGCCCAGCTGTACAATAGGGGTGTAGCTATGTGCTACGTGACCAGCGAGGAAGTGCTTGGTCGCTATGCTCGTGTTAACATGTCCGTTGGAGAAGTGCATGAGCCCTGTAGAAGCACAGCTGTCGGCGCTGCATGGATCTTGCTGACATCTCCTTGCTTCCGTAGGGGGCTTGAGAACCACCGACGTCATGGACGCACGTGGGGAACCATCATTGCCTGTTACGAGGGTAAGCTAGATGGGACGCCGGTCTTGTTCCTTCGTAGCCTGAGCTAGCTAGGAGTAGGGTAATGATGTATCCCTTGTGGCGCGGTCGATCCGAGCCTGAGGTCGGGCGAGGCGGCGGCTCCTCCGAGGCCAAGGCTGGGGCCGAGGCCCAGGGTCGGGCGAGGACGTGACTCTTCCCAAGGCCGAGGCTGAGGGCGAGCCCTGGGGTCGGGCGAGGCGGAGATCTCCTCCTGAGGCCGAAGCCGAGGCCTAAGTTCGGGCGAGGCGGAGCTTCCTGTTGCACCCGAGTCTGAACTTGGCTGTTGTCGGTTTCACCCGGGTGGTTGGCACAACAATCGGAGCGAGGCGGGCGGCACTGTTTTCCTGTTAGATCGGTCAGTGAAAGGGCGAAGTGACTGCGGTCACTTCGACCTTGTCGACTGAGGCACGCGTGTCAGGATAAGGTATCAGGCGATCCCAGCATTAAATGTGCATGCAATACGGTCGGCTGGTAAGGCAATTTGGCCAAGGTCGCTTGCACGACAAGGCTTGCCTTTGGCTGAGCCGAGGGTGTGCTCACTGCCTGAGGAGACCCTCGGGCGAAACGTGAATTCGTCTGGGACCACTGTACCCGCCCGAGGTCGGGCTCAGACGAGGCAAGATTGCGTCCCTTGGTAGACGAAGCTTTGACTTTGACCCGAACTATCAGTCTTTGTGGTCTGTTCTGAAGGTGTTTATCAGCCGTGTTTAGGAGTGTTGGGGGTACCCCTAATTACGGTACCCGACAACTTGAGTATTGAAAATTGAGGACTGGATTTTGAAAACCAAGAATTATCTTAGAAAAGAAGTAATAGAAAAGTTTTCTATTCAACTAAATGATGATGCATATCATTAAATGATGCACCATAAGCATTTATTTACATGAATATTTAATTTTGAAATAACTTTTACTTCTTACCCCACATTCAAAATACTATTTTTCTAAAAAGAAAAAAAACAATATGAGTGTGTTTCATATTTCAAACATCTACTAAACAAATAAAATAATTAAAATAAACATATATCTATTGCATCAAGTTGGAGTTTACTTGTGTGTGTATTTAATAATAATAATATTAATATTAATAGAAATACATTAATGTCCACATTTGGATTTAAGACCTAGTTTGCAAATTAGAATGGGGAGAAGGAGAAGAAAAATACTATACAAAAATAAAGAAAATAAATAAAATCCTTCTATACTTGTTTGTTCAATTTGTACATTTGAGTCTAGGTACAAAGTTCACAGAAAAATTTGGATTCAAAATAGATATTCAAAAATAAAAGTAAAAAAGAAATCAGAAAAAGGAAATGAAAAGAATAAAGAAAAAATGGCGCTTGGGCCGTTTTCCCCACCATTGGGCCCATTAACCCGTAACTCGAAGCGCACCCAACACGGAGCCCCGCACGTGCGTCGACCCCGGGCACTAACAGATGGGACCCACCAGGCAGCCACACGATTGCACGTACGCGCTATTACGGCATGCGAGCACTGACGCGGTGGGGCCCGCTGGTCAGACGTCACTCCCTCTGGCAGCGCCACATTTCCCTTCTTTCCCCCAAATCCGCGCGGAGCTCAACAACCCCGCAGTTCCCGGACGCTGTTGCGAGTCGTGCTCGCCTTATTGAAGCTATAAGCCAAATGCCGTGCATCTTTCCTTTCCCTGTTCCACCTCCCCAAATTTCTAGCGGCCATTGCAAGGGTGAAACACGGTGTGGTTGGGAATCGGCGATCGACATCTCCAACGCCGTGCCCGGATCGCGTAGTCTCGATGGGTGCGTGAGCACCGAATCGGTGAAGGACAGGTGGAAATTCGTGGGGCAATTGCTCACCAGACAGGGAACGACCACCACGGAGTCTGTCGTGCCGCGGCTTGCTTGGACCGTTAAGGTAAGCCATCGGTAAGCATGAAGAACCTCTTCGAAACTTTCCCCTTTTCGTGTAGAATCGTTCGGGAAGGGATTGGAGACTTACCATAGATGTAATTTCTCATCGAAGCAATTGTCTCCGCCGTGGAATTGCCCGTGCCGTGGCTCATTCCTCACCTTTACTATTGGGGCAAAAATTGTGCAGCCCCTAGGATCACCACACCCTTCGGGTGGTCTAGCACATATTTGCGCTGCCTTTGCGCCATCGGGCCCGCGGATTTGCATCTCCGGCGAGCCGCTCCGCCGAGGAGGGATGCAGGCGGTGTCGCGTCGAGCCTAGGATAGAAGACGAAATGTGGGCCATTGATGCGCGAATGAACGGTCAGGGGAGAACTTAATGAAACGTTTTAGTTAGATCCAATTTGGACCATTAGATCATAGAGCTGCGGATCGGATCGGATCACACATATGTTATCTGGCGTCCGTCGATCCTGAATCCTATGGTCGCATTTACGTACCGGTTTGGGGAAAACGTAGACGTGATCTGGACCGCCAGTTTGTAATCGGACGGCTCGGATCCCGCGATACCCCTTTGGCCCTGTAAAGTTGCATAAGAACCCCTGAGTTTTACTGGAATAAACCCGCCGTCCGTGCGACTGTTGACTGAGTCTTGAGACTTTTGCGGGTCAGCCCCTGTGCTCTTTGGTAATGATGTGCTCGGTCCAGATAATCAAAAAATCAAATAAACTGAATTTGGAAAATACTTTTTAGAGTAAAAATAAATGCTAGAATTTGTTTAACTCATAGAAAATTCGTACTTAGTCCAAATTAGTCCATTCTAGTTCCTATAATTTTGTAATATTATTATTTGTCAATTAGTGCCACTGTTTTGACATGAAAGCCACATTAAAATTGATATCCTAATTAATCTTTTACAAAACACATAGAATCTTTGGAAATCCATAACTTAAAATCTATAACTCCAAAATTAATAATTCTTGTTCCTGTGATCTTATTTTAATATGTATATTATTAATATGTATTTTTCATATGTGTTTGGTGTGATGTTAATTTTTCCTATACACTGTTTGTTTGTATTGCTACGACTAGCATGAGGTCACGAGTCACCTGTGGATCATCCTGGTATCTCAAATCCAGGACAAGTTGTGCCCTTGACCACTTTTATTATCCAATAATGTTCTTTATTATCACTTATCAATGCATAGGTTTAATTTTGATGGGACCCAATAGGTTGCCCTAGTCTACTTATCTTTTTACCTTGTTTACCCCTGAATCATTTGGGTAGTTTTGCTATTGCTTTATATAGTTTTGGGTTAATATTTCATTATATCCATATTCCAATTATTCTGTTATGTTGTTTATGTACATGTCAAGATCATTATATTATTTTAATTAGAACATGGAGCTTAACTTGAGAAACACGTGCCACCACAAGGGAGAAATGGGACCCCTTGGCTGACTAATTAGGAAAGCTAGTAGAAGACTACCTTACACGAAAGGGGCAAGGGCAGTAGGGGAGTTGCATGCAGGGAGATCTTCGGGTTGATTTTGCTGCAATAACGGTCAGACGAGGGATTCTTGCAAGTGCTCTTCCCATAAACTGTAGCGGATTTTCGGAAGCTAGTGGAACTTTGTAAAGGCCTCGTAGTGTTACCCTACCTAGCTTCCTTGGTAGAGGTGTATGGGATTCATGACCCCTTGGTAGATGGGTAACATGGCTTGTGGGTAAAGGGTACAACCTCTGCAGAGTGTAAAACTAGTATACTAACCGAGCTCACGGTCAAGAGCAGCTCAGGACTCTCGCATGATTAAATTATGAAACTAAATTCAATTTGTCATATGCATTGCATGGGATTTATTATTAATTTTGTTCTATTATTCTTATTATGGTTTGGTATCTACTTACATTTAGTAATTGCTAATAAAATTTTGACCATCTTATTAAAAGCAATGCTCAGTTTTAATCCCTATTATTGATCAGCCTTACACATCACATGAACTCCCACCTTTGGTGAGTTCATGCACATTATTCCCCACAACTTGTTCAGCGATGAACATGTGTGAGCTCACCATTGCTGTCTCACACCCCCACAGGAGAAGAACATGTGATTCAAGTGGATCCACACAACGAGGAGTTTGACTTGATCTAGGTGGCGTCTCCCAGTTGACTTTATGGCGCCAAGGATGGACTTTAGTTCGTTTTATATTTATCTTTTATTTTGTAAGACTTCCGCTATGTAATAAGTACTCTGATTATATTGTGACATTTATCTCTATACACTCTGTTATTATATGTGTTGTCTTCTTTGACACATATATGGGATGCACCTGGCTTTGTCCCTTAAATCCGGGTGTGACAATATTTCAGTTCATGGCTCTGCTTCCATCTATTTGTCTGTTTATGATATTTCTATTCATATTTTATGCAAACAGTTTATTGATTTTATGCATTATCTCGTTTACTTAATCTAGTGTGTATTGTGTTTCTACCATTTATGCTATATGTATAAGATATATTTACAACCCACACATTTACACAATAAAGTAGAAATTTAGAAAAAGGTAACCGCTTTAAGAATTGAGGTCATTTGCCACGATTCTATAAACCTCGCGTATGCCGATCCATTTCCTTTTCAACTCACATTCTTGCCATTCTAAATTTGCGCACATGCAGTAGAAAACAGATTTTTGACGCAGTCTACCGTGGTGCATAAATAGCTTCATCGTATAGTATAATTAGTATCAGTATATATCATAAACTGGTTCTAACGAGCCTTGATGCATGAATGTTGGAGATATCCTATATTTATGGAGAAAATAAAGCATTTAAATCAGTTTTTTTGTTTCCATACATGCTTTCATTATGAAATAGATCGATGATTTACACTAAAATTCATACTCCTTTTACGTTGTTTTGGTTCATTTTTTACGCTAAAATCCGTCTGAGCTCCCACACACGATTGGCTCCATATCTTCTGTTCCGATATATACGGTAACTTCCAGCTTCGTGGGTGCGCTAATCACTGTGGTGTGTGGACGCACCTGAACGAACTAATGAAAGGTTTATTGCCGCTTTCTTGTTATGCAAGTCTGAACCATTAAATATGCTAGCATAAACACGAGTAGGAACCAACTACCCAACCGGCGAACACGACGCTAGCCAACCTTCGTCCATCCCAACTCGACCCCACCACGTGTGCACCTTCTGTTTACGCAAAACATAACACATGTTTACACATGCGTAAATATGCCCCACTATCGCGCGGACGCACGCGCCCCACTGGCCCGACCTGACCACACGCGTGACCACTACCCTAGCTGGGGCTTCCAATAACATAAACATATATATATATATATATATATATATATATATATATATATATATATATATATATATATATATATACACACACACTATGGTTAGACATATATTTAAAAAACAAAACGTCCAGTAGAGAGAGTATATGCTAACATCCACTATGCCGGGCTAATTTATATTTCCCTTTTTAAACAAATGGTTAAATCAATTGTATATCAGCGATTGACTCCCTCTCAATTGTCACTTTGGAAGAAGTGTTGCTGCTTGGTACGTTGGACGGTTACCTATGTCAGGAAAAACCTCGTTGGTACGTTGGACAGTTACAAGAGAAGACCAATCAATTCTTGGGCTTCTCTCTCTCTTCCTTTTACCTTTTTATTTTATTTTGAAAAATACGGCTTGCTTTGTTTTTTTCTTCCAACATGGATTACGGACTTTCTACAAAATTAAAAAGGTCATGTGGATGGATTCAAAGTGGAGATGGGGAAAAAAGAATAGACTTTACAGGAGAAAATTGGGCCTCAGCTTCAAAGACACGAGATGAAAAGTCGAAATGTTGAAGTTGACCTTTTTTATTAAAAATAAAGTCGAGCCTTTTTTATTTCCATGGTTTTTGTTTATTTCATTATCGTTAGAGCTCTTCCTTCTATGTTTTGACTCGTTCCAAAAAAAAAATATTATTTCACAGAAATGATCCTAAAATGAGAAACACGTGGACCAGATGCCTCACGAATCAGATAATTTTTCTCAGGAGATGTGAATTCCTTTCAAATAAAAGTTTTTGTCATGATTCCTTTTTATCCTGAGTATTTTTTCCCCTCCAGTCTATATGCCGACACCCAGCTGCCTACTTCCCACTGGCCAGGCAGACATGTGGTACAAAAGGCCCTAAAAAATATGGGGCACAGATAAGATTACCTAACAAGCTAATTGTGACACATAATTTGATTAATTCACGGTTGATGATTCATCAGAAAACTACAGAAAGTCAGATAAGTTCCTGTTAGCTAGGGCAGCACAACCCTTCACCTGCTGCACAGATGTTGAGGCTTGAGTATCCTGCAGTGCAATACCACTAAAGTGCATCACTCATTGAGAATCGATGAGAAATTAAACAACGGCAAGAAAGTGGAGAAGAAAATATTATCTCTTCAGGATAGTGGGGATATCAGAATTGATTGCAATTAATGACATCTCTGCTTCTGCAAGCCTGCAATCTGCATGGAACAAGTGGTTGGCCAAGAGCATGGCATTTGTCCAACTCATTCTCTGAATCTGGACCTAAGAATATAAGCTAAAAGCTAATGTCAACTCCAGGGTTGTTCCTGAGTGGTAGCTGAGGATTAGACAACTGGAATTCCAAATGCCATGTGATTATGGGAAACATATATGACACCAGGCAAGTAAAGGGCATATTTGAGGAGTACTAGCTGATGAAAGCTACAATTCATCACGCCTACACATCAGGATTATATTCCTTTTCCTCAGATAAGAACGAGAAGATATTCTTTTCTGGGTTCTTCTTGCACTGGAGAGGACAAAACAAGTCCTGCAAATGCTATCAAAAGTAAAATCAGATAGCAAGCAAAGCATTTGTGCTTGAATTGTTTAACTGAGATTGGTAAGGATCAAATGCCTATCTAGGGTATCTGATATTGCGTCCAACGATGAGAATAACCGCATCGTTTATTTGTTCGTCTAGGTCTACTCGACTAGTCCCACGGCAGTAGTAGCATATACCACGAAGCATCCGTTCCAAACCCCCAGATTCCAACATCCTTCTTCAGTTTATGTTGAGAATTTAGGCATTTTTATATTTAATTCCATTCATAATAATCTAAGAAATTTACAACAATATGTATGTGTTTATATGTGATACTGCTACTCACAATAGTAGCTAATACATATATGCGAATCATATTGATCATAACTAAAAAATTAATGAATTTTATTAGTAGAAAAGTGCTAAAAGACTGCGATGGGACTTAATTTTTATAGACGGTTTCAGTTATCAAACGTTAGTGCTATTTCTAGTGGCGGTTTCTTAAGAAAATCGCATGTAAAAATTATATTTCTATAGACGGTTCCTTAAGAAAACCGCAACTAGAAATACACGATTTCTACATGCGGTTTTCTTAAGATACCGCCACTAAAAATCATTTTCCCAATTTTTTGAGTTTTTCTATAACACCATAAATTTTATGGTATAAATTTTTTTTGTTCTGTACTCAAAATTCAGATGTTACCCTTTCCTTTCTTCACTTTTCTTTTCTCTTTATCTAAACAATAGAGAGTTATTTTGGTTCTATATTGATGTGAGCTCTAGAAGTGCCATGATTGTTGCATTCATGTTGTTGCATAGTATTTCTAAGTCCAAGAAGTGTTTTAATCATGTTAATATATCTTGTAGAAGTCTTCCACAAAATTTCGCATTTTCTAAATACTTTTCTATTTTTCGAAATTCAAAATCTATTTATTGGAGGTACTTAAAAATATTTTCTAAAGTTCTAAATATGTTTTAAGTTCATTGCGTGCCAAATCATGTCTAAGAATTTTTCTATAATTTTTGGAACTTTCGAGATATTTTTCGGATATTAAAAACGATTTCAGCCTTTTTCTGAAATTACTTTTAATTTTAAAAATAGGATAATTACGAAAAATAAAATATCTTCAAACCCTAGCAATATATATATATGGCTGGAATCCTCTCGTCGAGCACTTTCCAAAATTCGAAACCCCACCCCCAGTCTAGATCCCAAACTCCCGGAATTGCTCGCCAAAATTCGGAACAGTTCCAACTTCGATGACAACTCCGATGAGCAATTACTTTTGATCCTTGTGTCGGTGGTGGAATCCGAGGGTACCGCTGCGTGCGTCTTATCAAGAGCTTCGTCCCGGTGCTCTCGATTCGTCGATCCGACCTCCGATTCGCCGTCAATCGACGGATTTCTCCTTGGCTCCGGCGAACTTTGTCTTCTCCGACGAGCCTCCACCATTGTTCCGTTGTGTTCTTCATTTTTCTTCTTCCCCGTGCAGCCCCTCTCTCTCTATCTCTCTTCCCCTGGAGACGGCACCCCCTTCCCGTTCGTTCCCCCCGGCAGCACCCCTTCCGCCCCCCCCCCCCCGGCGGTTGGCGGCGGCAACCATAGCAGCCGCGCCCCCCCCCCCCACGTGCCCCTCTCCCCCCCACGCGGCCCCGGTGGCCGGCCGACCACCTCCCACTACGTGCGTGAAGCTCTCAGCGATGACACGTTTTAGCGCGAGCACCATGAATCCAACCTTTATGGAGGCGATAGAGAACCGAAAATGTCTGTTTGATTCTTCAACCACATGAAAAACCGTTGGAGCACCGCCGAGCACTGAATGCAAAGCAAGACTAACATCTTCCGTAGAGAGGCAAAAACTAAGCAAAAGAAAAGATCTTGAGAGCGAAGAATAAGCATGGTGAACTGAAGAACCAAATCTTTTGAGAATCGGATGTTGGAAAGAAACACTTGTAGTGCAGTCAAGATTGCAGGCTAGAAGTCTACCACGATCGTCCCAATTGAACGAGGACACCATGACACCAAACCCAGGAAGGAGGGTCGTCACCACCTGAAAGGGAGTGAAAACGAACCCCACAAAAGCTGCGGAGCCCCGAACTAGGTCGATGAGGATGCCGACATGACCACTGAAGCATGGCGAGAAGATGCAAGGGTGGCGACGGCGAGATGACTGGTAGGGACGAGGGTGAGGGCGAGCGGAGGGGCGAGTTGTGGGGGGGAGCGGAGGAGCCATTCCCAAGCTAGCATAAGTTATTTGATGGATGATCCATGAGCTAGAAAGTTCCTCGACATATGTCTCCCTCTCTTTCTTGTTGTAATGGTTGTGTGAGGCCGGAAAGCTTCCTTCATGAAAGGGAAATGACCTCAACATTTCCTATAATCGATTTTGGTGTTTGACGACCATCACAAACCATAAGGGAATACTACAAAGTTTGGAGCATACAAGATTTGGTGCAGCCAGTGGCGCACCGGACATCGTCCGGTGCCACGGCTGCAGCCCTCCACGAATTGGTCGCTCTCGGGTTTTCTTAGAGCTTGTCCACTAAAATTCATCGGACTGTCTGATGCACCACCGCACTGTCCGGTGAGACAACGGAGCAATGGTCAACTTCGCCAATGGTCCACTTCGGAACAGTCTAACCGTCAGAAGTCAGAAGACATACTCCAACGCTAGGTTGCGTCGGACTGCCCGGTGTGTCACCGGACTGTCCGGTGCCGCAAGAGGACAAAGGACTTCAACGGTCAACAGCTCCAAACCCCAACGGTCGGCTGACGTGGCACTCACCGGACAATAAGTAGTAGTGTGTCCGGTGCACCACCGGATTGTCCGGTGTGCCCATCTACAACAAAGTCAACCAACAGCTAGGAAGTGGTTGGAGGCTATAAATACCTCCCAACCACCAATATTCAAGCCATCCAAGCATTTCAACTTCCTCATTCAATACTAGAGCAAAAGAATAAGACTCTAAGACACAATCAAAGCATCAAATCCTTTCCAAGCTCCAAAATCAAATCAAGTGCTTAGTGACTTAAGAGAGGGTGATTTGTGTTTCTTTTGTTGCTCTTATTGCTTGGTTGCTTTCTTCTTCTCACTCTACTCTTTCTAAGTGCTTTGTAAAGCTATCAAGTGACAACTAATTATGTGGTGATCCTTGCGGAGTCTTAGTGACCCGTGTGATTAAGAGGAAGCACTCAACCGGTCTAAGTGATCGATTGAGAGAGGGAAAGGGTTGGAATAGACCCGGCCTTTGTGGCCTCCTCAACAGGGAGTAGGTTCCTTGGAACCGAACCTCGGGAAACAAACCACCGTGTTCATTGTGTTGATCTTCATCACTTGATTTGTTTCTTTCATCTCCTCTCTCTAAAGTTCCCTTGCTCATAATGTTTTGAGTTTGCTCCCAAAGTTATCTGCACTGATTGAGCAACTCATAGCAAGAGGAACTATCTTCCGCACTCCGAATTCAACATTATTTATTTCTAACCCTAACCCTAGGTGAAGTGCGTGTTCAAAGTTTATAATTTTCAGGTTTTGCCTATTTACCCCCCTATTGGCGACTTTTAATTGGTATCGAAGCCTGGTGCTTCATTAGAGTTTAACAACTCGTAGTGATGACAGGAGAGCACACCAAAAGGGAGATGGTGACCGGGAAAAAGCCCGAAACTTCAGGAAAGAAGAACGATGAAAGGACTCCATCGAAGGAGGCCAGCGACAAGCACAAGGAGGAATCCGCCGGCTCCATCAAGTCAAGGGTGATAAGAATAAAAAGAAAATAAAGAAGGTGGTCTACTATGAGACCGATTCTTCATCACCTTCTACCTCCGGTGCTGAGTCTACATCTTCAAAACGCCAAGAGCATAAGAAGTATAGTAAGATGCCTCTTCGCTATCCTCGCATTTCCAAACACGCTCCTCTACTTTCCGCACTCCTAGGCAAACCACCATATTTTGTTGGTGAAGATTATTGTATGTGGAGTGATAAAATAAGGCACCATCTAACCTCACTCCACGAAAGTATATGGGATATTGTTGAGTTTGGAGCGCAGACACCACAGGTGGGCGACGAGGACTACGACTCCAATGATGCCGCCCAAATAAGGCACTTCAACTCCCAAGCCACCTCTATACTCCTCGCTTCCTTATGTCGAGAGGAGTATAATATGGTGCAAGGGTTGAAAAGTGCCAAAGAAATTTGGGACGTCCTCAGGACGGTGCATAAAGGGGACGAGGTGACCAAAATCATCAAGCGCGAAACGATCGATGGAGAACTCGGTAGATTTGTCTCAACAAATGAGTGGAGCCGCAAGCAATGTACAACTAGCTCAAGACAATGGTCAACTAAGTCCACAACCTCGGGAGCACCATGTGGGATGACCATGAAATGGTCAAGGTTATTCTTAGATCTCTTGTTTTTCGTAATCCCACTCAAGTTCAATTAATTTGTGGAGATCCTAAATATAAACAGATGTCTCGAGAAGATAATTGGCAAGTTTGTGAGCTTTGAACTTATGATCAAAGACTCCAAACACATTGTCAACTTGGAGCAAGGCGCCACCTCCACACCCGAGGTGCAACCCATTGCATTCAAAGCAATGGAAGAAAAGAAGGAAGAGTCTACACCAAGTAGACTCCCAATCAACGCCTCCAAGTTCGACAACAAGGAGATAACTCTTATCATCAAGAGCTTTCGATAAATCCTCAAGCAAAGGAAGGGGAAGGACTATAAACCCCGTTCCAAAAGGGTATGCTACAGGTGTGGTAAGTCCGGTCACTTTATTGCTAAATGTCCATATACAAGTGACAGGGACAGGGACGACGACAAGAAAGGGAAGAAGAAGATGGAGAATAAAAGATATTACAACAAGAAGAAGGGTGGCGAAACGCGAATGGGGCGGGAATGGGACCCCAACGAGAGCTCCACCGACTCCTCCTCTGACAAGGACGCTGCCAACATCGTCATCAACAAAGGCCTTCTCTTCCCCAACGTCGGCCACAAATGCCTCATGGCTAAGGACAACAAAAGGAAGAAGGTACATTCTAGTGATACCCCAAATACACTACTTCCGATGATGAGGGTAGCTCTAATGATAATGATGATGATTTAACTGCTCTTTTTGCAAACCTTACCAAAGATCAAAAGAAGAAGATTAATGAATTGATAGAAAGCATTAACGAGAATGATGATATCTTGGAAAGCTAAGACGACTTGCTCGTTAAGGAAAATAAGAAATTTGTTAAACTCAAAGATGCCTATGCTCTTGCAGTAGAAAAATGTGAAAACTTGTCTAAAGAGCTTAATATTTGCAATGATTCAGTTTCTTGTCTTAGAACTTAAAATGCTAGTTTAATTGCTAAGATTGAAGAATTGAATGCTTGCAATATTTCTACATCTACTGTTGAGCATGTCACTATTTGCACTAGATGTAGAGATATTAATATTGATGCTATGAATGATCATCTTGCTATGATTAAAGAACAAAATGATCATATAGCTAAACTAAATGCTAAAATTGTCGAGCATGAACTAGAGAATGAAAAATTTAAATTTGCTCGTAGTATGCTCTATAATGGGAGACGCCCTAGCATTAAGGATGGCATTGGCTTCCAACAAGGGAGCCAAAGCAACATCGAACTTAATGCCCCTAAGAACAGGCTTTCTGTAATACTCAAAATACTAACTTTAAGAATATGGGGAATTCTCCTATGTTTTAGACAAACCTATTATCTAACAAAAGATTAGAAACAAGATTCCCTTAAAAAAACTCTTTGGTTGAATTTTATATTTAATAAAAATATAATAATAGATTAAAATTATGTTTCACATGAATAGAAAACATTAGATTTTTTTAAAATATGATATGATTGGATTTTTTTAACTATTTGGATGTGTGAATCATTTTCTCACTCTTCATAATTATA
The DNA here is from genome assembly GCA_029449295.1 of Zea luxurians. Lineage (NCBI taxonomy): Eukaryota > Viridiplantae > Streptophyta > Magnoliopsida > Poales > Poaceae > Zea > Zea luxurians. The sequence continues at coordinate 4,540,876 of JAOPSE010000034.1, forward strand.
AGCACTTGTTTATGTAAGTAAAGAAATAAATAATAAAGAATAAAACTTAAATTTTGCATCCATGCTGGATTGTGTATTGTGCATTTTTTGAAGAATTCAAATACAAAATCGTAATTTCAAGTGAATTTGAAAAATAGAAAGCAGAAAAAAAAGAAAGAAAACAAATCTGTGTTGGGCCCAATCCCTGTGCCTCGGCCCACCTCACCAATTCCCCTTGCGTGGCCCAAGTCCACGCGCAGTATAAACATGGCTCCTGGTGCTGCCAGTGGGGCCCGCATACCAGCCATACATCTCCTTCTCGCCTCACTGTGCCACTGACAATGTGGGGCCCAGTCGTCAGGTTCATCTTCCACCCAGTAAACAGACTCCGTCGAACGGCACGCGTGGAATCCGGACAAGATTGCCCACCGCCCCAGCTCCAGCCTTCCGCCCTTCCTGTTCCGCACAATCACCTGGGCGTGTCGTCCGCTGCCTCTGGTGCGTGGGCCCCGCACCATAGAATCGTCTCCTACCCCAGAAACAGAACACGCATAGCTCCGTATGTGCCGCCGCGCGAATTCCGCGCTCAGCTGTAACCACCGCGGATCCTCTCCCCCCCATCGCGGACTCCGGTCCCAGCTATAAAATGCTCGGCCCCGTGACCCTCCCCTTTAACCATAGACGAGAAGTACCCAAGACCAGCGTCGCACTGCATCGGCAAGAAAGGAAAAGCGTGATGTGTCCGCCGCGGGGAGAAAAACTTCGATTCACCACTTCCGAGCCCTCCGGTGCAGGTCAGGTAGTCTCGCCAGGGCATTAATATGGCGTTCTTGGGCACTCGCTGCTCAATGGTGGTGGGAGCTCAAATGAATCCCTCGCCGGACTTCAAGGACTGCTAACCCCTGTGGGCGGCCCTCACCGGCACTCTAATCCTAGGTAAGAATACAATTAGGGCGTTCGATTATGCACTCACAACTTGTTGCGATGGTCCGCTGTGAAGAACATCGGTTCTCGCGCTCAATGGCGTGCGCGCCGGTGACTGCCACCGTGTGTGCCGCGAGCCGCGTTGCCCAGATTTCCGATGGGTGGAAGATGACCGAATTACCGTAGATTTGGGATCCTACGGGCTCGGTCAGAATGCGGGGCTCCGGGTGATCTGGGCCACTGATTTCCATGTGGGCGAATCAGATTCGTTTAAGCCAACGATTAGATCCGGGTCGTCGATCAGACCACGAACACGTGGGATTACATCAGGGCGTATCGGTTCGGATAAAGGGGGATCTAATCCGGTCCCTAGATTTAGGATCGGACGGCTAAGCTCTACCCGTACCCCTTCGACGTGCGCTTCTTTCAAAAGAGACCCTGAGAAATTGACAAAACAACCCGCAGTCCTGTCTGTGGGAATCCTGAGTCTTGGGAAATTTTGCGTGTTAGCCCCTGCAGTTTCTGATAATAGTGCGCCCAGTCCAGTAATTAAAGAAAATAGGAAAAAGAGATTTAGAAATTGATTTTGAGTATAGAAATAATTGTAAAACTTGTATAATCCATAGAAAATTCATATTAAGTCCAAATTAGCCCATTCCAGTTCCTATAATTTTGTAATATTATTATTTATCATTTCGTGCCACTGGTTTTACATAAAAGTCACATTAAAATTGTTATCTTAATTAATCTTGTACTAAGCACATAGAATCTTTGGAAATCCATAACTTAAAATCTATAACTCCAAAATTAATGATTCCTGTTCCTAGAATCTTATTTTAATGTGTAGATTATTATTATGTATTTTGTTTACATGTTTGGTGTGATGTTAATTTTGCCTATACACTGCTTGTTTGTATTGCTACGACTAGCGTGAGGTCACGAGTCACCTGAAGATCATCCTGGTACCTGGAATCTCAAAGTCCCAGGCAAGTTGTGCCCTTGATCACTTCTTTTTACCTACTCATGTTCTAATTAATCATAATGATCTGCATAGGTTAATTTTGATGGGACCCAATAGGTTACCCTAGTTTGACTATCTTTATACCTTGTTCACCACTGAATCTTTGGGTAGTACTTGCTATCGCTTTATGTGGTTTTGGGTATAGAGATACACATTACTATTCATGATTATACTTTTATTGTCAGTTGTTATTTCCTGTTCATGTTAAGATCATTATGTTAATTGGAACATGGAGAACCACCCGGGAAAACAGTGCTACCACAAGGGAGGAATGGGACCCCTTGGCTGATTAATTAGGAAAACTAGTGGAAGACTACCTTACCCGAAAGGGGCAAGGGCAGTAGGGGAGTGGTCAGTGTAGGGAGGCCCTCGGGAGGATTTTGCTGCGATGGCAGTCCTGCAAGGGATTCCTGCTAGGGAGGCCCTCGGGAGGATTTTGCTGCGATGGCGGTCCTGCAAGGGATTCCTGCATTGGAACTTCCTATAAACTGTAGCGGGTTTTCTGAAGCTAGTGGAACTTTGTAAAGGCCTCGTAGTGTTACCCTGCCTCGCCTCCTCGGTAGAGGTGTATGGGATTGGCCGTCTCTTGGCAGATGGGTAACACGACTTGTGGGTAAAGATGCGCAACCTCTGCAGAGTGTAAAACTGGTATACTAGCCGTGCTCACGGTCATGAGCAGCTCGGACACTCACATGATTAATTTATGGAACTAAATCCAATTTGTCATATGCATTGCATCGCAGGTGATGTTGTTACTTTTGTTCTACTACTTAATTGGGTTGGTATTTACTTATACTTAGTAATTGCTAATAAAATTTTGACCAACTTTAAAAGCAATGCTCAGCTCTAACCATCCTCTTTGGTAAGCCTTACACTTCACGTGAGCTCCCGCCTTTGGCGAGTTCATGCACATTATTCCCCACAACTTGTTGAGCAATAAACGTATGTGAGCTCACTCTTGCTGTCTCACACCCCCCACAGGTCAAGAACAGGTACCACAGGATGAGGCGCATGGAGGATGCTGCGATGTGTTCGTGAGAGGTCTAGGTCGTCGTCTCCCAGTCAACTTTGGGTTGCTGGACCGTTGTCTCCTTATTATGTAATTATTTATTTTGTATAGAACTCCTGTTATATATAAATATGTGACATTCGATCCTGTGCCACTATACATCATATGTGTGAGACTTGGTCCCAGCATACCTGGTGTTTATGTTCGCGCCCGGGTCTTGGTGCCCCTAAAACCCGGGTGTGACAGAAGTGGTATCAGAGGAATGTTGACTGTAGGACGAAACCTAGATAGAACTAGACAACCATTAACTACTTACCTTTGCTACTCTGATTATTTCTAAACTTTTCTTAATCTTTTCTCATCTATTTCCGCTTTACTCTGATTACTCTTACCTTTTCCTTCTAAAGACAAATGTGGATTTCACACATTGAAATCATGTGCCCAAAGGGACCTTTAGGAATAGAAGACCTATTCTTAGGAACAAAAAAATCAAAACTATTTTTGTCAATATTTGTGTGCTTGAATGTTTGTTCTTATGATACATGTCTGATTTGGATTTTTGATTGAGTGTGATGAGTTGTGGAGTAATGTCCACAATTACATCTACATAGGCATAGATATAAATAAATAAAATTCATAAGATAACTAAACAATCTAGATTATCCTCCATTAAAGTGTATTTATTTTAAATAGATCCATCTTGGCTTAAAAGATTCTCTCTTATCTCATAGATCCATCTTATCTTAAAAAGATACTCATCTCATCTTGAAAAGATTTTACGTCATCCTAATAGACCTAACTGACCTCGAAAGATTCTATCTTATCTTATGGATTCATCTTGCCCTAAATTGAATATTTATCCCACTCTAGAATAACAACCATGACCTAATTAAAATTAATGAGATTCTATCTAGTCTAATCTAGTTATACCAATCTAACCTAAAATTGGTGCCCTAGACCAACTACAACCACCTAACCATATGCAACTACCTTACCCATCAGATAGTTGCATAACCCCTCTGTTTTAACCTAACAGAGATTTTAACATATCCTGATAAAATATATCCTACCCAGGAAGATCTATCTAACTTTAACTAGTCTCATCTAGTCATATTCAGTCTAATCTAGATCCTACCTTACCTAATATGATCCAATCTAAAGGGTGTTACTTAAACAAGTTAGTTAATACTAGTAACATAGATTAGACCCTACTAGCCTGGTATTAACTTAACCTAGTACATCAAACCAACTCAACAAAAAAAAAATCTAACTCAACTAATAGAGTCATGATGGATTGCATAATCTGTCTACCCTCACCTGACATCAAACAAGACTTTGACCTACATCATGTAGTCTATCTCACCCACATCTATCTTAACCATATTTCCCAACCCCGATGATATACACTAACCTCGAATCAATGAGGCCAAGACCGGAGAAGAAAAGGCCAACTTCATCAAGGAAGGACAGAAATCACACTAGATCTTCAAATGTACTAGGATCCACCTTTTGGGATGGAGTCAACTCTTTCCATAACCTCTCTTGCCACAACATGTCCTCACTCTAACCATCTCCCATCTTACCAAATCGATGGCTAGGCAAAAAAAAAATTTAATGTTGGGACCAATTAGGAGATAAAATCTACATTATAAACCAGACTTCCTATATCCCTTTTCTTACAAATCTCGAGGACGAGATTTCTGTTAAGGGGGGTAGAATTTGTAATACTCAAAATACTAACTTTAAGAATATGGGGAATTCTCCTATGTTTTAGACAAACCTATTATCTAACAAAAGATTAGAAACAAGATTCCCTTAAAAAAACTCTTTGGTTGAATTTTATATTTAATAAAAATATAATAATAGATTAAAATTATGTTTCACATGAATAGAAAACATTAGATTTTTTAAAATATGATATGATTGGATTTTTTTAACTATTTGGATGTGTGAATCATTTTCTCACTCTTCATAATTATAAGCACTTGTTTATGTAAGTAAAGAAATAAATAATAAAGAATAAAACTTAAATTTTGCATCCATGCTGGATTGTGTATTGTGCATTTTTTTGAAGAATTCAAATACAAAATCGTAATTTCAAGTGAATTTGAAAAATAGAAAGCAGAAAAAAAAGAAAGAAAACAAATCTGTGTTGGGCCCAATCCCTGTGCCTCGGCCCACCTCACCAATTCCCCTTGCGTGGCCCAAGTCCACGCGCAGTATAAACATGGCTCCTGGTGCTGCCAGTGGGGCCCGCATACCAGCCATACATCTCCTTCTCGCCTCACTGTGCCACTGACAATGTGGGGCCCAGTCGTCAGGTTCATCTTCCACCCAGTAAACAGACTCCGTCGAACGGCACGCGTGGAATCCGGACAAGATTGCCAACCGCCCCAGCTCCAGCCTTCCGCCCTTCCTGTTCCGCACAATCACCTGGGTGTGTCGTCCGCTGCCTCTGGTGCGTGGGCCCCGCACCATAGAATCGTCTCCTACCCCAGAAACAGAACACGCATAGCTCCGTATGTGCCGCCGCGCGAATTCCGCGCTCAGCTGTAACCACCGCGGATCCTCTCCCCCCCATCGCGGACTCCGGTCCCAGCTATAAAATGCTCGGCCCCGTGACCCTCCCCTTTAACCATAGACGAGAAGCACCCAAGACCAGCGCCGCACTGCATCGGCAAGAAAGGAAAAGCGTGATGTGTCCGCCGCGGGGAGAAAAACTTCGATTCACCACTTCCGAGCCCTCCGGTGCAGGTCAGGTAGTCTCGCCAGGGCATTAATATGGCGTTCTTGGGCACTCGCTGCTCAATGGTGGTGGGAGCTCAAATGAATCCCTCGCCGGACTTCAAGGACTGCTAACCCCTGTGGGCGGCCCTCACCGGCACTCTAATCCTAGGTAAGAATACAATTAGGGCGTTCGATTATGCACTCACAACTTGTTGCGATGGTCCGCTGTGAAGAACATCGGTTCTCGCGCTCAATGGCGTGCGCGCCGGTGACTGCCACCGTGTGTGCCGCGAGCCGCGTTGCCCAGATTTCCGATGGGTGGAAGATGACCGAATTACCGTAGATTTGGGATCCTACGGGCTCGGTCAGAATGCGGGGCTCCGGGTGATCTGGGCCACTGATTTCCATGTGGGCGAATCAGATTCGTTTAAGCCAACGATTAGATCCGGGTCGTCGATCAGACCACGAACACGTGGGATTACATCAGGGCGTATCGGTTCGGATAAAGGGGGATCTAATCTGGTCCCTAGATTTAGGATCGGACGGCTAAGCTCTACCCGTACCCCTTCGACGTGCGCTTCTTTCAAAAGAGACCCTGAGAAATTGACAAAACAACCCGCAGTCCTGTCTGTGGGAATCCTGAGTCTTGGGAAATTTTGCGTGTTAGCCCCTGCAGTTTCTGATAATAGTGCGCCCATTCCAGTAATTAAAGAAAATAGGAAAAAGAGATTTAGAAATTGATTTTGAGTGTAGAAATAATTGTAAAACTTGTATAATCCATAGAAAATTCATATTAAGTCCAAATTAGCCCATTCCAGTTCCTATAATTTTGTAATATTATTATTTATCATTTAGTGCCACTGGTTTTACATAAAAGTCACATTAAAGTTGTTATCTTAATTAATCTTGTACTAAGCACATAGAATCTTTGGAAATCCATAACTTAAAATCTATAACTCCAAAATTAATGATTCCTGTTCCTAGAATCTTATTTTAATGTGTAGACTATTATTATGTATTTTGTTTACATGTTTGGTGTGATGTTAATTTTGCCTATACACTGCTTGTTTGTATTGCTACGACTAGCGTGAGGTCACGAGTCACCTGAAGATCATCCTGGTACCTGGAATCTCAAAGTCCCAGGCAAGTTGTGCCCTTGATCACTTCTTTTTACCTACTCATGTTCTAATTAATCATAATGATCTGCATAGGTTAATTTTGATGGGACCCAATAGGTTACCCTAGTTTGACTATCTTTATACCTTGTTCACCACTGAATCTTTGGGTAGTACTTGCTATCGCTTTATGTGGTTTTGGGTATAGAGATACACATTACTATTCATGATTATACTTTTATTGTCAGTTGTTATTTCCTGTTCATGTTAAGATCATTATGTTAATTGGAACATGGAGAACCACCCGGGAAAACAGTGCTACCACAAGGGAGGAATGGGACCCCTTGGCTGATTAATTAGGAAAACTAGTGGAAGACTACCTTACCCGAAAGGGGCAAGGGCAGTAGGGGAGTGGTCAGTGTAGGGAGGCCCTCGGGAGGATTTTGCTGCGATGGCAGTCCTGCAAGGGATTCCTGCTAGGGAGGCCCTCGGGAGGATTTTGCTGCGATGGCGGTCCTACAAGGGATTCCTGCATTGGAACTTCCTATAAACTGTAGCGGGTTTTCTGAAGCTAGTGGAACTTTGTAAATGCCTCGTAGTGTTACCCTGCCTCGCCTCCTCGGTAGAGGTGTATGGGATTGGCCGTCTCTTGGCAAATGGGTAACACGACTTGTGGGTAAAGATGCGCAACCTCTGCAGAGTGTAAAACTGGTATACTAGCCGTGCTCACGGTCATGAGCAGCTCGGACACTCACATGATTAATTTATGGAACTAAATCCAATTTGTCATATGCATTGCATCGCAGGTGATGTTGTTACTTTTGTTCTACTACTTAATTGGGTTGGTATTTACTTATACTTAGTAATTGCTAATAAAATTTTGACCAACTTTAAAAGCAATGCTCAGCTCTAACCATCCTCTTTGGTAAGCCTTACACTTCATGTGAGCTCCCGCCTTTGGCGAGTTCATGCACATTATTCCCCACAACTTGTTGAGCAATGAACGTATGTGAGCTCACTCTTGTTGTCTCACACCCCCCCACAGGTCAAGAACAGGTACCACAGGATGAGGCGCATGGAGGATGCTGCGATGTGTTCGTGAGAGGTCTAGGTCGTCGTCTCCCAGTCAACTTTGGGTTGCTGGACCGTTGTCTCCTTATTATGTAATTATTTATTTTGTATAGAACTCCTGTTATATATAAATATGTGACATTCGATCCTGTGCCACTATACATCATATGTGTGAGACTTGGTCCCAGCATACCTGGTGTTTATGTTCGCGCCCGGGTCTTGGTGCCCCTAAAACCCGGGTGTGACACTTTCTAACTTTGTTAAGGGCAAGGCTCTCATAGTTCAGGATAGGGAGGGCTATATTTTATATCCTGAGAACTATCCTGAGCACAAAATTAGAAGAATTCATGCTAGAAAATCTCATTATGGTTCTCATCATGCTTTTATGTATAATAATGAGGCTTTTAGATCTAGGCATTCAACTCATATAAAAATGCCTAAAAAGAAGATTGCTAATGCATCAAATGAACATAGCATTTCATTCAAGACTTTTGATGCATCTTTTGTGCTCACTAACAAATCAGGCAAGGTAGTTGCCAAATATGTTGGGGGCAAACACAAGAGTCCCAATATGTGTGTTTGGGTACCCAAGGTGCTTATTTCTATTGTGAAAGGACCCAAGACCATTTGGGTACCTAAGAACAAGGCCTAAATTTGTTTTATAGGTTTATGCATCCGGCGGGATAAGTTGGGTAATCGACAGCGGGTGCACAAACCACATGACAGGGGAGAAAATGATGTTCTCCTCATATGAGAAAGATGATGATCCCTAAAGAGCAATCACATTCGGGGATGAAAATCAAGGTTTGGTCAAAGGTTTGGGTAAAATTGTTATATCTTCTAACCATTCCATTTCTAATGTTTTTTGCAGATTCTTTAGATTACAACTTGCTTTCTGTTTCTCAATTATGCAAAATGGGTTACAACTGTATTTTTACAGATGTTGCTGTTACTGTCTTTAGAAGAAGTGATGATTCAATAACTTTTAAGGGAGTGTTAGATGGACATCTATATTTAGTTGATTTCAATGATAACAAGGCTGAACTAGACACTTGCTTAATTGCTAAGACTAATATGGGTTGCCTCTGGCATCGCCGACTTGCTCATGTTGAGATGAAGAATCTTCATAAGCTTCTAAATGGGGAGCACATTTTAGGACTAACAAATGTTCATTTTGAGAAGATATGATTTGTAGCGTATGTCAAGCAGGGAAGCAGGTTGGAGCTCATCATCCACACAAAAACATCATGACAACCGAGATGTCGCTTGAGCTACTCCACATGGAAATATTTGGCCCGATTGCTTACATAAGCATCAGCGAGAGTAAGTATTGTCTTGTAATTGTGGATTATTATTCTCGCTTCACTTGGGTATTCTTTTTGCAGGAAAAATCTCAAACCCAAGAGACCTTAAAGAGATTCTTGAGACGGGCTCAAAATGAGTTTAGATTGAGAATTAAGAAGATTAGAAGCGACAATGGAACGGAGTTCAAGAACTCTCAAATTGAAGGATTTCTTGAGGAGGAGTGCATCAAGCATGAGTTCTCTTCTCCATACACACCTCAACAAAATGGTGTTATGGAGAGGAAGAATAGAAATCTTTTGGATATGGCAAGGACCATGCTTGATGAGTACAAGACACTGGATTGGTTTTGGGCGGAGGCGATTAACACCGCTTGCTACTCCATCAACCGACTCTACCATCACTGAATCCTCAAGAAAACATCGTATGAACACCTCACCGGTAAAAAGCCCAATGTTTCCTATTTTAGGGTTTTGGGAGCAAATGCTTTATTCTTATTAAGAGAGGTAGAAATTCTAAATTTGCTCCAAAAGCAGTAGAAGTCTTTTTATTTGGTTATGACTCAAACACAAGGGCATATAGAGTCTTCAACAAGTCCACTAGATTAGTTGAAGTTTCTTGTGACATTTGTTTGATGAGACTAATGGCTCCTAAGTGGAGCAAGTTGATCTTGATGAACTAGATGATGAAGAGGCTTCGTGCGTCACGCTAAGGAATATGTCCATTGGTGGTGTGTGTCCAAAAGAACCCGAAGAGCCTTCACAAGCACAAGATCAACCATCATCTTCCATACAAGTATCTCCACCAACTTAAGATGAAGAAATGGCTCTAGAAAAAGAGGATGAAGACCAAGATGATGAGCCACCTGAAAGTCGCCTAGAGGGGGGGTGAATAGGGCGAAACTGAAATTTAACAACTTAAACATAACTACAAGCCGGGTTAGCGTTAGAAATAATAATGAGTCCGAGAGAGAGGGCGCAAAAACAAATCGCTAGCGAATAAAGAGTGAGACACGTGGATTTGTTTTACCGAGGTTCGGTTCTCTCAAACCTACTCCCCGTTGAGGAGGCCACAAAGGCTGGGTCTATCTCAACCCTTTCCCTCTCTCAAACGGTCCCTCGGACCGAGTGAGCTTCTCTTCTCAAATCAACCGGGAACAAAACTTCCCCGCAAGGACCACCACACAATTGGTGTCTCTTGCCTCGGATACAATTGAGTGTTGATCACAAGAACAAATGAGAAAGAAAAGAAGCAATCCAAGCTCAAGAGCTCAAAAGAACACAACAAATCTCTCTCGCTAATCACTAAAGCCTTGTGTGGAATTGAGAGAGGATTTGATCACTTTGGTGTGTCTTGTATTGAATGCCTAGCTCTTGTAAGGTGTAGAAGTGTGAAAACTTAGATGACTTGAATGAGGGGTGGTTGGGGTATTTATAGCCCCAACCACCAAACTAGCCATTGGTGAAGCCTGCTGTCGCATGGCACACCGGACAGTCCGGTGTACACCGGACACTGTCCGGTGCGCCAGCCACGTCACCCAGTCGTTAGGGTTCGACCGTTGGAGCTCTGACTGGTGGGGTCGCCTAGCTGTCTGGTGGTGCACCAGACATGTACTGTAGACTGTCCGGTGTGCCACCCGCGCGTGCCCTGCTCCTCTGCGCGCGCTGGCGCGCATTTAATGCTGCAGCAGGTGACCGTTGGCGCATACTAGTCGTTGCTCCGCCGTTACACCGGACAGTCCGGTGTACACCGGACATGTCCGGTGAATTATAGCGGAGCGGATTCCCGAAGCTGGCGAGTTTAGAGTCGCTTCTCCTTGGAGCACCGGACACTGTCCGGTGTACACCGGACAGTCCGGTGAATTATAGTGGAGCGCCTCTGAGGTTTCCCGAAGGTGATGAGTTTGGCTTCAAGTCCCCTGGTGCACCGGACACTGTCCGGTGGCACACCGGACAGTCCGGTGCGCCAGACCAGGGTGCCTTCGGTTGTCCCTTTGCTCTCTTTTATTGAACCCATTCTTGGTCTTTTTATTGGCTTGTTGTGAACCTTTGGCACCTGTGGAACTTATAAACTAGAGCAAACTAGTTAGTCCAATTATTTGTGTTGGGCGATTCAACTACCAAAATCAATTTAGGAAATAGGTGTAAGCCTAATTCCCTTTCAATCTCCCCCTTTTTGGTGATTGATGCCAACACAAACCAAAGCAAGTATAGAAGTGCATAATTGAACTAGTTTGCAAAATGTAAGTGCAAAGGTAACTTAGAATTGAGCCAATAAATATTACTTACTAGATATGCATGGATTGTTTCTTTAATTTTAACATTTTGGACCACACTTGCACCACATGTTTTGTTTTTGCAAATTCTTTTTGTAAATCCTTTTTCAAAGTTCTTTTGCAAATAGTCAAAGATAAATGAGTAAAATTTTGAGAAGCATTTTCAAGATTTGAAACTTTCTCCCCCTATATCAAATGCTTTTCCTTTGACTAAACAAAACTCCCTTTCAATAAAATTCTCCTCTTAGTGTTCAAGAGGGTTTTTAAGATACTAATTTTTGAAAGTGCTACTTTCTCCCCCTTTAGAACACAATAAGATACCAATTTGAAATTTACCAATTGAAAATCATTAGTTTTAAAATTAGGTGGTGGTGCGGTCCTTTTGCTTTAGGCTCATATTTTCTCCCCCTTTGGCATGAATCGCCAAAAACGGATACTTTGAGTGAGAAATAAGCCCTTTTAACTACTTTCTCCCCTTTGGCAAATAAAACATATGAGTGAAGATTATACCAAAGTTGGAGAGATGCACGAAGCGACGGCGAAGGATGAGTTATGGAGTGGAGTGGAAGCCTTTGTCTTCGCCGAAGACTCCAATTCCCTTTCAATACACCTATGACTTGGTTTGAAATTCACTTGAAAACACATTAGTCATAGCATATATATAAAAGAGACATGATCAAAGGTATATTTATGAGCTATGTGTACAAGACATCAAAAGAAATTTCTAGAATCAAGAATATTTAGCTCATGCCTAAGTTTGGTAAAAGTTTGTTCATCTAATGGCTTGGTAAATATATCGGCTAATTGATCTTTAGTATTGATGTATGCAATTTCGATATCCCCCTTTTATTGGTGATCCCTAAGAAAGTGATACCGAATGGCTATGTGTTTAGTGCGGCTATGCTCAACGGGATTATCCGCCATGCGGATTGCACTCTCATTATCACATAGAAGAGGAACTTTGGTTAATTTGTAACCATAGTCCCGCAGGGTTTGCCTCATCCAAAGCAAATGCGCGCAACAATGGCCTGCGGCAATGTACTCGGCTTCGGCGGTAGAAAGAGCCACAGAATTTTGCTTCTTTGAAGCCCAAGACACCAAGGACCTTCCCAAGAACTGGCAAGTCCCCGATGTGCTCTTTCTATTAATTTTGCACCCTGTCCAATCGGCATCCGAATAACCAATTAGATCAAAAGTGGATCCCCGAGGGTACCAAAGCCCAAACTTAGGAGTATAAGCCAAATATCTCAAGATTTGTTTTACGGCCGTAAGGTGAGATTCCTTAGGGTCGGCTTGGAATCTTGCACACATGCATACGGAGAGCATAATGTCCGATCGAGATGCACATAAATAAAGTAATGAACCAATCATCGACCGGTATACCTTTTGATCGACGGATTTACCTTCCGTGTCGAGGTCGAGATGCCCATTGGTTCCCATGGGTGTCTTGATGGGCTTAGCATCCTTCATTCCAAACTTGTTTAGGATGTCTTGAGTATACTTCGTTTGACAAATGAAGGTGCCCTCTTGGAGTTGCTTTACTTGAAATCCTAAGAAATACTTCAACTCCCCCATCATTGACATCTCGAATTTTTGTGTCATGATCCTACTAAATTCCTCACATGTAGATTCGTTAGTAGACCCAAATATAATATCATCAACATAAATTTGGCATACAAACAAATCATTGTCAAGAGTTTTAGTGAATAGAGTAGGATCGGCCTTGCCAACTTTGAAGCCATTTGCAATAAGGAAATCTCTTAGGCATTCATACCATGCTCTTGGGGCTTGCTTGAGCCCATAAAGTGCCTTAGAGAGCCTATAGACATGGTTAGGGTACTCACTGTCTTCAAAGCCAGGAGGTTGCTCAACGTAGACCTCTTCCTTGATTGGTCCATTGAGGAAGGCACTCTTCACGTCCATTTGGTAAAGCTTGAAGCCATGGTAGGTAGCATAGGCTAATAATATGCGAATTGACTCAAGCCTAGCTATGGGTGCATAGGTTTCACCAAAATCCAAACCTTCAACTTGGGAGTATCCCTTGGCCACAAGTCAGGCTTTGTTCCTTGTCACCACACCATGCTCGTCTTGCTTGTTGCGGAAGACCCACTTGGTTCCTACAACATTTTGTTAGGACGTGGAACTAAATGCCATACCTCATTCCTAGTGAAATTGTTGAGCTCCTCTTGCATCGCCATCACCCAATCCGAATCTTGGAGTGCTTCCTCTACCCTGTGTGGCTCAATAGAGGAAACAAAAGAGTAATGCTCACAAAAATATGCAACACGAGATCTAGTGGTTACCCCCTTATGAATGTCGCCGAGGATGGTGTCGACGGGGTGATCTCGTTGGATTGCTTGGTGGACTCTTGGGTGTGGCGGCCTTGGTTCTTCATCCTCCTTGTCTTGATCATTTGCATCTCCCCCTTGATCATTGTCGTCATCTTGAGGTGGCTCATCTCTTTGATCTTCTCCTTCATCAACTTGAGCCTCGTCCTCATTTTGAGTTGGTGGAGATGCTTGCGTGGAGGAGGATGGTTGATCTTGTGCATTTGGAGGCTCTTCGGATTCCTTAGGACACACATCCCCAATGGACATGTTCCTTAGCGCGATGCATGGAGCCTCTTCTTCACCTATCTCATCAAGATCAACTTGCTCTACTTGAGAGCTGTTAGTTTCATCAAACACAACGTCACAAGAAACTTCAACTAGTCCTGAGGACTTGTTAAAGACTCTATATGCCCTTGTGTTTGAATCATATCCTAGTAAAAAGCCTTCTACTGTCTTAGGAGCAAATTTAGATTTTCTACCTCTTTTGATAAGAATAAAGCATTTGCTACCAAAGACTCTAAAATATGAAATATTGGGCTTTTTACCGGTTAGGAGTTCATAAGATGTCTTCTTGAGGATTCGGTGTAGATATAACTGGTTGATGGCGTAGCAGGCGGTGTTAACCGCCTCGGCCCAAAACCGATCCGGCGTCTTGTACTCATCAAGCATGGTTCTTGCCATGTCCAATAGAGTTCTATTCTTTCTCTCCACTACACCATTTTGTTGTGGCGTGTAGGGAGAGGAGAACTCATGCTTGATGCCCTCCTCCTCAAGGAAGCCTTCAATTTGAGAATTCTTGAACTCCGTTTCGTTGTCGCTTCTTATTTTCTTGATCCTTAAGCCGAACTCATTTTTGAGCTCGTCTCAAGAATCCCTTTAAGGTCTCTTGGGTTTGAGATTTTTCCTGCAAAAAGAACACCCAAGTGAAGCGAGAATAATCATCCACAATAACTAGACAGTACTTACTCCCGCTGATGCTTATGTAAGCTATCGGGCCGAATAGATCCATGTGTAGGAGCTCCAGTGGCCTGTCAGTCGTCATGATGTTCTTGTGTGGATGATGAGTGCCAACTTGCTTCCCGGCTTGGCATGCGCTACAAATCCTGTCTTTCTCAAAATGAACATTTGTTAATCCTAAAATGTGCTCTCCCTTTAGAAGCTTATAAAGATTCTTCATTCCAACATGGGCTAGTCGGCGGTGCTAGAGCCAACCCATGTTAGTCTTAGCAATTAAGCAAGTGTCGAGTTCAGCTCTATCAAAATCTACCAAGTATAGCTGACCCTCTAACACTCCCTTAAATGCTACTGAATCATCACTTCTTCTAAAGACAGTGACACCTACATCAGTAAATAGACAGTTGTAGCCCATTTTGCATAATTGAGATACGGAAAGCAAATTGTAATCTAATGAATCAACAAGAAAAACATTGGAAATGGAATGGTCAGGTGAAATAGCAATTTTACCCAAACCTTTGACCAAACCTTGATTTCCATCCCCGAATGTGATAGCTCGTTGGGGATCTTGGTTTTTCTCATAAGAGGAGAACATTTTCTTCTCCCCTGTCATGTGGTTTGTGCATCCGCTATCGATGATCCAACTTGAGCCCCGGATGCATAAACCTACAAAACAATTTTAGTTCTTGACTTTAGGTACCCAAACGGTTTTGGGTCCTTTGGCATTAGACACAAGAACTTTGTGTACCCAAACACAAGTCTTGGATCCCTTGTGTTTGCCCCCAACAAACTTGGCAACTACCTTGCCGGATTTGTTAGTCAAAACATAAGATGCATCAAAAGTTTTAAATGAAATGTCATGATCATTTGATGCACTAGGAGTTTTCTTCTTATGCAACTTAGCACGGGTTGGTTGCCTAGAGCTAGATGTCTCACCCTTATACATAAAAGCATGATTAGGGCCAGAGTGAGACTTCCTAGAGTGAATTCTCCTAATCTTGCTCTCAGGATAACCGATAGGGTACAAAATGTAACGCTCGTTATCCTGAGGCATGGGAGCCTTGCCCTTAACAAAGTTAGACAATTTCTTTGGAGGGGCATTAAGTTTGACATTGTCTCCCTTTTGGAAGCCAATACCATCCTTGATGCCAGGGCGTCTCCCACTATAGAGCATGCTTCTAGCAAATTTAAACTTTTCATTTTCTAAGTCATGCTCGGCAATTTTAGCATCTAATTTAGCTATATGATCATTTTGTTGTTTAATTAAAGCCACATGATCATGAATAGCATCAATATCAACATCTCTACATCTAGTGCAAATGGACACATGCTCAATGGTAGATGTAGAGGGTTTGCAAGATTTTAATTCTACAACCTTAGCATGTAATATATCATTTTCACTTCTTAGGTTGGAAATAGTAATATTGCAAACTTCAAAATCTTTAGCCTTAGCAAGCAATTTTTCATTTTCAATCCTAAGACTAGCAAGAGAAATATTCAATTAATCAATCTTAGCAAGTAAATTAACATTATCATCTCTAGGATTGGGAATTGAAACATTACAAACATGAGAATCAACCTTAGCATTTAAATTAGCATTTTCATTTCTAAGGTTGGCAATTAAATCATGGCATGTGCTTAGCTCACTAGTTAATTTTTCACATTTTTCAACTTCTAGAGCATAAGCATTTTTAACCTTAACATGCTTTTTGTTTTCCTTGATTAGGAAGTCCTCTTGGGAGTCCAAGAGTTCATCCTTCTCATGGATGGCACTAATTAGTTCATTTAATTTTTCCTTTTGTTGCATGTTTAGGTTGGCAAAAAGGGTACGCAAATTATCCTCCTCATCACTAGCATTATCATCACTAGAGGACTCATATTTAGTGGAGGATTTGGATTTAACCTTCTTCCTTTTGCCGTCCTTTGCCATGAGGCACTTGTGGCCGACGTTGGGGAAGAGAAGTCCCTTGGTGACGGCGATGTTGGCGGCGTCCTCGTCGGAGGAGGAGTCGGTGGAGCTCTCGTCCGAGTCCCACTCCCGGCAAACATGGGCATCGCCGCCCTTCTTCTTGTAGTACTTCTTCTTCTCCTTTCTTCTCCCCTTTGTGTCGTCGCCCCTGTCACTGTCACTAGAAATAGGACATTTTGCTATAAAGTGAACAGGCTTACCACACTTGTAGCAAACTTTCTTGGAGCGGGGCTTGTAATCTTTCCCCCTCCTTTGCTTGAGGATTTGGCGGAAGCTTTTGATGATAAGCGCCATTTCCTCATTGTCGAGCTTGGAGGCGTCGATTGGTTGTCTACTTGATGTAGATTCCTCCTTCTTCTCCTCCGTCGCCTTAAATGCCACCGGTTGTGCTTCGGGCGTTGAGGAGGTGCCTTGCTCGATGATTTTCTTTGAGCCTTTAATCATTAGCTCAAAGCTCACAAATTTTCCTATAACCTCCTTGGGAGACATTAGCTTATATCTAGGATCACCTCGAATTAATTGAACTTGTGTAGGGTTAAGAAAAACGAGGGATCTAAGAATAACCTTGACCATTTCATGGTCATCCCATTTTTCGCTCTCGAGGTTGCGCACTTGGTTCACCAAGGTCTTCAAGCGGTTGTACATAGCTTGTGGATCCTCCCCTTGGTGAAGCATGAAGTGACCGAGCTCCCCCTCGATCGTCTCCCGCTTGGTGATCTTTGTCACCTCGTCTCCTTCGTGCGCGGTCTTGAGTACGTCCCAAATTTCCTTCGCACTCTTTAACCCTTGCACCTTATTATACTCCTCTCGACTTAGAGAGGCGAGGAGTATAGTGGTGGCTTGGGAGTTAAAGTGGTGAATTTGGGCCACTTCGTCCGAGTCGTAGTCTTCATCCCCTACGGATGGTACCTGTACACCAAACTCAACAACATTCCAAATGCTTGTGTGGAGTGAGGTTAGATGATGCCTCATTTTATCACTCCACATGTTATAATCTTCACCGTCAAAAACCGGTGGTTTGCCTAATGGAACGGAGAGCAAAGGAGTACGCTTTGAAATATGTGGGTAGCGTAGGGGAATCTTACTATACTTCTTGCGCTCACGACGCTTAGAAGTGATGGACGGCGCGTCGGAGCCGGAGGTCGATGGTGATGAAGAATCGGTCTCGTAGTAGACCACTTTCCTCATCCTCTTTTGCTTGTCGCCTCTCCGATGCGACTTGTGGGAAGAGGATTTCTTTTCCTTCCCCTTCCCTTTGTAGGAGGAGTCTTTCTTCTCCTTCCTCTTAATGCGGGACTCTTCCGATGAAGTCTCCTCGTGGCTTGTAGTGGGCTTGTCGCCGGTCTCCATCTCCTTCTTGGTGTGATCTCCCGACATCACTTCGAGCGGTTAGGCTCTAATGAAGCACCGGGCTCTGATACCAATTGAAAGTCGCCTAGAGGGGGGGTGAATAGGGCGAAACTAAAATTTAACAACTTATACACAACTACAAGCCGGGTTAGCGTTAGAAATAATAATGAGTCCGAGAGAGAGGGCGCAAAAACAAATCGCTAGCGAATAAAGAGTGAGACACGTGGATTTGTTTTACCGAGGTTCGGTTCTCTCAAACCTACTCCCCGTTGAGGAGGCCACAAAGGCCGGGTCTATCTCAACCCTTTCCCTCTCTCAAACGGTCCCTCGGACCGAGTGAGCTTCTCTTCTCAAATCAACCGGGAACAAAACTTCCCCGCAAGGACCACCACACAATTGGTGTCTCTTGCCTCGGTTACAATTGAGTGTTGATCACAAGAACAAATGAGAAAGAAAAGAAGCAATCCAAGCGCAAGAGCTCAAAAGAACACAACAAATCTCTCTCGCTAATCACTAAAGCCTTGTGTGGAATTGGGAGAGGATTTGATCACTTTGGTGTGTCTTGTATTGAATGCCTAGCTCTTGTAAGGTGTAGAAGTGTGAAAACTTGGATGACTTGAATGAGGGGTGGTTGGGGGTATTTATAGCCCCAACCACCAAACTAGCCGTTGGTGAAGCCTGCTGTCGCATGGCACACCGGACAGTCCAGTGTACACCGGACACTGTCCGGTGCGCCAGCCACGTCACCCGGCCGTTAGGGTTCGATCGTTGGAGCTCTGACTGGTGGGGTCACCTGGCTGTCCGGTGGTGCACCAGACATGTACTGTAGACTGTCCGGTGTGCCACCCGCGCGTGCTCTGCTCCTCTGCGCGCGCTGGCGCGCATTTAATGCTGTAGCAGGTGACAGTTGGCACAGACTAGCCGTTGCTCCGCCGTTACACCGGACAGTCCGGTGTACACCGGACATGTCCGGTGAATTATAACGGAGCGGATTCCCGAAGCTGGCGAGTTCAGAGTCGCTTCTCCTTGGAGCACCGGACACTGTCCGGTGTACACCGGACAGTCCGGTGAATTATAGTGGAGCGCCTCTGAGGTTTCCCGAAGGTGATGAGTTTGGCTTCAAGTCCCCTGGTGCACCGGACACTGTCCGGTGGTGCACTGGACAGTCCAGTGCGCCAGACCAGGGTGCCTTCAGTTGTCCCTTTGCTCTCTTTTATTGAACTCATTCTTGGTCTTTTTATTGGCTTGTTGTGATCCTTTGGCACCTGTAGAACTTATAAACTAGAGCAAACTAGTTAGTCCAATTATTTGTGTTGGGCGATTCAACCACCAAAATCAATTTAGGAAATAGGTGTAAGCCTAATTCCCTTTCACCACCTCAAGAGGAAGACATTGATCAAGGAGGAGATGAAGATGATCAAGACAAGGAAGATGATTAAGAAATTCAGGATCAAAGACCACCACACCCAAGAGTCCACCAAGCAATTCAAAGAGATCGCCCCGTAATCTCCATTCTTGGTGACATTCACAAGGGTGTAACCACTAGATCTCGAGTTGCTCATTTTTTGAACATTACTCTTTTGTGTCTTCTATTGAGCCATACAGGATAGAGGATGCACTAAGAGATCTGGACTAGGTGGCGGCAATGCAAGAGTAGCTCAATAACTTCATGAGGAATGAGGTATGGCACTTAGTTCCACGTCCTAACCAAAATGTTGTAGGTACCAAGTGGGTATTCCACAATAAACAAGATGAGCATGGTGTGGTGACTAGGAACAAAACCTGACTTGTTGCCAAGGGATATTCACAAATCGAAGGTTTGGATTTCGATGAAACATATGCACCAGTAGCTAGACTTGAGTCAATTCGTATATAACTTGCCTATGCTACTTACCATGGCTTTAAGTTGTATCAAATGGACGTGAAAAGTGCCTTCCTCAATGGCCCTATCAAGGAAGAGGTGTATGTTGAGCAACCTCCCGACTTTGAAGATAGTGAGTATCCTACACATGTTTATAAGCTCTTAAAGGCGCTTTATGGGCTCAAGCAAGCCCCAAGAGCATGATATGAATGCCTAAGAGACTTTCTTCTCACTAATGGCTTTAAAGTCGGTAAAGCTGACCGTACTCTCTTCACTAAAACAATTGCTAAAGACTTGTTTATATGCCAAATTTACGTTGCTGATATTATCTTTGGCTCTACTAACAAGTCATCTTATAAAGAGTTTAGTAGGATTATGATACAGAAATTCGAGATGTCAATGATGGGGGAGTTGAAATACTTCCTTGGATTTCAAATCAAGTAACTCCAAGAGGGCACCCTCATCTGCAAATACTCAAGAAGTTTGGGATGAAGAATGACAAACCCATCATGACACCCATGGGAACAAATGGGCATCTCGACCTCGACACATGAGGTAAGTCTGTAGATCAAAAGGTATACTGATCGATGATAGGATCTTTACTCTACTTATGTGCTTCACAGCCGGATATTATGCTTTTAGTATGCGTGTGTGCAAGGTTCCAGGCAAATCCTAAGAAAGTTCACCTTAGGGCCATAAAAAGAATCATGAGATATTTAGTTTACACTCCTAAGTTTGGGTTATGGTACCCTAAGGGATCTACCTTTGATCTAATTGGATCTTCCGATGCCGATTATGCCGGATGTAAGATTGATAGAAAGAGTACACCAGGGACTTGTCAGTTTCTGGGGAGATCCCTGGTGTCTTGGGCTTCAAAGAAACAAAACTCAGTAGCTCTATCCACCGCCGAAGCCAAGTATATTGCTGCAGGACATTGTTGTGCACAATTACTCTAGATGAGGCAAACCCTTAGGGACTATGGCCACAAGTTGAGCAAAGTCCCTCTTCTATGTGATAATGAGAGTGCAATCCGCATGGCGGATAATCCCGTTGAACACAGTCGCACTAAACACATAGACATACGATATCACTTTTTGAGAGATCACCAACAAAAGAGGATATCGAAATTGCTTATGTTAGCACTCACAACCAATTAGCCAATATCTTTACCAAGACCCTAGATGAAAAGACTTTTAGCAAGCTTAGGAATGAATTCAATATCCTCGATTCTCGGAACTTTGATTGAAATCTTGCACACATAGCTCATGTATATACCTTTGATCATATCTCTTTCATTTGGTACAAATGCATATTTCTTATTCTTCTTATGCCAAAACTAAGACTAATGTGCTTCCAAGTGTATTTCTATCCTTAGTCTTAGATTCAAAGGCAAATGGGGTATTCGGAAAGGCAAGGCTTCCACTACGACTCTGTCGGTATCATTTATCCTTTGCCCTCCTAATAAACTTTCATTCATATCCTTTTACAAAAGGGGGAAAGAGTAATAGGCCTCTAGTTCTCTTTGTTTTTTGCGCTTAATGTCAAAGGGGGAGAGAATAATATGCCCAAAGCAAAAGGACCGCACCACCACCCTATTTTCTAAAAACTTTTTCAAAAAAGGGGGAGAGATTATTTAAATTACAAAACCCTCTTGACAGCTAAGGGGAGAACTTCTTCAGGGGGAGCTTTAATTTAGCCAAAGGAAAAGCATTTGAAACAGGGGGGAATTTACAAAAACTGGAAAAATGCCTTTTGAAATCATATTCTTATACCATTGGCTATTTGCAAAAGAATTTGAAAAGACTTTTCCAAAAGATTTGCAAAAACAATCTAAGTGGTGCAAACATGGTCCAAAATGTTAAACTAGATCAAAGCAACCATATATGTTTAAAACTGCTTTCATTTAAAGTAACTTATGCACATCTGACAAATTCCAAACTAGTTACATTTCTACACTTTGTATTTGCTTTGGTTTGTGTTGGCATCAATCACCAAAAAGGGGGAGATTGAAAATGAAATAGCCTCAACATTTCCTATAATCGATTTTGGTGTTTGACGACCATCACAAACCATATGGACTAACTAGTTTGCCTAGTGTATGTTTTTCTCAGGTGCATAAAGTTCAACATAAACATACAAAGAAAAGACTTGAGGGAATACTACAAAGTTTGGAGCATACAAGATTTGGTACAGCCAGTGGCGCACCTGACACTGTCCGGTGCCTAGGCTGTAGCCCTCCGCGAACTGGCCGCTCTCGGGTTTTATCAGAGCTCATCAACTAAAATTCATCGGACTGTCTGGTGCACCACCGGACTGTCCGGTGAGACAATGGAGCAATGGTCAACTTCGCCAATGGTCGACTGTGTAATAGTCTGACCGTCAGAAGTCAGAAGACAGACTGCAACGTTAGGTTGCACCAAACTATCCGGTGCCGCAAGAGGACAAAGGACTTCAACGGTAAATAGCTCCAAACTCCAACGGTCGTTTGACGTGGCACTCACCGGACAGTGAAAAGTAGTGTGTCCGGTGCACCACCGGACTGTCCGGTGTGCCCATCGACAACAAAGTCAGTCAACAGCTAGAAAGTGGTTGCAGGCTATAAATACCCCCAACCACCACCATTCAAGCCATCCAAGCATTCCAACTTCCTCATTCAATACTAAAGCAAAAAAATAAGACTCCAAGACACAATCAAAGCATCAAATCCTCTCCAAGCTCCAAAATCAAATCAAGTGCTTAGTGACTTGAGAGAGGATGATTTGTGTTTCTTTTATTGCTTGGTTGCTTTCTTCTTCTCACTCTAATCTTTTCAAGTGCTTTGTAAAGCTAGCAAGAGACACCTAATTGTGTGTTGATCCTTCTAGGGTCTTAGTGACCCATGTGATTAAGAAGAAGCACTCAACCGGTCTAAGTGACCGATTGAGATAGAGAAAAGGGTTGGAATAGACCTGACCTTTGTGGCCTCTTCAACGGAGAGTTGGTTCCTTGGAACCGAACCTCAGGAAACAAATTACCGTGTTCATTTGTGTTGATCTTCATCACTCGATTTGTTTCTTTCCTCTCCTCTCTCTAAAGTTCCATTGCTCATATTGTTTTGAGCTTGCTCCCAAAGTTATCCATATTGATTGAGCAATTCATAGCAAGAGGAACTATCTTCCGCACTCTGAATTCAACATTATTTATTTCTAACCCTAATATCGGGTGAAGTACGTGTTCAAAGTTTATAATTTTTAGGTTTCTTCTATTCACTACCCTCTAGGCGACTTTCACCTCGTTAAGAAAAATATAGATGCATGGATAGCTGCGCTAAAGCAGAACATGAAGAGAGAAGAGAATAATAAGTCGCTTCTCTCATAGTCCCATGTCATTGACTTGCTAGCATTCAATCTTTGTTCTCTGCAAAACTGCTGCGTCAGTTCGTGGCTGGAAATAGGACCAACAAATACATCGGCTGCTTACCACAAATTGCCATGCATGTCGCATGATTCCTTCACACACTCAAATGATCACTGCGACTGAATCATCGTTAGCTACTTAGCTTGTTTTTATATTATATACACACGTGTTGCCCTGTCATGACGCTGACATAACTGTGATTTAGTATTGTCCATTTGGTTTGAGGGACTAAAGATTAGTATGTCCATTTTAGTCTAGTTTAATCTCTAATTTGCTAAATGGTAAAATTAAAATAGGGACTAAATTGTTTTATCTTTTAGTCTCTAAAGGGTGACTAAAAAGAATTAAACCATATTATTTCTATTTTTACACTCCTTTATTTCAGTTGCACTAATGGCGAGATAATACTAAGAGTTATTTTGGTCCTCTTATGATTCATTTAATGTATTCTGAATATTTTTAGTTTTAGAACCAAACAAAGTATAGATTAAACTTTAGTCTTTAAAATCTTTTAACTAAACTTTAGTCTCTAGACTGAAGGATCAAATGGGCCCTTAGTCTTGTTTGTTAATTAAGGTACATGAAAATTCAGTGCATGGTATACCATTACCACCGGGGCCATTTCTTAACTAGCCTTTTAGGTTTCCAAAGGGTGCTTCTTTGTGTGTGGAGCCTGTGGCTTGTCTTTTTAAAATGCACGAAACGGTGCCACCTAATACCAGATGCGCTCGAAAAGCTATGATCAGCAGACCATCTATATGGCCACCGTGTAAAGTATATTTTGCAGTATTTATATAATAGAGTTTGAAATATGAGATAGAGATAAGTAAGCTACTAGAGATAGCCTAATACAGAACATGACTAAAACATGACCGGTTTGCAAATCGTTAACACCTTAGTTTTTTCTTTTGTCAAAATGTTATTATTTTTTCTATATGTTTCTACGAGTTTGAGGTTGTTAGCAATAGACAACAGTATATCGTGTAAAGTAGAAGATTTGTAATAATATTATTTGTAGAGTAGTGTTTGAAATAGAGGATATAATAGAAGATATGATAGGATAGCTCCTGGAGATAGACTGAGGTGATGAATTGATCTTTGTCATAGCTCTAGGGTTTAAAACCCTGATCGTGAACCCCTGTTTTCGGGTTGGTTTTCTGTTCCCGAACCAAAAACCGGGTTCTCGTCCAATTTAACCAAATTTTAAATTTAAAATCAGAAAATATGATAAAAATAGATGTTTTTATAAGTATTCTGATATATCATATATTTAATTTTATTTTTAAAAAAATAGTCTTCGTTTTTTCAGTAAAAGACAAATATTTGTATCGAAAAATACGAGATCTCGGCCGAGAAATCCGAATTTCATAAGTCTATATATTGCAAACAACGAATTTCGACCGAAAGATCCGAGAAAAGAACATTTCTCAGTGGAAAACAACGAAAACCAGCCTGGAAACAACATTTCTCGGCCAGCAAATTCGGAAACCATTTTCATTAAATTTGCCAGAAAATTAGAAAATCAACGGTAATTAGCGAGAAATTAGTAAAAAAAAAGGATGGTTAACCATGCATAGCACTTTTGAATCCCAGTCAAATTCCCAAGGATTTTCTTAAACTACTTTCTGCAAAATTTACAAATCCAACCAGCTGAAAAAAAGAAAGAATACTTATAAAACATAGGTACTAATAATGTATAGAAGAAGAGGAATATGCCTTAATCCTCCAACCAGGAGACAAAAAAACACCTCAGCGCCAAATAAAAATGGCATTTCGGTCCCGCACCCTCCGACTATAAATTCCACCCCTCTTCCAAGCTTCAGAGTTTACCGGTTACAAACCCACACGAATTGCCGCCACCACCCCACACGACATCCTACAACCCCAGCCTCAGACCACTGGTGGACGAGGCCACCGGCCGGCCAGCTTCTCCGGCCACCGCCGTCCACCGTGTAAAACTTGCACTGACGAAGCCTACCTTCTTATCCGGCGGCGGGGCCATGGGGTTCTCGCTGTACCCCACCAAGTCGTCGACGCGCACGCCGTGGAGCACCAGCTTCTTCCGCCACAAGTTCCCGGCCGCCGCGGTGTCCTTCTGATCAGGCTAGCTCCGGCCGCCCGGCGATCGACCTCGCTCCGCGCTTCAAGAAGAGGTGGAGGAGCGTACATACAGTACAGACACGTACGTGAGTGTGCGCGTACAATTGGCAGCTTCTTTTTTTTGGGTTCGTGCTAGTGCTTGGCGCATGGACCCCTCTCGTAGCCTGATCAGCAGCTCCGCGGTACCATTCCCGGCTGCCGGCGATGGCGGCGGACAGCGACAGGTGTTTCTCTTTGGCGGCGGATTCGTTGGAGGTCAGTCCCAGACCCCAGTCAGTAATCGTGACGGGTATCTGAAGCGCGCGAGCGCTACCTATTGAGCTATTTAATTCTTGGAATGGAATGGATGCGTGCGTGCGTGCGTTGATCATGTTCTCTCTCCCCGTATGCAGGAGCGCCGCCGTTGGTGGGTGGTGCGGCGGACGGGCGGCGGAAGCGGCCGTTCCAGCTGACGGCGCACGATGAGCTGCAGCTGCAGCTCCAGCTCCAGCTGGACGAGCTGTGCGGCCTGGAGGACTACGAGCTCCATGGGCCGCAGCAGGAGCGGACAACGAAGCGGCGGCTGACGGCGGAGCAGGTGCGGGAGCTGGAGCTGAGCTTCGAGGAGGAGAAGCGGAAGCTGGAGCCCGAGCGGAAGAGCGAGCTGGCGCGGAGGCTCGGGATCGCGCCGCGCCAGGTGGCCGTGTGGTTCCAGAACCGCCGCGCGCGGTGGAGGAGCAAGCAGCTGGAGCAGGACTTCGACCGCCTCAGGGCCGCGCACGACGACCTCCTCGCCGGCCGCGACGCGCTCCTCGCCGATAACGATCGTCTCCGCTCACAGGTGCGAGGTGATTCTAAAAGTATTAGGGGATGCACTCATGCACGCATAGATTGGTTAATTAAATATGGAAAAAAATATAAAGATTGGTTAATTAAATATGGCAATCGAACCTGTAGATTTAGGGGGTGTTTGAATGCACTAAAACTAATAGTTAGTGGCTAAAATTAGTTGAGACATCCAAACAACCTAGCTAATAGTTCAGCTATTAGCTATTTTTGGTAAATTAGTTATTAGTTAGGTAGCTATTTGTTAGCTAGCTAATTTTACTAACAATTTTTAGCTAACTAACTATTAGTTCTAGTGCATTCAAACACCCTCTTATTTGATTGATTGAAAAAGGAAATTGACTAGGAGTAGATGTATATGCATCTTTATGGATGCTTTTTCTAAAAGTATGAACTTCGGGCGTTCCTAAACCTGCCACGCCGCAAGTATATTCTCCTGGTGATGGATGTAGTACGGCCGTGTAGACTTAGAGTAGGCCTAGCATTTAGGCCGGGGTATCGAGTACTAGTTTCATTATATTATTATTAATAAAAGGAAATGAACAGAACTGCATGCAGACTGCGCGATGATAATAACAATTGGATCAAGGTCAACCTCGATCTAATCGTAATCAAGAAGTTGGGTCCAACATTGATTATGTTTCGGTGCCCAGGTCAAGAGAAATGTAATCTTGCATACTACGAGGATTCTGTGTAATCATACGCATCGCCATTCGTACCAGGTGATCACGTTAACTGAGAAACTGCAAGCGAATGTTAGCTACTAGATGCTACTGGGATTCGAGGAAGAGAAGATCAGAGAAGAGAGTAGCCTGCGGGAAGAGAGAATGTCAGGAAGGTGGCGATAGATGTATTCTTTTACCCAAATTCTTCTTTTCCCTGATTATTACAGACTCGTTGTACTTATACTACACTGGGACGCAGCCCACACTCATTTGGCCCACTCGCCTAAAGCTAGAACTCATTTGGCACACTCTGGCCCATGAACACGCTTGTTCGGACGACACATACGACTGAACGCGCCTTTTCTTCTCCCGCGTCTGCAGTATCAGTAGCTTCACTCACCAGACTGCTAACATTCCCCACCGCTTGAAATGCGGCTTGCCCCCAAGCCGCTGATAGTGTAGACAATGATTGATGACTCTACTTCAGCTTTCAGGTGTTAGCACTGATTACCCCATAGTTTGGGTGAGTGAGAGACGAGGGCAGTACTGATGCTGGCCTTACAGGAGAAACTCAGCAGCCTTGAGTTGTTGGTTGGGTACCTTTAGAAGCTATGTCTCCCGATCTGAGAAGATGACCTGGTGTGAAATGAGCAAAGATTGTGTGAGTAATACTGAACTGGTGCCCTTTTGTCAAGACCGTAGCCAATATCATCAACAGCACTGGCCTTCTCGTTAGCCAAGAGCAGGCTATTGACACTCGTGAGCCATGAGTTGCAAATCAAGAGAAGGTTAGCACCGTCTTGACCACCATTTTCTTTAGATGAACAAAAAGAATGCTCCACGGCTAAATCACTCAAGTCTGCTCCTGCAATGATATTCTTTTCAAGATCAACCAGAAGCATGACATCCTTTTCTTTAGCACGACTTGAATATTGCAGGATGGGTCCATTCACGGCCAGTGATTTAATCCACCACACCCAAGCTGCATAACAGTAAAAAGATGGCCATGGCATAGGTCTGACTTGAACACCATCACCGAGGAGCACCGACTGCACATGTGGTGGCCATGGTTGCTTGTACGACACGACATCCCACCCACACTCGGATGGATACCAGATGTTGCACTGTGTAATCGTGTCCGTGTCCTGTATGGTAAACTGCATAGGTGGCGGCCATGGTGGCTTTATATGCACTAGATCCAAAGCAAAAAAATAATAATTCTCAGACACTTTCGAAACAGCATGTGTGGCATTGGTTGCAGAACAGAACCAAACAATCGCATCATCAATTGAGGTTGCATTGGTGAGATTAGCAGTGAAAAACCTTGGCCGGATATGGTCCACAATATTCTGGGATACGACGATGACTGAGTGAAACTCATTGCTGACAGCAAAGAGGCCATCACCCAAGTTGTCAGCTACCAGCACAAACCCCTTTCCAACAGTGTAGTAGCCACAGGCAACGTTGATGTGCTGGAAGAGGATGTTCTCTTTCACCTGATTAAAACTCCAAAGATAAGGCTGCAACTTTGCTGCAAATGTGGTTGGACCAACCAATTGCCCCTGGTAAACTTTCTCGACTGTTTCAGCAGCCACACTGACCTTTAGGATGGCATCACTAGAGAAACTTGATTCAACATCATACTCAGAAGCGCGCCATTGGGGCAAACGTCCATCAGCAGCTGAAAATGTCTTTGCATATGGAAGCATGTGTGATAAACTTGATGTCGGGGTCCTATCCAGGTACTCCGGGTTGTAAGGGACCAGCATGGGATGGAACTGGCCGAGCGAGTGCTTGATGGCGAGGCCGGTGGCCCTGTTGATGAGCGTGAACACGGGTGCGAAGTACACCGCGCGTGGACGCTGGACCTCCTCCCTGGACTTCGCTGGGTGGTCGAGCTCGTTGCCGTCGACGAGCGTGTCGACGAGGACCAGGACGATGGCGAGGTCGGAGGGGTCTTCAGGGTTGGAGCAGTCGATCGCGTCTCCAAGGAATTCACATACCGCCTCAGCCTCCACCTCGTTGATAACGCCATCCCTTGGTTCCTGCTCGACCTCGCCTGCCATGGTTAGCACCTGGCGTTGGTGGTAGTCGACGAGCTCCAGCGCAGTGGTCCTGCTGGCGGCCTCACGGGTGGGTCCTTCAATCGCATCGGTGATGCGAGCTGCCTCGCTGTACTCCAGTAACGCGAGCACCTCGGCGATCTCATTGCGGTTTGGCTCGTCGTAGCGGTCGTAGAAGACGGGAGGATGCGACGCTCGGCTCACCACATCGCGGTACGGTTCCTCGACAAGGGAAAGAGGAGGCAATGGCCTCACCGCGTCACAGTACGGTTCGTGCACCTCCTCAGCTTGCGGCTGCGGTAGCCTGGCGAAGTGCTGGTCGAATCGAGCATCAACCGCGTCGAACCTCCTGCAGATCTCATGGAGTAGGAACTGAGTAGGAGAGATCTCAGCAGGGAGTTCGATCCGGCGTTCGGCGCCCTCACAGCGACCCTGGATCTTCTCTGTGAGCCTCGCCTCCCTTAGATGCATTTCCTCGAGCACCTTGCAAGTGGCCGAGTTGCTGGTGGCTGAGGCATCCGTGGCGGCGGAAGCCGAGTGAGCCGCGTCGCCGCGCGCGTCCTCGTGCAACACGTCGGGTTCCTCGATACGCTCGTCGTCGGGGTTGGCGAGGGAATCAACCTCGGTGGTGGTGTTGGTGACGGTGAGCAGCGGGTCGAGCGCGGCGGAGGGGGTGGTGTCGTCTTCCTCGACGCAGCCGGTGCTAGTGTTGGTGAAGATGCAGTCGACGACGCCCGAGTCGTCATCGAAGAAGGAGAAATTGCGGCCGCGTGTGGCTTGCTCGCTACCACGGCCAGCCAGTGCCTCGGTCAAGCGCCCCTCCATCTGCGCCATTGCGTCGAGAAGACGTTGCATCGCCACATCCATGGAGAAGGTAGATCGAACAGGATTGTAACTAGTCTGATACCAAATGTTAGCTACTAGATGCTACTGGGATTCGAGGAAGAGAAGATCAGAGAAGAGAGTAGCCTGCGGGAAGAGAGAATGTCAGGAAGGTGGCGATAGATGTATTCTTTTACCCAAATTCTTCTTTTCCCTGATTATTACAGACTCGTTGTACTTATACTACACTGGGACGCAGCCCACACTCATTTGGCCCACTCGCCTAAAGCTAGAACTCATTTGGCACACTCTGGCCCATGAACACGCTTGTTCGGACGACACATACGACTGAACGCGCCTTTTCTTCTCCCGCGTCTGCAGTATCAGTAGCTTCACTCACCAGACTGCTAACAGCGAAGGAGTCGTCGGCGGCGGCGGCAGAACCTGGAGAGCAGACAGTTGCCGCTCAAGCGACAGCCTATGCTGTCTTGGAAGGAGACAAGCTCCGCTCCGGCAGCGCTGCAGCGCCGGCGGCGGCAGGGACCAACGACAGCCCGGAGTCGTACTTCGCCGGGGCGCGCTCGCCACCGTCGTCGCCAGAGGACGACGACCGCGCCTTCTTCTTCCCCCCGGACGCCCTGCTCAACAACTGGGCATGGGTATGGAACGATCGGCAGTACTAGGGGATGCACGCATACGGCTAGGAGCCTAGCGTAGTTCTGTTGATTTATGCCCTGGCACTAGTATTAGTAGTATGATAGTGCAAAGTTGACTTAATTTGTGATGTTCTGGTGTCAGATTACGAGCCTAATTAAACAGGTGTTTGGTTCAAGCTTGGCAATCATTCACTCCGGCATTTTCTCAACTGCTCAAGGTGCTCGTCCATTCAGACACCAGTAACTTTGGCAAATTAAATCTACAATTTTAAATAACCTATAATTTGGATCGAGGAGAGACTGTCTTTTCTGTATATCGCTTGCGGAGTTTCGGATGGTCAAAGTTGGGCCGGTTATATAACTGAATAACTAGGCTTGTCTGATGATTCTCAAGAGGTATAGAAGACCTGAACCTTTTCTTTGGCCCACGCACGAAGGGCCACCAAAAACCTCTACAGCATCTCACTCGTGAAAACAAATATCTGCATTGCAACGACACAAAACAAAAGTCCGTATATGCTTCTTAACCATACTAACTCACAAGAAGTGAAGTGTTCATTTACTTGACTGGAATTTATTTTTGAACTAATTTGCTGGTTCTAAATGTCATATATATCACCCTTGATCAAACGAACATGGTTCTTAAAGTGTATTAAATTACCTGTTGGTTCTGTACTTGCTTCCTTGTTAGATACGGATGTTCAATGTCTTCATTATCATCCAGAAGATGTTCTATTTCATCCCTGACCTGGTAAGAGATACCATAAATAAATACATAATGGATCCCAGTACAGCAGCATATGAAATATTACCAGGATTCTCACAAGCA
Organism: Zea luxurians; assembly: GCA_029449295.1. Classification (NCBI taxonomy): domain Eukaryota; kingdom Viridiplantae; phylum Streptophyta; class Magnoliopsida; order Poales; family Poaceae; genus Zea; species Zea luxurians. The sequence goes on from JAOPSE010000034.1 coordinate 4,572,119, forward strand.
CAACGGAAACACTTAGCAGCTCACTAAAATATGATGTGAACAATAAGCTCAAGAGAGAACCAAAGAGAACCCCACAGTTTAACTCCAAAAACGAAATTCCAATGGCTTATTTCTATTTGTCTTCCTGCACCTAAAATTAATTGCGCCTCTTTTTCTAATCCATATGGATACACAACTGTAAGCTGCTTACATCACGCAGTTCTTTTTGCATGAGCATCAGGATAGATAAGATCAGAACAAACAGTCAAGCTGGATTCATTTGTGACTCTACACACAAAGTAACTAGAAGTCTAAACCTATAACAATTTACAACATGAGGCGATCTAAGCAGCACAGTCATAAACAGACAGTATACATGTTGTTTTGAAGAACCCAATCATATCTCCATTTCTGCAAATAGAATACACTGTTGTAAACTAATTAATTAGGATTATCTTAGTAATATAATCAAAGAGCATCTTGATCTACGAAATTGACATGGGACAATAAGAAACAACCATGGTTATAAACTGTTCAGTTTCATGTGGATTGAGCAATTAAGGCATTAAGCACACAGAGGGTCTTTCTTAATGATACTTTTTGCACACGGGCAAGCAAAAGAGTAAGATGACTCTTAAGGTTCCGCACTCGCTCAAGGTTCCTTGTGCTCATATTCAAATGCCCAAGCTAGACAATCCTGAATAGACCTTGCCTTTATGAATCCATATTGATTCTGATGAACTAGATTGATAATCACACGTTGCAATCAGTTGGCGAGAAGTTTTGTCAGCACTTTTACACTTGTGTTAAGGAGGGAGATTGGCCTGTAGTCTCCAACTGAAGCAGGTGAGCTGTTTTTGGGATGAGAGTCACATAGGAGCCATTGATACTTTGCATGCAAATTAAACCCTCATAGAACTTGTCACATAGCTCATAGAATTCTGAAGCAATCACTGACCAACATTTCTTAACAAAATCTGTGTTAAATCCATCCGGGCCTGGCGATTTGTTTGTTGGCAGGTTTTTGATGACCAGATCAATCTCTTGATGAGAGAAAGGTACCTCAAGTTCTGATAGGTAATCTATCGGTTGAATCAAAGAGGATAAATTAAAGACCATAGCCGTTTGTTGAGATGCACCCAATCTATCCTTGAAGATTTGGAAAAGCACATATGCTTTTATCACATGAGAAATGGCAACATTGTCGTTGGTATCCTTTAATGACGAAATGAGGTTATGGCGATGTTTGACAGTGGCATTTGCATGAATTTTTTTTGTTCCAGCATCACCCAAGGTGGCCCATTTGATTTGGCCTCTTTGTTTCTAGTAAATTCGCTGTTTAGACAGCAAGTCTTGCAAATGTTGAACAAGGATATCTTTAAAGTTCCATTCTTGGATCGTTAAATCTCTGCTCTCCTCAATGAAGTCTAGTAGCTGAATAACCATTTTGACTTTGTCGATCACCTTTGCTAGGTTTGGGAGGGATTTTTGCCAACCTTGAATCGCTTTCCTTGCCCTCTTGAGCTTAGCCATGAGCCTTTTCGCAGGATCTGGCTGAAACAAGGGTTGAGCCCAAGAGTCTTGGAAGACTGTATGAAAGTCTTCATGTTGGAGCCATAAATTCTCAAACCTGAAAATGGGCGGCTTTGGGACGTTAATTTGGACATTGATAATCCAAGGGACGTGATCCGAGGCTCCCCTTGCTAGGGAGTGAGCAGAAGTAGCAGGGAATTCGGTAGACCAAGCCTGCGAGACAAAGCACCAGTCAAGCTTTTCTAGTAAAGGATGGCATTGCATATTTGACCATGTGTAAGCTTGTCCCTTGAGGGGAATTTCTTGAATGCCTAGTTGACTGATTGCCAAATTAAAGTTCAACATTCTATGAGTGTTTCCCCCTGATTTGTTGTAGTTTTCAGTTGATCTAATCATATTGAAGTTGAAGAAAAATCTAAAGCTTATCATCATCAATCTCAAGGTTAGAGAACCAAGAGAGAAAGGGCTCTCGACCCTAGGGGGGACATGGGGCGTAAATGTTGGTGAGCCACCAAACCTGATTTGTCAATTTTGTGCGGAATAAGATCGTATGCCCGAACGAATTCTGTTCTATCACCTCAGCATCAAAATGAGAACCTTTCCAAATTGTTATAAAACCCCCAAATGCACCAATAGAAGGTCCAAAAGCAAACTTATCTAGAGATCTGTTGCAGAAATAGTGAATATAGGAGTCTTCAAAGGAATCTTTCTTTGTCTCCTGAATACACAGAATGTCACAATTGGTTTCCATAATGCTATTCGGCAAAGAGTTCCATTTGGTGTCAGAATTAATTCCTCGGATGTTATGTGATAGAATTTTCAAGCTCCGATGCATATTTTGATGAGAGTTATCCATAATGAAACAATAATCATTGTGCTAAAAAACATGGATATGCATAACATATTCCAATAGTTTTCCATAAAGTAGAAAGCCCTTAGACAGATATATCTAGAAAACCATAAAAGTTTCAGAGGTTGCATAAAAAATTCCACATTAAAACCATACAGGTAGATGTCCAAAGAGGCCAAAATAATAACAAGCGACATAGAAATCCAAACATCATAAGTTTCATGCCAGCAACCAAAGAGTCATAGACTCTTCCATAGTTCGTTGTGACTGAAAGGGAAATATGCCCTTGGGCCATTTCTATTATTGTTTTGGTGATTAGATGTCCAACACATTGTGTGGAACTCATATGTGCTAAGTTGGTGAAAAGTGCACATCGAAGAACAAGGTTTGTGTCTAGACTTAGTAAATTATTTTTGAATGCTAACATGTTTATCTAAGTGCTAGAAACAGTGCCAAGATAAGAAGGAAAGAATTGGAGAAGATATGGCTCAGGACAGCCAAAACCAGCACCAGTCTGGCAAACCGGACTGTCCGGTGGTGCACCGGACAGTGTCCGGTGCCCCAGACTGGTCCAGTGGTGAACTGGCCGCTCTCGGAAATCGGTGGGGCGACGTGGCTAAAAATCACCAGACTGTCCGGTGGTGCATCGGACTATCCGGTGAGTCTTCAGCGCCCGCGCCCAAGTACATCAGCGACGAACTCGTCGCTCTCGAGAAAAGAAGAGAGCGCCACGGCTAAAAATCACCGGACTGTCTGGTGGTGCACCGGACTGTCCGGTGAGTCAGAGCCGCCTGAGCCAATGGTCGCCAGCGCAATCAGCGGGCGACGTGTGGCCCGCGCCAACAATTGGTTGGGCACGCCGGACTGTCCGGTGTGCACCGGACAGTGTCCGGTGCGCCAACCAGTCCCGAGGCCCAACGGTCGGCTGCGCATGGTATGGAAGGAAATCGTGCACCGGACTGCTACAATAGTTGTCCTTTGGTGCACCGGGTGCACCACTCGACAGAAGGCAGGATTTGCCTTCCAAGTTGATCTCCAACAGCTCCTAGCTGCCTTGGGGCTATAAAAGGGACCCCTAGGCGCATGGAACAAACAACCAAGCATTCACTAAGCATACTAAGACTCCAATACTCCGCCTCCACATATTTGATCGATTGTGTTAGTGATTTGAGCTCCGTTTGAGTTGAGAACTCTCTGTGCTGTGTTTCGAGTTCAAGTCTTGGCTTGTGTGCGTGTGTGTGCTGCGGATTCGAGTCTTGCGTACATTGCTTTCCCTCCCTTACTCGTGTGCTTCTTTGTGATCTATATTGTAAGGGCAAGAGGCTCCAACTTGTAGAGATTCCTCGCAAACGGGAGAAGAACACTAAACAAAAAGAATGTGGTATTCAAGTTGATCATTGGATCACTTGAAAGGGGTTGAGTGCAACCTTTGTCCATTGGGACGCCACAACGTGGAAGTAGGCAAGTGTTATACTTGGCCGAACCACGGGATAAAACACCGTGTCTCTTGTGTTGTTTTTTCTCTGTGATTGTTTTGTTCGCAAGAGCTCACTTCATAGCAACTTGATTAACTTGTACTAACACTTTTATAATCAAGTTTGTGGCTATTTAGTGTTTGACTTTACAGGATCACCTATTCACCCCCTCTAGGTGCTCTCAATTGGTATCAGAGCCATACTCTTCATCTAAGGGACTAACCGTCCGAAGAGATGGATCCTAAGGGTAAGGGGATGGTGGTCAATGATAAGGAAAAGGAATCTCTCTTCAACGAGCCAAGAGACGACAAGCCCACTGACTCAGGCTCGAGTCATAAGAAGAGAGACGGAAAGAAGAAGAGGTGCATCAAGAAGATCATATACTATGACAGCGACGCCTCCTCTTCTTCACCAAGGGACGACGACAATGACTCTTCGTTGAAAAAGAAAACGGTCAATCAAAACTACTCTTTTGACTATTCTCGCATGCCATACAATTCAAATGCGCATTTACTATCAATTCCTCTTGGAAAACCTCCACACTTTGATGGAGAGGACTATTCAATTTGGAGCCATAAAATGTGTAGCCATCTATTTTCTCTCCATCCTAGTATTTGGGAAATTGTAGAGAATGGGATGCATTTTGATAGTACTGATAACCCTGTGGTTATAAATGAACAAATTCATAAAAAATGCCCAAGCCACTACTGTTCTGCTAGCATCTCTTTGCAGGGATGAATACAATAAGGTGAGCGGCTTGGACAACGCCAAACAAATATGGGACACCCTCAAGATATCTCATGAGGGAAATGATGCCACCATGATTACCAAAATGGAACTGATGGAAGGCGAGCTGGGAAGGTTCACGATGATCAGGGAAGAGGAGCCAACCCAAACCTACAACAGGCTCAAAACCCTGGTCAACAAAATCCGAAGCTACGGAAGCACAAGATGGACGGATCATGATGTCGTCCGACTCATGCTCAGGTCATTTACAGTTATTGATCCCTATCTTGTCAACCTTATTCGTGAAAACCCTAGGTACACCAAGATGACGCCCGAGGAAATCCTTGGAAAATTCGTAAGCGGGCGCATGCTGGTGAAGGAGGCACGATACGTGGATGATGCCTTGAACGGTCCACTCCCCGTCTACGAGCCGCGGCCCGTTGCTCTCAAAGCAACAAGCAGCAGGGAGGTGCTACCAAGCAAGGTAGCACAAGTGGAGGTTGCTGGGCTCAACAAGGACGAAATGGCGCTCATCATCAAGCGCTTCAAAACCACCTTGAAAGGATGTAAGGAATACCCCAACAAGAATAAAACAAGGGGAAAGCGCTCCTGCTTCAAATGCGGTAAGACTGGTCATTTCATAGCTCAATGCCCCGATAATGATAATGACCAGGGACAAGAAAAGCATAGGAAGAAGGAGAAGAAAAAGAACTACAGGAAGGCGAAGGGCGAGGAGCACCTTGGAAAGGAATGGGATTCTGACTGCTCTTCATCCGACTCCGACGATGAAGGACTGGCTGCCTCTGCCTTTGATAAATCTTCACTCTTCCCTAACGAATGCCATACGTGCCTTATGGCTAAGGAAAAGAAGGTATGCATTCGGGACACTCCCAAGTATACTTCTTCTAGTGATGAAGAGTCATCTGATGATGAAGTAGACTATACTGATTTGTTTAAGGGATTAGATAGAAATAAAGTAGACAAAATAAATGAACTAATTGATGCTCTTAATGAAAAGGATAGATTGCTAGAAAAGCAAGAAGACATTTTGTATGAGGAGCATGATAAATTTGTTAGTGTTCAAAAATCTCTTGCTTTAGAAATTAAAAGAAATGAAATGCTATCCTTTGAGTTATCTACTTGTCATGAATCTATCTCTAGTTTAAAGAATTTAAATGATGAATTAAAAGCTAAGCTAGAGGAAGTAAATACAACTAGTTCAAGTGTAGAGCATGTGGTTATTTGTGATAGATGTAAAGACATTGATCTTGATAAACATGTTACTACTATTGTTAATTTAAACAGTGAGGTTGCAAGTCTTAATGCTCAACTTAAGACTTGCAAAGATGATTTTGAGAAACTAAAATTTGCTAGGGATGCCTACACTATTGGTAGACACCCCTCAATTAAAGATGGACTTAGTTTTTGAAAGGAAACCAAGAACCTAAAAAGCCAAAAGACTTCCGTTCTCAACAAGGAGAAAGGGAAGGCCCCTATGGCTAGTAGTTCTCAAAAGAACCATGCATATATTTATGATAGGAAATTCACTAGGCATGCTTATAATAATAGATGCTATGATCGTACTGTTTTTCATGATGCTACATTTAATTCTCATGCCATGTTTGCATCTAGCTCCGCTTTTGTTCATGGTAGAAGTAGGCCTAGGAGAAATTATGTTCCTTCTCATGTACCTAGGAAAGTTTGCAATGGATCTACTACTGTTTATCATGCTTGCAATGCTTCTTTTGTGCTTTTATGCAAAAATACAAAAGTAGTTGCTAGGAAGTTAGGATCCAAATGCAAGGGAGACAAAACTTGCATATGGGTTCCAAAAACTGTTGTGACTAACCTTGTAGGACCCAACAAGAGTTGGGTACCTAAGACCCAAGCTTAAATTCCATGCAGATTTATGCATCCGGGGGCTCAAGCTAGATTATCAACATCGGATGCACAAACCACATGATGGGGGAGAAGAAGATGTTCACCTCCTACGTCAAGAACAAGGATTCCCAGGATACGATCATCTTTGGAGATGGGAACCAAGGCAAGGTCAAAGGGCTGGGAAAGATAGCCATCACATCCGAGCATTCTATCTCTAATGTGTTTTTAGTTGAATCACTTGGGTATAATTTATTGTCTGTGAGTCAATTATGTAACATGGGTTATAATTGTTTATTCACAAATATTGATGTTTCTGTCTTTAGAAGGAGTGATGGTTCATTAGCTTTTAAGGGTGTATTAGACGACAAGCTCTATTTAGTTGATTTTTCGAAAGAGAATGCCAATCTAGATGCATGCTTAATCGCTAAGACTAATATGGGCTGGCTTTGGCATCGCCGTCTAGCACATGTTGGGATGAAAAACCTTCATAAACTTCTAAAGGGAGAACATGTGTTAGGACTAACGGATGTCTTCTTTGAGAAAGATAGACCTTGTGCAGCATGCTAAGCAGGGAAACAAGTGGGAAGCACTCATCACAATAAGAATGTGATGACAACATCAATGTTGGGACCACGCTTCGTCGCCGAAGGTCCTGCAGAAAGAAACAGCTTCGGCTGAAGCTGCTTGTACGTGACGCCGAAGGCATCATTCATGAAGTTTCGGTATTATAACATATCCGAAGATGAAGGGTCGAACCGACTTAAAGATGGAATGACCTTTTAGCTCATATGGGTCTGAGTCATTGTTGTAAACTTTTATGAGGGGCATGATTGTAATTCTTTATAGGCTGTGTCCTGTGCCTATAAATAGTGAACAGTATTCCTTTGCTGTTCACGCATTCCTGTAATTGCAATCAGATCACTCGGAAATTGTCATTTGTCAAGACAGAGGTATAAATGTATTTAAATATTGTGTTCAAACATCTAAGATTCACAAAATGTATAAATGATGTCATTTATTTTCAATTTACTTATCTTTAATACTTTATACCCTGCGTTATCTCGTATTACTTTTAAGAGTTTAATTACGAAAGTAGTACCTTCGTAATTCCATCATTAACCTTCGTCCGAAGTTCACTAAATCCTTGGGGAAATAATGCTTCAGCGGACGAAGGACATCGATATTTAACATTTTATGTTGCCTTGTTCTTAATTCATAGCATTTGAGAACAAGTCCCCAACATTGGCGCCCACCTCCGGTCAACACACTTCCACTTTTTTGAGCTAATGGCTTCGTTCAACGATCAAGCTGGAGCTGCTTCGGCCCCGAAGCTGGTACTCCTGATAACAGGCGGTTCATGCTCAGAGCCAGCCAACAAGAAGTAGAAGAAGGAAGCACAGAGAAGGGTACAGCACGTCGGGGTGCAAGGACCCTTCATCAAGTCAAGATGGTCTCACATTCCAATTACCTTCTCCCAAGAGGATCTTCAACTCAAGGATTACCCACACAATGATGCTATGGTTATCTCTTGTGTGATCAAAGGATTTCTGGTCCATAATGTTTTGGTCGATACAGGCAGCGCAGCTGATATCATATTTGCTAAAGCTTTCAGACAAATGCAAGAGCCCGAAGACAAGATCCATGATGCTACGCACCCTCTTTGTGGCTTCGGAGGACGGCAAATTGTAGCACTTGGGAAGATCACCATGCCAGTAACCTTCGGATTTGTTAACAATACAAGGATTGAGCAAATTGTGTTTGACATTGTTGACATGGAGTATCCTTACAATGCTATCATTGGTCGTGGTACTCTCAATGCCTTTGAAGCAATTCTTCATCCAGCTTACCTTTGCATGAAGATACCTTCGGACCAAGGGCCCATCGCTATTCATGGAAGTCAGGAAGCTGCCAGAAGGGCCGAAGGAAATTGGACAGATTCAAAAGCGATCCATAACATAGATGGAGCTGAAGCTTGTGAGCAGTACAAATTCAGAAGGGAAAAAGCTGCTTCGGCTGATCAGCCGAAACCCATGCTCTTATGTGAGGACATAGCAGAGCAAAAGGTGCTATTGGGATCTCAATTGTCCGAAGAACAGGAGAAAACCTTGATCCGGTTTTTGTTCAACAATAAAGATGTTTTTGCTTGGTCAGCTAATGATCTTTGCGAGGTTAACAGGGATGTTATTGAGCACTCGCTCAATGTTGACCCATCTTTCAGACCCAGAAAGCAGAGACTTCGGAAGATGTCTGATGACAAGGCTGAAGGTGCTCGGAATGAAGTGAAAAGACTTCTCAGTGCTGGAGTTATTGGAGAGGTAAAATACCCAGAATGGTTGGCTAGCACTGTTATGGTGAAGAAGGCCAATGGTAAATGGAGAATGTGTATCGATTTTACTGATCTCAATAAGGCCTGTCCAAAGGACGAGTTTCCATTGCCAAGGATAGATTCCTTGGTTGATGCAGCAGCTTCTTCAGAGCTTATGAGTCTGCTGGACTGTTATTCAGGCTATCATCAAATCTGGATGAAGAAGGAGGATGAACCGAAGACCAGCTTCATAACCCCTAGTGGAACATATTGTTACCTTCGGATGCCTGAGGGGCTTAAGAATGCTGGAGGAAGCTTCAGCAGAATGACAGCGAAGGTTCTCCATTCTCAGATAGGCAGGAATGTGCTAACTTATGTTGATGATATCATTGTAAAAAGCACGAAGCAAGATAATCACATTGCTGATCTGCAGGAGACCTTCGCTAATTTTAGACAGGCTGGTTTAAAGCTAAAGCTAGAAAAATGTGTCTTCGGAGTGAAGAAGGGGAAATTTCTTGGTTGCCTAGTTTCAACAAAAGAAATTGAGGCTAATCCAAACAAAATCGAAGCTATCTTTCGAATGGAACCACCAAGTACAAAGAAAGGGGCTCAAAGATTGACAGGAAGACTGGCATCTCTCAACAGATTCATATCCAGATCAGCAGAGAGAAATTTGCCATTTTTCGAAGTGCTGAAGTCAGCCGAAGTTTTTCAGTGGGGACCAGTCCAACAGAAAGCCTTCGAAGAGCTGAAGCAGTATTTAATAGATCTAACAACACTAACTCCACCAACGCCAGGGGCTCCTTTGTTATTATATGTGGCAGCTTCGCACTCAGCGGTAAGTGCAGCACTTGTTCAGGAGAAGCTTGAAGGCCAAGTCAAAAAGCAGGCCCCAATATACTTTGTGTCCAAAGTTCTTAGTTTATCAAAGAAAAATTATACAGAATTGGAGAAGGTATTGTATGCTGTTTTGATGGCTTCCAGGAAACTTCGGCATTATTTTCAAGCTTACAACATAATTGTTCCTTCTTCACAACCTTTGAAGGATATTATAAGAAACCGAGAAGCTACTGGAAGAATTGGAAAATGGGCTGCAGAGCTCAATGAATTTTGTATTGATTATGTCCATAGATCTTCGATTCAGTCCCAAGCGTTGGCAGACTTCATTGCTGACTGGACGCCAGGGGCTCAGGAAGAAGAAATGAATAAAGATGTCGAAGCATGGACAGTGTTCTGCGATGGGTCTTGGGGAACCTTCGGAGCAGGAGCAGCTGCTGTGTTGGTTTCACCTTCCAAAGTTAGAACTTGTTATGCGACAAGACTTGATTTCAGTTGCACAAATAATATTGCTGAGTATGAAGCTCTGCTCTTGGGTCTTCGGAAATTAAAGGTAATGGGAATCAGAAGGGCTATTCTTAAAACTGACTCCCAAGTTATTTCTGGTCATATTGACAAGAGCTATAAAGCAAGAGATCCGAAGCTTGAAAAATATCTAGATACAGTCCGAAGGATTGAGGCTTCCTTTGAAGGATTCTCTGTCAAAAATATTCCTCGCGGAGAAAATGAATATGCTGATCTATTGGCCAAGTCAGCGGCACAGGGGCTGCCTTTACCTTCGGATGTATTTTTTGAAACAATAAAAGCACCTTCGGTTGAGCTTCTTGAAAGAGTGGTCCTCAATATATCCCCTGTCTATAGTGAAGATTGGAGAACTGAAATTATCTCTTTCCTTCGGGGTAATTTTCTTTCAGATGACGAAGCTTACAACAGAAGGATAGAAGCAAGAGCTCGACCATATGTTATTATAGAAGGGGAATTATACAAGCGTGGGGTCTGTTCCCCGTTGCTCAAGTGTTTGTCCAGAGCCGAAGGTATAGAATTGATGAAGGAAATACATGCAGGCCTGTGTGGATCTCATATCGGATCTAGGCCTTTGTTGGGAAAAGTTTTTCGCCAAGGATTTTATTGGCCAAAAGCAGCTTCGGATGCAGCGGAACTAGTGTAAAAGTGCGAAGGTTGTCAGAAATGTGCAAGAGATCAAAAGCAACCTTCGTCTCTAACCCAGTTAATACAACCCACTTGGCCGTTACAAAGGTGGGGCCTTGATTTGTTAGGTCCGCTTCCACCAGCACAAGGAGATTTAAGATATGTTGTAGTGGTAGTGGAATATTTTTCTAAGTGGATTGAGGCAAAGCCTTTAGCCACAATAACTTCGGTTACCGTCCAAAAGTTTTTCTGGCAAAACATTGTTTGTCGCTTCGGAGTGCCGAAGGCCATTACTGTGGACAATGGAACGCAGTTTGACTCCGAAGTTTTCAAAGAGTTTTGTGACCAAATTGGCACGAAGATCCATTTTGCGTTAGTTCGGCATCCAGAATCAAATGGACTAGTCGAAAGAGCCAATGGGATCATAATGATAGGAATAATGAAGTCAATCTTCAATCAGCCCAGGGGAAAGTGGCCAGAAGAATTAATCAAAGTGGTGTGGAGCCATAACACAACAGCGTCAAGATCAACAGGCTTTACGCCATTTAAACTATTGTTCGGTGACGAAGCAATAACACCGGAAGAAGCCAAAGCAGGATCTATAAGAACAATAGCTTCGACAGAAGGCGAAGATGAAGCTGATTGCTCTGTGGAAAAGGATGCTATAGAGGGGATCAGGCTTCAGGCTGTGGAAAACATTAATAAATACCAAGCCGAAACAATAAAATGGCGTGACAGAAAGGTTCGGTTGAAGAACATTAAGCCAGGACATTTGGTGCTTCGGAGAGTGGCCAACCCAGACACAGTAGGCAAACTACAGCTGAAGTGGGAAGGCCCTTTCTTGGTAGTATCTTCGTCAAGACCCGGTTCCTACAGATTAAAGGATATGGACGGCAACGACATCCCTAGATCGTGGAACGCGGATGAGCTTCGGCGATATTATGTTTAGCTTGATGTAATTTTTTCAATTCCTTTTTCCTGGCACCCTTTTCCTTTCCAAAGGGGGAGAAAGGTTTTTAATGGGGCCATAACATGTAATTTTCCTTATTTCAATTCTATAAGAATGATATCCCCCAAAAATGTAAATGTAAATGCAAAGGAAAAAGAAAAGAAAACAGGGAAAAGCTCAAAAGTCGTTCCTAAGGGAATGCAGAGCTTACAGCGAAAAGTCAACGCTGATTCCGCCGAAAGTAAAAGGCGAAGAAGCTCCTAAGGGAGGCTTACAGCGAAAAATAAATGCTGATTCCGCTGAAAGTAAAAGGCGAAGAAGCTCCCAAGGGAGGCTTACAGCGAAAAGTCAACGCTGATACACCGAAAAGTAAACGGTGAAGCCGAAAAGTAAACGGCAAAAAGATTTGAATCGTTCCTAACGGGATGAAAGGGCTGTGATCATGATTTTTGAACATGTGTCTCAATATTCATTTGCACAATACATTCCATCATGTCATTTGCATTCATAAACATTTATTTAGACATCTATAGAATCATCATCATACCACACAAAAAAGACAGGTGCTTTGGCAATGAGAAAAGACTTCGAAGGAAAATTTTTTATGCTTCGTTGTGTACGAAAAGAAGGGAAGGTGTTTTTCGCCTTCGGCTCAAAAGAGGAGTTTCGTCCACAGCAAAGCAGATTGGATGAAGATAACGGAAACAAAATATATTACAAGAATTTTTGCAGGAAAGTATGGTGAAGCAACTATCAAGCTTCAGGATAGATTTCGTCAAAACTTCAGCTTCCTCATACTTCAGCTTCGTCACCTGCCATTTTTCGCCCCCCATTTACCCAGATCTGGGTCATGAATCTATTTCCAATGCTTCGGGCCAGGCTTGGGATATCTATCAGATCTGACGCTGATAAGCTGAAGTTTGGTCTATTCACAATATTTCCATGCGTACAGCCGGCCTTTAGAAAAGCGGCAGCTGTGCCCCGAGAAGCTACCATGGCGCAGAAGTCGGCGTGCCCACCAATAACTTCGTCAAGAGCATCAACCTCGCCTTCAATATATTCTAATGTGCTAGGCAGGTTTGTAGCCGAAGGTGTAAATTTTTCAGAGCTGGCTCCGATAGAATGAAACACATCCTTCAGCCGCTGCACGCATCGGCTGCCGAAGCTTAGGCATTTCTCTTGGAGTTCTTTCAAGGATGTTTGCAGATTTGAATTTTTATCCATCTCAGTCTTAAGACTTGTTTCAAGGTGTTTCTTTTCCTGCTCAAATTTTTCTGATTGTTTAAGCAATTCATTCTTTAAGCTATCATTCTCGGCTTGGACTTCAGCCAAGGAGCCTTCCATAGACTGAATAACAAAGTCCTTCTTTTCCAATGCACCTTCGTGCTCTTTAGCCATGATTTCAAAATCTTGGATGGCGAAGTCCTTCTTTTTCAGAGTAGCTTCGTAATTTTCAACTTTTTCTTCCAAATCTTTGATGATAATCTTGTTCTTCTCCTCTTCGAGATCTTGTTGCATTTTTAGAACCTTACTTAATAGTATACTCTGACAAAACAGTCTTCATTAGAAAACGACCTAAAAAATTAATAATAATAATAAAATGGTAATAATGTTTTTACCTTAAAATTAGCATAAAGCAAGCTTCCAGCGATATGGTGTCGCTGGTAGCGGCAGAGGTCCGCTTCTAGCTTCGGCAGGCCAATGCTTTTCGAGAGGGTTTTAATAATTTTAGCCTCGCTGCGGTTTCGAAGACATCTCAGTTTCCCTTCGTTAACTCCACCAAATAGCATAGCCCCAGGCTTATATCCACAGGATACAGCATATTTTTTAAGCTCTTCCTTTTCAGCATCTGTTAATTCTTGTCCAAGTAAATCTTGAAATTTAAAATCTCCTTCTTCCAAAACGTCTTCAACTTGCTTTTTCTCCTTTTCAGTAGCTGCGCTTGCCGCGACCGCAGCAGCTTCTTCTTCAGCCATCTTCAGGAGTATATTATCAATAACTTCAAGTGTGTCTTCCAGGTTCGGATCTTCTGTAGCCCCGGCTTCGGCCCCGGCAGTTTCGGCTCCGCCGGTCTCAGCTTCGGGGGTTTCCACTCTGGTGGCTTCAGCTGCGGCACCTTTAGCGGTTTCGGCGGTCTTGGCAACAACAATTTTTGATACCGATGTCGGTGACGGTGTCCCATGGATCACATCTGTCACTTGAATGATTCTTCGTTTTTTCGGCTTCGCAGGACTTTCTACTGCCGAAGTCTCTTTGTCCTTCTGAAAAAACTTTGTCAGTTCCGGTGCCAGCGGACTTAGCTTCACAGGCAAAGATTCAGTCATTACCTTCAAAATTTCTTCCACTTCGGCAGCAGAAGGTGCCACAGACACTTCTTCATCTCGGGCCAATATCTCTGGTTCTGGAGATGCTGGCTTCGGAGATGCAGGCTTCGGAGACGCAGCTTTTCTCTTTCTTGGAGCAATTACTTTCGGCTCAAGTTTTTCTCTCTTCTTTTCTGGTTGATCTTCGTCGTCTTTAGTTAAAACGCTGGCCACTCGTTTTCTTTTTTGCCCTTCGGCACCCTTGTCTAGCCGCTCGTAGTCAGGGTATTCAAAACCTATAGCATCAAGCACTCTATTTAGCCTTCGTTTCGGCCAGGTGCCGAAGGCTGCTGTCATCAATTGATCTTCTTTTTTAGAATAATTTCCAAGAATTTCAGTACTCATTACTTCAATTGTTTCAAACCATTTTTGGCAGGGTTCTTTAAAGTATTTCTTGAACTTGTAATGGTAGGGCAGGCGGACAAGTTCTCCTTCTTTCTTCTCTTTTTTGAGCTTCGGCATAGCCCATTCCTTCATAGTTGGAAATATTTTGAACGACAGAAATTCCTGCACAAGATCTCTAGTGCCAATGTGCTCAGCAATAATCCTGAATTCAGCCAACGAGATTTGAGTTGGACCTTCTGGTGTCATATTGCAGTGGGGTCTGGTCTCTCCGAATATCAATTCAAGCGGGCTCTGTACTAGCTTCTCCTTGTCATCGTCAACTTTGATGTAGAACCATTCTGACTTCCAGCCCACCGGCCACTTGCTTCGATAGCTGATTACAGGAAACTTCGTAGTCTTCCGATAGGCAAAATTATAACAACCAAAATTTTCATGTAACCCATCTTTTCTGGCCTTAGTTTGATAATGTAGCTCGTGTACCCGGCAGAAACCTTCGGCAAATGGCTCCACCCCCTGACTTCGGAGAGCCCAAATATAAACACTAAGCCTAACAATAGCATTAGGAGTTAATTGATGAAAATAGATACCAAACTTTTTTAGCACATCGGCAATCATCCTATTCAAAGGAAATCTCAAACCAGCTTTGAGGAAACTCTTGAAAATCACTATTTCATCCTTCTCTGGCTTCGGGGTAGTTTCCTCTCCTCCGAAGCGAATCAGCTTCTTTTCATCTTCGCTAAAGTAGCCCGATTTCACCATCTTCGGGAAATCAGCCTTGGAGATTGTTGACTTTCCGAAGTCCAGGTGGCTAGGCTTGCTTGGTATTGCGATAGTGTGATCATCTTCAGAATCAGTCTCTTCAATACCTGCTTGATCTGCTTCGGCAGCAGGGGCGATCTCTGATGTCACCAATCCACTTCGCCTCATCGCTTCCGAGATAGGGATAGTTTCCGCAGCTTCGGCTTCGTCTCCTTCGCGCTCAGCCCTAGCAGTAGAGCGCACTCTGGCCATTTGATTTTGAGTATCTTGAAAATTGCTCAGAAATTAATAACCTCTTTCCCGAAGCCCTTCTTCTGACAAAGCAGACGCCAAACTAGAGCTTCGTTCGAATGTGAAAGTCAAGCTTCGGCTATGGTTAAAAATTTTGGCAGCAAAACAGTGCAGTAGCAATGAATGCTGTGGTAACTTCACACCTACCCGTCTGTTTATATAGTCTTGCAGGAAGGAAGGTGAATCGTCAGGATTTTTACACCAAGCAAACGATTGCTCGCACCCGCTGAACGGTGGACCGCAAAAACCAGAATAGTGAACCCGCATGGTGGAATCACTACACGCTCGAAAATTGTATCGTTTCTCGACAACGAGCTCAGGGAAGGTGTTTTTCGGACCTTCGGCTTCCTGAAGCCTAAGAGACTTTTTTCACGGATCAAGCTCGTTACGAAAAACGATCTAGCACCGTGAAGGGGCTACTGTTGGGACCACGCTTCGTCGCCGAAGGTCCTGCAGAAAGAAACAGCTTCAGCTGAAGCTGCTTGTACGTGACGCCGAAGGCATCATTCATGAAGTTTCGGTATTATAACATATCCGAAGATGAAGGGTCGAACCGACTTAAAGATGGAATGACCTTTTAGCTCATATGGGTCTGAGTCATTGTTGTAAACTTTTATGAGGGGCATGATTGTAATTCTTCACAGGCTGTGTCCTGTGCCTATAAATAGTGAACAATATTCCTTTGCTGTTCACGCATTCCTGTAATTGCAATCAGATCACTCGGAAGTTGTCATTTGTCAAGGCAGAGGTATAAATGTATTTAAATATTGTGTTCAAACATCTAAGATTCACAAAATGTATAAATGATGTCATTTATTTTCAATTTACTTATCTTTAATACTTTATACCCTGTGTTATCTCGTATTACTTTTAAGAGTTTAATTACGAAAGTAGTACCTTCGTAATTCCATCATTAACCTTCGTCCGAAGTTCATTAAATCCTTGGGGAAATAATGCTTCAGCGGACGAAGGACATCGATATTTAACATTTTATGTTGCCTTGTTCTTAATTCATAGCATTTGAGAACAAGTCCCCAACAATCAAGACCACTGGAACTTCTTCACATGGATCTCTTCGAACCCGTTGCCTACCTCAGCATCAGGGGAAGTAAGTATGGTCTTGTAATAGTTGATGACTTTTCTCGCTTCACATGGGTATTCTTTTTGCAGGACAAATCAGAAACCCAAGGGACCCTAAAGCGCTTCTTAAGGAGAGCTCAAAATGAGTTTGAGCTAAAGGTGAAAAAGATAAGAAGCGATAATGGGTCCAAGTTCAAAAATCTTCAAGTTGAAGAGTTTCTTGAGGAGGAAGGCATCAAGCACGAGTTCTTTGCTCCCTACACACCACAACAAAATGGTGTGGTAGAGAGGAAGAACAGGACGCTAATCGACATGGCGAGAATGATGCTTGGAGAGTACAAGACGTCTAATCGGTTTTGGTCGGAAGCTATGAACACAGCCTGCCATGCCATAAACCGGCTATATCTGCATCGTCTCCTCAAGAAGACCTCCTATGAACTCCTTACTGGTAACAAACCCAATGTGTCTTCTTTTCGTGTATTTGGGAGCAAATGCTACATTCTAGTGAAGAAAGGTAGACATTCTAAATATGCTCCCAAGGCAGTAGAAGGGTTTTTACTATGGTATGACTCAAATACAAAGGCGTATAGGGTCTTCAACAAATCATCAGGATTAGTTGAAGTCTCTAGTGACGTTGTATTTGATGAGACTAATGACTCCAAGAGAGCAAGTTGATCTTGATGATATAGATGAAGATGAAGTTCCGACGGCCGCAATGCGCACGATGGCGATAGGTGATGTGCGACCACAAGAACTGCAGAAACAAGATCAACCTTCTTCCTCGACACTGGTGCATCCCCCAACTCAAGACGATGCACAGGTACCTCAAGAAGAGGGGCAGGATCAAGGGGGAGCACAGGAAGAACATGTTATGGAGGAAGAAGCACCATAGGCCCTTCCAACCCAAGTCCAAGCGATGATCCAAAGACATCACCCCGTCGATCAGATTCTAGGTGACATCAGCAAGGGAGGAACTACTCGCTCACGACTAGCTAAATTTTGTGAGCATTACTCGTTTGTCTCTTCTATTGAACCTTTCAGGGTAGAAGACGCCTTGCAGGATCCGGACTGGGTGTTGGCCATGCAGGAAGAGATCAACAACTTCAAAAGGAATGAAGTCTGGAGCCTGGTGCCTCGTCCAAAACAAAACATTGTGGGAACCAAGTGGGTGTTCCGCAATAAGCAAGACGAGCATGGGGTGGTGACAAGAAACAAGGCTCGACTTGTGGCAAAAGGTTATGCCCAAGTCGCAGGTTTGGATTTCGAGGAGACTTTTGCTCCTATGGCTTGGTTAGAGTCAATTCGAATTTTATTAGCCTATGCCGCTCACCACTCCTTTAGGCTATTCCAAATAAACGTAAATAGTGCTTTCCTCAATGGGCTAATCAAGGAGGAGGTATATGTGGAACAACCCCCTGGCTTTGAGGATGACAGGTATCTCGACCATGTATATAAGCTCTTTAAGGCACTCTATGGACTTAAGCAAGCCCCAAGAGCATGGTATGAATGCCTTAGAGATTTTTTAATTGCTAATGCTTTCAAGGTTGGGAAAGCTGATCCCACTTTTTTCATAAAGACATGTAATGGTGATCTTTTTGTTTGCCAAATTTATGTTGATGACATAATATTTGGTTCTACTAACCAAAAGTCTTGTGAGGAGTTTAGCAGGGTGATGATGCAAAAGTTCGAGATGTCGATGATGGGCGAGTTGATCTACTTCCTTGGATTCCAAGTGAAGCAACTCAAGGACGGCACCTTCATCTCCCAAACTAAGTACACTCAAGATCTTCTAAAAAGGTTTGGAATGAAGGATGCTAAGCCCGCGAAGATACCAATGGCAACTGATGGACATCTTGACCTCAACAAAGGAGGTAAGTTCGTTGATCAAAAGGCATACCGGTCAATGATAGGTTCATTACTTTATTTTGTGCTAGTAGACCGGACATTATGCTTAGTGTATGCATGTGTGCTAGATTTCAATCCGACCCCAAGGAGTGTCACCTTGTGGCCGTTAAGTGAATTCTTAGGTATTTAGTTTCTACGCCTTGCTTCGGGATCTGGTATCCAAAGGGGTCACCTTTGACTTAATTGGATACTCAGACTCCGACTATGCCAGATGCAAGGTTGATAGGAAGAGTACATTAGGGACATGACAATTTCTAGGAAGGTCCCTGGTGTCCTAGAGTTCCAAGAATCAAACATCCGTTGCCCTACCCACCGCTGAGGCCGAGTACGTTGCCACAGGATAGTGTTGCGCGTAACTGCTTTGGATGAGGCAAACCCTTCGGGACTTTGGCTACAATCTGAGCAAAGTCCCACTCGTATGTGACAATGGGAGTCCAATCCGCTTGGCGGATAATCCTATTGAACATAGACGCACTAAGCACATAGACATCCGGCATCACTTCCTGAGAGACCACCAGCAAAAGGGAGATATCGACATTTATCATATTAGCACCGAGAACCAGCTAGCCGATATCTTCACCAAGCCTTTGGATGAGAAAACTTTTTGCAGGTTGCGTAGTGATCTAAATGTCTTAGATTCGTGTAACTTGGATCGATCTATAGCATACATGTGGTCCATGCCTTTGATCATGTTACTTTGAGCATTTACATCATTTATTGTTCATTTGTGGTGCTCAAGTTATACAAGTCATCCCCGGACCTCACAAGTCCGTATGCAAATGATGCACATGTTTAGGGGGAGATGAGCTACAACTTGACTCCTTTGAGACTAACTTGTTTGGTTAAGTACACTTGAAGCAGTCTCGAAGGACCATTGAAAGGAAAACTGAACTTGGACGACGAAAAGACTTCCACTGCACTCTGGTATAAGTGTATTTAATTTCAAGTTCATATTAATGCTCTCATTGCCTTTTTGCTCTTATTTGACATTTTGGTGAGGCAATGGGGTTAAAGGGCCAAAAGTTATCCCGTTTTGGTGCTTAATGCCAAAGGAGGAGAAATTAAGGCCAAAGCAACTGGATCAGCCAACCACTTGTGAATTTCAAAAATAGTAGAGTTGAAATTTGTATATTGTCCAAACTCCTCTTATTTGCAAAATTTGGTCTCTTATGGGGGAGAATTTTGATAATGGGAAAAGGGGGGGTTTTGGCACTTGATCAATTTTTGGAATATCTGTGACACCCCAGTGTCACTCAGGGTTTTTCTTTCAAAAGCCAAACCAAGAGCCATCATTTTATGTGAACCAAAGTAAGCATGAGCATCAAAATAACTTAAGTAATAATGAAGTCACCAAGTAGATACTTAAAAGTGTCATAATCAAAGCAAATAAGTCCCTTAAAAGATCAGATTATACAACCCTAGTTTAAAAATCCTAAATGAGCCTCATGAGCAAAGATTCAAAAAGTAAGGAAAAGGGAGTGAAAAAGTTTAAAATTTTGAGTTGAGCCAATTATAAAAATTGAAGTATATTTAATGGGCAACAAGAAAGGTTGAGAAAGCTTAGCCAAAATAGCCCAAATAAAACCCCAAATCAAGCTTTCCATGTGTGGACTTAATAAGAATTCTGAATTTCAGATTTCTGAAAATCAGACCTTGATCCAAAGATCAGGGATGTTCACCTTGATCCCTAACTCGAATCCTAATGGCCCCATTGACAAAAATGTGCCTAACTAACCCCTCTGTCGTGTGCCAGAAGATGGCATTGGGACGCGAGCCCTAGACACGACTAAACCTTGGATTTGCCTCGGATTTGCGCAGGGAGACAGACCAGATTTCCTGGCTCCATATCTCTGCAACCAGTAGGCAAAATCCTATGGCCACCACACAAGAATGGTAGCTTGTAGGGAGGGGAAGAGGTTTTGTGCATTGACCAAGGCGAGAGCAGGCTCGGATGAGCGACTACACGCGCCAGAACTTGGGCAGAACGCGTGCTCCCACGTGTTCGACCCTGGCCGGCGTGCCAGAGCTCGCCCAACCCGCGCGCGCGCGCTCCCCGGCGACCAGTCGCGTCCGCCGCGCGCCCTCGCCCTCGGCCGTGCCCGCCCGCGCCTATAAAGCCTCCCCAGGCGCGCCTCACTTCGCCCCGCACTCACCCTCTTCGGCCAGCCGCTTTCCTTAGCTCCGGCGAGCTTGATTTCCGTCCGCCATTGCCGCCCGCGCTTCGGCCACCGTGGCCAGCCCACCCCAGCCGTCCTCAAGCCAAGCCAGTGCTTCGGCCAGCTCCACCAGTAGCCAGTGAAGCTCGCCAAGCCCTCGGACCCGGCCGGACTTCACCGGAGGCCCGAGATCGACTTCGCCGGACTTCGGTCTTCCGCCGCCGCGCGTGGACCGAGCTATCCGGTGAGTCTCCGCCCAATTCCTCTCGCTCATGTCTTCTCTGGCATCCCGTGGACCTCCCTAACCCATTTGATTGGACTACCTCGCCGTGACCAGGCCGGTCTCCTCGCCGCCGACGAGTATCCCCGCCTGCGCGCATGGACCGACCGACTCCGGCCATCTCCGACGGCGTTCCGCACACCGTTGTGATCCCCAGGACCTCCCCTTCATCCTCGACCACTTCACCGGAACAGTCTCGCCGCCGGTAAGCCCCTCCGCCCTTTTCCCCGCCGCGGCTACTGTTTAAGCTAAACTAAGGACCTCGGGTTAGGAGGTGAAGAACCCGAGGGGTTTTCTGTAATGACAGAGACCCTGGTGAATAGTAGCCTGAGGACTAATTCGCGAGGAAAAACTTAGAAAACCGCCAGGGACCCCAGTGCAAAGTAGCTTTTCTTTTAAATCGATTCTGATATTCTTTTAAATAACCAGAGAACTTGTAAAATTCATAACTTGATGAATTCTTACTCAAAAAATGTCAAACCAATTTTGCTAGCCTCTGTATATTACAATCTATCATTTAAAAATAGTAAACCCTATGCTTTCTGTTCGAACTTTTAGAGTTTAAAATTAAAAACAGAAACCCCCTAAACCTTATTTAATCAAGGAAAATTTGTTTTTCTTCTGTACTAGACTTAAGAAAATTTGTGGGCATTCAGACCTCCTTTAGACACTGATTAAAAATAGTAGGAACCCCAGCATTATAAACTATGATGTAGTTCCTCATTTAATGATGTTTTGTCCAAAACTTAGAGAAAATCAGAAAGGTATTAGAAATTAATAAACAGTGACTAATATTATTTTTCCTAGTTTACTTATGTAACAGAGAACCTAGGAAAAATACAGAGACTATTAATTTAGACCAGTTTTAAATTAAAATGAATTGTCTAGCCTAAATAAGACTGGAAATCAATTATTAAAGAGGCAAAACTATAACCAAAATGCTTAACAAAAATCCAGTGAACTTATAACCACCAGAGCCCCACTGCAAAAATATAGAGCACCTCAGTCCAACTTTTTGAGTAAGAGAAATAAATCCAAGGTGATAATAAGGCATTTTCTAACTAAATCATGAACAACCTCAAATATTGTGATAATGAGCAACCAAAAATCAACTAAGCCCATGATGAGGTAGACTACCAGAGAAAAATGCAAACCCAAGAAAAAGAAGCAAACTCATACCAATTGCTAATGATTTAAGAGAAAGGCCATTTAATCTAAATAATGCACCCCACCCCTTCCCTTAAGCAAAAAGATGCCAAACTTCAGAATGATTGCTCTTGCACAAAACAATAACTAAGAAAAATGAGAACTCTGTTGTTTGATATTTTTCAATTATAGTGGTAGTAGAAAGCACCCATTTGGCTAGGAACTTGAGAAAACCATAGAAAAATAATTAAAAGGTATTAATGACTAGAAATTTGTGTCAAGTCATGTTATAACACCTAAAAGCCAGCAAAAATAAGTTCTGAAGAATTACCCACTCTTAAATCATAGTTGTAGTTCAAAGCACCCTTTTTACCTTAGAATTTGGTAATTTTGTGCAGAGAAAACTATTCACTTTCTGATCCCCAAGTTTTAAGGAAGAGAAACACACACCAGTAGCAAGCCACTGTAATTTTTACAGAATTTTTAGAATTTTATAAAAGCAACTTGTAGTTCAAACCTACTCCTAAACATTAAAGAGAATAAAGAAAAAGGAAAGAGGAAATAAACCCCACCTCAATAAGTCTAACTTGAAGTACTTATCATTACCCCTAAGACTTAAAAAGAATTCAGTGGAACCCCTGAAAGTAAAACCTACTACTTGCCTTAGCTAAAGTTTAACTTAATTTACCAAATATACCACCCAAGGGTCTTGCATAAGTAAAGTTAACTTTGTTAACTCAAGAAAGATCATACCCCTTTTAAGTTGTGATTTCTAAAAACACATATCATATCATGCATATATCTTACACATTGCATTCATTAGATTGTAATCTTGCCGACGCAGAGTACGTGCTCATCCCCGAGCAAGGACCTGTCCAAGAGGAGGACCAGGAGCAGGCTTCAGAGACTGCTATTGAGGATCTCCCCGCAGCCCCAGCAATTGAAGGCAAGCCCCGGTCTTATGCATAACCATGTTATTATATGCTACTTTACTACACTTAATGCTTGTAGGATTGTAATGTGCACTTAAGTGTAGGAGTTGCTTGAAACCTCTAGATGCATGAACTTAGGACTCCTTTTTGAGATGAATACTAGTATGCTAGGTCGAGTAGCTGCTTGCTAATCAGGATCTCGGTAGAAGTCGAGTGATTTTTCTAGCACTCGCGCGAGGTCAGGAATTGATTGTATTCATCTTGATAATGGGATATATGTATTGGTCTATGGACTTGGATCCAGGGAGGATGCCTTGTCCATGAGACGGAAAAATGAATTAAGGATTAATGTGTGGATACCTGAGTCAAGCTTTTGAACGTACTAAACACATGCCGGGAAAAATGGTAACCGGTAAACCTAGTACCTGAGTGAAGCCGGGCGCGGACTTTATCCCTCATGCGACCTGAGACTGGTTCTCCCATGCTAGCTATGGTGGGTACAAGTGCGGCCACTGCACGGCGGCAGTCGGGGTCAGTGGAGCATTGTATGCCAAGGCGGTGAGGCCTGGACGCGAACGAGGAATCGATGGGGACGGTTGTCATGTGCAGGGTCGGAGTACCCTGACATGCCGTGTGTTTAGGTTTACCTTGCAAGGTTAAAACTCGATTCGAATCGTCTGCTTCTCGCAGCTAATGAGACTGCTTGATTCCTTGTACTGCATCGAGTAAGAAGTGAAATGTGGTTATATGAGATAACTTGTTGTTTGAACTAAATGATTGTTACCATGTATGCTTAGAAGGAGCAAATCTAGCTAGGCTAATGATGATAAAATATGAAAAGCTAAAAATTGATTATAGTAACAGCTAGTGCTTTTGGCAAACCAAACCCCTCAGCCAAACAGCTGCATAGTCTAGAGGTAGAGGAGTAGACTCCTCACACCGGGTAAGTCTAGCTGAGTATTAGTATACTCAGCCTTGCTTGTGGCACCATTTTTGCAGGTACCATGCAGGATTTGGTTGATGGTGTGACTTGGCCAACCACCCTGCCACCGGGTTGGACGGTCGAGTGGGATGTTGCTCCGGCAGGAGAGGAGCCTGAGGAGTAGTGGGCTAGGCCTTGCCCATTTCCTCATTACCGACGACATCGATTATCCGCTGCACTTTACGTTATGAACTTTATTTGCTACTCCAGAACTCCGATTTATGTAATAATCCAGTACTTAATTTGAGGTTTCCTGTTTTATTGTATTTCTTCTGTGACTCACCTTCGAGTGAGATTGTGGAATTTGATCCTGGTTAAGTGGCTCTATCAGACTAGATCTGAAGGACTGACGGGTTATTCCGATTTAAGTGTGTCACGGCCCTTGAGGCATGACTTAGGCACTTAGGCTGGAATAATTCGGGTGGTTCTGCCACAGCTGGTATCGGAGCAAATTCCACCACAGAGAAGAACAATAAACCATGAATACCAATTTTCAAAATCTAAAATTTGCTTAGAAACTATTATAGATCGTCAGGACTAGACCGCTAGACCTAGGACGAAAGGCCTTAGGCATAGAGGGAAATAGGTGGCTAATTAATTAGGCCCCGTGGGCCAATACCTATATGTTAGGATGCCCTAAAAAGGCACCCTATTTTCTTTTTGAGAGGCAACGTTTCTTCCAGCATGCATGCATTATAAAACATAAAGAGGAATTAAAATTTGAGCTGACCCCTTTTTTTTAAAACCATTCGGGCTCTCTTTTTCTTTTTCCTTCCACCATGATCTTTATCTTTGATTCCCTTCCGCAGATGAATTCACCCACCCCCGCTAGTGGAGGAGACTCTCGTTTCAGTTCTGACTTCCTTTCTCGTGATGGCTTTCCATCCATCTTGTGGGAAGTGCTTAACTCCGCCGGTTACCCTACGCCCCCTTTGTACACGGTGCAGTTGTATGAGGAGCATCGGGTACCTCGTTGTCGGGTCTGGCTGACTTTGGAGGCTCATCCCCTTCAGCCGGGTTGGCGTTCTCTTGACTCTGAGACGATCGGACTCAGGACGGACGACACCGTTGAGGCAGCAGCCATGAAGGCTCTGACAACTTTCTGTGGCTACCATCCCCTGGAGATGGTGATGCACCCCTTGGGACTCTTCCCTGCTGAGAGGAAGGATGATCCCATGTGGTGTAACCGCGTGAGCCATGTGAAGGATGTGTGGGCCATGTATCCTGACTTGGTTGGGAGGGTCACTGTTCAGTGCATGAGTGCGCTGTACCGCCTTCAGGCCCTTCAGAGCGATGCTATGACACTTCTTGCTAACACCGCTCGGACTGCCAAGCTCACTCTCGACAGTCGGGAAGATTTTGTGGTCGACCTTTCCACAGAGTTGGTGGAAAAGGATCTGCAGGTGGAGAGGCTGAACCAGCGTATCGCTACCCTGGAGCAGCAAGTGGAGATCCGAGACAACACCATTGATGTCTTGGAGAACCAACTTCACGATGTGCAGAGGGAACTCGAGGAAGCAAATGACCACCTGGACATGCACCACCTGGAGATGGAGGCCAATGAAGCAGGAAGCGAGGGAGAAGAGGCTCCCGAGGAGCTAGGACCAGCCCCTGGTGCCAATGGGACTACCTCCGCGATGCCCCCTTCACCCGTATCCAGTGTCGCTTCCACCGCTCAGGGTTAAGC
The DNA here is from genome assembly GCA_029449295.1 of Zea luxurians. NCBI lineage: Eukaryota > Viridiplantae > Streptophyta > Magnoliopsida > Poales > Poaceae > Zea > Zea luxurians. The sequence goes on from JAOPSE010000034.1 coordinate 4,597,729, forward strand.
AGTCACTGCGACATTTTAGGTGGATAGAAACCTATGCGAGCTTAGTAGTATCATATTTTGGACTAGGCTTGTGGGTACTTTCCCCTGATTAATGTAATCCTGTAAACTTTTGGAATCTGTGGGATCCTTGTCACCATGTTATCTTCATTTCGAACCTGATATTATGATTATGGCATTCTATTTCTTCTATATGAAATGATATCTTGCCGTTCGAAATTGTGAGTTGGGATAACAATGGCGACAATCTCTGTTTTCAGATGGCAGCTAGGCAGCGTCGCGGGCAGAACGAGCAGGTTCCCCCGCCACCTCCTCCAGCTCCCACAGTGCAGGAGCTGATGGCCCAGCAGAATGAGATTCTGCGACAGCTCTTGCAGCGCCAGCCCCACCCCCAGCAGCATGGTGGAGGCCAGCCTCAGCGACCTCCGGCTATGGCAACATACCAGGAGTTTCTGAGCACGCAGCCGCCCTTGTTCGCCAAGGCAGAGGATCCGTTGGACGCCGACGTATGGCTTCGCGTCGTCGAGTCCAAGTTTCCCCTCCTCACAGGAGACTGCCCTGATGCTACCAAGACCCGCTTCGCCGCGCAGCAGCTTCGCGGATCTGCTCGGACTTGGTGGGATCACTTCCGTGCTATGCTCCCTGATGATCGTGAGGTATCTTGGGAGGAATTCAAGACTGCCTTCAGAGGACACCACATTCCAGCTGGCATTCTTGATCGGAAGTTGAATGAGTTTCTGGCCCTCAATCAAGGAACCCGCACGGTACTGCAGTATGCGCAAGCCTTCAATGACTTATGCCAGTATGCAGGGTATCATGCTGATTCTGATGAGAAAAAGAGGGATCGCTTCCGCAGGGGTCTCAATACCAAGCTGCGGGAACGACTCAACACTGTCCGGGCTGATAGCTTCAATGAGTTGGTCAACATGGCCATCTCCCAGGAGGATTGCATTGTTGCTCACCGGGCAGAGAAGAAGAGAAAGGCACCAATGGCAGCACCATCCGCTCAAGCTCAGAGGTTCCGGATTGTTTCTCACAATCAGAGCAGGGGTTTTCAGCAGCAGGCAGGCAGATGGGTGATCAGGCCACCTCAGCAGTAGCAGCAGCCGACACCCAACCGCTACCCAGCTCCCGCCCCAAGGAACAATCAGCCTCCGCAGCAGCAGCAGTTCCGCCAGGGCAATGGGAACAAGTGCTTCACTTGTGGCAATGTGGGCCACTATGCCAAGAATTGCCCCAGGAACCAGCAGAGGCAGATGCCAGCACCAAATCAAGACAAGGGAAGAAAGCAGAAGGTGCAAGTCAGGCAAGGGAAGCTCAACTTCACTGCTTTAGAGGAAGTGCCAGAAGGAGCTCCTATCATGACTGGTATCTTTTCAGTTTATAATCAACCTGCTTTAATTCTGTTTGATTCTGGTGCATCTCATAGTTTCATTAGCCAAAAGTTCAGCGCTAAATGCAAACTGCCATTCTCTCATTCAAAAGGGTCATTCATGATAGTCACACCTGGGGGAAAAATTGCAACTAATCAATTAAACCAAAGTGTGCCTATTCAACTGGGAAGCCACATTATCAAAACCACTCTTCTTGTGTTGGGATTGGAGAATGTGGACATTATTCTAGGGGCAAATTGGATGACCTTGCACCAAGTTGTGCTTGATGTAGCCAACCGTACCGTGGAAGTTCATTCTCCTTTCTGCGGGAATTTTACTTTGATTTTGCCTAGTCAGGGTTCTTCTCCGTCATGTGCTTTCTCTATGACGGAGCTACCTCTGAAGAAGATCCCAGTGGTCTGTGAGTATGCAGATGTCTTTCCTGATGAATTGCCAGGAATGCCACCGGATCGGGATATTGAATTCGCCATCGAGTTGCAACCGGAAACGGCCCCAATTTCCAAGAGGCCCTACCGAATGCCACCCGCTGAGTTGGCAGAATTGAAGAAGCAATTGCAAGAGTTGCTGGATAAGGGTTTCATTCGCCCAAGCACTTCGCCTTGGGGATGTCCAGCACTATTTGTGAAGAAGAAGGATGAAAGCTTGAGGCTGTGTATAGATTACCGCCCTCTTAATGCGGTAACTATCAAGAACAAGTATCCTTTGCCTCGTATTGATGTTCTCTTTGACCAGTTGGTCGGAGCCAAAGTGTTTTCCAAGATAGACCTTCGCTCTGGCTACCATCAGATCAAAATACGAGCAAGTGATATTCCGAAGACGGCATTCTCAACCAGATATGGGCTATATGAATTCTTGGTGATGTCATTCGGGCTGACAAATGCACCAGCATATTTCATGTATCTGATGAATTCTGTTTTTATGCCGGAATTGGATAAGTTCGTGGTGGTTTTCATCGATGACATTCTGGTGTACTCAAAGAACGAAGAAGAACATGCCGGGCATTTGCATGTAGTACTTCAACGTCTGCGAGAGCACCACCTTTATGCCAAGTTATCCAAGTGTGATTTTTGGCTAAAGGAAATCAAATTCTTGGGTCACACTATCTCTCAGGCTGGAATAGCTGTTGATCCTGATAAAGTGCAAGAGGTGATGAACTGGAGGCCACCAACGACTGTTCGCCAGATTCGGAGTTTTCTGGGATTAGCTGGTTATTACCGAAGATTTATTCCGGACTTCTCTCGAATTGCGAAGCCTATTACTGAGTTGCTGAAGAAAGAAGTAAAATTTGTGTGGAGTCAGAAGTGCGAAGATGCCTTCCATGCATTAAGGCAGCATCTGACCACAGCACCAGTATTGGCGCAACCCGACAGCAGCAAACCTTTTGATGTGTATTGTGATGCCTCGGGCACCGGGCTAGGTTGTGTCTTGATGCAAGACAACCGAGTCATTGCTTATGCTTCAAGAGCACTCAGGCCTCATGAGCAAAATTATCCCACTCATGACCTTGAGTTAGCAGCAGTGGTTCATGCATTGAAGATGTGGAGGCACTATCTAATGGGAACCCACTGCAACATCTTCACTGATCATAAGAGCCTTAAGTACATTTTTACTCAGGCTGATCTTAACATGAGGCAGAGAAGATGGCTAGAGCTGATCAAGGATTATGACCTGGAAGTACATTATCACCCAGGAAAGGCTAATGTGGTAGCTGATGCCTTGAGTCGGAAGTTGCAGTGCAACTGTGTTCTGATGGATTCTCGCATTAACACCTTGTGTGATGAGTTGAGCAAGATGCAAATTGAAGTGATTTCTTCTGGTTCTTTTTCTCACATTTCTGTTGAGCTAGCCTTGCAAGACCAGATTATCATGGCCCAGCTCAGTGACAAGGGAGTGCAGATTATCAAGAAGAATCTCCATCAGAAGGTTGAAAAGTATAATTGTTTCCGCCAGGATGAGAAGGGTGTGTTATGGTTCAAAAGCAGATTGGTAATTCCTAAAGACCAGGATCTCAAGAGGAAAATTTTGGATGAAGCTCATCTCTCCAAATTCTCTATGCATCCGGGAAGCACCAAGATGTACCATGATTTGAAGCCTTTGTACTGGTGGACCAGAATGAAGAGGGAGATAGCCCAGTACGTATCAGAATGTGACACCTGTCAGAGGGTAAAGGCAAGCCACTTGAAGTCAGCTGGAGCTTTGCAACCACTCTCCGTACCTTCGTGGAAGTGGGACGACATCAGCATGGATTTCATTGTGGGTCTGCCCAACACCTCTCGTCATCATGATTCAATTTGGGTTATTGTGGACCGATTGACGAAAGTGGCACATTTTCTTCCTGTGCACACCACTGATAAGGCTCAAAGATATGCAGAATTGTATATCGACCGGATCGTGTGTTTGCACGGATTACCTCGGACCATTGTTTCTGACCGAGGAGCCCAATTTGTTGCCAGATTTTGGGAACAATTGCAAGAGTCTTTGGGAACCAAGCTAATCAGGAGTTCAGCTTACCACCCACAGACTGATGGTCAGACGGAAAGGGTAAACCAAATCCTGGAAGATATGCTGAGAGCTTGTGCGATCGATTGTGGCAAGAACTGGGATAAGCACCTCTCCTTGGCCGAGTTTGCTTATAACAATAGTTATCAATCCAGCCTAAAGATGGCACCTTTTGAAGCTCTCTATGGAAGAAGGTGCAGGACACCACTCAATTGGTATCAGTCTGGTGAAAGAGAAGTTTTTGGGCCTGATTTAGTGACTGAAGCCGAAAGGAAGGTCAAGCTAATCAGGAAGAATCTAGAAGCTGCTCAGGCCAGGCAGAAGAGTTATCATGATAAAAGAAGGAAACCTCTCCAGTTCGAGGTGGGAAGTTTTGTATACCTCAAGGTATCACCCACCAAGGGAATGCAGAGATTTGGGATCAAAGGCAAGCTAGCCCCTCGTTACATTGGACCTTATGAGATCATAGAAGCATGTGGACCCGTGGCATACAAGCTGAAGTTACCTTCAAAGATGTCTGCCATTCACAATGTTTTCCATGTATCTCAGCTGAAGAAGTGTGTTCGATTGCCGACTGAAATCTTAGCAGAACCAGAATTGGAGATAGAGCCAGATCTCTCGTACAAAGAGTACCCCTCCAAGATTCTGGATTGCAAAGAAAGATCAACTCGGGCTAAAACGATCAAGATGTTCAAGGTCCAGTGGAGTAATCACTCAGAGGAGGAAGCTACTTGGGAAACCGAGGAATTCCTGAGATCCAACTTTCCCGATTGCCTACCTAAGGAAGCTGGTACGTAATCACCCCCAAACCCCTCCTCCTGCCTTTTGAATCTAATTTCCAAAAATATGATCTTAATTCAGAATGAAGTAACTATAAAGAAAAGCTTACAAGGACTTCCTTCTGAAGTTGCAAAGAGAATGACATTCGAAGAACAGTTTATCCTAATAATGGCAATCATCACCCTTTTTCCTATAAGTCTCACCCTTCGCTTTACCCCGGGAGGACTCTGGCCTGAATCTCGGGACGAGATTCCTTTAAGGGGGGAAGGCTGTGACACCCCAGTGTCACTCAGGGTTTTTCTTTCAAAAGCCAAACCAAGAGCCATCATTTTATGTGAACCAAAGTAAGCATGAGCATCAGAATAACTTAAGTAATAATGAAGTCACCAAGTAGATACTTAAAAGTGTCATAATCAAAGCAAATAAGTCCCTTAAAAGATCAGATTATACAACCCTAGTTTAAAAATCCTAAATGAGCCTCATGAGCAAAGATTCAAAAAGTAAGGAAAAGGGAGTGAAAAAGTTTAAAATTTTGAGTTGAGCCAATTATAAAAATTGAAGTATATTTAATGGGCAACAAGAAAGGTTGAGAAAGCTTAGCCAAAATAGCCCAAATAAAACCCCAAATCAAGCTTTCCATGTGTGGACTTAATAAGAATTCTGAATTTCAGATTTCTGAAAATTAGACCTTGATCCAAAGATCAGGGATGTTCACCTTGATCCCTAACTCGAATCCTAATGGCCCCATTGACAAAAATGTGCCTAACTAACCCCTCTGTCGTGTGCCAGAAGATGGCATTGGGACGCGAGCCCTAGACACGACTAAACCTTGGATTTGCCTCGGATTTGCGCAGGGAGACAGACCAGATTTCCTGGCTCCATATCTCTGCAACCAGTAGGCAAAATCCTATGGCCACCACACAAGAATGGTAGCTTGTAGGGAGGGGAAGAGGTTTTGTGCATTGACCAAGGCGAGAGCAGGCTCGGATGAGCGACTACACGCGCCAGAACTTGGGCAGAACGCGTGCTCCCACGTGTTCGACCCTGGCCGGCGTGCCAGAGCTCGCCCAACCCGCGCGCGCGCGCTCCCCGGCGACCAGTCGCGTCCGCCGCGCGCCCTCGCCCTCGGCCGTGCCCGCCCGCGCCTATAAAGCCTCCCCAGGCGCGCCTCACTTCGCCCCGCACTCACCCTCTTCGGCCAGCCGCTTTCCTTAGCTCCGGCGAGCTTGATTTCCGTCCGCCATTGCCGCCCGCGCTTCGGCCACCGTGGCCAGCCCACCCCAGCCGTCCTCAAGCCAAGCCAGTGCTTCGGCCAGCTCCACCAGTAGCCAGTGAAGCTCGCCAAGCCCTCGGACCCGGCCGGACTTCACCGGAGGCCCGAGATCGACTTCGCCGGACTTCGGTCTTCCGCCGCCGCGCGTGGACCGAGCTATCCGATGAGTCTCCACCCAATTCCTCTCGCTCATGTCTTCTCTGGCATCCCGTGGACCTCCCTGACCCATTTGATTGGACTACCTCGCCGTGACCAGGCCGGTCTCCTCGCCGCCGACGAGTATCCCCGCCTGCGCGCGTGGACCGACCGACTCCGGCCATCTCCGACGGTGTTCCGCACACCGTTGTGATCCCCAGGACCTCCCCTTCATCCTCGACCACTTCACCGGAACAGTCTCGCCGCCGGTAAGCCCCTCCGCCCTTTTCCCCGCCGCGGCTACTGTTTAAGCTAAACTAAGGACCTCGGGTTAGGAGGTGAAGAACCCGAGGGGTTTTCTGTAATGACAGAGACCCTGGTGAATAGTAGCCTGAGGACTAATTCGCGAGGAAAAACTTAGAAAACCGCCAGGGACCCCAGTGCAAAGTAGCTTTTCTTTTAAATCGATTCTGATATTCTTTTAAATAACCAGAGAACTTGTAAAATTCATAACTTGATGAATTCTTACTCAAAAAATGTCAAACCAATTTTGCTAGCCTCTGTATATTACAATCTATCATTTAAAAATAGTAAACCCTATGCTTTCTGTTCGAACTTTTAGAGTTTAAAATTAAAAACAGAAACCCCCTAAACCTTATTTAATCAAGGAAAATTTGTTTTTCTTCTGTACTAGACTTAAGAAAATTTGTGGGCATTCAGACCTCCTTTAGACACTGATTAAAAATAGTAGGAACCCCAGCATTAGAAACTATGATGTAGTTCCTCATTTAATGATGTTTTGTCCAAAACTTAGAGAAAATCAGAAAGGTATTAGAAATTAATAAACAGTGACTAATATTATTTTTCCTAGTTTACTTATGTAACAGAGAACCTAGGAAAAATACAGAGACTATTAATTTAGACCAGTTTTAAATTAAAATGAATTGTCTAGCCTAAATAAGACTGGAAATCAATTATTAAAGAGGCAAAACTATAACCAAAATGCTTAACAAAAATCCAGTGAACTTATAACCACCAGAGCCCCACTGCAAAAATATAGAGCACCTCAGTCCAACTTTTTGAGTAAGAGAAATAAATCCAAGGTGATAATAAGGCATTTTCTAACTAAATCATGAACAACCTCAAATATTGTGATAATGAGCAACCAAAAATCAACTAAGCCCATGATGAGGTAGACTACCAGAGAAAAATGCAAACCCAAGAAAAAGAAGCAAACTCATACCAATTGCTAATGATTTAAGAGAAAGGCCATTTAATCTAAATAATGCACCTCACCCCTTCCCTTAAGCAAAAAGATGCCAAACTTCAGAATGATTGCTCTTGCACAAAACAATAACTAAGAAAAATGAGAACTCTGTTGTTTGATATTTTTCAATTATAGTGGTAGTAGAAAGCACCCATTTGGCTAGGAACTTGAGAAAACCATAGAAAAATAATTAAAAGGTATTAATGACTAGAAATTTGTGTCAAGTCATGTTATAACACCTAAAAGCCAGCAAAAATAAGTTCTGAAGAATTACCCACTCTTAAATCATAGTTGTAGTTCAAAGCACCCTTTTTACCTTAGAATTTGGTAATTTTGTGCAGAGAAAACTATTCACTTTCTGATCCCCAAGTTTTAAGGAAGAGAAACACACACCAGTAGCAAGCCACTGTAATTTTTACAGAATTTTTAGAATTTTATAAAAGCAACTTGTAGTTCAAACCTACTCCTAAACATTAAAGAGAATAAAGAAAAAGGAAAGAGGAAATAAACCCCACCTCAATAAGTCTAACTTGAAGTACTTATCATTACCCCTAAGACTTAAAAAGAATTCAGTGGAACCCCTGAAAGTAAAACCTACTACTTGCCTTAGCTAAAGTTTAACTTAATTTACCAAATATACCACCCAAGGGTCTTGCATAAGTAAAGTTAACTTTGTTAACTCAAGAAAGATCATACCCCTTTTAAGTTGTGATTTCTAAAAACACATATCATATCATGCATATATCTTACACATTGCATTCATTAGATTGTAATCTTGCCGACGGAGAGTACGTGCTCATCCCCGAGCAAGGACCTGTCCAAGAGGAGGACCAGGAGCAGGCTTCAGAGACTGCTATTGAGGATCTCCCCGCAGCCCCAGCAATTGAAGGCAAGCCCCGGTCTTATGCATAACCATGTTATTATATGCTACTTTACTACACTTAATGCTTGTAGGATTGTAATGTGCACTTAAGTGTAGGAGTTGCTTGAAACCTCTAGATGCATGAACTTAGGACTCCTTTTTGAGATGAATACTAGTATGCTAGGTCGAGTAGCTGCTTGCTAATCAGGATCTCGGTAGAAGTCGAGTGATTTTTCTAGCACTCGCGCGAGGTCAGGAATTGATTGTATTCATCTTGATAATGGGATATATGTATTGGTCTATGTACTTGGATCCAGGGAGGATGCCTTGTCCATGAGACGGAAAAATGAATTAAGGATTAATGTGTGGATACCTGAGTCAAGCTTTTGAACGTACTAAACACATGCCGGGAAAAATGGTAACCGGTAAACCTAGTACCTGAGTGAAGCCGGGCGCGGACTTTATCCCTCATGCGACCTGAGACTGGTTCTCCCATGCTAGCTATGGTGGGTACAAGTGCGGCCACTGCACGGCGGCAGTCGGGGTCAGTGGAGCATTGTATGCCAAGGCGGTGAGGCCTGGACGCGAACGGGGAATCGATGGGGACGGTTGTCATGTGCAGGGTCGGAGTACCCTGACATGTCGTGTGTTTAGGTTTACCTTGCAAGGTTAAAACTCGATTCGAATCGTCTGCTTCTCGCAGCTAATGAGACTGCTTGATTCCTTGTACTGCATCGAGTAAGAAGTGAAATGTGGTTATATGAGATAACTTGTTGTTTGAACTAAATGATTGTTACCATGTATGCTTAGAAGGAGCAAATCTAGCTAGGCTAATGATGATAAAATATGAAAAGCTAAAAATTGATTATAGTAATAGCTAGTGCTTTTGGCAAACCAAACCCCTCAGCCAAACAGCTGCATAGTCTAGAGGTAGAGGAGTAGACTCCTCACACCGGGTAAGTCTAGCTGAGTATTAGTATACTCAGCCTTGCTTGTGGCACCATTTTTGCAGGTACCATGCAGGATTTGGTTGATGGTGTGACTTGGCCAACCACCCTGCCACCGGGTTGGACGGTCGAGTGGGATGTTGCTCCGGCAGGAGAGGAGCCTGAGGAGTAGTGGGCTAGGCCTTGCCCATTTCCTCATTACCGACGACATCGATTATCCGCTGCACTTTACGTTATGAACTTTATTTGCTATTCCAGAACTCCGATTTATGTAATAATCCAGTACTTAATTTGAGGTTTCCTGTTTTATTGTATTTCTTCTGTGACTCACCTTCGAGTGAGATTGTGGAATTTGATCCTGGTTAAGTGGCTCTATCAGACTAGATCTGAAGGACTGACGGGTTATTCCGATTTAAGTGTGTCACGGCCCTTGAGGCATGACTTAGGCACTTAGGCTGGAATAATTCGGGTGGTTCTGCCACAATATCTCTCTATTTGCCCAAACAAGTGTGTTTGACTTAGAGATAGGAAAAAGAATTTGATTTGCAAAAACAAACCAAGTGGTGGCAAGAGTGATCCATATATGCCAAATCCTATGTGAGTAAATTTGGTCTCAAATTTGCACTTCTTAGTTGCTTTTTAATGTGTTGGCATAAATCACCAAAAAGGGGGAGATTGAAAGGGAAATGTGCCCTTGGGCAATTTCTATTATTATTTTGGTTATTAGATGCCCAACACATTGTGTGGAACTCATATGTGCTAAGTAGGTGAAAAGTACACATCGAAGAACAAGGTATGTGTCTAGACTTAGTAAATTGTTTTTGAATGCTAACATGTTTATCTAAGTGCTAGAAACAGTGCCAAGAAAAGAAGAAAAGAATTGGAGAAGATATGGCTCAAGACAGCCAAAACCAGCACCAGTTTGGCACACCGGACTGTCCAGTGGTGCATCGGACAGTGTCCGGTGCCCCAGACTGGCCCGACGGTGAACTGGCCGCTCCCGGGAATCGGTGGGGCGACGTGGCTAAAAATTGCCGGACTGTCAGGTGGTGCACCGGACTGTCCGGTGAGTCTTTAGCGCCTGCGCCCAAGTACATCAACGACGAACTCGTCGCTCTCAGGAAAAGAAGAAAGCGCCACGACTAAAAATCACCGGACTGTCTGGTGAGTTAGAGCCGCCCAAGCCAACGGTCGCCAGCGCAATTAGCGAGCGATGCGTGGACAGTGTCCGGTGCGCCAACCGGTCCCGAGGCCCAACGGTCGGCTGCGCCTGGTATGGAAGGAAATCACGCACCGGACTGCTACAGTAGCTGTCCAGTGCACCACTCGACAGAAGGCAAGATTTGCCTTCCAAGTTGATCTCCAACAGCTCCTAGCTGCCTTGGGGCTATAAAAGGGACCCCTATGCGCATGGAGCAAACAACCAAGCATTCACTAAGCATCCTAAGGCTCGCAGACTCCGCCTCCACACATTTGATCGATTGTGTTAGTGATTTGAGCTCCGTTTGAGTTGGGAACTCTCTATGTTGTGTTTCGAGCTCAAGTCTTGGCTTGTGTGCGTGTGTGTGCTACGGACTCGAGTCTTGTGTGTGTTGCTTTCCCTCCCTTACTCTTGTGCTTCTTTGTGATCTATATTGTAAGGGCGAGAGGCTCCAACTTGTGGAGATTCCTCGCAAACGGGAGAAGAACACTAAAAGAAAAGACCGTGGTATTCAAGTTGATCATTAGATCACTTGAAAGGGGTTGAGTGCAACCTTTGTCCATTGGGACGCCACAACGTGGAAGTAGGCAAGTGTTATACTTGGCCGAACCACGGGATAAAACACTGTGTCTCTTGTGCTATTTTTCTCTGTGATTGTTTTGTTCGCAAGAGCTCACTTCATAGCAACTTGATTAACTTGCACTAACACTTTCACAATCAAGTTTGTGTCTATTTAGTGTTTGACTTTACAGGATCACCTATTCACCCCCTCTAGGTGCTCTCAGTGACAGACAAAAATTTCGCAACATGCGCATCACCATGAGTGGCTATCTTGTAATTATACATAAATAACCACCAAAAGATCCCAATAAAAGGGGCACAGATAAAACTGCACTGCCCAAGGGAAGGGCATAAAGCCTTACTTCCCAGCTAGGGCGCTTGACCCCGCATCATCATTAGCATTGGTATCATCCAACTAATCTTCTGGCGACCTGGGCTCTTCATTTCTGCTGCTGATGGAAGCACTTGGCCTCTGAATAGTATTGCTTGTACTCTTGGAGCTGTTCAGGGCATCCAGGTTAAGGGACGAAGGGTCCACTTTGCAGAACTCAGTTCCAATCTTCTTAATAATTTTGTGAGATATGGAAGGTGGAGAGACACGTGCACAGCAAGAACATTTTTTCCCAATCCTTGAGCAGTTCTTGAAGCCCCTAGCCTTCTCCCAAAGTCTGACACTCCTTCTAACTTCAGTTTCAACCATAATTGGTTGCTTCTGCTTGGTTACGGCTTCTGCAGTAGTGGGTGACTGTGGCTCCACATGCAGCTCCTGACTGGGAGAAGGCAGGCACATAGGGGGAATCTTGAGCGAGACAGTTTCCATGCTGGGCTCAACGAGAGCAGAGATAGCACCTAACATTAAGAATTTCTTGGCCCAGTCAACGAAATTCGGTCTCAATAACAGGCCCATGAAAAAAGTAGCCCACACCTTTGGAACAGTGACAAAGTCTGAATCACAGGGGAAAATATCAGCCCAGGAGTTGAGACACTTTCTAGCCAGGTAGTCCTCATATGCAGGGTCAGGAATGGATTGCTCCAAGTGCTGCATAAGGCCCGCATTGATGTTTTCTTCTATTTGCATGTTTTCATCCCCCTGGTCATTGTTTCCTTCCAAATGCATGCCCTCTGGGGGAAAGCTGGCAAGGCTAGCACTGCTTCAGCAGGTTCAAGGGCTTCCACCTAGGGGAAGTGAATCCTCTGAGGGATAATGATGTCATTGAAGAATCCCACCGACTCATTAGAAGGCAGATCTTCAAGTCCAGAGAGCTGATAGCTGAATTGTTCATCCACATTGTTTGCATTCACCACTGGCTCGGGAGGCTGAGCTTGCTGGACTGGCCAAGCATCCCAGCCATCATCATCATTATTAGCAATGTTTTTGAAAGTTGCCTAGAGAGGGGGTGAATAGGCAGAATCTGAAATTTACAACTTAAAACACAAGCTATGAGCCGAGGTTAGCACAAGCTACAAGCACTTAAATAAAGTCCGGGAGAGAGGGGAAAACAAATCAAATGGAAAACAAGTGAATGAACACGGTGATTTGTTTTACCGAGGTTCGGTTCCAAAGAACCTAATCCCTGTTGAGGTGGTCAGAAAGATCGGGTCTCTTTCAACCCTTTCCCTCTCTCAAACGGTCACTTAGACCGAGTGAGCTTTCTCCTTAATCAAACGGGCCACTTAGATCTCGCAAGGACCACCACACACTTGGTGTCTCTTGCTTTGATTACAAGTCTCTTAGGAACAAGAATGAGGAAGGAAGAAAGCGATCCAAGCAACAAGAGCGCAAAGAACACGAACAAACACTCTCTCAAGTCACTAGGTGGTTGGAATGAATCTGGGACTTGGAGAGGCTTTGATCTTTTGATTTGTGTCTAGGAGTGAATGCACTAGCTCTTGTATTGAATGAGAACTTCAGAAAACTTGGATACTTGGAGTTGTGGTGGTTGGGGGGTATTTATAGCCCTCAACCACCAAGAAGCCGTTAGGGAAGGCTGCAGGGGATGGGCGCACCGGACAGGTCCTGTGGATTGTCCGGTGCGCCGCCATGTCACCCAATCGTTAGGGTTCGGGAGCAGTTGACCGTTGGAGGCTTTGTCCTCATGTGGCACTTCACTGTCCGGTGCACCTCTGACTCTGCACTTTGACTCTACCGCGCATTGTTCTCCACTGTAGCGCTGTCAGTGTGCAGTTGCAGTCGATCGTTGCGCTGGATAGCTGTTGCTCCACTGGTGCACCGGACAGTCCGATGAATTATAGCGGAGTGCACCTGTTGAAAACCCGAGAGTGACTGGTTCATCTTCGTACGGACATGGTGCACCGGACAGTCCAATGCGCCAGTCCACAGCACACTCAAGTTTCTTTGCTCCTTTGAATTTGATCCCTAACTTGAATATTTATTGGTTTGAGTTGAACCTTTTTGCACCTGTAGAACATGTATATTCTAGAGCAAACTAGTTAGTCCATATATTCGTGTTGGGCATTCAACCACCAAAATTAATTGTGGGAAAAGGTTAACCCTATTTCCCTTTCAATCTCCCCCTTTTTGGTGATTGATGCCAACACAAACCAAAGCAAATATATAAAGTGCAGAAATGAACTATTTTGCATAAGATGAGTGCATAGGTTACTTGGAATTAAACCAATTTATAATTTCATTAGATATGAATGGATTGCTTTCTGCTATTAAAAATTTTGGACCACATTTGCACCACTTGTTTTGTTTTTGCAAATTTTTTTGGAAAATCTTTTCAAAGTCTTTTGCAAATAGTCAAAGGTATATGAATAAGATTGCAAGAAGCATTTTCAAGATTTGAAATTTCTCCCCCTGTTTCAAATGCTTTTCCTTTGACTAAACAAAACTCACCCTGAATGAAATTCTCCTCTTAATTTTTCAAGAGGGTTTTTGAAATAGATACCAATTGGAAGTATATTCGTAATTTAGATGCCAATTTTGAAAATCTATCTTTAAATATAACAATTGAAAATAAACATCTCAATTGAAGAGTTTGTCATAACAAGATACCAAATGAAGTTTAAAACAATATTACTTGAGATTTCGCTTTCTCAAGATAAGGGTATCAATTGATATATTGTCATGACATAGATACAAATGATAAATATCAGTTAAAGCTTCATTTGTGATATCAATTGAAAAACAACATTTGTGAAAACCAAATAATCTTCATTTTGAACATTTTTGAAATTGGTGGTGCGGTCCTTTTGCTTTGGTCTTAATATCTTCTCCCCCTTTGGCATTAATCGCCGAAAACGGAGATTTTGAGAGCCTTTTTTATTATTTTCTCCCCCATTGGTACAAGTAAATATGAGTGAAGGATTATACCAATTGAGAGTGTTGTGGAGTGACGGCGAAGGATAAATGATACCGTTAGAGTGGAGTGGAAGCCTTGTCTTTGTCGAATACTCCATTTCCCTTTCAATCTTCGACTTAGTATAGAAATACACTTGAAAACACATGAGTCGTAGCCTTGATGCATAAATAATAGGAAATATGCAATTGTACCAAAGGAAAGAGATATGATCAAAGGTACAAATGAGTTATGTGTGCAATGTTTCAATCAAAATTCCAAGAATCAAGAATATTTAGCTCATTCCTAAGTTTGCTAAATGTCTTCTCATCTAATGGCTTGGTAAAGATATCGGCTAATTGATCTTTGGTGTTGACATAAGCTATTTCGATATCCCCCTTTGTTGGTGATCTCTCAAAAAGTGATACCAAATGTCTATGTGCTTAGTGTGGCTGTGTTCAACGGGATTATCCGTCATGCGGATTGCACTCTCATTATCACATAGGAGAGGGACTTTGCTCAATTTGTAGCCATAGTCACTAAGGGTTTGCCTCATCCAAAGTAATTGCGCACAACAATGGCATGCGACAATGTAGTCGGCTTCGGCGGTAGAAAGAGCTACGAAGTTTTGATTCTTTGAAGCCCAAGACACTAGGGATCTCCCTAGAAACTGACAAGTCCCTGATGTGCTCTTCCTATCAATTTTACACCATGCCCAATCGGCATCGGAATATCCTATTTGTCGGTGTTTCGGACCTGGGGGCCCTCAGCCGGACCGACTAGTGAATTTTAGTGTCACGTGCCCCTGTCCAGATGGGTCGATGCAAGATGGAACACAAGCGAGGGGATGAGGCTTATATTATC
Source organism: Zea luxurians (assembly GCA_029449295.1). Classification (NCBI taxonomy): domain Eukaryota; kingdom Viridiplantae; phylum Streptophyta; class Magnoliopsida; order Poales; family Poaceae; genus Zea; species Zea luxurians. Next base: position 4,612,811 of record JAOPSE010000034.1, read on the forward strand.
TTGCACTTGGGGGTGCTTGCAGTAGAGGTTACAAGCATTGCGGGGGAGAGCGAGGACGCGCGAGAGAGAGAGAGAGAAGGAGAGGGTTCGGCCTTGAGGCGAGCCGTCTGGGGCTGCCTCCACCGCGTCTCTCCTGCTCTGCCTACCTCCGCTCGTCTGCGTCGTGTGTCCATGTGTTCGTACGCTGCACGTTCGTCTCCCGTCTCTCCTTTCCCCGGGCCCTGGACACCCCTTTTATAGATGCAAGGAGATGCCCAACTGTACAATGGGGGTGTAGCTATGAGCTAACGTGGCTGGCAGGGAAGTGCCCTGAGCCCTGTACAGGTAATAACGTGGCCGTCGGGGAAGTGCCTTGAGCCCTGTAGATGTACCGACGTGGCCGTCGAAGGAGTGCCTTGAGCCCTATAGAGGTAATAATGTGGCCGTCGGAGAAGTGCCTTGAGCCCTGTAGTAGCATAGCTGATGGTGTGGCATGGATCCTGCTGACGTTTCCTTGCTTCCATAGGGGGTTGAGAGCAGCCGACGTCATGGGCGCACGCAGGGAACCATCATTACCTATTACCGGAGTAACTTAGATGGGACACCGGTCTTGTTCCCTCGTAGCATGAGGCGGCTAGCTAAGGGTAGGGAAATGATGGATCCCCAGTAGCATAGCTGGTACGAGGCCGAGGTCGAGCGAGGCGGCGACTCTTCCGAGGCCGAGGCTGAGGCCGAGGCCCAGGGTTAGGCGAGGCGGAGACCTTCTCCCGAGGCCGAGGTTGAGGCCGAGGCCCAGGGTCGGGCGAGGCGGAGACCTTCTCCCGAGGCCGAGGTTGAGGCCGAGGTCGGGGTCGGGCGAGGCGGAGTTCCCTGTTGCGCCCGAGGCCAAACTCGAGGGAGGTCGTGACTTGTCGTTGTCAGCCTTTCCCTGGTGGCTGGCGCAGTTGCCGGAGTGGAGTGAACGACGCTGTTTTCCTGTCAGAACGGTCAGTAAAGGGGGGCGAAGTGACTGCGGTCACTTCGACCTTGTCGACTGAGGCACGCGTGTCAGGATAAAGTGTCAGACGATCCCCGCATTAAATGCGCATGCGATACGGTCGGTTGGTAAGGCGATTCGGACGAGGTCGCTGCACGACAAAGTCTGCCCGAGCTGTGCTTCGGGCGAGCCGAGGGTGCGTCTGCTGACTGAGGGGACCCTCGGGCGAGGCGTGAATTCGTCCGGGACCGCTGTCCTTGCCCAAGGCTGAGCTCGGGTGAGGTCGTGTCCCTTGATAGACGAAGCCCACGCTTTATCGGTCGTTTATGGTTTGTTCTGAAGATGTTTTCCAGCCGGATTAAGGTGCATTGGGGGTACCCCTAATTTCGGTCCTCGACACTATTAAATCAAAGGTAGATCCCTTGGGGTACCAAAGTCTAAACTTAGGAGTGTAAACTAAATACCTCATGATTCTCTTCAGGGCCCTAAGGTGAACTTCCTTAGGATCGGCTTGGAACCTTGCACACATGCATATAGAAAGCATGATATCCGGTCGAGATGCACATAAATAGAGTAAAGATCCTATCATCGACCGGTATACCTTTTGATCTACAGACTTACCTCCTGTGTCGAGGTCGAGATGCCTATTGGTTCCCATGGGTGTCTTGATGGGCTCGGCATCCTTCATTCCAAACTTGTTAAGTATGTCTTGAGTGTACCTTGTTTGGCTGATGAAGGTGCCGTCTTGGAGTTGCTTGACTTGAAATCCTAGGAAATACTTCAACTCCCCCATCATAGACATCTCGAATTTTTGTATCATGATCCTACTAAACTCTTCACAAGTAGATTTGTTAGTAGACCCAAATATGATATCATCAACATAAATTTGGCATACAAACAAATATTTTGCAATAGTTTTAGTAAAGAGTGTAGGATCGGCTTTGCCGACTTTGAAGCCATTAGTGATAAGGAAATCTCGTAGGCATTCATACCATGCTCTTGGGGCTTGCTTGAGCCCATAAAGCGCCTTTGAGAGCTTATATATATGGTTAGGGTACTCACTATCTTCAAAGCGGAAGGTTGCTCAACATAGACCTCTTCCTTGATTGGTCAATTGAGGAAGGCACTTTTCACGTCTATTTGATAAAGCTCAAAGCCATGGTAAGTAGCATAGGCAAGTAATATAAAAATTGACTCAAAGCCTAGCTACGGGTGCATAAGTTTCATCAAAGTCCAAACCTTCGACTTGTGAATAACCTTTGGCCACAAGTCGGGCTTTGTTCCTTGTCACCACACCATGCTCATCTTGCTTATTGCAAAATACCCACTTGGTAACTACAACATTTTGGTTAGGACGTGGAACTAAATGCCATACCTCATTCCTCCTGAAGTTGTTGAGCTCCTCTTGCATGGCCAGCACCCAATCCGAATCTCTTAGTGCATCCTCAATCATGTATGGCTCAATAGAGGACACAAAAGAGTAATGTTCACAGAAATGAGCAACTCGAGATCTAGTGGTTACCCCCTTATGGATGTCACCAAGGATGGAGTTGACGGGGTGATCTCGTTGAATTGCTTGGTGGACTCTTGGGTGTGGCGGTCTTTGACCCTGAATTTCTTGATCTTCCTTGTCTTTATCATTATCATCTCCCCCTTGATTATTGTCCTCCTCTTGAGGTGGCTCATCCTCTTGATCTTCATCTTCATCATTTTGAACCTGTTCCTCATCTTGAGTTAGTGGAGATGCTTGATTGGAAGATGACGGTTGATCTTGTGCTTGTGTAGGCTCTTCGAATTCCTTTGGACACACATCTCCAATGGACATGTTCCTTAGTGCGACGCACAGAGCCTCTTCATCATCTAGTTCATCAAGATCAACTTGCTCCACTTGGGAGCCATTAGTCTCATCAAACACAATGTCACAAGAAACCTCAACTAATCTAGTGGATTTGTTGAAGACTCTATATGCCCTTGTGTTTGAGTCATATCCTAGTAAAAAACCTTCTACAGCCTTAGGAGCAAATTTAGATTTTCTACCTATTTTAACAAGAATAAAACATTTGCTACCAAAGACTCTAAAATATGAAACATTTGGCTTTTTACCGGTGAGGAGTTCATAAGATGTCTTCTTGAGAATTCGGTGAAGGTAGAGCCGGTTGATGGAGTAGCAAGCAGTGTTGATTGCTTCCGCCCAAAACCGGTCCGGTGTCTTATACTCATCAAGCATGGTTCTTACCATGTCCAATAGAGTTTTATTCTTCCTCTCCACTACACCATTTTGTTGAGGTGTGTAGGGAGAAGAGAACTCATGCTTGATGCCCTCATCCTCAAGAAATCCTTCTATTTGAGAATTCTTGAACTCCGTCCCATTATCGCTTCTTATTTTCTCGATCCTTAATCCGAACTCGTTTTGAGCCCATCTCAAGAATCCTTTTAAGGTCTCTTGGGTTTGTGTTTTTTCCTGCAAAAAGAACACCCAAGTGAATCGAGAATAATCATCCATAATAACAAGACAGTACTTACTCCCGCCGATGCTTATGTAAGCTATCGGGCCGAATAAATCCATGTGGAGTAGCTCGAGCGGCCTGTCAGTCGTCATGATGTTCTTGTGTGGATGGTGAGTGCCAACTTGCTTTCCTGCTTGACATGCGCTACAAACCCAAGTCCTTTGACCAAACCTTGATTTCCATCCCCGAATGTGATAGTTCATTGGGGATCTTCATTTTTCTAGTAGGAGGAGAACATTCTCTTCTCCCCTATCATGTGGTTTGTGCATCCGCTATCAATTATCCAACTTGAGCCCCGGATGCATAAACCTGCAAAACAATTTTAGGCCTTATTCTTAGGTACCCAAACAGTCTTGGGTCCTTTGATGTTAGAAACAAGCACCTTGGGTACCCAAACACAAGTCTTTGAACTCTTGTGTTTGCCCCCAACATCTTTGGCAACTACTTTGACTGATTTGTTAGTTAAAACATAAGAAGCATCAAAGGTCTTAAATGAAATGTTATGTTCATTTGATGCAACAGGAATTTTCTTTCTAGGCAATTTAACATGAGTGGAGTGCCTAGAGCTAGATGCCTCATTCTTATACATAAAAGCATGATGAGAAACAGAATGAGATTTCTTAGCATGAATTCTCCTAATTTTGTGCTCAGGATAATTAGCAGGATATAAAATATAACCCTCATTATCCTAAACCATGGGAGCTTTGCCCTTAACAAAGTTAGACAATTTCTTAGGGGCATTAAGATTGACATTGCTTCCCTGTTGGAAACCAATGCCATCCTTAATGCCAGGGCATCTCCCACTATAGAGCATGCTTCTAGCAAATTTAAACTTTTCATTTTCAATTTCATGCTCATTAAATTTAGTAGTTAATTGAGCTATATGATCATTTTGTTGTTTAATAAGGGCGAGGTGATCATTGATAACTTCAACATTAATATCTCTACATCTAGTGCAAATGGAAACATGCTTGACAGTAGATGTAGAGGGTTTGTAAACATTTAATTCATCTATCTTAGCATGTAATATGACATTCTCATTTCTAAGATAGGAAATAGAATCATTGCAAACATTTAACTCTCTAACCTTAGAAATTAAACTAGCATTTTTAGTCCTAAGGCTAGAAATTGATTCATTCAGTTTATCAATCTTAGCATTTAAACTAGCATTTTCATTTCTAAGACTGGTAATTGAATCATGGCAAATGCTAAGCTCTTTAGTCAAGTTTTCACATTTCTATACTTCCTGAGCATAAGCATTTTTTACCTTAACATGTTTCTTGTTTTCTTTAATAAGGAAGTCCTCTTGGCTATCCAAGAGTTCATCCTTCTCATGAATAGCTCCTATTAGTTCATTTAATTTTTCTTTTTGTTGCATGTTAAGGTTGGCAAAAAGAGTAAGTAAATCATCTTCGTCTTCACTAGAACTACCCTCATCACTAGATGTTGTATACTTGGGGTGGTTCTAGATTGTACCTTCTTCTTTTTGTCGTCCTTGGCCATGAAACATTTGTGGCCGACGTTGGGGAAGAGGAGGCCCTTATTGACGGCAATGTTGGCGACGTCCAACGTTGGGGTGGTGAATGTTGACGGCAATGTTGGCGGCCCTTGTTAAGGTTGGCAAAAACATTTGTGGCTTTGAATGCGACGGGTTGCACCTTGGGTATAGAGGTGGCGCCTTGCTCCAAGTTGATAATATGTTTGGAGTCTTTGATCATAAGTTCAAAGCTCACAAACTTGCCAATTACCTCCTCAGGAGACATCTATTTATATCTAGGGTCTCCATGGATTAGTTGCACTTGAGTGGGATTACAAAAAACAAGTGATCTAAGAATAACCTTGACCATTTCATGGTCATCTCACTTGGTGCTCTTGAGGTTGCGCACTTGGTTTACCAAGGTCTTGAGCTGGTTGTACATTGCTTGTGGCTCCTCTCCCTTGTTGAGGACGAATCGACCGAGTTCTCCCTCGATCGTTTCGCGCTTGGTGATCTTGGTCACCTCGTCCCCTTCGTGCGCTGTCTTGAGAATGTCTCAAATCTCTTTGGCACTCTTAAACCCTTGCACCTTATTATACTCCTCTCGACACAAGGAGGCGAGGAGTATAGTTGTGGCTTGGGAGTTAAAGTGCCTAATTTAGGCGACCTCGTCCGAGTCGTAGCCTTCGTCCCCCACATTAGGTACCTGCGCTCCAAACTCAACAATGTCCCAAATGCTTGCGTGGAGTGAGGTTAGGTGATGCCTCATTTTATCACTCCACATAAAATAATCCTCACCATCAAAATATGGTGGTTTGCCTAAGGGAACGAAAAGTAAAGGAGCACGCTTTGAAATACGGGGATAACGAAGTGGCATCTTACTATACTTCTTGCGCTCATGGCCCTTGAAGCGACGGACGAGTCGGAGCTTGATGACGTGCAGGGTGACGAAGAGTCGGTATCGTAGTAGACCACTTTCTTCATCTTCTTCTTCTTGTCACCCTTCCGAAGCGTATTGTTGGAGGAAGAGGATTCCTCCTTATCCTTGTGGCCGGACTCCCTTGAGAGGGTTCTCCCCGAGCTTGCTGGCTTTTCGCCAATCACGATCTCCCTCTTGGTGTGTTCTCTCGACATCACTTCGAGTTGTTAGACTCTTAATGAAGTATCGGGCTTTGATACCAATTGAAAGTTGCCTAGAGGGGGGGTGAATAGGCGGAATCTGAAATTTACAACTTAAAACACAAGCTACGAGCTGAGGTTAGCGTTAGCACTTAAATAAAGTCCAGGAGAGAGAGGAAAACAAATCAAATGGAAAACAAGCGAATGAACACGATGATTTGTTTTACCGAGGTTCGGTTCTAAAGAACCTAATCCCCGTTGAGGTGGTCAAAAAGACCGGGTCTCTTTCAACCCTTTCCCTCTCTCAAACGGTCACTTAGACCGAGTGAGCTTTCTCCTTAATCAAACGGGTCACTTAGACCCCGCAAGGACCACCACACACTTGGTATCTCTTGCTTTGATTACAAGTCTCTTGGGAACAAGAATGAGGTAGGAAGAAAGCGATCCAAGCAACAAGAGCGCAAAGAACATGAACAAACACTCTCTCAAGTCACTAGGTGGTTGGAATGAATTTGGGACTTGGAGTGGCTTTGATCTTTTGATTTGTGTCTAGGAGTGAATGCACTAGCTCTTGTATTGAATGAGAACTTCAGAAAAACTTGGATACTTGGAGTTGTGGTGGTTGGGGGGTATTTATAGCCCTCAACCACCAAGAAGCCGTTGGGGAAGGCTGCCGGCGATGGGCGCACCAGACAGTCTGGTGCGCCACTGGACAGGTACTGTGGACTGTCCGGTGTGCGGTGTGCCGCCACGTCACCCAACCGTTAGGGTTCGGGAGCAGTTGACCGTTGGAGGCTTTGTCCTCATGTGGCACCAGACAGTCCGGTGCCACACCAGACATGTCTTGTTCACTGTCCGGTGCGCCTCTGACTCTGCGCTCTGACTCTGCCGCGCATTGTTCTCCACTGTAGCGCTGTTAGTGTGCATTTGCAGTCAACCATTGCACTGGATAGCCGTTGCTCCGCTGGTGTACCGGACAGTCCGGTGAATTATAGCGGAGTGCGCCTGTTGAAAACCCAAGAGTGGTTGGTTCATCTTTGTACGGACATGGTGCAGCGGACACTGTCCGATGGCACACCGGATAGTCTGATGTGCCAGTCCATAGCACACTCAAGTTTCTTTGCTCCTTTGAATTTGATCCCTAACTTGAATATTTATTGGTTTGAGTTGAACCTTTTTGCACCTGTAGAACATGTATTCTAGAGCAAACTAGTTAGTCCATATATTTATTTTGGGCATTCAACCACCAAAATTAATTATGGGAAAAGGTTAACCCTATTTCCCTTTCAGTTTTCTTCCTCATCAATCCCTCCCATGGGAGGGGAAATATTCAGATCAAACTGCAAATTGACCACTGGCTGCCCCATCCCAAAAAACTCTGCTGGGAGCTGTTGACCATCATTCGTGTAAGGTGGCATAGGGTCTTCATCTTGAGGCGGAGCTCCAAGAATGAACTGCTGCACAATATCACATTGAACCATCCAAGAAATTCCCTGAAATCCTTCAGCAACCGAAAAGACTATGAATTGAGGAACTTCTTGGAGGGACATAACTCTGGCACGAACAAACAGCCTAGTCACATTTGACGAATTAGGGTCCCACATGAAAACCCTACCAAAGAATCCGACCGCATTTTGAATATGCTCATGAGTCCGGAAATCCAAAGGGAAACCAATGAGGAGGAGCCAGCATTCATGGTTAAAGTTCAGGGCACGCTGATTCCAGGCTTCATTATGCCTAACAACAGTAAAAGAAAATCCAAGAGCTTGCTGCGGACCCATTGCCACCAAATTATCTCTATCAAATGCGAATCTGAACCTCACAAGAGCTTGACCCAAATGGGAGCCTTGAATGCTCCTGACCTAGACATGTCTGAACCCCACTAGATATTCTCGGATAATATCATCAAATATGTGAAAATTGACCTCATGCTCCAGCAGCGGCTACACAAAAACGATGCCCCAATCTTCATGAGTGGTGGGCTGAGGTCGGGTCACTGTACGTACCATGATTTCTCGGTGATCAACCTGCTGCGCCACGAAGCCGTGGGGAAGAAATGGTGCAGGATCAACTCTGTGGAACGCCATTTCCTCACAAACTCCTGGAGAGCAACCCACAGAGGCGACAATCGTTCCACGCGAAGCAGCGAGTGAGGGGGCGACGGGCTCTTCCACGGAAGTGAAATGGGAGAGGGTTTTGTGAATAGTGCAACTTCCATGGAAGGAGAAGATCCACTTCTCAAGAGAATCGCCTGCGCGAACTCACCAAAACAATTATAATGAGGTGGGGGAGACGGCCCACCAGTAAGTGAGAGCAAGGGGGGCCTGAACCACAATCGCAGAGAGGACGCCCAAATTGCATTATCAAACTTACTAGGGAAGGAATCAAAAGACCGCCTGCAATTCTGACCAGAAATCCTGAAAATTTGCAGATTATTGCCTGAAATAGAATGTCCCAAGATATGACGAAAATCCTGCACCACTAGGCCGAAGGGAGCAACATTGTTGGTACCAAAAACCTGCCCAGCAACCTCCAGAGGCAAAGGGCGTTGTCCCAAAATCTTTTTGGGCCGCCAAATTAACTTCCGAGGAGCCCAAGGACGAGCGCGGGAGTCACTTAAAGATGCCCGATTGTTAAGGCCCTCAATGCGCCCGTTACTGGGATTTGAATAATTTTGAATTTGAGAACGTCCAGAAAACCCTCTGCCACCCCAGCGCGGATTCACCGTTGAGTTCTTCGAAGAACTAGAAGAGTAATTTGATAGAAACCCCAACCGATCATTGGAGGGATACATCGTATAAGAAATCTGATTGAAAACCAAAGACCTCTATTGCAAGCTTGAAGAAGATGGTCTAGAACTAGCCGGACGTCCCAAGGGCACAGAGTTTGCACCTGATAGAGCGGGCTTACGAACAATGTCAGGAAAGGAGACAAACTTATTACGATGACGAGAAACCACTTTCCATGACTTTGATTCTTCTTCAAAAAAACAGCTGCCATTCTTTGATCAAGTTCGGGCCACTAGAATTCCACAAGTGCAGATAAGCTTTGAACGATGGACAGACATAAGAACAAAACCGATAAACTGCGAAACCCACATTCTTGGAAGAAAGCGAGAAACCCTGAATAAGTCTGCTGCTCCACCAATGAAGGATTGAAGGAGAAACCCCACTGACTCTGCGTTCAGGCGCAGGGAGCACCTGCCAAAGGAGATAACTAGAAAGAACTCAGAGCGATCAGATTTACCCAGGAGAAAGTTGATCGGGTAGTTGAACTTGTTGAAGATCCACTCCTGGAAATGAAGACCATCGGAGAAATCCAAGGCAGAGCTACCCGACCCCACCGGGAGGTCCCCCATTGCAAAGCGCTGGGGGCGCACCCAGCCACGGCGCGGCGGCAGACGGTGGAGACTACCTAGCACTCCCGTCCATCGAGCGAGCCCAACAAAGCCTATCTCTAGCTCTTTAGTTAGGATTATCTTATTAATACAATGCAATAGCATCTTGATCTACGAAATTGACATGCGATAATAAGAAACAACCATGGTTATAAAATGTTCAGATTCATGTGGATATTGAGGAATTAAGCACACAGGGTCTTTCTTAATGATACTTTTTGCACACGGGCAAGCAAAAGAGTAAGATGACTTTAAGGTAGTGTTTGGTTGAGGAGCCAAGTAGAACGGAGCCGTTCCATCCCTGATTCTAGGAACGGAGCCGCTCTGTTCTGTGTTTGGTAAGCTGGAACGGAGCGGCTCTGTTTTTTGTTTGGTTGCAGAGTGAACGGAACGGAGCGTGACTGTGCGAGCGGGATGGGAACGGAGCGGCTCCGTCCGGTTGATTTTTTGGAGCGGAATGATTCCGGATCTTAAGAGAATATTCCCTAATTGGAGTCATTCCGTTCTAGTTACTTTGTAACCAAACAACAACAAAACTGGAACAGAACAGCTCCGTTCTACTTGGCTCTTCAACCAAACGCTACCGCACTCGCTCAAGGTTCCTTGTGCTCACATTCTTTGTCAGCTCATCAAGCACTAGAGTAGCATGCCTCTCAAGGTCAGCAACGCTAAGGTCCAATGGATGAGCACACAGCTTGAAGCCCAACCTCCAGCACATGGAACTCGAATGGCAGCTCATGCTCTGCCCCGGTCGCCTCATTAAGACGGGATACCTGGCCTCCATGTGATTCCCTCTGTTTTTCTCCATTGGCATGTGAGGATCGAAGGTTATGGTAATGTTGGAAGTGCAGGAGAGGCAACAGCCAGTTTGCTGCTTGGATGCTGAGAAGCACGGTCAGAATGAGCAAGCACAATGCAAAGGTGTTTGGGCCATCGTGGGTGAATTAGTGTTACGCAGGCCCATGTAAGGGAAGACATTTATATATTGATGTAGCATGAGTAGAGGATATCAATATTCAGAACAAACACAACAATTTATCTTTCCTTCACTACTCCTTTCTTCTTCCTCACGCTGCTGCTACCTGCTCCATGCTCTTCTCATTCTTCTCTAGATCTCTCATCTTCTCCATTCTCTAGTTGTAGCTAACATGGCATCAGGGGGCACATTCACCATTCCCACCGACAAGGCTCCTTAGAGGCAGGTGCTGGCTCAATTGGTCAACGTAAGGGGGCACTTTGTGCATGAGAGGGTCCAACAGGAGCACCTCCTTGGCAGTAACTATCGCCCGGATGAATTCGAGGTTGATCACCGCAACCGGTGCGTAGCAATTAAGAGCGGGCGAGATCATTGCAACCAGTCGCAGGTTGCCACCTTCCTCCCTTCTTCCACCTTGGCTTTTGCTTGCTCGGCCTGACCAACCAAGAACGAGCACAAGGATGGGGACGGGGTGGCGGAGGGTGTTGTGCACGTCAGTTCAGCGGGATGATGACCCCGACTGGAGCGCCAACTGCAGCGCCAAGATCAAGAAGCGCCAGCCGCAGCACGACGCACCGAGTCCACACGACACCGTCGGCGGCTTCTTCTCCGTCGTCAAGAGCGCGGCCACCGGTGGCAGCGCAAGCAGCGGCAGCAACCCGTCCACGTCGATCCTCCACTGCCGCACCAGGCCGCTGCAGCAGCCGGACGGACCCCACCCCGTGGCGCCACCCTCCGCGCCGGTGCCCGCCAGAAGCGCTTCGGCGAGATCGCGTTTGTTGGGCTGCCGGTGGCGCGGGATGTTTGTTTGCGCGGAATTGACGTCGTGGATGATGGACGTGGGGCAGATGGCGTGGTGAGTGAGTGATGATGAGTGATGAATATGAAATTTGTGACCGTTGGATGTGAGTGGGTTAGGAGGAAGGAGGTAAATGAATCGATTCAGAGCGTTGGTTTTAATTATAGGAGATCTTAGGGTAAGTTTTTTATGTGCACTTAACATTATTTCAAGTGGTGGACCATTATGACCCATATAGATTATTAGGTTTATGCCCGTGCGTTGCTACGGAAGTAAAAAATAGTATAAAACATAGATACGAAACGATAAACAACATTATGATATGCAAAATCTATGTGGCAAAATATCACTGTAAAACTATTATATTGACGAGATAAATATGTAATTTTATTATAGCTAATTGCACGTGCGTTGTTACGGTTTCTATATATCAAACAATTAGACTTTATTTTAACAAATCACGAAAACATGTGGGTTCTGTTGGTTAGATGAAGGTGGATGTACAACAAACAAATATTCAAACCACTACCTATTGATAGACTTTGTTTTACTAAACACAAAATATATATCTTCTGTTGGTTAGATGGGTGTGGATGTAAATCCAATAAAGGCCCAAACCACTATTTATGTGTAATTGTACCTAATTTTTGCATAAAGTAGTAATTTTATCTAATTTTTTCATAAAGTGGTAAAGATGACCACTATTTATGTGTAATTGTACCTAATTTTTGCATAAAGTAGTATTTTTAGCTAATTTTTTCATAAAGTGGTAAAGATGATCTACGTTGAAACCAGAAAAACTAAGCATTCTTTTTTGCCTTAGCAAAATCTATCAGCACACATCGCGCGATTCCAGTCCACCACGTATATATGGAGCAATAGCTTGCCAGTGAACTCATCTCTCGCGTGTTATTTCACTCTTCAGCTTAAAATCTGATAGATTGTTTGAGCTAACTCGAGCTCTGCTTCAGATGTTTTGTAGTTAAAATCTGACACGAGACATATATCATATGCAATGGGCACAGATTCTGAATCCTTCCATGTGTTACACATTCTCACAGCGAAGCACAAAACACATGATGTACAGTGCACACAGATCTCCCAGGTAGCTAATGACTGCAGAATTTATTCCTGCAACTGAAAGCAACCATTTATCCATCTCGGTGTGCAGCAAACACATTTGTTCATAGGCGTCCCGTTGCGCGACCACTTGATCCTCATAGTGAAGTAGACCTTGGCAGCGGCGGCCTTAACAATGGTGACCCTAGCTGAGACGAGCACCTTGGTCTTGATCCCGTCCACCTTCGCGTGAGGCGGCCCTCGCCTAGCATACCTGACACCGTGGCGTCAAACCACAACTCAGAGACAGCGGGAACTCGTAGTTGGTCGTCTCGCATGGGAACATACCCACAGGGAGGTTGTGCTAAGCAGGTCCACCAGTGGCTTCTGCATCTTGCCCTTCAACTTTTTCACCAGCCATTCCACTCCATCCCCGACGCTGGTCGAGAGTGACTGCATGTAGTTAGAGCTAGGAAACATCAGCGACGCAATCAGCAAAGAAGAGACAAGACAAGGGCACAAGCGTTTTTCCCTTTGTTCCCCCCATCTGAATTGGGGGGAACAAAGGGTAAAAACCTGACAAGATAAACAAATTACAGAGATCGGAGTTATTCATTCATGGATGCTCTAACTTTTAAAATCACTAACCGATCCATCCATGATTGTTCTAACTTTGAGCTGGTCTATTCATGAGAGGGCGCAGGGACAAACAGGCTGTGTGTGAATGCTAGACGATGCTAGAACAAAAAGAAACCGAACAATTGATGAGCTACAAGAAAGAGCAGGGATGGGATGGTTTTGTCTCACAGACTTCAAGGTCGTCGCCTGCCGAGGAGATCTCCTTGTTGGCCGGTGGCCCCATCCAGTAAACACCCACCTTGTTCATGATCTTGTCCATCTCTTGTTGCCTTCCTCTCTCCAGACAGGCAAGCAGCCCTGGCGATCTCTCTTCTGTTGTCGCTGCTCCGGTGCCCCCTCCTTCGTGCAATCTCTTTGCTCTGATTCGGTTAGTTTCTTTGCTATGCGGAGACGGATAAGAAAAGAATCTAGGGTGAGCAATACTATCTGATCTCATATTAACCTCAAATGTTTAAAATAGATGAGTGATCAGGCAACCACAAATAGATATTGCAATAGTATAAACATATGAACCTCAGCATTATTTTTGGAAGAAGATCTGGATAGGTCTTCTTTCACATATGAAAGTTCCGTCTTAAGAGTTTTCTTCTCCCTTTTTGAGCTTTCAGATAATCGATGCAAATTCCCTTATCAATTCCTTCGCGGATGATATTGATGATTATGTACTGATCCTAGAACCGGTCTATTGAATTGTACATGCATTAGCATGAAGCATGTCACTATTCATGTCCACTGATAAAAAATATGATATTATCGAAGTGTAGTTTAAATATGGCTGTAAACACTAATTCATAGATCTGACATAGGATTACCACCATGACATTGCATAATAAAAACACATGTTCTATGCTACCTCCACCCCGAGAAAGGGACACAATGCACTGAAAGGAAACAATGCCCTAACAAACATGAAGCATGATACTTGTTGTATCAACCCAGAGCAATTTCAATGCTATATATGATGCAATTGTAAATATGGCAGACATGAGGCAGTCAAGGCACTCCTGCATTGAAGTTCCTTGCAAGGAATAGATGGATATAACAAATGAAAATATATAGATCATGTGTCAAAAGAGGGTTTCCACCAAAAAGAATATAACAAAGGGTAAAAAGATAACCTCAAGTTCGTTTATTTTCTTTACTTGACCACAATACGCCCCTGATAGTCACCCAACTCCTTTAGTAGTCGTTCCTGTAATGCACTCTCCCACCCTTTGGTTGCTACCAATTCTCGCTCCATGTACTTAAGTTTATCCAAGAGCTGCATCCTTTTGTCCTCTACAGAAATAAATTGTAGTTTGTTGGTTCCACTTCAAGCAAAAATAATGCTAGCATCTGAATCTAGGTTGCTTAGAACAAAAGGCAACATCAATCCTACTTGTTTTCCCTAGTTTCCTATCTCCTGCATGTAAAGAACCTGTTGTAGATATATGTTTGAGGGTGGGTCACGTTTGAGTGTTTGAAATATCTTGAAATGACAGTTGTAATTCATATAGCTAATTAACACTTTATTGAAGTCGACCTTATTCATACAGTGCGCATAATGGTGAACCAACACATACAGTGCTTAGATAATTGTTCCTTCAATGCAACAAGTTTTGTTTGATACTCCTGAACTTGTTTCTCTACGGTGTCCGGGGCTATAATGAACTCGGATTTCACCTTTCAGGATTCTGAAATGCACACTTACAAAAAAACATCAATATGCCTATCACAATGGCAAGCAGTTACCATTAGTCATTGCTGTCAGATCTGAACAACCATGTATAATTGAGGAACCATGTTGCTCCCATTCAGTACATTTGTTCTTGCATAATGAGACGATACAGGACTATTGTCACCATAGCGAGCTGATAACCAATGTACAATGGCCACAGCTTTTTGAGACGACATTTTGATATTGGATCCTAAAGCATCTTCTGGAAGCTCCCATTAGGAAGCCCTTTATGACATGGCAGAATGGAGGGAGGATATTTCCACCCTTATCTCCAAAAGATCCATAACCCATATAATCCTTACAGGATTATAGCAAGTTCACTTCATCATACTTTTTTCATTGCAAAATAACACGGTTTAGGACTATTGTCACCATAGCGAGCTGAGAGCCAATGAAGAATGGGCCTAGCTTTCTGAGATGACATTTTGATATTGGATCCTCAAGCATTACATCAGATCTCCCATAAGGAAGCCCATAGAGACATGGCAGAATGATGGGAGGATATTTTCAGCCTTATCTCCAGGATCTATACCCCCATCTAATCCTAACAGCACTAAAGAAAATTAGAGGTAATAAAGGAACTTATAAAGTGAAGACCAAGCTTTCTGAAATATTTTGATGTTTGATCACCAGACTGACACAACTAAAGGCCCCCAAGTCAGAAGAACAAAGAAATAAAAAAAAAACTCCATAATTCACTGAATTGGCCCATATGAGAAGGCACAATACATACTAACACTGAAAACAATCATGTATGACATGAAATGCAGAATTTAGACTATGAGCATCATGATAAAAAACTAATTTTGTACCAGAACAAACCTACTCAGTGAGCGTGACTGAGGCAATCTTGTTGAAGCAAGAATAAAAAATGTCCGACCATGGATGAAGGCATCGAGCTCAGCGAGCGCGGCGTGGGATGGGCGTAGAGCTCACAGGAGACGACGCGGCTGAAGGAGGCGGAGGCGAGAGTGGGGAGGAGGAACGATACTGAGTAGGGGCCGATGATAAGGGAGGATGGCCCGACCATGGATGCAGCTCCCACGAAGGGGATGGTGGAGGCCATGAGGAGCGAGTGATTAGGGTGTGGATGGGGAGGCAGGTCCGCCATGCGTGGCATGAGGCTGGCTGTGCACGGAGGTGGGCGAGCAAGATGAGGACGCGGGAGAGAGGCGGAATCCGCTACGCCCGAGAGCAGCGGTCGAGGATGTGGCCGCCATCCATGGCGGCGTTTGCGGGGACGGGTGGCGGAATCTGCTGCGCCTGAGAGCACGGACTGCGAAGATCGCGTTCGTGTGGCTATCGACGCGGGGAGCGGGGGCGTGCGTCGTTGCGGCTCCCGCAGGCATGCGGGAGCTGGATTCGCGGCGGCTGCGGCGCGCGGGCGTGCGGAGGACGGCGGGGCGTGAGGTGCGGGAGGCGGTTGCGGGGGATTGTCGCTGGCGCGTGCGGGTAGGGAGCGGAGGCAGTCTACAATGCCCCCTTAATAGTTAGTAGAGATTCTTTTTGAGTTAAATACATCGGTGCCTCTTAACTGTTGAATAATTAGACAAATTCCAGATTAAATTCCGAATATAAATCATGACTAAATCAGAAGAACTGAAGTAAAGAGTCAAATCAGATGATGCGAACTGATTAGACATACTGATAGATGGCGCGCGCCGGAATCAGCAGGGTCGACGACGTCGAAGTAGCGAAATCAACAGGGTCGACGAGGTCAGAAGATCACGAGCAGTTGTGTGAAGACGCTTCCCAAAAACCTTATTCGCCCTCTCCCAGTGCAGGATCTAGAAGGCGAAGGGTTCCGGAGACCTGCTCTCCTGATCGCAGATGCACGACTGCGGTCGGGATGAAGAGAACTGGAAGGCGGCTCAGCTGTGAAGAGAGGCGAAAGCGAAACTGGGATGATTTGGATGTTGGCTGCCGGGCTCCTTTTATAGAGCCGAGTCCGCGACCAGATAACTAACTCCGATCTTATCCACCCACGAGAATCTCACGTTCAGTTTAGATTTTATAGCGATCGGTTAGGATTCTAAACGTAACATCCAAGTAACCAAAAAATCAAACGGCAAAAGGAAGCCACGCCCCCGCAAGGCGAGGGGCCGGATTTCGGTGGACCATTCACGCGCATGTCGTGCGCCCGCGCCCACGCCCTTCGCCTTGGACAGGCGAGGCGAGCGAGCGAGCGCGCGTGTGGCTCTCCACACTCTCTCCTCTCATCCATGACTTGGTGAGTGAGTGTGGTTTCCATATTTAAGCTAGCTCTACTCCACTAGAACTAGCAATATGGTGCTATTGGTTCCACCTATTCCCTAGCCATACACTTATATGGGCTTTTGAGATTTTCCTGGGATTTATTTGAATTTCTCAACTGGGCCTAGCTCATAAATCCTAACAATCCCCTACCAGATCTCAAATGCCCATCTGCAGTTTTCGCCACTGTTCGCTACTGTTTAATATACTAGTTTTTCAGCAGAGACTGTTAAGTTGAACTTCCGCCTAGAACTCCAAGCTACACCAACCCACAACTTGGACAATGGACTATGCCTTGAATTGCAAGTTTTGCGTGAATGGGTTTCACATGAAGTCATGACCAGTACTTGGCTACCAGTAGTCCCCTTCTCGGGTGGAGCATATACGTTGTACTCCAAGGTCTCTTCATGAGTTTACTAGAGATCACCCAGATCTCATAGACTGCGACGTTAGACAGTCTAACTCATATAGGTGTGTTCTTTCAAGAATGTTCTGCAGGACAACATCTTTGCTAATACAAGCCAACAGAACACATTAAGGCACAAAGCCAACCTGCCTTACAGTATTTGAGAGTATTGCATCTTTTCTTAGAGAGGGTCAAAAGTTACTCTCCTCAGTTCACCAATGGCTTGTTCTTCCCAGGACCTAATTCATGGGATCTTCGATCACATAGACTGGGTTTCCACCATGGCAACTTTATTCGGGTCTCATACTCATCTCTCTCGATGCGATTTCTATCACATTACGTGGTAGTCCCTTGGTAAAAGGATCTACCAGATTTTTATCTGTTGAAATATAAGTCACACTTATAACTCCGGAGTTTCTCAACTTTCTGACAGACTTCAATCGTCTTTTGACATGTCTTGATGACTTTCCATTATCCTTAGAACTCGTCACTTTAGCAATCACTGTCTGATTGTCACAGTTCATAAGGATAGCTGGTATTGGTTTCTCAACCACCGGCAAGTCCATCAAGAGTTCACGCAACCATTCTGCCTCAACGGTTGCTGTGTCAAGTGCAGCTAGCTCGGCTTCCATGGTTGACCTCGTCAAAATGGTCTGCTTGCATGACCTCCATGATACCGCACCTCCACCAATAGTAAAGACATAACCACTGGTGGCATAAAGCTCGTCTGCATCAGATATCCAGTTCGAATCACTATATCCTTCAAGTACTGCATGCTGACCAGAATAGTGAATTCCATAACTCATTGTACCTTGCAGGTAGCGCATAACCCGCTCAAGTGCATGCCAATGATCAGTCCCGGGGTTTGACATGAACCTACTTAATTTTCTCACAGCAAAAGAAATATCGGGCCTTGTTGCACCAGCAAGATACATGAGTGAACCGACGATCTGAGAGTATCTCAATTGGTCTAAACCAATTCTCTTGTTCTTTCGCAGTGTCACACCGGGATCATAAGGTGTTGGAGAAGGTTTGCACTCAGAGAAGCCAAATCGCTTCAAAACCTTTTCAACATAGTGAGATTGCGAGAGAGTAATCCCACCATCTGCCTTAATCAGCTTGATGTTTAGAATCACATCAGCTTCTCCCAGATCTTTCATATCAAAACTCTTTAATAGAAAAGACTTGACTTCATTGATCACATCAATGTTTGTGCCAAATATCAATATATCATCAACATATAAGCACAATATAACTCCTTCGCCCCCACCACAGCGATAATATACACACCTGTCTGCCTCATTAATGGCAAAGCCTGCAGACGTTAGAGTCGTGTCAAACTTCTCATGCCATTGCTTTGGTGCTTGCTTCAGACCATACAAAGATTTCAATAACTTGCACACCTTGCTTTCTTGACCCTTTACTACAAATCCATCAGGCTGTTCCATATAGATTTCCTCATCCAGCTCTCCATTAAGAAAAGCTATCTTTACATCCATCTGATGAACAAGGAGACCATACGAGGCAGCCAAAGAAAGTAGTGCTCGAATAGTGGTCATTCTAGCAACAGGTGAGTAAGTATCAAAGAAGTCTTCTCCTTCTTTCTGACTATAGCCTTTAGCCACAAGCCTAGCCTTGTACTTTTCAATTGTACCATCAGGCTTGAGCTTCTTTTTAAACACCCACTTACAACCCACAGGTTTGCATCCATAGGGTCGATCAATGACTTCCCACGTACCATTTGAAAGAATGGAGTCCATCTCATTATGAACTGCTTCTTTCTAATCATCTGCATCTGGAGATGCAAATGCTTCTGCAATGGTAGTAGGAGTATCGTCCACAAGGTACACAATGAAATCATCACCAAAGGATTTTTCAACCCTTTGTCTCTTGCTCCTTTTAGGAGCATCATTGTCATCCTCCTCTAGGACAATTTCATGTGGCTGTTCAAAACTCTCAATAGGTGTACTATGTTCAGGAGTTATCTCAGAAGAGTATCTAGAATTGCTATGAATGTCTTTCATTGGAAATATATGTTCAAAGAAAGTAGCATCACGTGATTCCATAATAATATCAACATACACATCAGGAACTTCAGATTTAACTACTAAAAATCTATATGCTATGCTACATGAAGCATATCCAAGAAAGACACAATCCACTGTCCTTGGACCAAGCTTGCGCTTTTTATTAATTGGTACATTGACTTTCGCCATGCACCCCCAAGTGCGCAAGTATGAAAGTGATGGTTTTCTCCCAACCCACTTCTCATAAGGGGTTTTCTCTTCTTTGCCCATAGGAATTCTATTCAGAACATGACATGAAGTCAGGACTGCCTCCCCCCACCATGCCTTAGATAAACCACAAGTGTCTAACATGGCATTCACCAGATCAGTCAATGTACGGTTTTTCCTTTCAGCAATCCTGTTTGACTCAGGCGAATAGGGAGGAGTCCTCTCATGAATAATGCCATGTTCTGCACAGAAATCATCAAAGACTTTGGGAAAGAATTCGCCACCATGATCTGATCTAAGACGTTTGATCTTTTTCTCTAGTTGGTTTTCAACTTCAGCCTTATAGATTTTAAAGTAGACTAAAGCCTCATCTTTAGTTTTTAGCAAGTATACATAGCAAAATCTAGACGCATCATCAATCAATGTCATGAAGTATCTCTTACCACCCTTTGTCAACACACCATTCATCTCACACAGATCAGAATGTATGAGTTCTAGAGGTGCCAGGTGTCTCTCCTCAGCAGCCTTGTGAGGCTTTCGAGGTTGCTTCAGCTGCACACAACTATGGCACTTAGAACCTTTGACTATGGTGATATTCGAAATTAAACTCATGGTTGCAAGCCGAGACATAGAGCCAAAATTAATATGACACAAATGAGAATGCCAAATACTCGTAAGATCATCAACATTAGCGCAAATATGGTTCATAGACTTATTATTGAAATCTAACAGAGAAAAGCGGAACAAGCCTCCGCAATCATAGCCTTTACCAATAAATTGTCCAGACTTAGACACAACTAATTTATTGGACTCCAAAACTACCTTGAACCCATCTCTACATAGAAGGGTTCCGCTAACGAGATTCTTGTGTATAGAAGGGACATGATGCACGTTCTTCAGCTGCACGATCTTTCCCAAAGTAAACTTCAGATCCACCGTGTCAGTGCCATGAACAGAAGCATGTGACCCATTCCCCATTAAGACGGAAGAATCCCAGGCGCCTTGATAAGAAGAGAACAAGTTAATGTCAGAACACACATGAACATTAGCACCAGTATCAAGCCACCAACTAGGTGATTGAATACTGAGAAGATGAAAGGTAAATTTCCATACCCTTTGTCTTCCTCATTGCTAGCGATCACTGTGTTGACATCACCCTTTTTGCCACGACGATCTGCTCGATCAGGACAATCCTTGGCAAAATGACTCGTCTCGCCACATGCGAAACATGTCAGTTCAGCCTTGTTCTTCTTCTTCTTGAAGTTGGTAGTTTTGTTGGGCTTGTTAGATTTTGGCTTTCCTTTGCCCTTGTTGTGGTTCTTCTGAACCATGTTGGCGCTGGAGTGGCCCTCGCCTCCTTTAGATCCCGTGTCCTTAGCTCGAGCTTTCTCCTCAACATCCAAAGACGCTATCAGATTTTCAACTGATATCTCCTGTCTCTTATGTTTCAGAGATGTGGCGAAGTTCCTCCATGTAGAAGGCAACTTTGCAATAATGCATCCAGCCACAAAGCGGTCAGGAAGGACTATCTTAAGGTGGTCGAGCTCCTTGGCTATACATTGTATTTCATGAGCTTGCTCTACAATAGAGCGATTATCAACCATCTTATAATCATGAAAGCTCTCCATGATATACAGGTCACTGCCAGCATCCGATGCACCATACTTGGTAGTAAGTGCATCCCATAACTCTTTCCTGTATGTGTGTTGAATATTCGCATCAACTAGACGATCAACAAGGGCGCTAAGAACGGCTCCCATAAAGATAGTATTGGCATGATCGTATTCTTTCTCCTGTTCAGGAGTCAGTGGACCCTCAGGTTTGCCTTTACTAACATGGAAGACATTCATAGCAGTCAGCCAGAGCGTGACCTTGACTTGCCATCTCTTAAAGTGCATACCATCGAACTTTTCTGGCTTCAACGCGTCGGCAAAAGCAGCCATAGAAAAACTAGAAAATTGTCTACAATAAGGTTTTTTGGATTGTTGAATATTTAGACAAATTCCAGATTAAATTCCGAATATAAATCATGACTAAATCAGAAGAACTGAAGTAAAGAGTCAAATCAGATGATGCGAACTGATTAGACATACTGATAGATGGCGCGCGCCGGAATCAGCAGGGTCGACGACGTCGAAGTAGCGAAATCAGCAGGGTCGACGAGGTCAGAAGATCACGAGCAGTCACGTGAAGACGCTTCCCAAAAACCTTATTCGCCCTCTCCCAGTGCAGGATCTAGAAGGCGAAGGGTTCCGGAGACCTGCTCTCCTGATCGCAGATGCACGTCTGCGGTCGGGATGAAGAGAACTGGAAGACGGCTCAACTGTGAAGAGAGGCGAAAGCGAAACTGGGATGATTTGGATGCTGGCTGTCAGGCTCCTTTTATAGAGCCGAGTCCATGACCAGATAGCTAACTCTGATCTTATCCGCCCGCGAGAATCTCGCGTTCAGTTTAGATTTTATAGCGATCGGTTAGGATTCAAAACCTAACAGCCAAGTGACCAAAAGTAAGCCGCGCCCCCCCAAGGCGAGGAGCCGAATTTTGGCGGACCATTCACGCGCATGTCGTGCGCCCGCGCCCTTCGCCCCGCCCCGGCCAGGTGAGCGAGCGCGCGCGTGTGGCTCTCCACACTCTCTCCTCTCATCATGACTTGGTGAGTGAGTGTGGCTTCCATATTTAAGCTAGCTCTACTCCACTAGAACTAGCAATATGATGCTATTGGTTCCACCTATTCCCTAGCCATACACTTATATGGGCTTTTGAGATTTTTCTAGAATTTATTTGAATTTCTCAACTGGACCTAGCCCATAAATTCTAACATTAACTTGTCAAGTGATCCACGAATTTTAAAAATATATTTCTATCTTGTTAAACGATATACCACACATCTCTAAAGTTGTGAAAATAGTGCATGTTTATTTCTAGACAATACTGATCGTTGTTGTGTACCTCTTAACAAGTTTATAGGGGTCTAAAAATGTATTTTCCAAGTTGGTGAAACTAATTAGCATCCTTTGATACGTTTAGCTCATGCATTTGATTCTTCTTTTTTATATACGACACGTACACGATAGTATATTCACCTTTATAAATGTATGCACACACTTTACTAGCATCTTCGATAAATTGAGTTGGACTGATAAATCCTCAGACTAATAAAGTCACCATAATTGTCTTGTTGTCGAAGAAATACTTCGCCTACATCAATTGTTCTTAAACAGGCGAGTATTCGTGATTAGAAAGAATTTATCTGTTTTTGTAATTTCCATGACTTGAATAATATATTATTAGCAAGCAATAATTATCACTAAAGGAGAATGGACGATCAATACCAGTTGGGAACTGGATGGAGTATCGAATTTCCAACCGGTACTAAAAATCCGGAACTAAAGGCGCCAACCTTTAATTTAGTCACGGTTGCATAGGATCAATTATTTGCTCGAACCGATACTAAAAGGTCTCCCTTTAGTATCGACTCTAGGCGTAAATCGGTACTAAAGATTAACTTTTATTACTGGTTCTAAACTTAAACTTGTATTAAAGATGATTATTAGTGTCGATTCTTGGGTAGAACTGGTACTAAAAGTCTAGAGACTTTTTATTTCTATTTACAAGTTGAAATGTACATGTGCATATTCACAAATTAATATATATGTATATGTCTACATTAACTAATGTGTACATTAATACAGTGAGCCCTTAGTCATGGGTAAATGAGAACTAGTAAAGAGTGTCGATTCTTTGATACCTTGGAATTTTTTTTGGAAAAGTCATCTTAACCCTTGGTTTACCTTTCACAATTAATTTTGAGCAATTTACTTTCAACATTTATATTTGCCGTGGTAGCATAGGGTTTGTTTTTAGTGTGATTATCTCTTCATAAACACATTAGGTACTAGGGTCAAGTTGGGCTTAAGATTAGAAATTAGTTATTGCAACAAAATTTAGAATCCAAATTCCTTCCTCTCTTGGGCATCGTGATGCTTTCGCTAGCAACTTAAATACTTGAATGAAATTACTCAAGAGTAAATACTCAAAATAAAGTAAGGATTAGAAATGTCTCAAATTTTATGAGGTATCAACGAGCCAGGACTCTTCACTAGTCCTTGTTGGAGAAACAACTCCAACGCAAGGGTGTCGTTCTCCTTTGCCCCATTCAAGGACTAAGTTCTCTCTATAGGCTAGTTTTTGGCCACTCCAACATAGTGAACCGCCCAACTATGTACAGCGAGGTGAATCACCCATAAGCTCTCTAGGTGATCACCGAACTCCCCATCACTACCAAAACCATCTAGGTGATGTTGATCACACCAGGAGTAACAAGCACAAACTCTCACTTGACCAATCCAAGGCTAGTTTTAATAGGAGATGTACAATAGCTACTCGCAATGCACTAATGAAGCCACTAATCATGTGATTGTCAAGTCTCAAGTTCCTTACTAGATAAAGGCTCTTCCTTCCACTTTAGAGGGTTTGTTTAGGTGATCAAATTAAATGGCCAAGAGAGATAGAATGGACATCCCAACTATACAACTAGTTACTATAGGAACTCTTGTTGAAATCATAGGCGTCAACCACCCAACACATGAGGATCAGACCATCGATATTGGTCCAATGAGACATAATGGTCACAGTAACCTCACTATTTTAGATATAGTCGTTAGAGTGTGCTATAGGACCATATGGTCTAACGACCCCTCGGCGAACCAGATCAATACTCACAAGATCTCTCTTTTCACACTCTAGAGTGCGTCTAACTAGGGCACAATGGTCTGATAGTCACTCTGTATATAAGGTCTGATGTCCTTACAGAAAGAACCATAGCTGCTATAATTGCATTGTTTAGTCCAGTGGCCTATGTCGGCCAGTCCAACACTATCAAAACCTCTCTACTCTTTTTGCATACTATCATACTAAGGTGCAATGGTCTGACAACCCTATTCACAAGATTTGAAAATTATGCCTTTAAATATCATCCCACGTGTAGGTATCAAATCCTAACCATTGGTCTGACGACCTTGTTTCTTAGGTTCCGATTCCAATGCCTCCAAACTCTCCCGAATCACTTCAAATTCAAAAACTTTGTGAAAGGATTAGTACTTGCTAGTTCTGGACTTATTGTGAAAAGATCTCTAGC
Source organism: Zea luxurians (assembly GCA_029449295.1). Lineage (NCBI taxonomy): Eukaryota > Viridiplantae > Streptophyta > Magnoliopsida > Poales > Poaceae > Zea > Zea luxurians. The sequence goes on from JAOPSE010000034.1 coordinate 4,637,487, forward strand.
TGAATTAGTTAGATGGATTAAGTAACACTTTTTATGTTCTTAGTTTGACTTTCCAGTTTCTCACATGGTATAGCTGGGGTGTGCAGCAGGAGTTCTAGGTTTTCTCCATCTTACCCTGCAGTAAAGGTCGTGACTTCTTCTTGATAAGAAAAACATAGTCGCAGCAACAGGTCGATGGGCACGTGAACATTTTTTTTAAACACGGATATTTCACGTGCTCGCATGTCGATCCAGTTCATATATGAGGATGACCAGCCGCAGAATTTGCTTCGCCATTCTTCGTAGATCCCCACCAGTAAAAGTACTGTGAACTGTGCCTTACAGCCTCACAGCGACCAGCTCCACCCGGAGTCCCATACTCCCATGGCGTCTTCAGCTCCTGTCCCTGCCTCTACGTTACCTTGCAGCGGAGCCCATGACGCGCAGGCTCAACTTCCCCACGTCGTCATCTTCCCGTTCATGGCCAAGAGCCACACCATCCCACTGGCGGACCTCGCCCACCTGCTCCGACGCCGGCAGATGGCCACCGTCACCTTCGTCACGACCCCGGGCAACGCGGCGTTCGTCCGTGCCGCGCTAGCTGGCGCCGACAGCGTGGCCATCGTGGAGCTCCCCTTCGCCGACAACCTGACCAAGCCGGGCGCCCCGCCGCTCCCGGAGTGCGTAGAGTCCCTCGACTTGATGTCCTCCTTCCCGGCCTTCGTCGAGTCTGTCTCCCTGCTGCGGCCGCGGTTCGAGGAGACGCTCGCCGCCCTGCGGCCCCCCGCCAGCGCCGTCGTTGCCGACGCGTTCCTATACTGGGCGCACGCGGCGGCGGCCGCGCGCGGCGTCCCGACGCTGGCGTTCTTCGGCACGAGCGTGTTCGCACATGTCACCCGCGAGGTGTTGCTGCGCGACAACCCGGCCTCCGTGCTCACCCGCGGCACTCCGGACGCCGTGTTCACTGTGCCGGAGTTCCCGGACGTGCAGCTCGCCCTCGCCGACCTCCCGTTCCCCTTCAACGACCCGGCGGCGACGACAGGGCCGACCCGCGAGATGGACGCCATGATCGGGCACGCCATAGCCAGCAGCCACGGCCTGATCGTGAACACCTTCGACGCCATGGAGGGGCGCTACATCCAGCACTGGAACCGGAACATCGGGCCGAGGGCCTGGCCCGTCGGCCCGCTCTGCCTCGCCCGGACGGCCGAGGCGGCGTGGCATCATGGCGACGTGGCCAAGCCCGCTTGGATGCGGTGGCTCGACGAGAAGGCCGCTGCTGGCCGTGCCGTCCTCTACGTCGCGCTTGGCACGACGCTGGCCGTCGAGAGCGCTCAGCTGAGGGAGGTGGCGGACGGGTTAGACCGAGCTGGGTTAGACTTCATATGGGCCGTGAGACCCGTTGACGCCGACCTCGGAGCGGGCTTCGAGGAGCGCGTCCGGGGCAGGGGCGAGGTGGTGCGCGGGTGGGTGGACCAGCGCGCCATCCTTGCGCACGAGTGCGTCAAGGGATTCCTCAGCCACTGCGGCTGGAACTCGGTGCTGGAGAGCATCAGCGCCGGCGTGCCGTTGGCGGTGTGGCCGATGGGTGCCGAGCAGCCGGTCAACGCGAAGCTGGTTGTCGACGAGCTGGGAGTTGGGATCAGAGTGCCATCGAAAAGCAACGCGGTCAGCGGAATGGCCCGAAGCGAGCAGATTGCCAAGGTGACTAGCGAACTGATGACTGGGGAGCCGGGCGCCGATGCCGCAAGGAAAATGTCTGCGCTGGCAGCCAAAGCGCGGGAGGCCGTGGCCGGGTCGTCGTGGAGAGCCGCGGGGGAGCTCATCGGTGTTTTGAGCAAGCGGAAGCGGAGCAAACCGCAATCGTAGAATCGTTCTGATTCCTTTATCCTGTTTTTAGGGCTGCATTTGTAGTCCGATCAAGATGTGCTGTATCGTATTTTTCTGATTCGTTTGTTTCCTATCAGAACTTCGGCTCGTATATAGCAGCCAGGTTAGGGCATGTTCGGTTTAATCTTTGATCAATATGGATTGAATGAGATTAAGTGAGTTTAAATCATAAACAAAAACAAGTTAAAATTCTTTTTAATCTTTTTCATTCCCCTACAACTCAATTGGAATAAATAAGAAAAAAAACAAACAAGTCAGATCCCTCCGACCGCGGCCACGCCCATCCGACCGTGCCTTGATTATGGCTTCACGTCAGAGCTCGATCCAGACTTGTTTCCTCTGTCGGTTCTCGGTTGCCTCGATCGGTGAGGAGAAAATGACCTCCACCATCTTAGCCAGATGACATGACCGGCGTCTTTCGTTGCTCCACACAGCCCGTAGTCGTCCGATCACCTCCTCTACGGCGGTGACAAGGTAGGTGGTGGACTGGTGTCGTCTCTCTACACGCTGGTGGCCGACGGCCTGATCTGCCGTCATTACGAGATGGACGGGCAGCCGGCATCGGCTGCTTCAGAGGCCCGCGAAAATTGCTTTATGGATGTTTAAGTAAGAAAGTATAAAACATTACTACAATTATCATCACAAAGCCCGTCTAGCTCAGTCGGTAGAGCGCAAGGCTCTTAACCTTGTGGTCGTGGGTTCGAGCCCCACGGTGGGCGAAGTTTTTTGTATAGTGTTTTCTTTTTATTCGTCCAGATTTCATTTTATCTACCAGAAGATTTCCTTATTCATCCGGATTTCGTTTTTTTTTGTCCCAAAAGGCCCAACCACTGCGGAAGCGCAAGTCAGGATTTGATTTATTTGTCACTGAATGGTACGATTTCATTTTATCTACCAGTGAAGATTTGCTTATTCATCCGGATTTCGTTTTTTTGTTTGCCCAAAAGGCGCAAGCACTGCAGAAGCGCGAGTCAGGATTTGATTTATTTGTCACTGAATGGTACGTACCGGGTGTTTGCTTATTCCTCCATATTTCAGTTTTTAGGATTGGAGAATGGTACGTACCGGGTGTTTGCTTTTGCTTGTGATTATAATCTGTTCATCAAAATTTGTTGGATTATATAATCTAGGTAGATTATAATTATTGGCGCCGATTTAGGCGCCAATCATTACGATGTGTACCGATGGTGGGGTTCTCTGTGGCGGCGTGGATGGTCCACAACCGAGAGCCGAATGGTCCGTGATCTGGCACAGAGGCAAGAGTTCCCTGCTGACGAGTCGGACGGTCCACGCGTGCACTGGATCTCGCTCCCGGGAGGGACCCTGTCGAGGAGAAGAGATCCTAGGGTTTGTCATGAGATCGGCAGGTGACCCAAGACACCTCTATACGATGTAGAGTCGAAGATAGGTGAAGATTAAAGGGAGAAAGCTATGTTATTGTCTACTCCTAGGGCAAAAGATAAATAATGAAAGATATATTGATTGTAGTTCAATTGTTGAAGTCTGCAATCGGTCGTACCTATATATATATATATATATATATAAAAGTCTGGACGGGTTTAGATAGATACACGCGGGAAAAGAGATTAGTTACGTCTGATTCGATCTAATCGTAGATCGTACGTGTCTAAGGGCGGACCGTCTGTAGGCCGAACCGTTCGGTCCTCAGGGCCGGACTGTCCGGACATGCACAGTACCATAAATAGTGCTCAACAATAATCTCAAACAAATATCTCCTAAGCTTTATCCATTTAGGACTAGTTTGGGAACTATATTTTTCCAAGGGATTCATAATTTTCTAAGGAAAATGAACTAATTTCCTAAAGAAAAATAGAAATTTCTTTGAAAAATGGGTTCCCAAACTAACCTTTAAGGTTTGTTTATTCGCCCAGATTTTTTGTTTGCCTCGCAAACGGAGTGGATTTGCAATGGATTCCTTTTCTTTGCTCAACTAGAAACCGAGGTTTACATTTTGTTTTTGTGCTTTCCAAAAAACCGTTTTGTTGACCAAAGTTTGACTTTATATTTTAAATTTTGAAATCAAAATACACTAAAACCAGACCAGTTTTCGTATCTTGCTCTACACCAAGAACAATAAATTTTATAGAATTTCGTCGGATACCGAGCGAGAAGGTAAACGCTGCTAGCTAGCAACTCATACACAATAGAGCGGCAGTGGAATCAGGCCTCTGGTACGCATCATCACATCACATATGCTAAGGTGAATGCAATGCCTCCGGACCTGACGTCCTTGTCTATTCCCCGCAAGCACAACTTTGAACGAGGCACAATGCTAGTCGGCAACAAATCCAAAGTACAACGTAAGTGTGTTGCCTGCGGATGCTCTCCCTAGCTCTTTACAATACTTTAGAGCCTAATATATTTACCTAGAAAGGGATTAAAAGAAATTGGAGAGAATTGAGAGAAAAATAAACTAATTTCTCTCTCAAACCCCTTCTAACCAAAAAGGCCCTCGTAGATTGTTTGGCACCCCATTGCTCCATATTTTGCAACTCTGATCCACCATAGAGAAGCTTCAACGATACAGTTGGCGAGTATTTTCAAGTGTTTCGATTACATCCTAACTCCATCTTCACAAAATTGATATTTTAGTGTAAAATGACCTCCACTCCTAATATGTCGTGTCGTACCAACGGGTAGTTTCTGTCAATTTATTCTTTACTGTGCAGACATCTTGTGTGCCATGTGTGCCACCAGTGACGCACCAGATACTTCTGGTGCCTACAGCTGAATAGTGCAGAGTTTCCATTGGCTCTAGGTATCGATGGCACACCAGATAGGTCCAGTGAGTATAAAGGTCGACGACGCAAATTTACAACCTCTCTACAAGCCCTGTCCGATGTTGCATCCGGTGCAACACCGGACATGGCAGGTGCGTGTCAGTTTGAAAACCTAAGTTTGGACCCTATCTGTAAACCATGTTTGGTGTTTTATCCGGTGCCACATCGGATATGCTAGGAACATGTTAGTGTTAAAACCTGACTTTGCACCCTCTCTGCAAGCCTCACTTTCTCATTAGGATGAAGAGCTACTCTAATGTGTGTGCCATGAAGAGCCCAAAACAGTCTTTAAAGTGGGGATACACTCGTTTATCATCCTGTATCCTTTTATGATGGCCCGATGTGCCCAGGACGTGATGTGCCTGGCCAGTTTTATTTTAAGTTAAAATAAACTTCGCTAATTAGATAAATTTTGTAGGAAAGTACACCATCAAACATCGAACTGGTTTGGTTAGATGAAGCATGTCAAGGTCCACCACAGGAATCATGTATTCATGTTTTTCATAAATAATAAGGACAAGTGAAGTTGGCAGTACATATTGAAATGTCAACAAGTTACCAATTCTATTTCCAAGCAAGCGCTAGAGCGGTGGCTAACTCATCACGGAAAGCATCCATAGTTGGCACATGCGGCAAATTTGTTGTATCTTCCTAGTATTGTAGGAACATAATCAGGATCACATTCGAAACGAGCAAAATCCAAATCTTCACTCTTATCGTCACGGATGAAATCATGGAGTACCATTTTAGCGACCACAATCAGTTTTTGCCTAAACATTGGGTAGGGTGGCATCTTGTACAGGATTTGCCACTTTCTTTTCAACACTCCAAATGATCGTTTAATAATATCCCGAATGGATGAATGAGCTCGATTAAATTTTTTTTCCTTATGCATAATAGGTTCGATACCTCTATGCCAAACAATCTCTCAGATAATTTTTGGTTAGAAAGGGTTTGAGAGAGAAATTAGTTTATTTCTCGCTCAATCCTCTTCAGTTTCTTTGAATCCCTTTCTAGGCAAATATATTAAGCTCTAAATTACTGTAAAGAGCTAGGGAGAGCGTCCGCAGGCAACACACTTACGTTGTCAGCTTTGGATTCGTTGCCGACTAGCGTTGTGCCTCATTCAAAGTTGTGCTTGCGGGGATAATACACGAGGACATCAGGTCCGAAGGCAACACACTCACCGTAGCATATGTGATGTGATGATGCGTGCCGGATGCCTGATTCCACTGCAGCTCTGTTGTGCATGCATATCGGCGAAATTCGATAAAATTTACCATTCCTCATGTAGAGCGAGATATGAAAACTGGTCCGGTTTTTAGAGTATTTCGATTTCAAATTTAAAATTGTAAAAGTCAAACTTTGGTCAACAAAACCATTTTTTGAAAGCACAAAACGAAAATGTGATCCCAGGTTGCTAGTTGAGCAAAGAAAAGGAATCCATTGCACATCCACTGTGCTTGCGAGGCAACAAAAAAATCTAAACGAATAAACAAACCTTCAATGGCCAAAGCTTAGTACGTACCATTCTACAATCCTAAAAACTGAAATACGGAAGAATAATCAAACCTTCAGTGACAAATAAATCAAATCTAGACTTGCGGATCCGCTGTGCTTGCGCCTTGCAGTGCCCAAAGTTTAATTCTCTAATCGTAAAAAACAAAATCCAGATGAATAAGCAAATCTTCTGTTCGGTGGCAGATAAAATGAAATCTGGACGAATAAAAAAAACCCTTCACAACTTCGCCCACAGTGGGGGCAAACAAAAAAAAGTGTAGACGAATAAACAAATCTTCAGTGACCAAAGCTTAATTCTCCAATTGTAAAAAACGAAATCCAAACGAATAAGCAAATCTTCTGTTCGGTGGCAGATAAAATGAAATTTGGACGAATAAAAAACAATTCCGCCCACCGTGGGACTCGAACCCACGACCACAAGGTAGCCTTGCGCTCTACCGACTGAGCTAGACGGACTTCATGTTAAAGATGGTGATAACTGATAATTGTATCTGTTTAAACATCCATACAACAAGTTTATCGATCTCAAGCTCGCAGCGCAGCAGAGCCGTCGTCAGAAAGCAAAGCAGCAAATTTCGTCGCCAAAACCACAAATGGTCTAAAAATTGCTCCCGCCCCGACCTGCTCGCGGGCCTCTGAAGCCGCCGATGCCGGCTGCCCGTCCATCTCGTAATGACGACGGATCAGGCCGTCGGCCACCAGCGTGTACAGCGACGACACCAGTCCACCACCTACCTTGTCACCGCCGTGCCGGCTTGCGGGCCTCGCGCGTCGCCTCCCTGCGCTCCGCCGTGGAACCCATCGAGAGCTCGGCGACAACTTTATGTAGGCCGGCGACGGCCGGCCCGAATGGCAAGGCTGTGTTGCCGAGCGCGTCGTGACGGTGCCCTGAGCTGCTTGGGTCCCGATCCGGAAGCGAGACGCCGTTGCTGAGTGACCAGCATCCGCTCGATGATCACGCTGAGCGCGGAGTTCGGCACGACGTCGGCGGTGCGATGCCGCTCGCCGGTGACCGACCACGTGGGCTTCCAGCCTTGATCCACCGGGTCATGCATGGGCTCGCGGTCGTACGTCTGGCCAGTACACACGGTCACGGGGTCCGTCATGAGGTCCAGAGTGATCGGGCACTTCATGCAACGTCGCCGGCCTGCATCCACTTTTGGATTCGCGTCGATCTGATCGAACAGCATGTGTGTGTTGTTCTGTTTTTTTACTCTGCTTTTAAGAAAGGCTTTTAAGAAACCAAATAACACTGTTCAAACAGACGCACTGGAGATGCCAGTTTACAACCACATATCAAAGAAGCACCACGCCAGACCTTCCTGAACGAAATCGACTAGCACAGAGGGACGCACAACCTGAAAACAGCATGGCTAGAAGCACACTGCCGGCATACAGAGGCCCAGGAACTAGCACAGGATACAAAAGGCAATAAAGACTAAAAAGTGTCTAGCAAACTGGTAAGAACATCTCTGCAGAGAGAACAAAACGATCTCAACTTCAGATCATACCGCTGTCAGAGCCTTTTTCTTCAGCCGGACTAAAACCCCTGCATCAGGTTACTAAACAGAGTAGCAACTCTAAAAAAAAAAAAGAAGAGACTTCCTCCACTCCAATGTCACTGCAATTTTCCTCAAGCAACCACCTCTTCACTGAGTTCAATATATCTTCCAGCATCGTCTGTTTCCTTGTCTTGAGTAGCATCGTTGTATTGTTAGGGAATTTTTTCATAATCGTCATCTTGTTTTTGTTACACCAAAGGATCCAAACCAGCCCGGCCACAATAAAGAGATGAAAGGTGCGTGCAGCATAGGAGGTGCCCACTCCCAATTGCTAAACAGGCTAATTACCGACCTAAGAATATGGTCCCAACCAACAATATTTTTTATTCTTTTCCAAACATATTTCGAAAGGATACAGTGAATAAAGATGTGATCAACTGTTTCTTTGTCCCCACACAGGGAACATCGCATTCTACCCTTCCACCCTTTTTTTCTAACACTGCGGTTGCTTGGATTTTCCCATTGTAAATAAAACCTTAATCTTCAAAGGCACCCTGCAATTCCAAAAAAAAAATTGTACACGGGGTTATTGACACCACCGTCGGTTCTAAATCTGTAGAGGGATTTTATAGTGAATCTGCAAGAGTTGTCAAGAGCCCAAAACACTAAGTCTCTCCCTTGAGAGGTATTATGCTCCCTAAGCTCAGTATGTAGCTCCTCCCATAAGCAAAAAATCAGAATCATTAAGGGGCCTCACCAAATCTATACTCCACTCTCCTCCCTCACAGCACTCAGAAATAGGCACATCCTTGTCCCTGCAGATGTCAAAGAATCTAGGATACTTGATTTTAATAGGAACCTTTCCCATCCAAATGTCTTTCCAAAACAGGGTCCCTTCCCCATTTTTTTATCTTTTTTATCGCACCTCATTGAAATAGATGCTTGACCTTATGAAGGCCTTGCCGAAATTGAGAAACTCCCTTGTTCTTAGAGAGAAAGAAATTATTCATGTGCATGTATTTAGCTTGCAGCAACTTGTACCATAAATCATCCGATCCTTGACATAATTTCCATATCCATTTCACAAGCAAGCATTTGTTCATCATAAGAGTGTTTGTGATCCCGAGACCGCCTTGGTCTTTTGGTCTGGTCAAACTATCCCATTTTGCCATGTGATATTTTTAGAGTCTTCAACACCTTACCAAAAAAAGTTAGCTCTGATCAAGTTCATTTTCTGGTGAATCTTATTATGCAAGAGGTAGAACCCCATATTATAGATTGATAGACTACTTAAACAAGAGTTAGCCAGAATGAGCCTTCCCCAAGAAGACATGTGTTTACCTTTCCATGGGTCCAGCCTTTTTCCATCTTTCCCACAATATGTTCAAACACAGAGGGTTTTAGACGACCATACGAAATAGGAATTCCTAGGTATTTCAGGAATTCCTAGGTATTTCATCGGCAAAGTTCCTAGGGTACAGTTAAGCATATTAGCCATCCTTTCCCTTTCTTGTTGAACTGAACCAAAGACAAAGACCTCGCTTTTATTGAAGTTTATTTTTAACCTAAACATCCATTTGAAACAATAAAGGATTAATTTCAGGTTCAAGATTGACCTATCAGACCCATATATCATGATCACTGTATCATCCGCGTATTGGACGTGGGAAATGCCACCAAGAACAAGGTCGCCTAAGACCCCATAGATGTGACCCTTTTCGACCCCTTTATCTAATATGACACTTAAGGCATCCACTACCAAGTTGAATAACACAGGCGAAAGAGGGTCACCCTGCCTAAGATCTATGAAAGTTTTGAAAAAGTTGCTCCTCTCCATGTCCTCATCACCATATCAATCCACCTATCCGGAAACTTTTTCGTTTTCATTACTTCCTCCAAAAAGTTCCACTTGACTTTGTCGTAAGCTTTTTCAAAATCAATTTTCATTATCAGACCTTTTTTCTTTATCTTTAACTCATGAATAATTTCATGTAATATGACCACCCCTCTAGGATATTCATGTCTTTAATAAAAACTATCTGGCTGCCCCCAATAGCCTCCTTGGCTACTAGAGACAACCTATTTGTCAGAACTTTGGTGAAAATTTTGAAATCCACATTAATCTTAGGAATTAATGTGATAACCCCAAAATTAAGACACTGGATATCCAACTTCCCTGCATAGAAGTCACTGAACATCATGATCAGATCTCCTTTAATAAGATTCCAGAACTTCTTAAAGAAAGAGGCACCAAATCTATTTGGGCCAGGGGCTGAATCCTTATACATCTGATCAATTGCTTGTTTAATTTCACTGATCATCAGAGGCATATCTAATGGGTGGTCCGGATGGGCCACGACATACTCTAAGCCGGCCCACCGGACCACCAGTCTATTAAGGCCTAGCAAAAAATCTAACACCAGTAGTTATCTTTTACTTGATGTTTATATAATTTTATATTATATTTGTATTCTAATGTATACAACTATGGACTTAAATGCTAATTCTATAATTAATATGCTATTCTTGCATTTATATTTTGAACTCTATACTAAATTATTATGGATTATACAAAAAAATTCTTATGTCATACCTCATAAAAAAAATTTAGCTACGCCACTGCTGATCATGATGTTGTTATGTGGAATCCAGTTGTGTGTTGTTCTGTGGAATCCGGTTCGCGTTTATCTCTCTCAAGCAATGGAGTAGTTCCGAGGTGGAGCCTGAGTGTTCGATCGATGCTAGCGTACGGCCGACGCGATGGAGACGGACGAAGAAGTCGCTCATGTAGCCGGTCTTTCCTCGCCGATCCACGACGCGGCAGCAGGGAGGAAGTCGTCGAACGCATCATCCAGCGGAGTTCGTGGAGCGTGGTGTATTTCATGCTCTTGAAGACGAACTACGCCGGATGGTCCTGATCATACAGTGAATCTGCAAGCACGGAACCTTTGGGAGGCTATGGAACTCCATCAACTCTGTTCGCGTGGGCGCGGAGGGCGCCAAGGATGCAAACGCTGACATGCTTCGTAAGGAGTTCGCCGACCACGCATTCAAGCCGGAAAAAAGGATAAAGGAATCGGAACGACGATTCTACGATTGGGGTGTGTTCCCCTTGCTCAACACACCGATGAGCTCCTCCGCGGCTCTCCACGACGACCCGGCCTCGGCCACGGCCTCCCGCGCTTTGGCTGCCAGCGCAGACATTTTCCTTGCGGCCTCGGCGCCCGTCTCTCCGGTCATGAGGTCGCTAGTCACCCTGGCAATCTGCTCGCTTCGGGCCATCCCGCTGACCGCGTCGCTTTTCGGTGGCACCCTGATCCCAACTCCCAGCTCGTCGACAACCAGCTTCGCGTTGACCGGCTGCTCGGCACCCATCGGCCACACCGCCAACGGCACGCCGGCGCTGATGCTCTCCAGCACCGAGTTCCAGCCGCAGTGGCTGAGGAATCCCTTGACGCACTCGTGCGCAAGGATGGCACGCTGGTCCACCCACCCGCGCACCACCTCGCCCCTACCCCGGACGCGCTCCTCGAAGCCCGCTCCGAGGTCGGCGTCAACGGGTCTCACGGCCCATATGAAGTCCAACCCAGCTCGGTCCAGCCCGTCCGCCACCTCCCTCAGCTGAGCGCTCTCGACGGCCAGCGTCGTGCCAAGCGCGACGTAGAGGACGGCACGGCCAGCAGCGGCCTTCTCGTCGAGCCACCGCATCCAAGCGGGCTTGGCCACGTCGCCATGATGCCACGCCGCCTCGGCCGTCCGCGCGAGGCAGAGCGGGCCGACGGGCCAGGCCCTCGGCCCGATGTGCCGGTTCCAGTGCTGGATGTAGCGCCCCTCCATGGCGTCGAAGGTGTTCACGATCAGGCCGTGGCTGCTGGCTATGGCGTGCCCGATCTTGGCGTCCATCTCGCGGGTCGGCCCCGTCGTCGCCGGGTCGTTGAAGGGGAACGGGATGTCGGCGAGGGCGAGCCGGACGTCCGGGAACTCCGGCACGGTGAACACGGCGTCCGGGTCCGGGGTGCCGCGGGTGAGCACGGAGGCCGGGTTGTCGCGCACGAACACCTCGCGGGTGAAATGTGCGAACATGTTCATGCCGAAGAACGACAGCGTCGGGACCCCGCGCGCGGCCGCCGCCGCGTGCGCCCAGTACAGGAACGCGTCGGCGACGACGGCGCTGGCGGGGGGCCGCAGGGCGGCGAGCGCCTCCTCGAACTGCGGCCGCAGCAGGGAGACGGACTCGACGAAGGCATGCAAGTTGGACATCATGTCCAGGGTCTCGACGCACTCCCGGCGCGGCGGGGCGCCCGGCTTGGTCAGGTTGTCGGCGAAGGGGAGCTCCACGATGGCCACGCTGTCGGCACCAGCCAGAGCGGCGCGGACGAACGCCGCGTTGCCCGGGGTCGTGAGGAAGGTCACGGTGGCCATCTGCCGGCGTCGGAGCTGGTGGGCGAGGTCCGTCAACGGGATGGTGTGGCTCTTGAGCATGAACGGGAAGATGACGATGTGGGGAAGCTCAGCCTGCGCGTCATGGGCTCCGCTGCAAGGTAACGTAGAGGCAGGGGCACGAGCTGAAGACGCCATGGGACTCCGGGCGATGCTGGTCGCTGTGAGCCTGTTCACGTGCCCATCGACCTGTCGCTGCGAATCTGTTTTTTCTCAGCAACAAGTCAAGAAGTAGCGAGTACTAATCCGCACCAATAGCGCGGCATATTTCATACATACAGTACGTACAGATATATCCCTTCGTTCTGATCTATAATTCTTTGATATTTTTATATCAAATTTAATGGTTTGCCTTATTCAAAAGAAATTATAATTATTACATCGTTTAACATATAATATATTTTAAATACAGTTTTGATTTATTTTTATTTATTTTACAAAATTTTTAAATAAGACGAGCCGATAAAAGTAAAACGAATCATAAATTAAAATCAGGAGTATATATTTTTTAAATGGGCATCAGATCACGTGTCATTTATATTAATCAAACAAAATGTTACAAGCGGCCTGAGAGCCACAAACAGGAAAGAAACGATAGGAAATAGACGTGTGGTGATGGCGAGATAAGACAAAGTTGATAAGGTCCGCACAAAGAAACACTGTGCGTGGAGAGGTATGTTTCCAACAATATCTTTTATAGCATGCTAATTATGGTAATTATTTGGATAGTTAACTAGTACTCCCTCCTCCCTCTCCATTCTTTTTTATTTGTCGTGGTTTAGTTCGAAAATAAACTAGCGGGCGACAAATATTCAAGAACGGATGTGATATTTGATAGTTTTTATATTGTGTTAAGTCCAAAAACGGGCAGACGGACGGTCCGCGCGTTCACAGAATTAGTTAGGTTTCTCATATTCTAGTGGGATTTGTTAGCAAAACATGCGGGATTAAATCGGGAACCGACTTGTAATGAGTTTAGACCTCCTCCACTTATATAGATGAAGGGTTACGATCGATTAAACCGCACACAATCGATACAATCAACTCTACTTATCGTTGTTATATTATCGATACAATCAACTCTAGTTATCGTTGTTATGTTATACATTAGGAGTAGCTCTAGTTTAGCCCTAGTTTAACCTCCCTCTACCTTAAATCTTTACCTCTCTTTGGCTCTACGTCGACTAGAGGCGTCTTAGGTGGCCTGTCGACGCCAAGACACACTCTAGGATCTCTTCTCTCCGACGGGGTCCTTTCTAGGAGACGAGATCTAGGTCTGCTGCGAAGAAGACGACGCTCTGCACCATCGTGGACCGTCCGAGCTCCAGGCACGGACCGTCCGGACGTACATAGAGGAGGAGCCGCTCCTGCGCCTAGGTCGTGGATCGTCTGGCACTGTGCTACGGCACGTCCGTGCCTCCGTAGAGAGCACCGCCAGATGGTTCGTTCCAGTGTTCTGGGCGCCAACATATTTTTTGGCGACTCCACTGGGGATCAGGTGTCTAGATCTACTAAAAAATTAGACACTCAAATGGCTGGTTCTAAAGATCACACCGATATCTCCCCGAACAATATCCTGAAGCCGGCTGTTGAAAGCCTGTCAGCCGACGAGCAACAACAAAAAGAGAACTACACGCGTCAAGCGAAGGAGAAATTCTTGTCATAATACACGGTGGGTTGCCACTAGAAGGTTGTCAATAGGGGTGTAAACGGTACGGATATTATCTGAGCATCCGACCGTCCGAAGAGGCTAATTATTCGGTTGGATAGTTTTTTCGGATATCCGCAGAATTTTCAGATTTCGGATTCGAATTCGGATAGTACAGTTCGGATATCGGATACGGATATGAGATCACTTATATCCGTCGGATTTCAGATATCCGGATATCTTCTCGGATACCTGTCCGGATTTCATATTTCGGATATTCGGACATCTACCCAGATATCTTACCAGATTTCAGATTTCAGATATTCGGATAGTTACATGTGGAATCACCCTAAACATCCAAGTTTCAACATAATGAATACTTCACTTTATCATTTTCATATGGGGACTTGAGGTTATGTTCTTATATAATGTTTATTGATCCTGGTAACCTATTTGCAATTTTCAGTCGATAGTGGAATATTTTATGAATTTAAATGCATTTTGATAATTTTTTGTAGAAAAAATTATAATAATACACAAATAGTCCTAAAAAATCATGAAATTTGACGGAGGAGCAATATATGCCCATATAGCATCCTAAAAAATGTTTGGGTCATAAAATCTAAAGATTGCCATTTTTTTAATTCATTTTCACTTGTTACGTGAGTTCTATCCAAATTTTAACATAATCAATACTTCACTTTATCATTTTCACATGAGGATATGAGGTTATCTCCTTATATGATGTTTATTAGTTTTGGTAACTTATTTGCCATTTTCGGTCGACATTATAATATTTTATGGGTTTAATTGCATTTTAATGATTTTCTACAGAAAGAAAATAATAATACACAAATAGCCTAAAAAATCATGAAATTTGACGGAGGGGTAACATATGTACACATTGAATTCTAAAAAATGTTTGGACCATAAATTTCATAATGTGCCAGGAATTCTTTCATTTCACTTCTACTTATTGCGTGAGTTACATGTAAAATCACCATAGGTATCCAAGTTTCAACATAATCAATACTTCACTTTATCATTTTCACATAGGGACTTCATATTATCCTTAGAAACCACATATCATAATAATACGTGAAACCACATATCATAGTTATCAATATTTTATGAATTTAATTGCATTTTAATGATTTTCTACATAAAGAAATTAATAATACTCAAAATAGCCTTAGGAATTTATGGAATTTTATGGAGGTGTGGCATATGTCCACATATAATCCTTTAAAATGTTTGGACTAAAGGAGGGGCTACATGATTACAACTATGATATGTGTGGAATGATGTCTTACACGATATTCGACAAAAATATTCGTTACCGATGCTATCCATGTCCGATTAGCTCCGTATTCGATCCACGACTATCCGTATTTGTATTCGAGAACATCCGTATTTGTATTCGTATTCGAAGCTATCCTATTCGAATTCGAATCCGAATAAAAATATGAAAACAAATATGATTTCATTGATATCCGTCCGTATTCGATCCGATCACACCCCTGGTTGTCAAACATAGAGAGACCGATGTCGCATCTCTTTTATCTCCGCCTCAAGTCCCCCAACGTAAGTAAACCCGACGACATCCAATCTATTAAATAGTATGTAGATCAGTAGCAGAATCAAATGAAACAATAGATTGGAGAGTTAGAAGACTAAATTGGAAAATTAACACGTTCATTGGAGAAATCTGTTGCTTCTAGTTTTCCATCATATGAAACTAGTAATAGGATATCTATGGGGCTGTTTGGTTCAGCTTTTTTCTGACCAGCTTTTCTGAGAATCTAGCTGTGGGGAGAATCTGGCTGTGTAGAGAATCTGAGTATTATTATGATTACGTGTGGAGGAAGATAAAGGTGTCCATAGGACTCAGGATCTAGAAAGTGACGGATTCCTACTATTGCAACGACTTAACCGATTATGTGTTTATGTTAATTATGAATGGTTTTTACTCAAATGAATTTTATAAAAGCTGACTGAAAAGCTGAGCGTTTGGCAGTCCGCAGCAGGTTTTGGTGGCCAGAAGCTCCAAAAAGCTGAAACAAACGGGGGCTATGTCTAATACATCGACAACAAATGAGGATTCACAGCCCCAACCATTATATGGTATGCTGATGAACTCATATCTAGGGCAAATACCACATCGTTGTCCCTACTTAGCAGATCGGTGCCCCTAGATTCGGTCGGACCGTCCGAGCTTTTGCCCGTGCAGTCCGCCCCTTATGTGGACCGTTGAGCTTTCCCTGCTAGATAGTCTGGGGTTGCACCAGGACCACCACGTGGCGCCCCAATAGTAGCAAACACAATCAGACAGTTCGGATTCACCACCGGACAGACCGGATACGCATACACTGAACTTACTGTTGCACGCTATGCACCAAATTATTACACACCATAGCAGCGGTATGTTCTGCCCCCTACATATTTAAACCACAACGCCTCATATGATCATAGGCCGATCAACATTATCGATCGGTCATGATAAGAAGGTCGGCATAGCAACGCCCGACCGAATGAGCCCCACAGCCCAATATCCAGTGGTCTGCCACTGGGCGCAATGGAGAAAATTAGGGAAGAGATAGCTGAATTATTTTGAGATAGGCTCCAAGTTAGTGTAGCCAGAGTATGGCAGTCATATCAAGTCATATGATCCCCGGTTTGACACTATCCCTTACCCAAAAGGGGTAAGGATACCAATATACCATAGTTTTCTTAGTTTTCTGGTGAAAGTGGTAGTAGCACACACGAACATGTAGGCCATTTCCTAGAACACCTAGGCAAATTGGTCGATGGGGAAGCCTTTGTGTTCATTTATTTTCTTTATCACTTACTGGTACCGCTTTTGCATGGTACGCCGCTCTGCCTCCTAATTCCATTGATTACTAGAAGGATTTAGAGATTAAATTTCATGAGCATTTTTTCTAGGGAATATGAACTAGGGTTGGCTGATTTATCCTCAGTTCGACAGGGACACGAAGAATCGGTTAATGATTGTATCCGGAGGTTCAGGGACACTAGAAACTGATGTTTTCGAATCCATGTTGCAGACAAAGAGCTAGCAGGGCTGGCTTTTAATGGGTTGCTATCCTACTTAAGAGACAAATTAGATGACACTCAGGGCTTTTCAATAGCTTAGCTACATCAGCGGGCTTTGGCCTGTGAAAGCCGATTTAAAGAGACATCAAAATCGGCTGCCCGTACTATACATCTAGTAGAGCATGATAGTTCAGATGATGAATCCATAGATGTATATACCTCTGAGCTTGTTTGGCCAACAAAGATTAAATCTTCTACATGTTCTTCTTTATAGTCGGTTCAAAAGAATCGGCAATAAGAGGTTAAATTTACCTTTAATGTTGCCAAATGCGATAAAATATTTGACGAGCTACTAAAAATTGCAACATTAAATTAACAAATAATGTTCCTCCTATGGATGAATTAAAGAGACATGCTTATTGCAAGTGGCATAACTCTTTTTTCCATGCCACCAATAGTTGTAATGTTTTTCGTCGATAGATACAATCAGCCATAAATGAGGGTCGATTGGTTTTCCAGGAGATGCAAGTGGACACACAACCATTTTCTATCAATACAATAGAACACACAAGCAAAAAAGTCTTGGTTCGACCGAAATGATCGATAAAGGCAAGGGCGAAAGCATAGCCATTGGTGGTCCTCGCACGTCAAACATATCGCAAGGAGGGATTGCTCGGAAGGCTCCGGACAAGAAGAATAACAAGTCCGGAGGCACCGGGAGGCCAGGTTCAATTGAGCAGCTAAGCACGGCAACCTGACCCAAGCATCATGGACGGTCCGATGCTTAGAGAGACGGTCCGGCTGATTCAGTCGGACAGTCCACCCATGCCTAAGGGCGTCAACATTCACACAAAGAAAAAAGGGGACACAGGGGCAAAGCAAACATACCGCACATGGTTGGCTGGTCAAAGCTGGCCCTACTTCTGATCAATTGTTCTCTAAATATGCTAGCAAGAAGGTTGTTCTATGTGATTGGCCAACAGAGAAACCCTGGTCATCTGCTAAAAGAAATCGGCACGAAAGGCGACGCAACAAGCATCGCCTATTCATTCTGATGCCATGATACTTTCCACCTGCCTAATCTTCGTCGGTATATTGTCCTATTCAAATGTGGAATGGTACGACGACGAACCCGTGGTGCATACATAGGGATGAAAACGAACGGGAATAGGCGGAAAACTACCTCTCCCATTTCCGTTACCATTTTTTTACCGAAAACGGGAGCGGGAGCGGAAAAGGCGGTAGCGAAAACGGTTACGAAATATATGGGTATACGAAAACGAACAAATACGAACGAATATTCACCGAAAACGGACGGTAGCAAGACAGTAGTCGGAACAACTACATGCACACAGCTGTGACAGCACACAAGCGCTAGACAAAAAACAGCGCACTACACAGTGTGCCCACAGCCAACACGAGGTTAGCAGTAGTCCAGCGTCCAGGCCAGCAACTTCACTTATTAGGGTCCCTAGCTCCATGAGGCACATGCACACTACAGTCACATAGGAAATAGAGCTACAATGTCTCAAGGCCTCAAGCACAGATGCACTCGTCCAGCCAAGCAGAGGCAGAGCTGTTGCACACACAGGCTATATATTCGTGCACTTGAAACTCTCTATGGGAAACGACAGTGGCCAATGGGCCAAGAATTCATGGGCTTTGATACATGCACACGATCCGCAAAATATAAAACGGGAATTTCCCGATACAATACGAGATATCGTAAATATGGGTGGGAAACACCTTCAACCGTTTTTGGCCCGTTCCCGGATATACCTATTCCGGTTCCCGTACCGTTTTCACATTTTCCTGATAAAACGAAAATGGGCGGTTCTAAACAAGAATACGGGACATGACAGTATAATTCCTGTTCGTTTTCATCCCTATGCATACACAGTCCATTTGCCTATTCAGGCTGGAGGGCACCTGTGGCAGAACCTCCCAAGTCATTGGGCCAACATGCACCTGCCCTTGTCTCAAAGACCTCAGACGGCTATGCATGTGCACCAGATAACTTAACAGGATCCGTCCGAGTGTCCCAGCGACCCCGGATAAACCACTTACAACCAGGATCGCAAGATTAAGTAAACACAAATCACACACCAACATTTGCAGCGGAATTTCTTTTATTACAAAAAGTTACAAGTTACAACAAATTTACATTATATTTATCGGAGTGATTATAAAAGTGATTCAAAGAAATATACTTTGAAATGTTATAAATTATTTATAATTTAGAAATATATGCTAGCTCAATGCCAATCCTCAATAAAGAAGCTAAAGATGGGATATACTTATATAAGAAGGCCAAGCCCATCGGCACTTAACATCAATCACAATCAAAGCGACTCGTAACCTGCAGCAACAATGGGAATAAAACCCTGGGTACGCAATTACTCAGCAAGACTTACCCGACTAAAGAAAAGACTCTCAAGGGTATGCTAGTTTTAAAAGGAATCAAGGTAAAGCTCATCAAATTTCAAAGACTCGTTTTTGCAGAAGAGCTTACTAGTAGTGGATCCTTATGCCAAAATTTTACTTCACAAGTTAAGTAGTTTTCATGAATCTAGATTTGCCTAATCTAGAGCATTCACTTATCCTGGTCTAGCTTTCTTTTACCAAATTCTTATTTTACTTATTAACTACGATGAGTGGTCGGAGGGTAGAGTCTCCATGACCGAGGAGCAACGACGATTCGAACTGATTATACCTAGCCGGGGATCCCTAACCACACGACATATGTAGCACTTAACCCTTGCATATGTTAACCGTTCCCACAGATCCTCCACAACGTGAACCGGTCCGCGCTACCTGGGAGCACAGTATTCCTCCGTCCAGCCTCTAGCCAGGAGGGTACACACTACTCCCACCATCTTCCACGCCTAGTGCGTGGTTGTCTTTTCACGTATGGAATAGCCGAGTTCAGGCTTATCGTAGCATGTGGCTAGATGCAAAGTCTCCACCACAACAGGCCTACATCGAACGGTCCTTAATCGACACAAACGAGCGAACTTTCCTGCTCAACATCTGGTCTACATTACATATTATTTCCCAAAACTTGATACTTGAGAGAGGTACCCTACTTGAATGATGAAATCATCACTGCCACAATGGGTTCATCATCACAAGTCCTTTTTTTCACAAACTCCCATATCCTGTGTTACACATCATCTTTTAAAAACAATCCTAAATTAATAAGCAGGGTAAGCATCACTAAATTTTAATAAAACAGGTATCAAGGAGGATAATCAAGTTCCAAGGGCTGGTGATGCATCAATTGTTTATTCACACAACTCCTATCACCTAATGCAGCATATAAGTGATAAAAGTTTTTAAAATAGAAAGTGTTGGCAAATGCACTGGGGCATGCCTGGGATAAACACTATGTTAGTGTTGTTAGATGACGTCCACTTGGCGAGCATCTCACATCATGGCGCTTGATCCGATCACACAATCTTCAAGTTCATTCATCAGTATCACCTTGCGAAGAAGCCCACGCTTAACAACATCTTATGGTCGACTCAGCTCGACTTCCGCATCACGTGATCAACTAGCGCACCTAATTGAAATGCATGATGTATGAATATAAGAAGAACTAGCACAATACTAGACAATGTTACACGGTAGAGGATTACACACTACTAACAAGTCATTAGAACCAATCACAAGAAACGCCAGCTGTCGATATAAGACTAACTATAATATTCGCGCTTCTTCTGTTTATCCGGTGCTAGCTCAAACATCACAAAACAACACACTAAGCATAAATTTTATATCTTTCTTAGCTAAAACTTAACACCAAAGACTAACAATACTTAAGTTAATCAATCTAGTATACCTAGGACTTAGAATAACGAATAGTAGCTTTACAATTAGCTTTAAAATTACTATTCTAAAATATTATGTAAAGCATATCAACTAAATAAAGCATCACATTAATTGTTCTAACAAGTAGAGTATTAACAAATGATATAGAGTTTCACAAGATCACAATTTAAAACCTAAAAAAACTCAAAACACCAAGGTGCAATGCTCACTACGTAGTTTTTTTAAAATTCACTTGAACTGGACCTACAATAATATTTGCTTCAAACTAATTAGGACAATGATAAATATTTATTCAAGATGGTTAACTTGACTACCTGAGTGATAAATATCCATTTATGATATTTAACCAGTGTTTTAAATAGCGGGAAAATGAATTTATCCCCAAACTTCTAAAAAGTGCAAATATCGGGATATATCGCGATATAGCTGGATATATCGGGATATATCGGGCTAAACGGCGTAACTTTTCGCTACTAAAAAGGATATATCGGGATATATCGACCGCTATAGCTGGCTATTTAAAACCTTGCATTTAACCAATCAACTAGCATAGAACACGATGCCACTAAGCAAAACATTAGTGTATCATTACAATTGGTATAATTAATTCTAGTTGAATAGGTCGGTTAGCCGGTACAAACACTAGACATATCCTTCATATTATTAATTAGACCTAAATACCTAAAGTATTACCACAGTATTTCATGGATCTCAATTAAAATTGGCTCACTGACGCTATAATCTTTTAAACATCCAAAACACGAAATTGACGATTACCAGATGATGCTATTTGCTCCCCACTACTCGGAGTGGCAAACAACATTCATCTGACACATAATCGATTTCTAAACATCGAATATAATGATTATCAGAGCAAATCATCGACTTCGCTATGCAAACAAGATTTATCAAAAATCACTACTGACAACACTAAACGGCAGAACAATTTAAATGCTAAATTTATTCTTTGTGTTACTAATTTACTTGTCCTAGCAACACATGACATCTATAGAACCAATTCACACTCTGCCTACTCCGCACCTCGAACCTAAACTTTATCGTACGAATATAAATACCACATATCTATACGAACACAACTACATCACCGTAAATAACGGGGCAGTTCAACAAACATCTAATACAACTACAACACACTTGCTCAATAACGAGATAATTATCACAACCAATATATATATCCAATTTGTTCAATCATATAAGCGGGAACAGCAAGTCAGCTCACCATAACCAGATCGACACGGAATCTACGGAAACGGCGACGATCAGAGGTTCAGACAATTTGTCGAGCACTTTGCGAGTGTCGTATTGGACTACGCTTCTTCCCCACATATTCCAGTGATTTCTTTTCTCCTCACTCGTACACAAGAACACACAATATTAACATTAAGGAATTAATATCGGGTAGGAAACAAGCATGTGCAATGGTCCAACAGCTACGACGCTCACGAGTAATTTAATCCGACTCGAAGGCCATGAGCACAACTACGATTTTCAATTCCGCCATTACGTTGAGCACCTCACAAGCGATGCACGGAGCTGTCACCTTCCTTGACACCCAATTGCTCTGCTGCGATTCCACACACACAGGTACATAGTTTGGATCGCCGAATGATGAAGGCCATGGGGTCGAGATGCTGGAGCACTCTAAGCAACAAGAACAGGGAGCGTTCACGCTGGAGTTGTTGGAACGGCAGGCGCAGAGCACTCCAACAAGAACAGGGAGCGTTCACGCTGGAGTTGTTGGAACGGCAGGCGCAGGGAGCTATACGGTGGCCAGAGCGTGCGGTGGAGGTGTATGCGTTCGACGGCGAGTCCCGACGATGATGTCCTGAGCTGAGACACGGCGGCGTTCGACAGTGGAAGCAGGGAGGCACTAGATCAAGGCTGCAGCGAGGCCGACAGCGAGGTCAGGCAGGGAGACGGCAAAGGGAGCAGGGGGCGCGCGCGAGACCCAAGGAGGTGAGGCGCTATGAACAGACCAACAGTTGGAGGTGCGTACATGCCTGGAGACTGGAGAGGGAGCCAAGGGACTGTGGCTGGCGCCCGACCGCGCGACTAGGTTCCACGGCATGCTTCAGGAGCGCTCGACCAGAGGGAGCAGGAAGACCAGATGCCGAGTGCGTGGGAAAGGAGCTGGAGACCGGTGACTTTACCATGACGAGCGATTTGGCTGGAAGAGTGCGCCTGTGAGCCTATGCGTGTGGCCGCGCGGAGGAGACGGTCTTGGCGCAGCTTATTTCCAGCTTCTTCATAAATTTAAACACAAATTCTATCAAAAAGGTAGCTTTTTACAGCAGCTTATTTCAGCTGCTTCTTAAAATACACTAAAAGCAAAAAACAAATAGAAGGCTAGAAGCTGCTTTTTACCAGCTTACCAGATAAGCTGCTTTTTCAACAAGCAACAGTTATGTCAAACAGAGCCAAGATAGACAGAACCGAAGTGTGTGGGCGTGGTGACATTTCTAGGAGCTGAGCTCCTGGGGTGAAAAAAAATCCTAGGCTCAAGAGAATATGAAGGTAACCAGTGCTCTACGGAGGAGAGAGAAGGAGATGAGAACGGCTGAAGAAAAGATCAGACTGAAGAGAGTGTCCACGGCATGAGGATAAGGAAATAAGATTTTTTTTTCTCTTCAGTTTTTTTTGGCGAGACGAGAACACACAAAAAAAACTATCTCTGCTATTTTTTGGGTTTGAGTGATATGAAAATATATCGGATTAAAAAGTTAGTGGCCAAGATATTTGATCTATACCTGATTTTTTATTTGGTAAATACTCTCAGAGTCATATGAATCTTAATCAGTTATTTATATTCGAAGTTTTTAAATCTGGGCGAGAAACACATGGACCAAACCAAACGAGATCAGCTTCGATATTGTAGACTGTATTAGATCCGGCTAAATTCAGATAAATATCACCCGCCATCTAAACTCATGATTCTCTGACGTGAATAACATACTTGAAGAACAATCCCAAATATAAACCCCACACATGAATTTTCTCCAATAACGTGCGCGGTTGGATTATAAAGTTTAGACACTCTCTAAATTTATTTTCACTCACTCGAGTGATTCACACAATACAGAACTCGACATCTCGAGAGATTCTTAAATTTCAAACTTCATAAAATATTTAGAATAGTCCAAATGGATAGAAATGCAGGTGATACATGAGATAGTGTTTTAGACGAGATGTCGATGAACTAAACCAAACGACACTAGAGTCGATATATTAAGACTGTGCTTAATTTGATTCGATTCGAAATCCGATAATTTTATCCGAAGTCTGAACAGGGAAACAGATTAATTATGAATACTCAATATCGGCGCTAATTATCTCGCTCCAGTTTAATCTCGCATCAACACTCTTGTCGCCGAGCCTATTTACTCGGGTCAAAAATCACAAGAGTGGGTCGAGATTCCAAATTCATATTCTCTTAATCTATAAATTTTAAACAGACACAAGACTCGATATTTTGCGAAATAAATACGCGAAATCGATGCGACATTGAAATTGTGATCCTTTCGGAAGCGACGTCACGCAACGTTCACGTGGGCGAGAGGCTGTGCGCTGTCTAGACACCGGTTAGCACCTGCCACACGCCACGATGCTAGACCACAGAGAGACACGTGCAATGCAAGCGTGAAAGAATTTTAAATGAAGTTTAAGGAACCAGATTTGATTTCAAAGATTATAGTTTGGGAAAGATGTCGAGGGCTCAACCCAAACGAAATTGGATTTGCTGTTTCGAAAGATTACTAAAGTCTGAATTTTTGCAAAATAATTTAGGACAATTTAAACAAATGGAGACAGACACGATATCAAAATCATGATAAACAAAGATGATTAAAATTTAGTGTCCATTTTATTCACCACTATCACGTGTTAAAGTCCGCACTCGTGGTCGAGCAGACGATAAACACCTATGGTGTTACAGCACCTCCATTCTATACCTTTTGATCTTTTGTCAGATGGACATGGCCGAGAAAGATGCAATCCGAAACGACCTTTATGCATTGGGGCTCGATTGAATGATCACCCTATTGAATTGAAAAGCTGGTGACTGGCATCAAACTTAGTTCTTACTTCGAGAACAAGATGACTTGTGAGATCTATTGTTTTCCGAAGATTGTTGGCAGTACATATGTGTAATACTCAAAATTGTAAAATTGAAAACATAGTTGATTTACACACATGTTTTTGCCTCTGTTTGTTATAACATGTGAATCAACACTTCAAAAGTCATTAACTAGCTAATGACACTTAAATTAATATATGCATCACGTTGAGTTTTATTGGATTGTGCATTTGTGGATAATAAAATAAATGTGTCATTAAAAATATATTAATATGTTAATGGACACAGGGGATATAGCCTCTAAATTGAAAACAAAATGACATAGAAAAAGAAAGAAAGAAAAGAAATATCATAAAATATAAAACAAAATCGATAAAAAAAATAATAAACCCAACCATAAATGGTATGATTAAAGTCTACCTTTAATTTGAGTACTAAATTCACATTCATATTTGAAATTCCAATTTGGGACTTAAATGTGAAATTAAAAGGAGAAAAGAAAATGGAGAGTAGAAATAAAAAGAAAAATACTCATGCTTGTGGCTGGGCCGAGTGCACTCAGCTGGCCCAGGTCTCCTCCGCTTGCGTGGCCCAATTCGCGCCTGGCCAAACCCCAGCTGCCAGGCTTCTCGCCGCGCCATGCTCTCCACGACTGGTGTGTGGGCCCCATCCACCAGATCGTAGTCGTGCGCGCCGCCATGGCTGTTACCGCATCGCGCGCGTAGAATCTTTGGCAACCACTGGATTGTGGGGTCCGCTCCCCAGATTCTCACATGCCGAGACGTTCTTCCTTCCTGGTGGTTGCATCGGGCCGTTTTCCTCGCCGTTGTGGCTGCCTGTGAGATCGTCGTGGTCGTTTTCTCCCTGGCAAATCGCACCCTCGCTCCCTAGTGGCCATAAATACCTACTCGCACCCCTACTTCGTAGGATCTAAACCATTGCCTGCCGTGCACGTGGGTCATAGTTGTTCTGCGGTGAAGCTCGATGCCATGGCCGTGTGCTAAGGAGATATCATCACCGAGTATATAGTGGTTCCATGCGCCACCTTACTTAACCTTCAGTGATGAGTCGGCGTGTGGGTCACCGTGGTGACGGGAGGTCACTGCCGAAGCTGCTTGGTGAAGCACCTTCGATCCCTTGGCGTTAGCACTGTATCCTCCATTCCCTGGGCCGGTCGGCGGGTACTACCTCAAGGTATCGACGCAAGCACTATCAACTCGATCAATCTGGTATTCTTGTAACCTTCCACGCTCACCGGTGTAGCAACCATGGCCGCCGGGTCTCTGCGATGGGGCGCAGCACACCTGCCGGGTTCATCCAAACTACCCCCCTGCACTTGCCTCCCATGCACGTCATTCTAGCCCTAGGGTCAGGGTAGTCTTTTCGTTTTGTTGACTAGCTGGTAAAGACGGGAAGGTATGCGCTGGGCCAACCATGGCGCGGCCGTGGGAATCGGTGAAGCCGCCGGCGTCTAGTCGGCCTTGGTAAAGACTGGGAGGTAGGTGAGGGCCTCCTGGCCGTTGGATCGCTTGGGGAGCGTAACGCTTAGGTCAAAAGCGATGGTAACCGTAGGATACTAGGTGAATGGATCGGATTAAGGGAAAAGCTCGATGCAATCTGAACCCTAGGATCCTAGATGTGTGGGCGACACTAGATCGGGGGCGTATGAATTTTAGGCCTTGGATCTCGGATCCAGGGGTTAGGATCACACCCCGGATCATAACATGTGTGCGTCTAATCTGGATGGATGAATCACGATCCAACGGCTCGGATCCTAGCGTACCCCTTAGGCCTGGCCATTTTGCTAAAGAACCCTTATTGTTTGCAGAAAACAACCCACCGTCCATGTGGCTGTAGCTTTGAGTCTAGGGAATTTTTATATGTTAGCCCCTGCGCTTTTTAGATTTCATGCGCGCAGACCAGTGGCAGGGAAATTCATTTCAGAAATGATTTTTAATGTGAAAATAATTATTAAAGCTTGTTTAATTCCTAGAAAATTCATACTAACTCCTTTTTAATCCATACCAGTTCCTATAATTTTGTATTAATATTGTTTAATACTTAGTGTCTCTGTTTTAACATGAAAATGGTGTTAAAATTTATTTCTTAGCTAATCTCGTATCAAATACATAAAACCTTAGGAAATTCGTATCTCCTCCGTTTTAACTCCGATTTGATCCGTTCAAGTTGCGTTAGTCTCGTAGAAACGCGTAGATCATTATTACTCAGTTTGTACTTATGTTTGGTGTGATGTTAATTTTATCTATACCATGTTTGTTTGTATTGCTACGACTAGCGCGAGGCGTGTCATCTGAAAAGCAAGTTGGTACCTGGATTCTCAAGTGCCAGGCAAGTTGTGCCCTTGATTCACTTTTGTTACCCAATAATGTTCTTTATAATCATTTACCATGCATAGGTTTAATTTTGATGGGACCCGATAGGTCACCCTAGATTGTTTATCTCATTACCTTGTTTACCCCTGAATCACTTGGGTAGTTTATGCTATTGCTTTACGTGGTTTTTGGGTTAATATTTCATTATATCCATGTTCCAGTTATTTTGTTATTCTATTTATGTTCATGTCAAGATCATTATGTTATTGTTAATTGGAACATGGAGCTTAACTTGAGAACCACGTGCCACCACAAGGGAGGAATGGGACCCCTTGGCTGACTAATTAGGAAAGCTAGTGGAAGACTACCTTACCCGAAAGGGGCAAGGGCAGTAGGGGAGTGGTCAGTGTAGGGAGGTCCCTGGTTGATTTTGCTGCGATGGCGGTCAGCCAGGAACCCTGCATTGGAACTTCCTATAAACTGTAGCGGGTTTTCGGAAGCTAGTGGAACTTTGTAAAGGCCTCGTAGTGGATCCCTAGCCATTCACCTTGGTAGTGTCTAAGGGCCTAGCTAACCCTGGCGACATGGGAAACACGACTTGTGGGTAAAGGGTACAACCTCTGCAGAGTGTAAAACTGGTATACTAGCCGAGCTCACGGTCATGAGCGGCTCAGGACTCTCCGATGATTAAATTATGAAACCTAAACTCAATTTTGTCATTTGCATTTGCATGGGATTTGTTATTAATTTGTTCTATTATTTTATTATGGTTTGGTATTCACTTACATTTAGTAATTGCTAATAAAATTTTGACCAACTTATAAAAGCAATGCTCAGCTTTAACCTCTATTGTTGATCAGCCTTACACACTTCATGAACTCCCACCTTTGGTGAGTTCATGCCACATTATTCCCCACGACTTGTTGAGCTATGAACGTGTGTGAGCTCACCCTTGCTGTCTCACACCCCCCCACAGGAGAAGAACAGGTGGTTCAGGAGGAGCCATAAGGCGAGGAGTATGATCTGATCTAGGTGGCGTTTCTCAGTTGACATTGGCGCCGACGATCCTTAGTTCGTTTTATCTTTATTATTTTATTTTGTAATAAGTCTTCCGCTATGTAATAAATACTCTGATGTTTTGTGACATTTATCTCTATACACTCTGTTATTATATATGTTGTCTTCTTGGCGCATGTATGAGATGCACCTGGCTTTGTTCCTTGAAGCCGAGTGTGACAGAAGTGGTATCAGAGGAAATGTTGACTGTAGGACGAAACCTAGATAGAAATGGACAAACCCTTACCTACTTATCTCATTCTGATTCATTCTATACTTACCTTACTCTGGATCTCTCTATACTTATCTTGATCCTGTCTCACCTTCTACTGTTCTACTCTGATCATTCTTACATTTTCTATTCTAAGACAAGATGGATTTCACACCTTGGAATCCTACATTTATGAACTTTTTAAGGGATAGGAGACCTAAGATGAAATTAAAATTATTTTCTCTATTAAAAAAATGTTGGATGATTGTTCTGATGATAAATGCTTGATTTGCTTCTTTGATTGATTGAAACATTATAGTTGGGCATCTTAGCATGTACCACCATAAGGTAATGTATCAGCTTTAGTGGATAACACACTAATCTACTTAGCTAATAAATCCCCGTAGTAACATTTCTCGTAATTACTCGCCTTGTCTGCAATTCTTCCTTTCTTACCCTGTATTTCTAACCTAGATGGGCTACCCCTATAGTGTTAGGAGAGAGCACTATAGACGTGATCCTTGGTATGTCATGGTTAAGAAAGGTAAAGGCAGTTTCTACACTGTGCTAAAGGAACCGTAGAACTCACCAGTTCTAAAGGACAAAGTTTTGAAGTTGAAGTTGCATTAACTACCACCATCAGACTAGCGGCATTCTTAGTAGATGAGAAGTTTTTGGGTGACAACATCCGTGCAGTTAGGGATTTTCCGGATGTCTTTCCAGAGGAGTTACCAGGGATGCCACCTGATAGAGAAGTTGAGTTTGTTGTTGATCTCTTACCTGGAACTGCCCCTATTTCTAAACGGCCATACAGGATGTCCGTAGAAGAACTAAAGGAACTTAAGAAACAATTAACGGAATTACAAGAGGTTGGATACATTCGTCCGAGTCTTCACCTTGGAGAACACCGGTTTTGTTCGTACAGAAGAAAGATGGATCGCAAGAGATGTGCGTGGATTATAGGTTCCTTAACGACGTCACTGTGGAGAACAAGTATCCATTACCCCACATTGAGGATTTATTTGATCAGATGAGAGGTGCAAGGGTATTTTCTAAGATTGACCTCAGATCGAGTTACCATCAAATGAAGATTAGTCCATCGGATATTCCCAAGACGATTTTATCAACCCGATATGGTTTATATGAGTTCATCGTTATGTCATTTGGATTAACCAATGCACCAGCTTATTTCATGAATTTGATGAATAAGGTGTTTATGGAGTATTTGGACAGATTTGTCGTGGTGTTCATCGACGATATTTTTATTATTTCCAAGAGTGAGAGTGAACATGAGGAACATCTGAGATTGGTGCTACAGAAGCTACGAGACAATTAACGCTACGCCAAGTATAGCAAATGCGAGTTTTGGATTGACAAGGTGCCATTTCTTGGACATATCATTTCTAATGAAGGAATATCAATGGATCCTGCTAAAGTCAAGGAGATAGTGGCGTGGAGCATACCCACTATAGTTACGAAGATTCGGAATTTCCTGGGAGTTGCAGGATATTATCGGAAATTTATTGAAGGATTCTCTAAGATTGCTAAGCCTATGACCTCACTTCTGGAGAAGGGAAGAGAATTTAAGTGGAACGAGAAGTGCCAAGATAACTTTGACCAATTAAAGAGGAGGTTGATGTCACCACTAGTGTTGGTTATGCCAGACCTGCAGAAGGGATTTGATATTTATTGTGATGCATGTGGCCAAGGCTTGGGATGTGTGCTCATGCAAGAAGGACATGTGATCGCCTATGCGTCTCGTCAATTGCGAAAACAAGAGTTGAACTACCCTGCTCATGACTTAGAACTAGCAGCCGTTGTGCATGCGCTTAAGATTTGGAGACATTGTATTGTGGGAACCAAGTGTCAAGTATACACGGATCATAAGAGTTTGAAGTATATATTGACTCAGAAGGATCTCAACCTTAGGCAACACTGTTTGATGGAGCTTATTAAGGATTATGATTTGGAGATTCACTATCACCCGGGCAAGGCGAATTTGGTTGCAGATGCCTTGAGTCGCAAGGAGCATGTTCATTCAGCTATTGTTGCCCAGCTACCCGACGAGATTGTTGAGGATTTCAGGAGACTTAACCTGGGGATAGTTGCTCATACTGAAGGAGTTACTATTGATGTGGAACCTACTTTGGAGCAAGAGATCCGCAAAGGACAAATTGGTGATGCTAAAATAAAAGAGATCAAGGATCTGATTACTAAAGGTCAAGTTTCGGAATTTACAGAAGATGAGAAAGGCACCATATGGTTCAAGGACAGGATATGTGTTCCTAAGATTGAAAGCCTTCTTGAGACTATTTTAAAGGAAGCCCATGACTCGGATTATTCTATTCGTCCTGGTAATACCAAGATGTATCAGGATTTGAAGCAGAAATATTGGTGGTATGGATTAAAGAGAGATGTGGTTGCACATGTGGCTATGTGCAATGCGTGTCAAAGAGTTAAGGCTGAACACCAGAGACCAGCTGGACTATTGTACCCATTAAAGATACCCGAATGGAAGTGGGAAGTGATTGGCATGGATTTCATTACTGGATTGCCATGCACCTCGAAAGGATATGATTCTATATGGGTGATTGTGGATAGACCGACCAAAGTGGCTCATTTCATTCTGGTCAAGACTACTCATAAGGAATCTCAATTGGTAGAGTTATATATGGCTTGGATTATGTCTCTACACGGTGTACCGAAGAAGATCATTTTGGATAGAGGATCACAGTTTACCCCTAGATTTTGGAAAAGTTTTCATGAGAATACGGATGCGAAGTTGAATTTTAGTTCAACCTACCTCATACTGATGGACAGACTGAAAGAACTAATCAAGTATTGGAATACATGTTGAGAGTTTGTGCCCTTCAGCATGGTAGTAGTTGGGAAAAGAGTCTACTTTATGCTGAGTTCTCATATAATAATAGTTACCAGGCCAGTCTGAAGATGTCACTGTACGAGACTTTATATTGCAGGAAATGCAGGACTCCTCTATTTTGGACCAGACTAGGGAAAGACAATTCTTTGGACCTGAACTTGTTCAAGAGGCAGAAGAACAAGTCTATATAATCAGGAAGAACTTGAGGGTAGCTCAGACCAGGCAAAAGAGCTATGCTGATAATAGAAGAAGACCACTGGAGTTTGAGGAAGGTGATCATGTGTACTTCAAGGTGTCACCACTTTGTGGAATGAGGAGATTCAAAGTCAAGAGCAAATTGTCCCCTCACTGGACCATTCTGAGTTTTTAGGCAAGTTGGAGAGATGGCCTATCAACTCGAGCTACCTGATAATCTATCTAATGTGCATAATGTATTCCATGTGTCTCAACTTAAGAAGTGTCTATGTGTCCCTGAGGAACAGTTACCAATGGAAGAGCTTAGTGTTCAGGGTGGTTTGACTTACATGGAGTATTTGATCGAGATTCTTGATACTTTAGCTAGAGTTACAAGAAATAAGGTGATAAAGATGTGTAAAGTGCAATGGAGTCACCATGGAGAAGATGAGGCAACATGGGAAAGAGAAGGAGAACTTCGCATAGGTTTTCCCCATCTTTTCCCTCGTTCTTCTTAAATCTCGAGGACGAGATTATTTTTAAGGGGGGTAGGATTTGTAATACTCAAAATTGTAAAATTGAAAACATAGTTGATTTACACACATGTTTTTGCCTCTGTTTGTTATAACATGTGAATCAACACTTCAAAAGTCATTAATTAGCTAATGACACTTAAATTAATATATGCATCATGCTGAGTTTTATTGGATTGTGCATTTGTGGATAATAAAATAAATGTGTCATTAAAAATATATTAATATGTTAATGGACACAGGGGATATAGCCTCTAAATTGAAAACAAAATGACATAGAAAAAGAAAGAAAGAAAAGAAATATCATAAAATATAAAACAAAATCGATAAAAAAAAATAATAAACCCAACCATAAATGGTATGATTAAAGTC
This sequence comes from Zea luxurians, assembly GCA_029449295.1. Classification (NCBI taxonomy): domain Eukaryota; kingdom Viridiplantae; phylum Streptophyta; class Magnoliopsida; order Poales; family Poaceae; genus Zea; species Zea luxurians. The sequence continues at coordinate 4,669,806 of JAOPSE010000034.1, forward strand.
TACCTTTAATTTGAGTACTAAATTCACATTCATATTTGAAATTCCAATTTGGGACTTAAATGTGAAATTAAAAGGAGAAAAGAAAATGGAGAGTAGAAATAAAAAGAAAAATACTCATGCTTGTGGCTGGGCCGAGTGCACTCAGCTGGCCCAGGTCTCCTCCGCTTGCGTGGCCCAATTCGCGCCTGGCCAAACCCCAGCTGCCAGGCTTCTCGCCGCGCCATGCTCTCCACGACTGGTGTGTGGGCCCCATCCACCAGATCGTAGTCGTGCGCGCCGCCATGGCTGTTACCGCATCGCGCGCGTAGAATCTTTGGCAACCACTGGATTGTGGGGTCCGCTCCCCAGATTCTCACATGCCGAGACGTTCTTCCTTCCTGGTGGTTGCATCGGGCCATTTTCCTCGCTGTTGTGGCTGCCTGTGAGATCGTCGTGGTCGTTTTCTCCCTGGCAAATCGCACCCTCGCTCCCTAGTGGCCATAAATACCTACTCGCACCCCTACTTCGTAGGATCTAAACCATTGCCTGCCGTGCACGTGGGTCATAGTTGTTCTGCGGTGAAGCTCGACGCCATGGCCGTGTGCTAAGGAGATATCATCACCGAGTATATAGTGGTTCCATGCGCCACCTTACTTAACCTTCAGTGATGAGTCGGCGTGTGGGTCACCGTGGTGACGGGAGGTCACTGCCGAAGCTGCTTGGTGAAGCACCTTCGATCCCTTGGCGTTAGCACTGTATCCTCCATTCCCTGGGCCGGTCGGCGGGTACTACCTCAAGGTATCGACGCAAGCACTATCAACTCGATCAATCTGGTATTCTTGTAACCTTCCACGCTCACCGGTGTAGCAACCATGGCCGCCGGGTCTCTGCGATGGGGCGCAGCACACCTGCCGGGTTCATCCAAACTACCCCCCTGCACTTGCCTCCCATGCACGTCATTCTAGCCCTAGGGTCAGGGTAGTCTTTTCGTTTTGTTGACTAGCTGGTAAAGACGGGAAGGTATGCGCTGGGCCAACCATGGCGCGGCCGTGGGAATCGGTGAAGCCGCCGACGTCTGGTCGGCCTTGGTAAAGACTGGGAGGTAGGTGAGGGCCTCCTGGCTGTTGGATCGCTTGGGGAGCGTAACGCTTAGGTCAAAAGCGATGGTAACCGTAGGATACTAGGTGAATGGATCGGATTAAGGGAAAAGCTCGATGCAATCTGAACCCTAGGATCCTAGATGTGTGGGCGACACTAGATCGGGGGCGTATGAATTTTAGGCCTTGGATCTCGGATCCAGGGGTTAGGATCACACCCCGGATCATAACATGTGTGCGTCTAATCTGGATGGATGAATCACGATCCAACGGCTCGGATCCTAGCGTACCCCTTAGGCCTGGCCATTTTGCTAAAGAACCCTTATTGTTTGCAGAAAACAACCCACCGTCCATGTGGCTGTAGCTTTGAGTCTAGGGAATTTTTATATGTTAGCCCCTGCGCTTTTTAGATTTCATGCGCGCAGACCAGTGGCAGGGAAATTCATTTCAGAAATGATTTTTAATGTGAAAATAATTATTAAAGCTTGTTTAATTCCTAGAAAATTCATACTAACTCCTTTTTAATCCATACCAGTTCCTATAATTTTGTATTAATATTGTTTAATACTTAGTGTCTCTGTTTTAACATGAAAATGGTGTTAAAATTTATTTCTTAGCTAATCTCGTATCAAATACATAAAACCTTAGGAAATTCGTATCTCCTCCGTTTTAACTCCGATTTGATCCGTTCAAGTTGCGTTAGTCTCGTAGAAACGCGTAGATCATTATTACTCAGTTTGTACTTATGTTTGGTGTGATGTTAATTTTATCTATACCATGTTTGTTTGTATTGCTACGACTAGCGCGAGGCGTGTCATCTGAAAAGCAAGTTGGTACCTGGATTCTCAAGTGCCAGGCAAGTTGTGCCCTTGATTCACTTTTGTTACCCAATAATGTTCTTTATAATCATTTACCATGCATAGGTTTAATTTTGATGGGACCCGATAGGTCACCCTAGATTGTTTATCTCATTACCTTGTTTACCCCTGAATCACTTGGGTAGTTTATGCTATTGCTTTACGTGGTTTTTGGGTTAATATTTCATTATATCCATGTTCCAGTTATTTTGTTATTCTATTTATGTTCATGTCAAGATCATTATGTTATTGTTAATTGGAACATGGAGCTTAACTTGAGAACCACGTGCCACCACAAGGGAGGAATGGGACCCCTTGGCTGACTAATTAGGAAAGCTAGTGGAAGACTACCTTACCCGAAAGGGGCAAGGGCAGTAGGGGAGTGGTCAGTGTAGGGAGGTCCCTGGTTGATTTTGCTGCGATGGCGGTCAGCCAGGAACCCTGCATTGGAACTTCCTATAAACTGTAGCGGGTTTTCGGAAGCTAGTGGAACTTTGTAAAGGCCTCGTAGTGGATCCCTAGCCATTCACCTTGGTAGTGTCTAAGGGCCTAGCTAACCCTGGCGACATGGGAAACACGACTTGTGGGTAAAGGGTACAACCTCTGCAGAGTGTAAAACTGGTATACTAGCCGAGCTCACGGTCATGAGCGGCTCAGGACTCTCCGATGATTAAATTATGAAACCTAAACTCAATTTTGTCATTTGCATTTGCATGGGATTTGTTATTAATTTGTTCTATTATTTTATTATGGTTTGGTATTCACTTACATTTAGTAATTGCTAATAAAATTTTGACCAACTTATAAAAGCAATGCTCAGCTTTAACCTCTATTGTTGATCAGCCTTACACACTTCATGAACTCCCACCTTTGGTGAGTTCATGCCACATTATTCCCCACGACTTGTTGAGCTATGAACGTGTGTGAGCTCACCCTTGCTGTCTCACACCCCCCCCACAGGAGAAGAACAGGTGGTTCAGGAGGAGCCATAAGGCGAGGAGTATGATCTGATCTAGGTGGCGTTTCTCAGTTGACATTGGCGCCGACGATCCTTAGTTCGTTTTATCTTTATTATTTTATTTTGTAATAAGTCTTCCGCTATGTAATAAATACTCTGATGTTTTATGACATTTATCTCTATACACTCTGTTATTATATATGTTGTCTTCTTGGCGCATGTATGAGATGCACCTGGCGCATGTATGAGATGTATGAGATGCACCTGTCTTTTTGTGCTTAATTTGATTCGATTCGAAATCCGATAATTTTATCCGAAGTCTGAACAGGGAAACAAATTAATTATGAATACTCAATATCGGCGCTAATTATCTCGCTCCAGTTTAATCTCGCATCAACACTCTTGTCGCCGAGCCTATTTACTCGGGTCAAAAATCACAAGAGTGGGTCGAGATTCCAAATTCATATTCTCTTAATCTATAAATTTTAAACAGACACAAGACTCGATATTTTGCGAAATAAATACGCGAAATCGATGCGACATTGAAATTGTGATCCTTTCGGAAGCGACGTCACGCAACGTTCACGTGGGCGAGAGGCTGTGCGCTGTCTAGACACCGGTTAGCACCTGCCACACGCCACGATGCTAGACCACAGAGAGACACGTGCAATGCAAGCGTGAAAGAATTTTAAATGAAGTTTAAGGAACCAGATTTGATTTCAAAGATTATAGTTTGGGAAAGATGTCGAGGGCTCAACCCAAACGAAATTGGATTTGCTGTTTCGAAAGATTACTAAAGTCTGAATTTTTGCAAAATAATTTAGGACAATTTAAACAAATGGAGACAGACACGATATCAAAATCATGATAAACAAAGATGATTAAAATTTAGTGTCCATTTTATTCACCACTATCACGTGTTAAAGTCCGCACTCGTGGTCGAGCAGACGATAAACACCTATGGTGTTACAGCACCTCCATTCTATACCTTTTGATCTTTTGTCAGATGGACATGGCCGAGAAAGATGCAATCCGAAACGACCTTTATGCATTGGGGCTCGATTGAATGATCACCCTATTGAATTGAAAAGCTGGTGACTGGCATCAAACTTAGTTCTTACTTCGAGAACAAGATGACTTGTGAGATCTATTGTTTTCCGAAGATTGTTGGCAGTACATATGCTTTTGGTTCATCAACCCCCACCAAAAGGCAATGGGAATATGTTGAGCCCAAAAACAGGCAGACAGATGGTCTGGCCTTGTAGGCCGAACGGTCTGCGGTCCGGACGGTCCGTGGTGCCACCACAGACGGTCCGCGCGTGCACAGAATCAGTTAGGGTTCCGTATTCTAGCAGGATTTGTTACCAAAACCTCTATGATTAATTCGGGAACCGACTTGTAACGGGTCCGGACCTCCTCCCTTTATATAGATGAAGGGCTACGACTGATTGCCCCCCACGATCGATACAATCAATTCTACTTATCGTTTTTACCTTATGCATTAGGAGTAGCTCTAATTTAGCCCTAGTTTTGGCTCTACATCAAGTAGAGTCGCCTTGGGTGGCTTGCCGATGCCAAGCCACACCCTAGGATCTCTCCTCCCCAGCGGGGTCCCTCCCGAAAGGCGAGATCTAGATCTGCTGCGAAGAAGACGATGCTTTGCGCCATCGCGGACCGTCCAGGCATACACAGAGGAGGAGCCGCTCCTGCGCCTAGGTCGCGCACCATCCGCGCCTCAACAGAGAGCACCGCCAGGTGGTTCGTTCCAGTGTTTGATGCCTAGATCGGTGCCAACATACTAGAACTGGTCTAAATCCTCTGTTTCATGTGACAACTATTTGCTATTTTTCAAAACTTTCGTGTTTCCTGTATTTTCTTTGAGAATAAATTATTCGTGTAAAGTTTCTTTGTTCCAAATAGATCATAAATTTTCGGTGGTGTTTGAATGCACTAGAGCTAATAGTTAGTTGCTAAAATTAGTTAAAGGCATACAAATAGTTTAGCTAAATATAGATATTATATACTTTTAGTAAATTAGCTAATAGTTAGCTAGCTAATTCCACTAGTAAATTTTAGCCAACTACATATTATCTCTAGTGGAAACACACCTTCGTAACGAACGAGGGAGTGACGCCCTTTTCTCTTTGCCTTCCGACAACAAACCCAATTAATGCCTCACCGCTCGAACGAGGGAGTGATGCCCTTTTCTCTTTGCCTTCCGACAACAAACCCAATTAATGCCTCACCGCTTGTTGGGGCCTTCGTCTTTCGAAGGTCCTCAAAAACATGATTAACAATGTTTCCCAAGCATAATATATGTACAGGAACCTTCGGACTCGGGATGAAGTTGTACACAACATGGAAAGCAGGATCGGAATGAAGGTTGAACAAGTGCCGAAGCTGTGCGCAAGGAAGCTTCGGCTCAGTAGCAGAAAGAGGAACCGACTTAAGGAGGAAAAAGGGTATCTAGTCCTCGACAGATTGTTATTAAGACAATAGTGAATATGAAGGGCATGAATGTAATTTTACGCAGGTTGCGTCCTATGCCTATAAATAGATGAACAGTACCCCCGTACTGTTCACGCTGACTTGTATTTGCTCATCCGTCACGTTTAGACTTTTACCTTCTATCAAGCCGAAGGTACAAATGTAATTCAATATTATTTCTGTTTATTCATGATAATGAAAAGAAGAGATATTAATAATATCATATGATTATTCATGTTGCCCCATATATTTCGTATGTTTCTTCTTTCATTAACATACGCTGTGATGATGAAGGTATGTCCTTCGTGACCTTCGTCTGAAGATCATTATATCCTAAGGGAGATAATGCTTCGAAGGACGAAGGGTATTAACCTTTAACATTTTGTGTTGCCTTATTCTTAATTCATAGCATTTGAGAATAAGTCCCCAACATTGGCGCCCACCTTCGGTGTACTCACTTCCACAATCTTCAGCCAAAGCATTAACCTTCGATATGCCGCCGAAGAAGATAACAGCGCCAGGGGCTACACTGTAGCCACTGAACACAAACTAGGAGACTCTCTCTCTTCGAGAGGCCAGAAGCCAAAAGAGAAAGGCCACCAGTCCAACACTTTAGGAGGAGCAGTTGGACCAGGAGATCAGGGACATGGAAATCATCCACCAGCAGGTGCAAAGGAAGAAGGAGAAGATGGCTCGGCTGATCGACCTTCAAAGGAAGATCGATGAAGCTACTGAGGAAGTGTGTCATCTTACTCAAGATGATCATGACCAAAGGCCCCAACACAGGGAGCTTCGTCAAGAGGGCTCATTCAACGAAGATGAGTGGTACGATGATTTTAATCATGGTACCTTTACTTTTGATGATGCTTCTCCCTTGGCAGCAGAGTTGCAGGCTATCCCATGGCCACAATCCTACAAGCCACCCTAGCTACCCATGTACGATGGGCACTCGGACCCAAAGCAATTCTTAATGAGCTATGAAGCAACAATATCCTCATACGACGGCAACGTAGCTGTCATGGCAAAATCCTTCGTCATGGCAGTCCAAAATGTGGCCCAGACATGGTATTCTTCTCTTCGGCCAGGGACAATCATGTCATGGCAGAAGCTTAAGGACATGCTGGTTACTAGTTTTCAAGGCTTTCAGACGAAGCCGGTCATAGCTTAGGCCTTGTTTCAGCGCACACAAGACCATAAGGAATACCTTCAGGCGTATGTCCGAAGGTTCTTGCGACTAAGAGCACAAGCGCCCACAGTGCCCAATGAAATTGTCATTGAGGCCATGATCAAGGGTCTTCGGCCATGACCTATGGCTCAATACTTCGCCAGGAAGCCCCCCTAGACTCTGGAGAAGCTGCTTCAGAAAATGAATGAGTACATCCGGGCTGACAATGACTTCCGACAAAGAAGGGAGGAGGCTTACAGATTTTCTGAGATGACTAGGGGCTTCAGAGGGAGAGTTCACCCTAGGCACGTCAGATCAATCCATAGCTCCAGTAAGAATGATGACAATGGAAGTCAGCTTCAGAGGCCGCAGCACACCTCATAGTCTTCAGAATAGCAGCAAAGCTCCTTCAGGCCGCCAGCTCTAAGGGGCAGAGGCGCCAGGGGCTTCGGAGGAAGATATGGGGATCAACCTAGGAAGATCTATTGCTTATTCTGTGGTGAGGACAAGGGCCATACTACAAGAATATGCCAAATCACTATTCTGAAGCAAAAGGAGATCACCAAGGCTGAAGCTCGGCAGAATCAGCCGAAGCAGGTCTTACACACTGCTCCGTGGCATTCTCCTTACATACCAGAATATGTGGGCAATCATCCCATAGCTTCTGTTGCTTCGACAAGCCATTCACAGGCTTCTTGGCCTCAGCTCCCACCGCCACCACCACTGCAACCTACTTATTCCCGAAGCCAGCAGCCAGAAGGGTGCCAGCACTCCCAACAACAACGTGAATTCAGAGAGGAATCCGAAGCTCGCACAGTCAACAATATTGTACCAGAATCAAAGCACATATACTGAGCGATATCCTGCCTCTGAAATCTTTTTATGTTCTATGTCATTTTGGTTTTTAATAAGGAACAAGCCGTGAGAACTTAGTTTTAATCTCTTGTAATGATTTTGCTTCTACCAGAATAAAATATATCTTCGTTACAAATTTATGAAGCTACAAAAGTCGTTCCTAAGGAGCGCAGTGTAAGTTTTCTGCTCAAAAGTCGTTCCTAAGGGAATGTAGAGCCAAAACCTACGAAGCTACAACAAGTCGTTCTTAAAGAGCGCAATGTAAGTTTTTTTGCTCAAAAGTCGTTCCTAAGGGAATGCAGAGCCAAAACCTACGAAGCTACAAAAAGTCGTTCTTAAAGAGCGCAGTGTAAGTTTTCCGCTCAGAAGTCGTTCCTAAGGGAATGCAGAGCCAAATACCGCCAAAATATTAGGCGAAGAAGTTTAAAAGTCGTTCCTAAGGGGATGCAGAACTTATACCGCCGAAATAGAAGGCGAAGAAGTTTAAAAGACGTTCCTAAGGGGATGCAGAACTTATACCGAAAAATAAACGGTAAAGCCGAAAAATAAACGGCAAAGAGACTTCAAAGTCATTCCCAAGGGGATGCAGAGTTTTGTGTATGGGCATGTGGCTATGTGTCTTCGGCATCCCATCATTTTGCATCATGTCATCATGTCATATCATACATCATGCATCATATCGCATCAGCAGACACAAGAGTTGAATATGGAGCTAATCTTCGGAAAATGCTTCGTCAAAATGAAAATGTGCTAAGGCACGAAGTAAGCTTTGGAAAATACAATTTTATCAGTTTTGTTACAAGAAGGGATCTCTCTTTACAAAGCAAGGATATCTTTCTTTACGAAGCATGAAAAGAAGGGAAGGTGTTTTTCGCTGAAGGCTAAAAACGGTATGTGTGTAAGTTTCATCATAAAAAAACATATAAACTATAAATATTTTACATATTTAATTTAATATTACACACTCCAAATATTACATAGTTTTGTTTCAATAGAAATCTAATCTTCCTTCATTTGTTATACACATCAGGCTTCTCAAAATAGTTATTGCAATAAAACTTATTCCTCTTTTATGACTTTTTCGGCAATTTCATTTAGCAGTTTGTTGACAACTTCGTCAACAACGGATTCAGCTATGCTTATGATATCCAATGATTCCTTCATCCGTGGATCGGCCAGGGGATCATATGGCTCCGGCGGCGGAGATAATTCAGCTGAAGTAGGAAAAATTAATTAGTCCAAAGCCACAAGAAACAAAAGCCGAAGCTAAAAACCAAAGAATAATATCTATACGCCTTTCACGTTCTGCAGCTTCTTCAGCTCACCTCGCTTCTGCTCGGGTGTCATGGGTGTCTTTTTCACTTTTCTTTATAATTTCATGGGCCATTTCTCGGCCACCATTCACCCAGAAGTCATTAAAGAATTTTCCACCCATCAAGGTTGACTCAGCCGAAGGGTCCTTTGTATCATCTATGGAGAAGGCAGCTTTGGCCTGGGCCATGGTCTTAATATGATCGCATCCAGCCTTCTCCAAGATGGCTGAAATCCCCCACGCACCGGAAAACGCACATACATCCCCGCGATCACTTAGAATTTCTTTGAAGGTTTCGACCTCTCCGCTTATCCACTCAATAACACCTTCAGGGTCGCCTCGAACAAAGTTTTCTTCGGCAGAGTACGCTCCCACGTTAGCGAAGCTAGTCTTCAATTTCTTCACACAATCCAAGGACTTCTCGTAGCACCTTTCCTTGGATTGGCGAAGCTCTTCAACACTTTTCTCTAGATAATTCTTCCAGTACTCGCTGTTCTCCCGGTTGGCCTCTACGAGTGTGCAGTTCTCTTTAGCTTCGGCCAGCTGTTTGTGAAGATCTTCAATTTATGCTTTCTAGGCTTCGACCTGAGCTTTATAGCTAGCTTCGTCTTCCTTTACTTTGTTATCTAGAGAAATTAAGATTTATCTTTTTCAAGACCTTTGTTTCTCAATTCAATCACCTCTGAACGAAGGTTGTTCAGAGCCATTGTATAGCCTTCGTCTTCAATATTTTTCTGTGCCCTAAGGGCATTGCTAAGAATCAAGCCCTGCAAGAGGAGGAAAGAATTGAGTATGACAAATGAAATACCTCATTTTCAAATTAAAGTTAATTTTATACCTTTATGCTATTGTATGCTGGCTGTCAGCAAGTTCATCATTCGATAAAATCGAAAGACCGTCTTCCAGCTTCGAGAATCCGATGCTTTTACCTATCTCCCGGCAAACGGGTATTTCTTTGTTATCCGGGAGACAGTACAAGAAATCATCTTCATTACTCCCGTTAAAAACTAAGGCTCCTTTCGGATATTTCAGTTTTTCAGCATAATGCCTTGCTTCTGCGGTTTCATCTTCGGACAATTTCTTCCCCGAAGCATGTCGAAAGATGTAGTCAATAGTTTCCATTGAAGCTTTGGGAACAGGAGTTTCAGGTGCAATATGTCCTGTTGATTTTTCCTCGAGCGCGGTAGGCTTCGCTGCAACAGATCAAGAGGGCTCAGCCTTGGCTTCAACTGAAGCTTGCGGAGCTTGCGTAGTTTTGGTTTTTGCTTGCCCAGTTTAAGCTTCGGCTGGAGTTTTGGTAGCTTCAGCAGTTTTCTTTGTGGGAGCAGGGCTCAAGGCCTTTGTAGTCTCCAGCACAACATCTAGTACGCTGGCCATCCTCCTCTTGGGAGTTGCAGCAGGGTTTTTTTGTACCTTTGGCAAACCTGCCTTCGCTGGTGGGCTCAGGCACTACCGGAATTTTGCTCTTTGCCGAGTGTCATATTCTTTGCCGAGTGTTTTTTTCGGGCACTCGGCAAAGAAGCTCTTTGCCGAGTGCCAGGCAAAAAACACTCGGCAAAATAAAACACTCGGCGAAGAAACTCTTTGCCGAGTGTTTTATTTTTGACACTCGGCAAAGAGTTTCTTTGCCGAGTGTCTTTTTTTGACACTCGGCAAAGGGCTCTTTGCTGAGTGTCACAAATACAACACTCGGCAAAGGGCTCTTTGCCGAGTGTCACAAATACAACACTCGGCAAAGAGCTCTTTGTCGAGTGTTTTTTCTCCAACACTAGGCAAAGACAATTTAAAAATCACATTTTAAAGTAGTAAATTAATTCAAATGAAAAAGTTTTCAACTACAAATTTATATAACTCATCATGATGTACAATTTATATATTGAACATTTCTTCATATGATAAAATAAAAATAAATTTGTTCATAAAACATATATCTCTCTCGTAGTTTATGAAACTACGAGAGAGACGTATAGAATTTGTGCATATTGTTAGAACCATCATGTGAGATAAACAAATGACCAAACAACTAAAATAAACTTTTTAGATCTTGAGAAGTTATAGAAGATTATAGTTGACAACTTTTTCATTTGAAGTCATATTGTCAACGAAAACTACGTCTGAATTTAAAAAATTTAAAAGTTGAATTTTATAACGACTTCGAAAGAAAAAACCACCAACATGAAAGTTGTAGGTATTGAAGAGTTATGAAACTTTGTAGTTGACAATGTTTTGGTTTGAAATCATCTTGTTATGCAAAACTATGTTTGAATTTTAAAATTTGAATTTTTCAAACTATCTCGGATGGAAAAACCACCAAAATAAAAGTTGTAGGTCTTGAAATGTAATGAAACTTTGTAGTTGATAATTTTTTGATTTGAAATCATCTTATCATTGAAAAACTCAAGTGAAGTTTTAAAATTTAAAATTCAAATTTTGTAAATGGTCTCGGATGTAGAAACTATTAAAATAAAACTTGTAAATCTCAAAAAATTATGCAACTTTATAGTTGGTCACATTTTCAAATGAACTCATTTAGTGTCTTAAATAATCAAATTACTCTCGATTTGTTATAATACATGGGGAATGAAAACGTAATATAGACATAATTGATGTAGTAGTGTAGTGGTATAAGAAGGTATACGCGAGAGAGAGATTGCGAGTTTGAATCTCACCATTTACAAAACATATAAATTTGATTCAAAATAATAGTGAAAAATGATAGGGCAATGGGTAAGGTAATAGGTAGGGTTAGAGAGTTGTTCCTAGAATTTAAAAAAATGTTTTGCAGTTTTTTAATTTTTTCGATTCTTAATTTGCCGAGTGTTTTTCTTTGCCGAGTGCTTTTTGACACTCGGCAAAGTCTTTGCTGAGTGTCCGAAAAAAGTACTCGGTAAAGAACCCTTTGCCGATGAAATATTTGCCGAGTGTTCTTTGCCGAGTGTTACACTCGGCAAAGGCTTTGTCGAGTGTAAAATAGCCTTTGCCGAGTGTCTTAGACACTCGGCAAAGAGTGCGATTCCGGTAGTGAGGATTTCGGGCATTTTTATTGCTTTTTCCACCTGTAGCTCTGTGGCTTTATCATCTTTAACTTCGGCTGGCACCTTCGGCAATACAGTCGACTCCTCAGCGCTCTGTGCAGACGAGGCAGTTTTTCTTGCTTTGGCAGCTGAAGAGGGCCCTTCGCCAAATTCAGGCACCATGACCGGTTCAATATACCGCGGCGGGTGGGTCAAAACCTTCATCCTCTTGCCCTTCGGAACACCAGCGGTGGGCGAAGCTGTGGGGACCAAAGCAATAGTTTTTCTTTTCTTCCCTTGACTTTGCAGCGGGTAGTTGTTGGGGATTTGTTCTCAAATGCTATGAATTAAGAACAAGGCAACATAAAATGTTAAATATTAATGCCCTTCGTCCGCCGGAGCATTATTTCCACAAGGATTTAATGAACTTCGGACGAAGGTCACGAGCATAATATTACGAAGGTTTCACCTTCGTAGTTAAACTTGTAAAGATAATACACAGTAAAGTAAAACATTAAAGATAAATACATCGAAAATAAATGACATCATTCACATATCTTATTATATGAATTTAAGATATTTGAATACAACGTTTTTAGGTACATTTATACCTTTGCCTTGATAAACAATGATTCCCGAGTGATGCGTTAGCAATTACAGAAATGCATGAACAGTAAAGGAATACTGTTCACTATTTATAGGCATAGGACACAGCCTGTGAGGAATTACAATCATGCCCCTCATAAAAGTTTACAACAATGACTCAGACCCCTATGGGCTAAAAGGTCATTCTATCTTTAAGTCGGTTCGACCCTTCATCTTCGGATATGTTATAATACCGAAGCTTCATGAATGATGCCTTCGGCGTCACGTACGAGCAGCTTCAGCCTAAGCTGTTTCTTTCTGCAGGACCTTCGGCGACGAAGCATGGTCCCAACAGTAGCCCCTTCGCGGTGCTAGATCGTTTTTCGTAACGAGCTTGATCCGTGAAAAAAGTCTCTTAGGCTTCAGGAAGCCGAAGGTCCAAAAAACACCTTCCCTGAGCTCGTTGTCGAGAAATGTTACAGTTCTACCATGCAGGTTCACTATTCTGGTTTTTGCGGCCCACCGTTCAGCGGGTGCGAGCAACTGTTTGCTTGGTGTAAAAATCCTGACGATTCACCTTCTTTCATGCAGCACTATATAAACAGACGGGTAGGTGTGAAGTTACCACAGCATTCATTGCTATTGCACTGTTTTGCTGCCAAAATTTTTAACCATAGCCGAAGCTTGACTTTCGCATTCAAACGAAGCTCTAGTTTAGCGTCTGTTTCGTCAGAAGAAGAGCTTCGGGAGAAAGGTTATTAATTTCCGAGCAATTTTCAAGATATTCAAAATCAAATGGCCAGAGTGCGCTCTACTGCTAGAGCTGAGCGCGAAGGAGAAGAAGCCGAAGCTGCAGAAACTGTCCCTATCTCGGAAGCAATGAGGCGATCTGGGTTGGTGACATCGGAGAACACCCCTGCTGCCGAAGCAGAACAAGCAGATATTGAAGAGACTGATTCTGAAGATGATCACAATATCGCAATACCAAGCAAGCCTAGCCACCTGGATTTCAGAAAGTCAACCATCTCCAAGGCTGATTTCTCGAAGATGGTAAAGTTGGGCTACTTTAGCGAAGATGAGAAAAAGGTGATTCGCTTTGGTGGAGAAGAAACTACCCTGAAGCCACAGAAAGATGAAATAGTGATTTTCAAGAGTTTCCTCAAAGCTGGTTTGAGATTTCCTTTGAATAGGATGATTGCCGATGTGCTAAAGAAGTTTGGTATCTATTTTCATCAACTAACTCCTAATGCTATTGTTAGGCTTAGTGTTTATATTTGGGCTCTCCGAAGCCACGGGGTGGAGCCATTTGCCGAAGGTTTCTGCCGGGTACACGAGCTACATTATCAAACTAAGGCCAGAAAGGATGGGTTACATGAAAATTTTGGTTGTTATAATTTTGCCTATCGAAAGACTACGAAATTTCCTGTGATCAGCTACCGAAGCAAGTGGTCGGCAGGCTGGAAATCGGAATGGTTCTACGTCAAAGTTGACGATGACAAGGAGAAGCTAGTACAGAGTCCGCTTGAACTGATCTTCGGAGAGACCAGACCCCAATGCAGTATGACACCAGAAGGTCCAACTCAAATCGCGTTGGCTGAATTCAGGATTATTGCTGAGCACATTGGCACTAGAGATCTTGTGCTGGAATTTCTGTCGTTCAAAATATTTCCAACTATGAAGGAATGGGCTATGCCAAAGCTCGAAGAGATAAGAAAGAGGGGGAGCTTGTCCGCCTGCCCTACCACTCTTAGTTCAAGAAGTATTTTAAAGCACCCTGCCAAGAATGGCTCGAAACAATCGAAGTAATGAGTACTGAAATTCTTGGGAATTATTCTAAAAAAGAAGATCAATTGATGACAGCAGCCTTCGGCTCCCGGCCGAAATGAAGGCTAAACAGAGTGCTTGATGCTATAGGCTTTGAATACCCTGACTACGAGCGGCTAGACAAGGGTGCCGAAGGGCAGAAAAGAAAACGAGTGGCTAGCACTTTAATTAAAGACGACGAAGATCAACCAAAAAAGAAGAAAGAAAAGCTTGAACCGAAAGTAGTTGCTCCAAGAAAGAGAAAAGCTGCATCTCCGAAGCCTGCATCTCCAGAACCAGAGAGATTGGTCCGAGATGAGGAAGTGTCTATGACACCTTCTGCTGCCGAAGTAGAAGAAATTTTGAAGGTAATGGCTGAATCTTTGCCTGTCAAGCTAAGTCCACTGGCACCGGAACTGACAAAGTTTTTTCAGAAGGACAAAAAAACTTCGGCAGCAGAAAGTCCCGCGAAGCCGAAAAAACGGAGAATCATTCAAGTGACAGATGTGATCCATCAGACGCCGCCACCGGTGACGGTGTCAAAAATTGTCTTTGCCGAGACTGCTGAAGCCGAAGGCGCCGCAACCGAAGCTACCGGAGTGGAAACCACTGAAGCTGAAACCGGCGAAGCCGAAGCTACCGGGGCCGAAGCCGAAGCTACCGGGGCCGAAGCCGGGACCACCGAAGAGTCGAACCTGGAAACCACACTTGAGGTTATTGACAATATACTCCTGAAAATGGCTGAAGAAGAAGCTGTTATGGCTGCGGTGAACACGACAACTGAAAAGGGGAAAGAGCAGATTGATGAAATTTCGGAGGAAGGAGATTTTAACTTTCAAGATTTGCTTGGACAAGAGTTAACAGACGCCGAAAAAGAAGAGTTGAAAAAATATGCCATATCTTGCGGATATAAATCAGGGGCTATGCTATTTGGTGGGGTCAACGAAGTGAAGCTAAGATGCCTTCGGAACTGCACCGAGACCAAAATTGTTAGAACCCTCTCCAAAAGCGTTGGCTTGCCGAAGATAGAAGCAGACCTCTGCAGGTACCAGCGACATCATGTCGCTGGCAGCCTGCTCTACGCGAATTTTAAGGTAAAAATATTATTATTATTTTATTATTATTATTTTTTATGTCTTTCTCTGACGAAGGTTGTTTTGGCAGAGTATATTATTAAGTAAAGTGCTGAAAATGCAACAAGATCTTGAAGAGGAGAAGAACAAAGCTATCATCAAAGATTTAGAAGAAAAAGTTGAAAACTACGAAGCTGTTCTGAAGAAGAAGGACTTCGCCATTCAAGATCTTGAAATTATGGCTAAAGAACACGAAGGTGCTTTAGAAAAGAAAGACTTTATTATTCAGTCTATGGAAGGCTCCTTGGCCGAGGTCCAAGCCGAAAATGACAGTTTAAAGAATGAATTACTCAAAAAGTCAGAAAAATATGAGCAAGAAAAGGAGAAGCTTGAAGCAAGTCTCAAGACTGAGGTCGAGAAAAATTCAAATTTGCAAAAATCATTGAAGGATCTCCAAGAGAAATGTCTAAATTTCGGCAGCCGATGCGTGCAGCGGCTGAAGGACGTATTTCACTCTATCGGAGCCAGTTCTGAAAAATTTTCACCTTCAGCCGAAAACCTGCCCAGCACCTTGGAACATATTGAAGGCGAGGTTGATGCTCTTGACGAAGTTATTGGTGGGCATGCCGATTTCTGCGCCCTGGTAGCTTCTCGAGGCACAGCTGCCGCTTTTCTGAAGGCTGGCTGTACTCATGGGAAAATTGTGAATAGACCAAACTTTAGCTTGTCAGCAGTAGACTTGATTGATATCCCGAGCCTAGCCCGAAGCATCGGAAATAGATTTGTGACCCAGATTTGGGTAAATGGCGGGCGAAGGATGGCTGGTGACGAAGCTCGAAGTCACCTTAAGCCGGTAAGAAACTTATATTTGTTACTTTTACCTTCTCCTTGAAATTTGCACCTTTCTTATTCTGCTCCTTAATATGTGCAGGATGACGAAGCTGAAGTATGACGAAGCTAAAGCTTGATGGTTGCTATAATAGACTTTCCTACAAAAAATTCTGAAGGGATCTTTGTAATATCATCATGGAAAAAACTTATGTAAATTTGTACATACCTTGTAATATATTCTGTCTCCTCTATCCGTGTACAATCTGCTTTGCTGTGGACGAAACTTCTCTTTTTGAGCCGAAGGCGAAAAACACCTTCCCTTCTTTTCGTACACAACGAAGCACGAAAAATTTTCTCTTTCTTCGAAATTTTTGCTCATTGCCGAAGCATCTGTCTTTTTTGTGTGGTATGATGATGATTCTATATATGTCTAAATGAATGTTTATGAATGCAAATGACATGATGTAATGTATCGTGCAAATGAATATCAAAACACATATTCAAAAACCATAATCATAGCCCTTCATCCCCTTGGGAATGGTTCAAATCTTTTGGCCGTTTACTTTTCGGCTTCACCGTTTACTTTTCGGTGTATCAGCGTTGACTTTTCGCTGTAAGCCTCCCTTAGGAGCTTCTTCGCCTTTTACTTTCAGCGGAATCAACGTTGACTTTTCACTGTAAGCCTCCCTTAGGAGCTTCTTCGCCTTTTACTTTCAGCGGAATCAGCGTTTATTTTTCGCTGTAAGCCTCCCTTAGGAGCTTCTTCGCCTTTTATTTTCAGCGGAATCAGCGTTTATTTTTCGCTGTAAGCTCTGCATTCCCTTAGGAACGACTTTTGAGCTTCTCCCTGTTTTCTTTTCTTTTTCCTTTGCATTTACATTTACATTTCTGGGGGATATCACTCTTATAGAATTGAAATAAGGAAAATTACATGTTGTGGCCCCATTAAAAACCTTTCTCCCCTTTGGAAAGGAAAAGGGTGCCACAAAAAAGAATAGAAAAAAGGAAATTACATCAAACTAAACATAATATCGCCGAAGCTCATCCGCATTCCATAATCTAGGAATGTCGTTGCCGTCCATATCCTTCAATCTGTAGGAACCGGGTCTTGACGAAGATGCTACCAAAAAAGGTCCTTCCCACTTCAGCTGTAATTTGCCTATTGTCTCAGGATTGGCTATTCTTCGAAGCACCAAGTGTCCTGGCTCAATGTTCTTCAGCCTAACCTTTCTGTCACGCCATTTTATTGTTTCAGCTTGATATTTGTTGATGTTTTCCACAGCTTGAAGCCTGATCCCTTCTATAGCATCTTTTTCCACAGAGTGATCAACTGCATCTTCGCCTTCTGCCGAAGCTACTGTTCTTATTGATCCTGTTTTGGCTTCTTTCGGGGTTATTGCTTCGTCACCAAAGAATAGTTTGAATGGCGTAAAACCTGTTGGTCTTGACACTGTTGTGTTATGGCTCCACACCACTTTGATTAATTCTTCTGGCCACTTTCCCCTGGGCTGATTGAAGATTAGCTTCATTATCCCTGTCATTATGATCCCATTAGCTCTTTCAACAAGTCCGTTTGACTTCGGATGTCGAACTGATGCAAAATAGATCTTTGTGCCAATTTGATCACAAAATTCTCTGAAAGCTTCAGAATCAAATTGTGTCCCATTATCCACAGTAATGGCCTTCGGCACTCCGAAGCGACAAACAATATTTTGCCAGAAAAACTTTTGAATGGTAACCGAAGTGATTGTGGCTAAAGGCTTTGCCTCAATCCACTTAGAAAAATATTCCACTGCCACTACAACATATCTTAAATTCCCTTGTGCTGGTGGTAATGGACCTAGCAAATCAAGGCCCCACCTTTGCAACGGCCAAGTGGGTTGTATTAATTGAGTTAAAGACAAAGGTTGTTTTTGATCTCTTGCACATTTCTGACAACCTTCGCACTTTTGAACTAAATCCGCTGCATCTGAAGCTGCTTTTGGCCAATAAAATCCTTGACGAAAGACTTTTCCTAGCAAAGGCCTAGATCCAATGTGAGATCCACACAGGCCTGCATGTATTTCCTTCATCAATTCTATGCCTTTGGTTCTGGATAAACACTTGAGTAACGGGGAACATACCCCCCTCTTGTATAATTCCCCTTCTATTATGACATATGGTCGAGCTCTTGCTTCTATCCTCCTGTTATAAGCTTCGTCATCTGAAAGAAAATTGCCCTGAAGGAAAGAGATGATCTCAGTTCTCTAATCTTCACTATAAATAGGGGATATGTTGAGGACTGCTCTTTCAAGAAGCTCAACCGAAGGTGCTTTTATTGTTTCGAAAAATACTTCCGAAGGTAAGGGCAGCCCCTGTGCTGCTGACTTGGCTAGTAGATCAGCATATTCATTTTCTCCACGAGGAATATTTTTAACAGAAAATCCTTCGAAGGAAGCCTCAATCCTTCGGACTGTATCTAAATATTTTTCAAGCTTCGGATCTCTTGCTTTGTAGCTTTTGTCAATATGACCAGAAATAACTTGGGAATCAGTTTTAAGATGGCCCTTCTGATTCCCATTGCCTTTAACATCCGAAGACCCAAAAGCAGAGCTTCGTACTCAGCAATATTGTTTGTGCAACTGAAATCAAGTCTTGTCGCATAACAAGTTTTAACTTTGGAAGGTGAAACCAACACAACAGCTGCTCCTGCTCCGAAGGTTCCCCAAGACCCATCGCAAAACACTGTCCATACTTCGGCATCTTTATTCGTTTCTTCCTCTTGAACCCCTGGCGTCCAGTCAGCAATGAAGTCTGCCAATGCTTGGGATTGAATCGAAGACCTATGCACATAATCAATGCAAAATTCATTGAGCTCTGCAGCCCATTTTCCAATCCTTCCAGTAGCTTCTCGATTTCTCATGATGTCCTTCAATGGTTGTGAAGAAGGAACAATTATATTGTAAGCTTGAAAATAATGCCGAAGCTTCCTGGAGGCCATCAAAACAGCATACAGTACTTTCTCCAATTCTGTATAATTTTTCTTTGATAGACTCAGAACTTCTGATACGAAGTATATTGGGGCTTGCCTTTTGACTTGGCCTTCAAGCTTCTCCTGGACGAGTGCTGGCGTGCTGCACTTACCGCTGAGTGCGAAGCTGCCACATATAATAACAGAGGAGCCCCTGGCATTGGTGGAGTTAGTGTTGTTAGGTCTATTAAATATTGCTTCAGCTCTTCGAAGGCTTTCTGCTGAACTGGTCCCCATTGAAAAACTTCAGCTGATTTCAGTACTTCGAAAAATGGTAAGTTTCTCTCTGCTGATCTAGATATAAATCTGTTGAGAGATGCCAGTCTTCCTGTCAATCTTTGAGCCCCCTTCTTTGTACTTGGTGGCTCCATTCGAAGGATAGCTTCGATTTTGTTTGGATTAGCTTCAATCCCTTTTGTTGAGACTAGACAGCCAAGAAATTTTCCTTTCTTTACTCCGAAGACACATTTTTCTGGGTTCAACTTTAAACCAGCCTGTCTAAAATTAGCGAAGGTCTCCTGCAGATCAGCAATGTGATTATCTTGCTTCGTGCTTTTTACAATGATATCATCAACATAAGTTAGCACATTTATGCCTATCTGGGAATGAAGAACCTTCACTGTCATTCTGCTGAAGCTTCCTCCAGCATTCTTAAGCCCCTCAGGCATCCGAAGATAACAATATGTTCCACTAGGGGTTATGAAGCTAGTTTTCAGTTCATCCTCCTTCTTCATCCAAATTTGGTGATAGCCTGAATAGCAATCCAGCAGACTCATAAGCTCTGATGAAGCTGCTGCATCGACTAGGGAATCTATCCTTGGTAATGGAAACTCGTCCTTCGGACAGGCCTTATTGAGATCAGTAAAATTGATACACATTCTCCATTTACCATTGGCCTTCTTCACCATAACAGTGTTAGCCAACCATTCTGGGTATTTTACCTCTCTGATAACTCCGGCACTGAGGAGTCTTTTCACTTCATTCTGAGCACCTTTGGCTTTGTCATCAGACATCTTCCGAAGCCTCTGCTTTCTGGGTCTGAAGGATGGATCAACATTGAGCGAGTGCTCAATAACATCCCTGTTAACTCCGCAAAGATCATTAGCTGACTAAGCAAAAACATCTTTATTGTTGAACAAAAACCTTATCAAGGTTTTTTCCTGTTACTCGGACAGTTGAGATCCCAATAGCACCTTCTGCTCTGCTATATCCTCACATAAGAGCATGGGCTTCGGCTGATCAGCCGAAGCAGCTTTTTCTCTTCTGAACTTGTATTGCTCACAAGCTTCGGCTCCATCTATATTATGGATTGCTTTTGAGTCTGTCCAATTTCCTTCAGCCCTTCTGGCAGCTTCCTGACTTCCATGAATAGCAATGGGCCCTTGGTCCGAAGGTATCTTCATGCAAAGATAAGCTGGATGAAGAATTGCTTCGAAGGCATTGAGAGTACCACGACCAATGATTGCATTGTAAGGGTATTCCATGTCAACAATATCAAACACAACTTGTTCAGTCCTTGTGTTGTTGATAAATCCGAAGGTCACTGACATTGTGATTTTGTCGAGTGCTACAATCTGCCTTCCTCCGAAGCAGCAAAGGGGATGTGTGGCATCATGAATTTTGTCTTCGGGCTCTTGCATCTGTCTGAAGGCCTTAGCAAATATGATATCAGCTGCACTGCTTGTATCAACCAAAACATTGTGGACCAGAAATCCTTTGATCACACAAGAGATAACCATAGCATCGTTGTGTGGGTAGTCCTTGAGTTGAAGATCCTCTTGGGAGAAGGTAATTGGAATGTGAGACCATCTTGACTTGATGAAGGGTCCTTGCACCCCGACATGCTGTACCCTTCTCTGTGCCTCCTTCTTTTGCTTCTTGTTGGCTGGCTCTGAGCATGAACCGCCTGTTATCGGGAGTACTAGCTTCAGAGCCGAAGCAGCTCCAGCTTGATTGTTGAACGAAGCCATCAGCTCAAAAAAGTGGAAGTGAGTTCACCGGAGGTGGGCGCCAATGTTGGGGATTTGTTCTCAAATGCTATGAATTAAGAACAAGGCAACATAAAATGTTAAATATTAATGCCCTTCGTCCGCCGGAGCATTATTTCCATAAGGATTTAATGAACTTCGGACGAAGGTCATGAGCATAAAAAGAAGGTCGGGTGATCGACGGTGTCGATTAGATGGGCGATAACGGTTCGTTTCTGGCGATCACGGGTCGTTGGATTCACAAACGACGATCAGGATTAGGCGGAAGATACCCCTTCGCCTATCTCGAATCCGGGCCGTGGATGATTGATCCTGCGACCACGATTGCGTATCGGTCTGATTAAGTTATAGGCTTGATCTGGACCCTCAGATTCTAATTGGGCGACTCACGATCACTGATACCCTTTCGCTGTGGCAATTTTACTGAAGAGACCCCGTAGAACCCGATAATCAACCCGCAGTCCCTGCGGGAGTAGTCTGAGTCTGGTAGACTTTTGTAAGTTTAACCTCGGGCTTCTCTGAATTAGTGTGCTTAGTCCAATGACTTAAGAAAATAGGAAAAACAATATAGAAAATACTTTTCTAATACAAAAATAATTCTAGAACTTGTGTAATTCCTAGAAAATCCATTTTTGCTCCGAATTGAGTAATTTCTGTGGCAATAATTTTGTATTAATATTGTCTATCAACCAGTAACACTGTTTAGCCATGAAACTTGAATTAAAATTATTCATTTGGATTAATCTATTCTAAGCACTAAATAATTTTGGAAATTCATAGCTTAATAACTGTAACTCTGTTTTGATTCATTCTAGTTGCATTAGTCTCACAATAATATTTATTATCATCTCGTAACTTTGTTTTGTCATGAAATATAGGTTAAAATGTTGCCCTTAATCTATTCTATATTTAACCACGTGGATCTTTGAAAAACCATAACTTCTTAACCGTAGCTCTGAATTTAGTGATTCTCGAGCCCACGATCTCGTAGCGACGCGTAGATCATTATTACACAATTTATTCTTATGTTTGGTGTGATGTTAATTTTGTCTATACCATGTTTGTTTGTATTGCTACGACTAGCGCGAGGTTACGTGTCACCTAAAGAGCAAGTTGGTACCTGGAATCTCAAGTCCCAGGCAAGTTGTGCCCTTGATCACTTCTTTTTGCCCAGTCATGTTCTAATTAATCATAATGATCTGCATAGGTTAATTTTGATGGGACCCAATAGGTTACCCTAGTTTGACTATCTTTATACCTTGTTCACCACTGAATTTTTGGGTAGTACCTGCTATTGCTTTATGTGGTTTTGGGTATAGAGATACACATTTTATTCATGATTATACCTTTATTACCAGTTGTTATTTATTGTTCATGATAAGATCATTATGTTAATTGGAACATGGAGAACCACCCGGGAAAACAGTGCTATCACAAGGGTTTAATGGGACTAGGGATGAAAACGAATGGGAATGGGCGGGAAACTACCTCTCCCGTTTCCGTTACCATATTTTTTTACCGAAAACGGGAGCGGGAGCGGGAAAGGCGGTAGCGAAAATGGTTGCGGAATATATGGGTTTACGAAAACGAACACATACGAACGAATATTCAACGAAAACGGACGGTAGCCGGACAGCAGCCGGATGCACACAGGCGCAGTGCAGTTGTCGGCCATCTTTTTTTGTTCAGATATGTCTCATGCAATGACAATAACAATGACACAGGCACACTGCAGTTGCACCCATATTTAAGCACACATAATGACAAATTTGTTGTTGCCGCATAGAACAGTTCGAGCTTTCCATTTAACTGTCTAACTGAGCACTGAGGAGTGTACTAAACTAATAACTAAAGCAAGAGCAACTACAAGACGGCGGCGTGGCGCTGAACGCCTGAACCTGTGAACCGCTGCACGCAGAAAGGAGAAGCCGAGATGCGAGCACTCGAGCAGGGTCGGCCGGCCAGGTCCCAGGCGCCGCTGCCGCAACCTGGCCACCTGCTGCTGCTGCCGCAAGCTGGGGCTGGCTGGGGGCTCTGTAGTGCTGCTGCCGCCGGCCGCCGCAGACCCGCAGTGGCTGGCTGGTGGCTTCTACGGTGCTGCCTGCTGGTGGACGTATGGACGAACGAGGTAAATGGCTAGCTAGTGTCGTGGACTCGTGGTGGACTGGTGGGCCGTGGGCGGTGGACAAGGGGCAAGGCCTGTAGGCTGTAACTAGCGTGGGCCAATCTGCCAATGTTTAATGGGCTTTGCATCCGGGAAAATATGGGAAATTCCCGGTATAATACGGGATCCCATAAATACGGGCGGGAAACACTCTCAACCGTTTTCGGACCCGTTCCCGGACATACCTATCCCGGTTCCCGTACCGTTTTCTTATTTTCCCGAAAAAACGAAAACGAACGGTTCAAAACGGGAATACGGTATGGGATGGGACGGTATTTTTCCTGATCGTTTTCATCCCTAAATGGGACGCCCTTGGCTGATTAATTAGGAAAGCTAGTGGATGACTACCTTACCCGAAAGGGGCAAGGGCAGTAGGGGAGTGGTCAGTGTAGGGAGGCCCTTGGGATGATTTTGCTGCGATGGCGGTCATACGAGGGATTCCTGCATTGGAGCTTCCTATAAACTGTAGCGGGTTTTTTGAAGCTAGTGGAACTTTGTAAAGGCCTCGTAGTGTTACCCTGCCTCGCCTCCTCGGTAGAGGTGTATGGGATTGGCCGTCTCTTGGCAGATGGGTAACATGACTTGTGGGTAAAGATGCACAACCTCTGCAGAGTGTAAAACTGGTATACTAGCCGTGCTCACGGTCATGAGCAGCTCGGACACTCACATGATTAATTTATGGAACTAAATTCAATTTGTCATAAGCATTGCATCGCAGGTGATGTTGTTACTTCTGTTCTACTACTTAATTGGGTTGGTATTTACTTATACTTAGTAACTGCTAATAAAATTTTGACCAACTTTAAAAGCAATGCTCAACTTCAACCATCCTTTTTGGTAAGCTTTACACTTCACGTGAGCTCCCACCTTTGGCGAGTTCATGCACATTATTCCCCACAACTTGTTGAGCTATGAACGTATGTGAGCTCACTCTTGCTGTCTCACACCCCCCACAGGTCAAGAACAGGTACCGTGGGATGAGGCGCATGAAGGATGCTATGATGTGTTCATGAGAGGTCTAGGCCGTCGTCTCCCAGTCAACTTTGGGTTGCTGGACCGTTGTCTCCTTATAATGTAATTATTTATTTATTTTGTATAGAACTCCTGTTATATAGTAAAGATGTGACATTCGATCCTGTGCCATGATCCATCATATGTGTGAGACTTGGTCCCAGCACACCTGGTGATTATGTTTGCGCCCGGGTCTTGGTGCCCCGAAACCCGGGTGCGACAGAAGTGGTATCAGAGGAATGTTGACTGTAGGACGAAACCTAGATAGAACTCGACAACCATTGTTTACTTACCTTTGCTACTTTGATTCTTTTCTGAACTTTTCTTAATCTTTTATCCTCTATTTTCGCTTTACTCTGATTACTCTTACCTTTTCATTCTAAAGACAGAAGTGGATTTCACACTTTGAAATCTTGTACCCAAAGTGACCTTTAGGAAAAGGAGACCTACTCTTAGGAACAAAAACAAAATTACTTTTTTTTGAGGTATCTATGCACTTGAATGATTGTTCTTATGATATTTGTTTGATTTGGATCTTTGATTGAGTGTGATGGGTTGTGGAGTAATGTCCACAATTACATTTGCATATACTTATAGAAAAAATGCTTATAAAAATAACTAGACAAACTAGATTATCCCTCATTAAAGTATCTAGCATAATAATATCCATCTCATCTTAAAAGATTCTATCCTACACTAATAGATCCATCTCATCTTAAAAGATTCTCTCTTACTGTTGGGGACTTGTTCTCAAATGCTAAGAGTTAAGAACAAGGCAACATAAAAAGTGTTAAATATTAAAGTCCTTCGTCCTTCAAGACATTATATCCCTTCGGACATAATGAATTCCGGACGAAGGTCATGAAGGAAAAAACCTTCGTAAGCTCGATAGACAATACAGAAGAATTCGCATATCAAATACGAAGAATAATTTAGATATTATTATCAACTTATATTTATTTGCATTATCATCTTCAAAATAACAAATTATAAATGTACCTTCGGATTGACGGAAAGTAAAGGTACAGGCGTGATGCAGAAAGCGAATGCTGAGTCAGCCCTCCCCCAGTACGGGAGTACTGTTCATCTATTTATAGGCAAGGGACGCAACCCGTGTAGAATTACATTTGTGCCCTTTACATTCATCAATAACTCTATAGTAATTCTTCAGGGTCTAATTTGCCTTTTCATCTTTAAGTCGGTTCCCCTTCTCTGCTATTATGCCGAAGCTTTTCTGCGCACAGCTTCGTGATCATCTTATCCTTCGTCATAATCGCTTTCCGTCTCGCTCAGGCTTCGTACTGACCATACTCTTGTATATTCATGACCCGATTCCGAAGATACCTGTTCACATATTCCACTTGGAAAACATTGTTAAATCATGTTTTTGAGGACCTTCGGAAGCCGAAGACCCCCAACAGTAGCCCCTCGCAATATTAATTTGCTAGAATGATAAATTCATATTGCGACATGGACGAAGGCCTTAAGCCGAAGGTCCGAAAAAACACCTTCCCTTTGCTAGAATAGCAACAGTCATTGACAAGCGGGACCCTCTAGTTTTCAACGCACTAGGTGTATAAATAAGAGCTTACCACGAGTTTATTTGGCACGCTTTCTTGCCATCTGCTCTTGCTCACTCGACTTTTTGCCTGTGCGCAACAACACTTGCTTGGCTTTTTAAATTTTTAAGCTTCGGATTTGAGAGCACTTTCTTAGTGTTCACGAAGATGTCTGAAGATAAGAAAGCTGTTGCTGAATCGAAGCTGAGCCTTTCTGAGGAGATGCACCTCGGGTTTCTTCAATCGATAGCAAAGACCAATACAGAGAAGATCACTAGGGAGATTTTGGAGGGTTTATCTGAAGACACTGGTGACAGTGACAGCTATGATGTGGAAAGTGAGGGTGAAGACTCCGAAGATCGACTGTGGCGACCAAGTCACACAGTCTTCGGAAAATCGGGTATTAAACAGAGTCATCTTGACAACATGAGGGGAAGATACTTTTGAGACATGTCTACTGTGAGGGCAGATGATGGGGAGAAGACTGTGCCTACTCCCAAAGAGAATGAAGTCGTAATCTTCCGAAGCTTCTTAAAGGCTGGACTGCGGTTTCCCTTGAGTAGTTTTGTCGTAGAAGTACCGAAGATATTTGAAATCTACCTTCATCAACTTACTCCCGAAGCAATCATAAGAATGGGTATCTTCGTCTGGGCCGTGAGGAGCCAAGGTTTAGAACCAAATGCAAAAAGTTTTTGCAACATACATGAGCTATTGTATGAGACAAAACCCTGGGGTAAAGAGCAGTATCACAATAATTTTGGCTGCTACAGCTTCGGCGCCCAGTCTGGGTCAAGCTGTCCCGTGCCAACCTTTCGAAAGAGGTGGCCCGGCGACTGGATGACGGAATGGTTTTATGTGAAGAATGACTTGAAAGCACGAGAAGATATTAAAGGTATCATTATGCGCCCTATCTGGCAACGCTTCAGCCTTCGGAGGCCGAAGGTGGAAATGAATGAAGCAGCCGAAGAATGCCAGAGATCCTTCAGCGTGGTTTGCTCTTTTATTGGGACAAGGGATTTGGTCCAAGAACACATTGCCTTCAGAATATGGCCACTTGTAGAAAAGTGGGAAATGCCGAAGGAGACTGTTAGAGAAACCGACGAAGGTGGATTAGTTAGGCTAAAATACACATTCCAATATGGAGATAAATTCGTCGAGCCAGATGATGACTGGCTAAAAAGTATTGAGACCGTAAGCGATGAATTGCTTGGATTATACTCGAAGGCCGAAGACACTGCACTATCAGTGGCCTTTGGAGGCCGAAAGAAAAAGAGACTCAACCGAGTATTTGATGCAATTGGGTTTGTCTACCCCGACTACCGTTATCCAACGCGGGGTCAAAAAAGAAAGAATACATCTTCTGCAAAGGAAGCTGCTTCAGCCGCTCCTAGCGAGCCGGCGCCGAAGAGAAAAAGGGTAAAGGTTCTCACACACCGGCCACGTTATATTGAACCGGCCATAGTGCCTGAGTTTGCCGGTGAGACCTCTTCGGCCACCGAAGCTAAAGAACCAACTCCCCTGCCAAATATTGAAGGGCTGGCCGAAGTGCCGGCGACGGAAAAAATAGAAGAACCGGGGGCTGAAGAAACAAAGACATCAGAAGTTCTAAGTCCTTCAGCAAAAATTGAGGCAGCAAAAAGCCAAAAGGGTCCAGCAGTGACCCCCAAAAGAAAAACGATGGTTAATATGCTGGATGTTTTGGAGACAATTAAGTCTTCAAGCACAACTCCGAAGAAAACTGTTGAATCTTCCGAAGTACATATTGAAGCATTTGATGCCGAAACTTCAAAACATCAGCCTGAGACTAAAGCTGGGCCTTCGGAGCCCACCAAGGTGAAATCCTTGGAAGTCGAAGAAACAGAAACAACAGAACAAATTTCAGCTGAAGAAACTAGTACTGCCGCCCCCGAAGCATCTTCCGAAACCTTCGATTATATTCTTCGTCATGCTTCGGGGAAAAAACTGACTGAAAAAGAACAGCAAGAGGCCCAGTTTTACGCCCAAAAATTGAAATATCCAAAGGGGGCGTTGATATTCAACGGCAGTGGAGAAGAAGACTTTTTGTATTGTCTCCCTGACAGCAAGGAGATTTCTGTCTGTCGGGAGATGAGCAAGAGCTTCGGATTTGTAAAGTCCAAAATCTGTATAGAAAAAAATAATAAGATAAATAAATAAGTATACTTATATGTTAGTGTTTTGAGAAAATCCTCTAAGAAAAAAAGTTTCTTACCCTTGAAGTTATACCCTCTAAAAATAATATTTTCGAATGGAAGGTCTAATAAACCAATCCATGATGAATTATATGTTGGGACATATGCTTTAAAGGAATTAAGTTAAAAGACCTCTTGATGGGGGTTTTCAATAAAAGTTATTTTCTTATAAATAATTAAAAAAAATGGAATGTTTGAATGTACTCTTAATTTGACTACATATCTAAAATAATATTCTCTTGAAATAAATGATGTGTGTGTGAGCATTTTATTGGAAATATTACCTAAATAAAGTAATAATAATAAAGTAACTAAAAAAATGCAACTTGCATCTCATGCTAAGATTTATTTTTGTGTAGTTCTAATTGAGTTTGAAATTTGGATTTGGAAGCATAAAACTGAAATTAAAACACAACAGGAAATAAAAGAAAAAGGTAAAAATAAAGCCCTCTTACTCTTGGGCCAAATTCACCTCACTCGGCCCATCTCCACTAACTCCCTTCCGCGGAGCCCACCTTAATCCAGTGCCGACACGTGGGCCCGTCGGGTCGGCCACTTAGACCACTGGCTACTCCTCGCCATGACTACCATGTGGGTCCCCCTCCGTCAGCGTCCGCGCGCAACCTAGTATGCGCCCGTTTCACGCCACTGCCATTGGGCCCCGCTCTCAAACTCTCACTGGCGCGCGTGCCTAGTTTCTGACCGGTGGGGCCGTCCTGTCATCATCTCCTTCCTTGCTCCGTGCTCCTCTCAACGGAATCCACCGATATCGCGTGGTCACCGGCACACCACAAACGGAGTCCGAACATGCCGGCGGGATCGGGTCTCCGAAATCCGCGCTCCCCTAGCTATAAAGTAGTTCCCCATGACCCCTTCCTCCATCAAGTTAACGCACAAACCCGGACCGACCACGCCATGGCCGTGGATTCCGATCTCCGGCGAACGGTGCCCAGGGCCCTTTCCATCGGTGCTCTCCCTCACCACTGCCACCGAGATCCTGTCGGCACCCTCCTCCGCGCGCCCCCGCGGCCACACGGGACCAACCCGTTCGTTTGTTCGTCCACTCGGCGACATTCACGCCCGCATCTTGCCGTGGGTAGCGCACCGCCGTTCGGTCGCCGTGGGGGGCCCTCAAATCTTTGCCGGTGAGTTTTGCCATGGCGCGGGGAACGTTTCCGTGGGCCCTTCGGGCGGATTGGGCTGTTCGTGGCTCCGGAAATTGCTCACCTGAGCAACTTGCCGCCATGGTTCCGCCATTCACCGTGGGCGGAGTCCGACGCGGCTAAACAGCGGGTAAGAAATCAGCCATGAAATTCGCCATTCTCTGTTCATTGCGTTGAACCACTTGGGTGGGGATTTGAGTGCTGGGGTGCCGAGCGCCATCGCCAGGGCCATGGCCGCCGTCGCACGGGCTCGGTGCGCCACCGTGGTTGGGGCGGGGGAGACGACGAGTCTGCGCCGTGCGATTCAATTCATGCGGCCACGATTAAAACACAAGGGAAGAGTTCCTGGCCGTAAGATCTATCAAGGGGCGTTCTGGATTGATCGTGGCTAGATCGATCCGGACCATTGAAGCGTCAACGCACGGATAGGATTAAGTGGCGTGTACCCTTTCAGGTGTTTAAAGCTGGGCGGTCGGATGTTGATCCAACGGTCGTGATGGGCGCATACCCCTTCGGTGGGTAATCTTCATAAAGAGCCCTTACTCTTTTTCTTAATTAACCCGCCATCCCCGCGCTGTATAAAACAGTTGCAAATGAGTCCCTGTTATTTGTACTTTTGACCCCAGCCTTTGTTAAAATATTGTGCGCAGTCCAGAGCTCTGAGAAAAATAGTAAAAACAATTTAGAAAATGAATTTCTAGTATTAAAATAAGTCCAGAAACTTGTAAAATTCATAACTCCCTTATTTTAACTCCGATTTGATCCGTTCAAATTGCACTAGGTTCATAATAATTTTGTTTACGTAATACAACATTTTATTTATGCCTTATCTCATACTTTTATAATTGGAAAATCATTTAACTTATGAATGGTAGATTAATCTATCTAATTAAAGTAATGTGTTCATAAAAATAATGTGATGAACTTTAACTAAGATAGGACCCATATTAAAGTCAATCCTTAAAGTATATCTCACATGATTTATAGAATCAATCTGAGGTCTGGTTTTACTTAATCATAGATCTTCCATAAATCATAACTACTTAACCGTAGCTCCGAATTTAGTGGTTCTTGTTTCTACGATCTCGTTTTGGCACGTAGATTATTATTACGCAGTTTATTCTTATGTTTGGTGTAATGTTAATTTTGCCTATACACTGTTTGTTTGTATTGCTATGACTAGTGTGAGGTCACAAGTCATCTGAAGATCATCCTGGTACCTGGAATCTCAAATCCCAGGCAAGTTGTGCCCTTGATCACTTCTTTTTACCCACTCATGTTCTAATTAATCATAATGATCTGCATAGTTTAATTTTGATGGGACCCAATAGGATACCCTAGTTTGTCTATCTTTATACCTTGTTTACCACTGAACTTTCTGGGTAGTACTTGCTAGTGCTATATGTGGTTTTGTGTATGGAGATACATTATTCATGATTACACTTTTGTTATCAGTTGTTATTTACTGTTCATGATAAGATCATTATGTTAATTGGAACATGGAGAACCACCCGGGAAAATAGTGCTACCACAAGGGTTTAATGGGACGCCCTTGGCTGATTAATTAGGAAAGCTAGTGGATGACTACCTTACCCGAAAGGGGCAAGGGCAGTAGGGGAGTGGTCAGTGTAGGGAGGCCCTTGGGATGATTTTGCTGCGATGGCGGTCATGCGAGGGATTCCTGCATTGCAGCTTCCTATAAACTGTAGCAGGTTTTCTGAAGCTAGTGGAACTTTGTAAAGGCCTCGTAGTGTTACCCTGCCTCGCCTCCTCGGTAGAGGTGTATGGGATTGGCCGTCTCTTGGCAGATGGGTAACATGACTTGTGGGTAAAGATGTGCAACCTCTGCAGAGTGTAAAACTGGTATACTAGCCGTGCTCACGGTCATGAGCAGCTCGGATACTCACATGATTAACTTATGGAACTAAATTCAATTTGTCATATGCATTGCATCGCAGGTGATGTTATTTCTGTTCTACTACTTAATTGGGTTGGTATTTACTTATACTTAGTAACTGCTAATAAAATTTTGACCAACTTTAAAAGCAATGCTCAGCTCTAACCATCCTCTTTGGTAAGCCTTACACTTCACGTGAGCTTCCACCTTTGGCGAGTTCATGCACATTATTCCCCACAACTTGTTGAGCTATGAACGTATGAGCTCACTCTTGCTGTCTCACACCCCCCCACTCAGGTCAAGAACAGGTACCATAGGAGGAGGCGCATGGAGGATGCTATGATGAGTTCGTGAGAGGCTAGGCCGTCGTCTCCCAGTCAACTTTGGGTTGCTGGACCGTTGTCTCCTTATAATGTAATTATTTATTTATTTTGTACAGAACTCCTGTTATATAGTAAATATGTGACATTCGATCCTGTGCCATGATTCATCATATGTGTGAGACTTGGTCCCAGCACACCTGGTGGTTATATTCGCGCCCAGGCTTTGGACCCCTGAAACCCGGGTGTGACAGAAGTGGTATCAGAGGAATGTTGACTGTAGGACGAAACCTAGATATAATTGGACAACCAATACTTACTTACCTTACTCTGATTCTTTCTAAACTTTTCTTAATCTTTCCTCATCTATTTCCGCTTACTCTGATTATTCTTACCTTTTCCTTCTAAAGACAAATGTGGATTTCACACTTTTGAAATCCTGTGCCTAAAGTGACCTTTAGGAATAGGAGACCTACTCTTAGGAAAAAAACAAAACTATTTTTTTATAGGTACCTATGTACTTGAATGTTTGTTCTTATGATACTTGTCTGATTTGGATCTTTGATTGAGTGTGATGTGTTGTGGAGTAATGTCCACGATTACATCTGCATATACATAATGCTTATAAAACTAACTAGACAAACTAGATTATCCCTCATTAAAGTATCTAGCATAACAATATCCATCTCATCTTAAAAGATTCTATCCTACACTCATAGATCCATCTTATCCTAAATATATATATATACTCATTTTATCTTGAAAAAGTGTTATGTCATCCTAATAGATCTAACTGACCTCAAATGATTCTACCTTATCCTTATGGATTCATCTTGCCCTAATCAACATACTTATTCCACTCTAGAATAACAACCATAAGCTAATCCAAAATTTATTTAGATCTTAACTAGTCTAATCTAGTCATATCCATCCTAATCTAGATTTTATCTAATCTATTATGATCTAATCTAGAGTAAGTTACTTAATGCTGGTACAAAAGATAAGGCCATACTCCTAATTCACTAAGCCTAAATTGGTAACTTAGATCAGCTCGGCCATACCCAGCAACTTGACCTACATAATGGGTCATATAACCTATCCAAACCATTCAGAAGCAAAACAATCCAACCAGGTTCTGTCTAATCCCATTTAACTCAAAGCCACCTACTAAACTAGCTGCTGCACCTACTACTTTATCTTAACTACATGTCCCTAATTCGGATAACAACTTCAAGAACGAAGATCGAAGATGACCGACCTCATCAAATCAAGGAAGGATAAGATTCAAGCCAGATATTAAAAAGAATCAAGAGCCACAATCTTGGATGGAGTCTTTTCTTATCCTACTCTTTCTTACCTAAACCTATAAATGCTTTAAAGATATCTTTTATCCTACATAATAAAGTGATTATGCCTACATATACCCATGCTCTCCTAATCACTCACTAATGAAAAAAAGGACTCTTGATTTTTGGACTAATTAGAAACTAAAAGCTAAAATTCCAAAACACTCTTCCTATATCCTCTTTCTTACAAATCTCGAGGACGAGATTTCTGTTAAGGGGGGTAGCATTTGTAAAGCCCAAAATCTGTATAGAAAAAAAATAATAAGATAAATAAATAAGTATACTTATATGTTAGTGTTTTGAGAAAATCCTCTAAGAAAAAAAGTTTCTTACCCTTGAAGTTATATCCTCTAAAAATAATATTTTCGAATGGAAGGTCTAATAAAACAATCCATGATGAATTATATGTTGGGACATATGCTTTAAAGGAATTAAGTTAAAAGACCTCTTGATGGGGGTTTTCAATAAAAGTTATTTTCTTATAAATAAGTAAAAAATGGAATGTTTGAATGTACTCTTAATTTGACTACATATCTAAAATAATATTCTCTTGAAATAAATGATGTGTGTGTGAGCATTTTATTGGAAATATTACCTAAATAAAGTAATAATAATAAAGTAACTAAAAAAATACAACTTGCATCTCATGCTAAGATTTATTTTTGTGTAGTTCTAATTGAGTTTGAAATTTGGATTTGGAAGCATAAAACTAAAATTAAAACACAACAGGAAATAAAAGAAAAAGGTAAAAATAAAGCCCTCTTACTCTTGGGCCAAATTCAACTCACTCGGCCCATCTCCACTAACTCCCTTCCGCGCAGCCCACCTTAATCCAGTGCCAACACGTGGGCCCGTCGGGTCGGCCACTCAGACCACTGGCTGCTCCTCGCCATGACTACCATGTGGGTCCCCCTCCGTCAGCGTCCGCGCGCAACCTAGTATGCGCCCGTTTCACGCCACTGCCATTGGGCCCCGCTCTCAAACTCTCACTGGCACGCGTGCCTGGTTTCTGACCGGTGGGGCCGTCCTGTCATCATCTCCTTCCTTGCTCCGTGCTCCTCTCAACGGAATCCGCCGATATCGTGTGGTCACCGGCACACCACAAACGGAGTCCGAACATGCCGGCGGGATCGGGTCTCCGAAATCCGCGCTCCCCTAGCTATAAAGTAGTTCCCCACGACCCCTTCCTCCATCAAGTTAATGCACAAACCCGGACCGACCACGCCATGGCCGTGGATTCCGATCTCTGGCGAACGGTGCCCAGGGCCCTTTCCATCGGTGCTCTCCCTCATCACTGCCACCGAGATCCTGTCGGCACCCTCCTCCGCGCGCCCCCGTGGCCACACGGGACCAACCCGTTCGTTTGTTCGTCCACTCGGCGACATTCACGCCCGCATCTTGCCGTGGGCAGCGCACCTCCGTTCGGTCGCCGTGGGGCGCCCTCAAATCTTTGCCGGTGAGCTTTGCCATGGCGCGGGGAACGTTTCCGTGGGCCCTTCGGGCGGATTGGGCTGTTCGTGGCTCCGAAAATTGCTCACCTGAGCAACTTGCCACCATGGTTCCGCCATTCACCGTGGGCGGAGTCCGACGCGGCTAAACAGCGGGTAAGAAATCAGCCATGAAATTTGCCATTCTCTGTTCATTGCGTTGAACCACTTGGGTGGGGATTTGAGTGCTGGGGTGCCGAGCGCCTTCGCCAGGGCCATGGCCGCCGCCGCACGGGCTCGGTGCGCCACCGTGGTTGGGGCGGGGGAGACGACGAGTCTGCGCCGTGCGATTCAATTCATGCGGCCACGATTAAAACACAAGGGAAGAGTTCCTGGCCATAGGATCTATCAAGGGGCGTTCTGGATTGATCGTGGCTAGATCGATCCGGACCATTGAAGCGTCAATGCACGGATAGGATTAAGTGGCGTGTACCCTTTCAGGTGTTTAAAGCTGGGCGGTCGGATGTTGATCCAACGGTCGTGATGGGCGCATACCCCTTCGGTGGGTAATCTTCATAAAGAGCCCTTACTCTTTTTCTTAATTAACCCGCCATCACCGCGCTGTATAAAACAGTTGCAAATGAGTCCCTGTTATTTGTACTTTTGACCCCAGACTTTGTTAAAATATTGTGCGCAGTCCAGAGCTCTGAGAAAAATAGTAAAAACAATTTAGAAAATGAATTTCTAGTATTAAAATAAGTCCAGAAACTTGTAAAATTCATAACTCCCTTATTTTAACTCCGATTTGATCCGTTCAAATTGCACTAGGTTCATAATAATTTTGTTTACGTAATACAACATTTTATTTATGCCTTATCTCATACTTTTATAATTGGAAAATCATTTAACTTATGAATGGCAGATTAATCTATCTAATTAAAGTAATGTGTTCATAAAAATAATGTGATGAACTTTAACTAAGATAGGACCCATATTAAAGTCAATCCTTAAAGTATATCTCACATGATTTATAGAATCAATCTGAGGTCTGGTTTTACTTAATCATAGATCTTCCATAAATCATAACTACTTAACCGTAGCTCCGAATTTAGTGGTTCTTGTTTCTACGATCTCGTTTTAGCACGTAGATTATTATTACGCAGTTTATTCTTATGTTTGGTGTAATGTTAATTTTGCCTATACACTGTTTTTTGTATTGCTACGACTAGTGTGAGGTCACGAGTCATCTGAAGATCATCCTGGTACCTGGAATCTCAAGTCCCAGGCAAGTTGTGCCCTTGATCACTTCTTTTTACCCACTCATGTTCTAATTAATCATAATGATCTGCATAGGTTAATTTTGATGGGACCTAATAGGATACCCTAGTTTGTCTATCTTTATACCTTGTTTACCACTGAACTTTCTGGGTAGTACTTGCTAGTGCTATATGTGGTTTTGGGTATGGAGATACATTATCCATGATTACACTTTTGTTATCAGTTGTTATTTACTGTTCATGATAAGATCATTATGTTAATTGGAACATGGAGAACCACCCGGGAAAATAGTGCTACCACAAGGGTTTAATGGGACGCCCTTGGCTGATTAATTAGGAAAGCTAGTGGATGACTACCTTACCCGAAAGGGGCAAGGGCAGTAGGGGAGTGGTCAGTGTAGGAGGCCCTTGGGATGATTTTGCTGCGATGGCGGTCATGCGAGGGATTCCTGCATTGAAGCTTCCTATAAACTGTAGCGGGTTTTCTGAAGCTAGTGGAACTTTGTAAAGGCCTCGTAGTGTTACCCTGCCTCGCCTCCTCGGTAGAGGTGTATGGGATTGGCCGTCTCTTGGCAGATGGGTAACATGACTTGTGGGTAAAGATGTGCAACCTCTGCAGAGTGTAAAACTGGTATACTAGCCGTGCTCACGGTCATGAGCAGCTCGGACACTCACATGATTAACTTATGGAACTAAATTCAATTTGTCATATGCATTGCATCGCAGGTGATGTTGTTATTTCTGTTCTACTACTTAATTGGGTTGGTATTTACTTATACGTAGTAACTGCTAATAAAATTTTGACCAACTTTAAAAGCAATGCTCAGCTCTAACCATCCTCTTTGATAAGCCTTACACTTCACGTGAGCTCCCACCTTTGGCGAGTTCATGCACATTATTCCCCACAACTTGTTGAGCTATGAACGTATGTGAGCTCACTCTTGCTGTCTCACACCCCCCCACTCAGGTCAAGAACAGGTACCACAGGAGGAGGCGCATGGAGGATGCTATGACGAGTTCGTGAGATATCTAGGCCGTCGTGTCCCAGTCAACTTTGGGTTGCTAGACCGTTGTCTCCTTATAATGTAATTATTTATTTATTTTGTACAGAACTCCTGTTATATAGTAAATATGTGACATTCGATCCTGTGCCATGATTCATCATATGTGTGAGACTTGGTCCCAGCACACCTGGTGGTTATGTTCGCGCCCGGGCTTTGGACCTCTGAAACCCTGAAAGGGAAATGTGCCCTTGGGCCATTTCTAAGTATTTTGGTGATTTAGTGTCCAACACAGGTGCCTAATTATAAAATGGTGGACAAAGTACAAATCAAGAGTAAAGGTATGTTTCTAAGCCTTAGTACATTGGTTTTGTGTACTAATATACTTGTCTAAGTGTTAGAAACAGAAAGAAGAAGAAAAGAAAAGAAAAGAGAGAAAAAGACTTGGCTGTGTGCAGCCAAGACCCAGCTCGGTCTGGAGCACCGGACTGTCCGGTGTGCACCGGATAGTGTCCGGTGCGCCAGGCTCACTCGGCGCGAACTGGCCGCTCTCGGGAATTCGCCGACGGCGTACGGCTAAAATTCACCGGACTGTCCGGTGTGCACCGGACTGTCCGGTGAGCCAACGGTCGGCCGGGCCAACGGTCGGCCGCGCAATCTGCGCGGGACACGTGGCCGAGCCAACGGTCGGAAGACTGCACCGGACTGTCCGGTGTGCACCGGACATGTCCGGTGCGCCAACGGCTCCAGATCTGCCAACGGTCTGCAACGGTCGGCAGCGCCAGTTAAGGAAAGAAATCGGGCACCGGACAGTGTCCGGTGTGCACCGGACTGTCCGGTGCCCCCGACGACAGAAGGCGAGGATGGCCTTCCGGATTTGCTCTCAACGGCTCCTAGCTGCCTTGGGGCTATAAAAGGAGCCCCTAGGCGCATGGAGGAGACACACAAGCAACCTTTGAGCATTCTTGATCATCCACACTAAGTCTTTGCGCATTCGTTTGTGATTCTAAGTGATTCGAGCTCCGTTCTAGTGAGAACTTTGTGATACTCTTGTGAGCTCGATTCTTGGCCGTGTGTGTGCGCGTTTCGCTGTGGATTTGTGTGTGTTGCTTCCCTCCCTTACTCTGTGCTTCGTTGTGATCATATACTTGTAAGGGCAAGAGACTCCAATTTGTGGAGATTCCTTGCAAACGGGATAGTGAAAGGAAAAACAAAACACCGTGGTATTCAAGTGGGTCTTTGGACCGCTTGAGAGGGGTTGATTGCAACCCTCGTCCGTTGGGACGCCACAACGTGGAGTAGGCAAGCATTGGTCTTGGCCGAACCACGGGATAAACCACTGTGTCACCTCTGTGCTTGATCTCTTGTGGTATTGTGTTTTGTTGAGACTTCTCTTTAGCCACTTGGCAATCATTGTGCTAACACTTAACAAGTTTTTGTGGCTTAAGTTTTAAAGTTTCACAGGATCACCTATTCACCCCCCCTCTAGGTGCTCTCAATTGGTATCGGAGCC
Source organism: Zea luxurians (assembly GCA_029449295.1). Lineage (NCBI taxonomy): Eukaryota > Viridiplantae > Streptophyta > Magnoliopsida > Poales > Poaceae > Zea > Zea luxurians. The sequence goes on from JAOPSE010000034.1 coordinate 4,707,708, forward strand.
ATTCTCTTCACAAAGGGACTAACCGCCCGAAGAGATGGATCCTAAGGGGAAGGGTATCGTGATCAACGACAAAGAGAAGGAATCCTTCGTCAACGAGCCGAAGGACGACAAGCCTACCGACTCCGGCTCGGGTCATAGACGGAAGGAAGGGAAGAAGAAGAAGACAAGGCGCATCAAGGAGATCGTCTACTACGACAGCGATGAGTCTACTTCTTCCCAAAAGGACGACGACCACAACGACTACGAGAGAAGGAAACCGGTTAATTCGAACTTTTCTTTTGACTACTCTCGTATTCCGCAAAGTTCAAATTCACATTTGCTCTCCATTCCACTCGGCAAGCCCCCACACTTTGATGGAGAGGACTACGGATTTTGGAGCCACAAAATGCGTAGTCATCTATTCTCTCTCCATCCTAGTATATGGGAGATTGTAGAGAGTGGAAGGCACTTTGATAGTTCGGATAGTCCCATGTTCATTAATGAACAAATTCATAAGAATGCACAAGCTACTACTGTTCTTCTAGCTTCTTTGTGCAGGGATGAATACCATAAAGTAAGCGGCTTGGATAACGCCAAGCAGATCTGGGACACCCTCAAGATTTCTCATGAGGGAAATGACGTCACCTTGCTCACCAAGATGGAGTTGGTGGAGGGAGAGCTTGGACGGTTCGCAATGATAAGGGGCGAGGAGCCGACGCAAACATACAACCGGCTCAAGACTCTTATCAACAAGATAAGGAGCTACGGAAGCACGCGATGGACGGATCACGACGTCGTCCGCCTAATGCTCAGGTCATTTACTGTTCTTGATCCTCATTTGGTGAACAATATACGTGAAAATCCCAGGTACACCAAGATGTCGCCCGAAGAAGTTCTTGGGAAATTCGTTAGCGGGCGAATGATGATCAAGGAGGCGAGGTATGTGGACGACGCCTTGAATGGTCCGATCAACGAGCCGCAACCCCTTGCTCTCAAGGCAACACGAAGCAAGGAGGTGCTACCTAGCAAGGTGGCACAGATTGAGGCGGCCGGACTCAATGATGAAGAGATGGCTCTCATCATCAAGAGATTCAAGACGACGCTAAATGATCGCAAGGGGCAGCCAAGCAAGACCAAGACAAAGGGGAAGCGCTCATGCTTCAAATGCGGTAAGCTTGGTCATTTTATCGCTAATTGTCCCGATAATGAAAGTGACCAGGAAAAGGGGAACAAAAGAGAAAAGAAGAAGCAATACAAGAAGGCAAAGGGCGAGGCACATCTAGGAAAGGAGTGGGACTCGGATTGCTCCTCCTCCGACTCCGACAATGAAGGACTCGCTGCCACTGCCTTCAACAAGTCTTCCCTCTTCCCCAACGAGCGTCTCACATGCCTTATGGCAAGGGAAAAGAAGGTGAGTACTCAAGACTCCACTTATGCTTCTTCTAGTGATAATGAGTCTAGTGATGATGATGACATAGATTATTCATGCTTGTTCAAGGGCTTAGATAGATCTAAGATAGATAAAATTAATGAGTTGATTGATGCTTTGAATGATAAGAATAGATTACTAGAAAAACAAGAGGATCTTTTATATGAGGAGCATGATAAATTTGTTAGTGCACAAAATTCTCTTGCTCTAGAAATTAAAAGAAATGAAGTGCTTTCTAGTGAATTATCTTCCTGTCATGAAACCATTGCTACCTTAAAAGGTGTTAATAATGATTTAAATGCTAAACTAGAAGTGACTAGTAAATCTAACTCTTGTGTAGAACATGTTATGATTTGCACTAGGTGTAAGGATTTCAATATTGATGCCTGTAGTGAACACCTAGTTTTAATTTCCAAATTAAATGAGGAATTGGCTAGTCTTAATGCCCAACTTAAGACTAGCAAGAGTGAAGTTGATAAAATAAAATTTGCAAGGGATGCCTATACGATTGGTAGACATCCCTCAATTAAGGATGGACTTGGCTACAAAAGGGAAGCCAAGAACTTAACAAGCCATAAGGCTCCTATCTTCGTCAAGGAGAAAGGGAAGGCCCCTATGGCTAGTAGTGCTAAAAAGAACCATGCTTTCTTGTACCATGATAGGAGACATGCTAGAAATGCTTATAATGATTTTGATTCACATGTTTATGATTCTCATGCCATGTTTGCTTCTAGTTCTTCCTATAAGCATGATAGAGAGATGTGTAGGAGAAATGTTGTGCATATGCCTAGGAGAAATTTTGCTCATGTTCCTAGAAAAGTTGTGAACAAACCATCCACCATTTATTATGCATGCAATGCTCCCTTTGCTATTTGTAGAAAGGGTAAGAAGGTAATTGCTAGGAAGTTAGGGGCAAGATGCAAGGGAGATAAAACTTGCATTTGGGTCCCTAAGGACATATGTGCTAACCTTGCAGGACCCAACATGAGTTGGGTACCTAAGACCCAAGCCTAAATTTGCCTTGCAGGTTTATGCATCCGGGGGTTCAAGCTGGATTATCGACAGCGGATGCACAAACCATATGACGGGGGAAAAGAAGATGTTCACCTCCTACGTCGAAAATAAGGATTCCCAAGATTCAATTATATTCGGTGATGGGAATCAAGGCAAGGTAAAAGGGTTAGGTAAAATTGCAATTTCTAATGAGCACTCAATATCAAATGTGTTTTTAGTTGAGTCTCTTGGTTACAATTTGCTATCTGTTAGCCAACTATGCAATATGGGATATAATTGTCTTTTTACTAATGTAGACGTGTCTGTCTTTAGAAGATGTGATGGTTCACTAGCTTTTAAGGGTGTACTAGACGGCAAGCTTTACTTAGTTGATTTTGCAAGAGAAGAGGCCGGTCTAGATGCATGCTTAATGGCTAAGACTTGCATGGGCTGGCTGTGGCATCGCCGCTTAGCACATGTGGGGATGAAGAACCTCCACAAGCTTCTAAAGGGAGAACACGTGATAGGTCTAACAAATGTTTATTTCGAAAAAGATAGACCTTGTGCAGCTTGTCAAGCAGGTAAACAAGTGGGAGGAGCACATCACAACAAGAATGTGATGACCACGTCAAGACCTCTGGAGCTGCTGCATATGGACCTCTTCGGACCCGTCGCCTATCTAAGCATAGGAGGAAGTAAGTATGGTTTAGTTATTGTTGATGACTTTTCCCGCTTCACTTGGGTGTTCTTTTTGCAGGATAAGTCTGAAACCCAGGGGACCCTCAAGCGCTTCCTCAGGAGAGCTCAAAATGAGTTTGAGCTCAAAGTGAAGAAGATAAGGAGCGACAACGGGTCCGAGTTCAAGAACCTTCAAGTGGAGGAGTTTCTTGAGGAGGAAGGGATCAAGCACGAGTTCTCCGCTCCCTACACACCTCAGCAAAATGGTGTGGTAGAGAGGAAGAACAGGACGCTGATCGATATGGCAAGGACGATGCTTGGAGAGTTCAAGACCCCCGAGTGTTTTTGGTCAGAAGCCGTGAACACAGCTTGCCACGCCATCAACAGGGTCTACCTTCACCGCCTCCTCAAGAAGACGTCGTATGAGCTACTAACCGGTAACAAACCCAATGTATCATACTTTCGTGTATTTGGGAGCAAATGTTACATTTTAGTGAAGAAGGGTAGAAATTCTAAGTTTGCTCCCAAAGCTGTAGAAGGGTTTTTATTAGGTTATGATTCAAATACAAAGGCGTATAGGGTCTTCAACAAATCATCGGGTTTGGTTGAAGTCTCTAGCGACGTTGTATTTGATGAGACTAATGGCTCTCCAAGAGAGCAAGTTGTTGATTGTGATGATGTAGATGAAGAAGATGTTCCGACGGCCGCTATACGAACCATGGCGATTGGAGAAGTACGGCCACAGGAAAAAGATGAACGAGATCAACCTTCTTCCTCAACGACGGTGCATCCCCCAACTCAAGACGATGAACAGGTTCATCAACAGGAGGCGTGTGATCAAGGGGGAGCACAAGATGATCATGTGATGGAGGAAGAAGCGCAACCGGCACCTCCAACCCAAGTTCGAGCAATGATTCAAAGGGATCATCCCGTCGACCAAATTCTGGGCGACATTAGCAAGGGAGTAACTACTCGGTCTCGATTAGTTAATTTTTGTGAACATTACTCTTTTGTCTCCTCTATTGAGCCTTTCAGGGTAGAGGAGGCCTTGCTAGATCCGGATTGGGTGTTGGCCATGCAGGAGGAACTTAACAACTTCAAGCGCAATGAAGTTTGGACGCTGGTGCCTCGTCCCAAGCAAAATGTTGTGGGAACCAAGTGGGTGTTCCGCAACAAACAAGACGAGCACGGAGTGGTGACAAGGAACAAGGCTCGACTTGTGGCAAAAGGTTATGCCCAAGTCGCAGGTTTGGACTTTGAGGAGACTTTTGCTCCTGTGGCTAGGCTAGAGTCCATTCGTATCTTGCTAGCATATGCCGCTCACCATTCTTTCAGGTTGTACCAAATGGATGTGAAGAGCGCTTTCCTCAACGGGCCAATAAAGGAGGAGGTGTACGTGGAGCAACCCCCTGGCTTCGAGGATGAGCGGTATCCCGACCACGTGTGTAAGCTCTCTAAGACGCTCTATGGACTTAAACAAGCCCCAAGAGCATGGTATGAATGCCTTAGAGATTTCTTAATTGCTAATGCTTTCAAGGTTGGGAAAGCCGATCCAACTATTTTTACTAAGACTTGTGATAGTGACTTGTTTGTGTGCCAAATTTATGTCGATGACATAATATTTGGTTCTACTAACCAAAAGTCTTGTGAAGAGTTTAGCAGGGTAATGACGCAGAAATTCGAGATGTCGATGATGGGCGAGTTGAACTACTTCCTTGGGTTCCAAGTGAAGCAACTCAAGGACGGCACCTTCATCTCCCAAACGAAGTACACGCAAGATCTGCTAAAGCGGTTTGGGATGAAGGACGCCAAGCCCGCAAAGACGCCGACGGGAACCGACGGACACACCGACCTCAACAAAGGAGGTAAGTCCGTTGATCAAAAAGCATACCAGTCCATGATAGGTTCTCTGCTTTATTTATGTGCTAGTAGACCGGATATTATGCTTAGCGTATGCATGTGTGCTAGATTTCAATCCGATCCTAAGGAGTGTCACTTAGTGGCTGTGAAGCGAATTCTTAGATATTTAGTCGCTACGCCTTGCTTCGGGATCTGGTATCCAAAGGGGTCTAATTTTGACTTGATTGGGTACTCAGATTCCGACTATGCTGGATGTAAGGTCGATAGGAAGAGTACATCGGGGACGTGCCAATTCTTAGGAAGGTCCCTGGTGTCATGGAACTCTAAGAAACAAACATCCGTTGCCCTATCCACCGCTGAGGCCGAGTACGTTGCCGCAGGACAGTGTTGTGCGCAACTACTTTGGATGAGGCAAACCCTCAGGGACTTTGGCTACAATCTGAGCAAAGTCCCACTCCTATGTGACAATGAGAGTGCTATCCGAATAGCGGAAAATCCTGTTGAGCACAGCCGCACAAAGCACATTGACATCCGGCATCACTTTTTGAGAGACCACCAGCAAAAGGGAGATATCGAAGTGTTTTATGTTAGCACCGAGAACCAGCTAGCCGATATCTTTACCAAGCCTTTAGATGAGAAGACCTTTTGCAGGTTGCGTAGTGAGCTAAATGTCTTAGATTCGCGGAACTTGGATTGAATTGTAGCATACATGTATTTATGCCTTTGATCATGTCCATTCTGCATTTTGTTGCTTATTATGGTGCTCAAGTTGTACAAACACTCCCTGGACCTCACAAGTCCGTTGCAAAGTGATGCACATGTTTAGGGGGAGATGTGTTACAACTTGACCCTTTGAGACTAACCATATGCTTGAGTTTGCTTGATTTAGTCTCAAAGGAGAATTGAAAGGGAAAAGGTGGATTTGGACCATGAAAGACTTCCACTGCACTCCGATGAGAGGGTAACTAATTCCAAGTTCATCTCATAACCTCTTATTGCCATTTGCTATTATTTGAAGATTTTGGTGAGGCAATGGGGTTAAAGGGCCAAGATTTATCCCGTTTTGGTGCTTGATGCCAAAGGGGGAGAAAATAAAGGCCAAAGCAATAAATGGATCAGCTACCACTTGAGAGATTTTGAAAATAGTAGAGTAGAGCTCTTGGTTTGTCAAAACTCTTTTTGTTGTCTCTCTTATCAAAGTTGGCTTCTTGTGGGGAGAAGTAGTATTTATGGGAAAAAGGGGGAGTTTTTGAAATCTTTGATCAATCTCTTTTGGAATAACTCTCTTTATGCTTCAACATGTATGTTTGACTTAGAGATAGAGATTTGAGTTTGATTTGCAAAAACAAACCAAGTGGTGGCAAAAGATGATCCATATATGCCAAAATTGAATCAAAATAATTTGAGTTCTTATTTGAAGTGTTTTTGTACTTGTTCTACTTGCTTTTTGTTGTGTTGGCATAAATCACCAAAAAGGGGGAGATTGAAAGGGAAATGTGCCCTTGGGCCATTTCTAAGTATTTTGGTGATTTAGTGTCCAACACAGGTGCCTAATTATAAAATGGTGGACAAAGTACAAATCAAGAGTAAAGGTATGTTTCTAAGCCTTAGTACATTGGTTTTGTGTACTAATATACTTGTCTAAGTGTTAGAAACAGAAAGAAGAAGAAAAGAAAAGAAAAGAGAGAAAAAGACTTGGCTGTGTGCAGCCAAGACCCAGCTCGGTCTGGAGCACCGGACTGTCCGGTGTGCACCGGACAGTGTCCGGTGCGCCAGGCTCACTCGGCGCGAACTGGCCGCTCTCGGGAATTCGCCGACGGCGTACGGCTAAAATTCACCGGACTGTCCGGTGTGCACCGGACTGTCCGGTGAGCCAACGGTCGGCCGGGCCAACGGTCGGCCGCGCAATCTGCGCGGGACACGTGGCCGAGCCAACGGTCGGAAGACTGCACCGGACTGTCCGGTGTGCACTAGACATGTCCGGTGCGCCAACGGCTCCAGATCTGCCAACGGTCTGCAACGGTCGGCAGCGCCAGTTAAGGAAAGAAATCGGGCACCGGACAGTGTCCGGTGTGCACCGGACTGTCCGGTGCCCCCGACGACAGAAGGCAAGTATGGCCTTCTGGATTTGCTCTCAACGGCTCCTAGCTGCCTTGGGGCTATAAAAGGAGCCCCTAGGCGCATGGAGGAGACACACAAGCAACCTTTGAGCATTCTTGATCATCCACACTAAGTCTTTGCGCATTCGTTTGTGATTCTAAGTGATTCGAGCTCCGTTCTAGTGAGAACTTTGTGATACTCTTGTGAGCTCGATTCTTGGCCGTGTGTGTGCGCGTTTCGCTGTGGATTTGTGTGTGTTGCTTCCCTCCCTTACTCTGTGCTTCGTTGTGATCATATACTTGTAAGGGCAAGAGACTCCAATTTGTGGAGATTCCTTGCAAACGGGATAGTGAAAGGAAAAACAAAACACCGTGGTATTCAAGTGGGTCTTTGGACCGCTTGAGAGGGGTTGATTGCAACCCTCGTCCGTTGGGACGCCACAACGTGGAGTAGGCAAGCATTGGTCTTGGCCGAACCACGGGATAAACCACTGTGTCACCTCTGTGCTTGATCTCTTGTGGTATTGTGTTTTGTTGAGACTTCTCTTTAGCCACTTGGCAATCATTGTGCTAACACTTAACAAGTTTTTGTGGCTTAAGTTTTAAAGTTTCACAGGATCACCTATTCACCCCCCCCTCTAGGTGCTCTCAAACCCGGGTGTGACAGGATTCCCAACACTGGAAGACGGGCTCTCAGAGCTGTCGAAAAACGAGCTAGCCGACAGCCTGGCATATAATAGCTTAAAGGTACAGAGAATGAGGTTTTCTTATTTTTTCTTGAAACCAAAATTTTTCGTTTGCTTAAATTTATTGACGCACACACATTTTTGTTTTTGTAGGGCCTTATACTTAGCAATGCCCTCAGGGCCCAAAAAGATGCCGAAGACGAAGGGTGTGTTATGGCCCTGAGTAACCTTCGTTCCGAAGTAATTGAACTAAGGAACGAAGGTCTCGAAAAAGATAAAATATTGCATTCATTGATAGATAGAATAAAAGAAGACGAAGCTACTTTTAAAGTTCAAGCTGAGGCTCAGAGGCGTGAAATTGAAGATCTCCGAAAACAACTGGCCAGAGCTAAAGAGGAACGCACACTTGAAGAAACAAAATGAGAACTCAGTGAACAATGGGCAAACCATTTGGAAAAAAGCGTTGAAGAGCTTCGTGCATCTAAGAAAAGATGCTATGAGAAATCTATAGAATGTGTTAAAAAAGTAAAGACCAGCTTTGCCAACGTTGGCGCTTTTTCGAGTGAAGAGAACTTCATAAAGGGTGACCCCGAGGGCCCAATCGAATGGATCAGTCACGAAGCTGAGGCCTTTGAAGAAATTTTGAATAGCCGCGGAGACATATGTGCCTTTTCGGGTGCCAGGGAGATTGCTACCATTTTGGAGAGGAAAGGCTGTGAGCATGTGAAGTTTTTGGCACAATCCGAAGCCGCTTTATCCTCCGAAGATATAAAAGACCCCTCGGCCGAAGCAAGTCTGGTCGGTGGAAAATTTTTCACCGACATCTGGGACAATGGTGGCCGGGAAATGGCCCAAGAGATTATACAAAAAAGCGAAAAAGGTGTTCATGACGCTAGAAAAGTAGCAGGGGCCGCTGAGAAAAGTGCAGAGCCCGAAGGGCAAATAGGTATTGACTAGTGGTTTTTGACTCTTTGTTGTAATTTTTTGATTTCAAACTTGTTCACGGTTTGTAATAGTAATATGGTCATATCTTCTCCTCCCTCAGAACCTGCTGAACCATCTGCGGGCCCCCACGCAAAATGGGATGACGAAATTAGGAAAATGGCTGAAGCCATCATGGATAAAGTTGTTGATCAGCTACTAAACGAAGCTGCAGAAGTAGTTCTAAGGGAAGATTAGATGCTGCTGTAAAAACATTTAGAATATAATGTTTGTTGAGAAACATGTGTAATATTTTGTAACTTTGAATGTAACATATTAACTATTTATGGTTCTATTCTTTATGATGCATGAAACTTCATATACATACCGTTTTTGAGCCTTCGGCGAAAAAACACCTTCCCTTCTTTTCATGCTTCGTAAATAATATCCGTGTTCTCATATGATCAGTAACCAATCCTCGTAAAATTAATAACCAATAGATGTTTCCATTTGACGAAAGTATAACTCTTCAATAGCTATTTTTGTGCCTTGCCACTTTTTCTTCGAAACAATTTTCGAATGTCGATACTGGGATCCCTTTCTTTGCATTGTTGATGCAATATGATGTATGATGTTATGCTATGTGAATGATGTAATGATGTGATGTTATGCAAAGTGATATTTGCCAAAGGTCGACGTTTTACTTTCAGCGGAATCAACGTTTATTTTTCGCTGTAAGCCTCCCTTAGGAGCTTCTTCACCTTTTACTTTCAGCGAAATCAGCGTTTATTTTTCGCTGTAAGCCTCTCTTAGGAGCTTCTTCGCCTTTTACTTTCAGCGGAATCAGCGTTTATTTTTCGCTGTAAGCTCTGCATTCCCTTCGGAACGACTTTAGAGCAAAAAACTTACTCTGCGTTCCCTTAGGAACGACTTTTGCTGCTTCGACTAAATTACGATGTGTTCCTTAGAACAAAATTTTTGACACTTCGAAAGTCCTCCTTGTCACCATAAATTCTTATGCTTCGGCAACTTAAGCCTGTGGAGAAGATATATTTTCATTATGGTAAAAAGCAAAACTGTTACAAGAGATTAAAAACGACAAAAAAGCACTTAAACCTCCCATAAGTGTTTCTTAAAAAAGAAAATAATACTGAATGCGAAAAACTGCTGTCAGGGTAGAATATTTGTCAGTAAATATGCTTCGACTCTGGCACAGTGCTATTGACTGTGCGATCCTCAGACTCTTCTCTGAAGTCCCGTTGAAGGTGAGCGTGCTGGCTCCCTTCTGGCTGCTGGCCGCGTTGCGTTGGTGGTGGAGGTGGAGGCTGTTGCCAAGATGCTTGGGGTTGGCTTGCCGAAGCAACAGAAGCTGTAGGGTGGTTGCCTACATATTCTGGAATGTAAGGCGAATGGTACGAAGCAGTATGCATGACTTGCTTCGGCTGACTCTGTTGTGCCGCAGCTTCTGCTATCTCCTTTTGCTTCTGGATGGTAACATGGCACATCCTGGTGGTATGGCCCTTGTCCTCACCACAGAATAGACAATAAATTTTCCTTGGTTGATCCCCAAATCTTCCTCCGAAGCCCCTGGCGCCTCTGCCCCTTGGAGCTGGCGGCCGGAAAGAGCTTTGCTGCTGCCCCGAAGCTTGCGAGGAGTACTGCGGTCTTTGCTGTTGACTCCCTCTATCATCACTCTGGGCAGAGTTGTGAATTGACCTGACGTGCCTTGGATGGAATCTTCCTCCGAAGCCCCTAGTCATTTCAGAGAACCTGTATGCTTCCTCCCTTCTTTGGCGGAAGTCATTGTCAGCTCGAATATACTCGTCCATCTTCTGGAGCAGCTTCTCCAAAGTTTGAGGAGGCTTCCTGGCAAAGTATTGAGCTGAAGGTCCTAGCTGAAGCCCCTTAATCATGGCCTCAATGACAATTTCATTGGGCACTGTTGGTGCTTGTGCCCTCAGACGTAGGATCCTTCGGACATACGCCTGAAGGTATTCTTCGTGGTCCTGGGTGCACTGGAATAAAGCTTGAGCAGTGACCGGCTTCATTTGAAACCCTTGGAAACTGGTTATCAGCATATCCTTCAGCTTTTGCCATGAGGTGATTGTTCCTGGCCGAAGAGAGGAGTATCAGGTTTGTGCAACACTCTTGACAGCCATGACGAAAGACTTTGCCCTGACTGCAGTATTGCCACAATACGAAGATATGGTTGCTTCATAACTCATCAAGAATTGCTTCGGGTCTGAATGACCATCGTACATGGGGAGTTGGGGTGGCTTGTAAGACTGGGGCCAAGGTGTAGCCTGCAGTTCTATTGATAGAGGAGAAGTCTCATCAAAAGCAAAATTTCCATGATGGAAATCCTCATACCAATCGTCCTCGTTGTAGAAGCCCTCCTGATGAAGCTCTCTGTGCGGAGGCCTTTGGTTCTGGTCATCTTGAGCAAGATGACAAACTTCTTCAGAGGCTTCGTCTATCTGCCTTTGTAGGTCAGCTAGACGAGCCATCTTTTCCTTCTTCCGTTGGACCTGTTGATGGAGCATCTCCAAGTTTTGGATTTCTTGATCCAAGTCGTCCTCTGGAGGCGTCGGACTGGTGGCCTTCCTCTTCTGGCTTCGGGCCTCCCTAAGAGAAAGGACATCCTGATTGGGATCCAGCGGCTGCAGAGCGGCAGCCCCTGTTGCTGAAACTTTCTTTGGCGGCATGACGAAGGTGATGCTTGCTGAAGGTGTTCAAAACTCAAAAAATGGAAGTGAGTTCACCGGAGGTGGGCGCCAATGTTGGGGACTTGTTCTCAAATGCTAAGAGTTAAGAACAAGGCAACATAAAAAGTGTTAAATATTAAAGTCCTTTGTCCTTCAAGACATTATATCCCTTCGGACATAATGAATTCTGGACGAAGGTCATGAAGGAAAAAACCTTCGTAAGCTCGATAGACAATACAGAAGAATTCACATATCAAATACGAAGAATAATTTAGATATTATTATCAACTTATATTTATTTGCATTATCATCTTCAAAATAACAAATTATAAATGTACCTTCGGATTGACGGAAAGTAAAGGTACAGGCGTGATGCAGAAAGCGAATGCTGAGTCAGTGTAACACCCGGATTTTAGGGGTCCAAAACCCGGGGTTAACATAAACACCAGGTATGCTGGGACCAAGTCTCAAACATATGATGTATAGTGGCACAGGATCGAATGTCACAACTTTATACATAACAGGAGTTCTATACAAAATAAATAATTACATTATAAGGAGACAACAGTCCAGCAACCCAAAGTTGACTGGGAGACGACGACCTAGACCTCTCACGAACTCATCGCAGCATCCTCCATGAGCCTCATCCTGCAGTACCTGGTCTTGACCTGTGGTGTATGTGAGACAGCAAGAGTGAGCTCACATACGTTCATCGCTCAACAAGTTGTGGGGAATAATGTGCATGAACTCGCCAAAGGTGGGAGCTCACGTGAAGTGTAAGGCTTACCAAAGAAGATGGTTAGAGCTGAGCATTGCTTTTAAAGTTGGTCAAAATTTTATTAGCAGTTACTAAGTATAAGTAAATACCAACCCAATTAAGTAGTAGAACAAAAGGAGTAACATCATCACCTGCGATGCAATGCATATGACAAATTGAATTTAGTTCCATAAATTAATCATGTGAGTGTCCGAGCTGCTCATGACCGTGAGCACGGCTAGTATACCAGTTTTACACTCTGCAGAGGTTGCGCATCTTTACCCACAAGTCGTGTATCCCATGTCGCCAGGGTTTGCAAGGCCCTTAGACACTTCCGAGGTGAATGGCTAGGGATCCACTACGAGGCCTTTACAAAGTTCCACTAGCTTCTGAAAACCCGCTACAGTTTATAGGAAGATCCAGTGCAGGAATCCCTTGCAGGACCGCCATCGCAGCAAAATCCTCCCGAGGGCCTCCCTACACTGACCTCTCCCCTACTGCCCTTGCCCCTTTCGGGTAAGGTAGTCTTCCACTAGCTTTCCTAATTAATCAGCCAAGGGCGTCCCATTCCACCCTCGTGGTAGCACTGTTTTCCCGGGTGGTTCTCCATGTTCCAATTAACACAATGATCTTATCATGAACAATAAATAACAACTGATAACAAGAGTATAATCCAGAATAGTGTAATCGTCATACCCAAAACCACATAAAGCACTAGCAAGTACTACCCAAAAAGATCAGTGGTAAACAAGGTATAAAGATAGACAAACTAGGGTAACCTATTGGGTCCCATCAAAATTAACCTATGCAGACCATTATGATTAATCAGAACATGGCTGGGTAAAAAGAAGTGATCAAGGGCACAACTTGCCTGGGCCTTGAGAATCCAGGTACCAGGATGATCCTTCAGATCCTCGTGACCTCACTGCTAGTCGTAACAATACAAACATACATGGTATAGGCAAAATTAACATTACACCAAACATATATGCAAAATACATATTAATAATCTACATATTAAAATAAGATCACAGGAAAAAGAATTATTAATTTTGGAGTTGTAGAATTCAAGTTATGAATTTCCTAAGGTTTAATGTGATTAAAATATGATTAAATGATAAATAAATTTTCTGACAGAGTTCATGTCAAAACAGAGACACTAAATGATGAAGAATATTATTACAAGATTTTAGAAACTGGAATGGTCAAATTTGGAGTTCCTATGCATTTTCTATAATTTAAACAAGTTTCAGCAATTATTTTTGTATTAAAAATGAATTTAGAATGGATTTTCTCTGATTTTATTGATTCCTGGACTAGGCGTCAATTAAAGGAAAGCGCAGGGGCTAAACAATAAAAACTCCCGTGACACAGAGGGTGACTCGAGTGGACTGCGGGTTAATTCCTAGAAAGGTCAGGGTTTCATTTACAAAGTTGCCTGGCCGAAGGGGTATAGGCTCATCTGAGCCGTAGGATCGAAATCTTGCGCTCGCGATTAAACAGGGGTTTTGATGAAGCGGTACACACTCCAGTCCATCGGATCCCGATCCAAGGATCAAGAATCGATGAAGCGAATGGGTTTACGAGGTCGGATCTGAGTCGTCCAATAATCGATCAATGGTCACGATGAGCCATGGCCGAGACGCTATCCTACTTCAAATCGCGATCGCGTAATCACGATCCGACGGCTGTTCACATCGACTTACCTCAACCCTTCATCGAGGATCCGATGGCCCTCACCCTTCTTCTTCACGCGAGGCATCAGGCAACAGCGTTGTGGCTGTTCCCAGCCCGCGACGGTGTCCGCCGGCCAGGAGCCCGAGCAGTCCCGGCGCCAGAGCCCCCAGCCGAACGTTGAGCCCGGTTCGCCCACGGAGTCGCCGTCCAAGCACACACTCCGTATGGGACGCGATAGCGACAACGAGGCTTTCTCTCTCAGCGCGGCAAGGAGCAAGACCAGCCACGGCGCCACTCGAGGCCGCAACCGTGACCCATCCCCCGGCGAGCACTTGATGACCCAGACAGCTTTGAGTCCCCCAGGAACACCTCGCGCACCCAACAAAGTGCCCTGCCGAGGCCTGGAGGTGGCCGCGAAAGCTTCACTTCCCTCCACCATCAATGGCGTGCAGGGAGGAGCGGCTTTAACTGGGTAGGAAGAGAGGGAGAATAATAGGAGCCTTATATATCCTAGAGTCCGAGTAAGCAACCACCCACGAGATCTTCGGTTGAATATCCATGGCGGCGGATACGGTAACGCGCGCGCGATTCCAGCGGAGTCCGCCACCATCGGTTTGGGGAAGAAACTTCTGTGGGTGGGACCCAGCCGTCAGTGAAACTAAAGGAGAGAGGCAGGCTGACTGGGGAAAAAAATCAATAGTGGGCTGGCGGGCGCGAATTAGCCACAAGGTGGGCTGAAGGAGGGGATTCGGCCCAGGTTTAGTGGGTGAGTTTCTTCTTTTTTTTATTCTTTTTATTTTACCTTTTGTTTTGTTTTTTTTTTCTTGAGTTTGAAGTTCAAAATTCAAAAATTCAAACTTACAATGTGGTAAAGCTCCCTCAGATTAAGGGTACAATTTTGCTTATAATATTATTTTATTTATTTATTTATTTGTCCATACATTTTCTTCTCTTTCTCCATTTATAAATTCTAGTTTATCTTTTATATTCCACCTCCCCCCTTTTGGGATTTTAATATATTTCCTGTCTTTTTATGTTGTCACAAAATGCACAAAAATAAATCCAGCATGGATGCAAAACCATATATATATATATTTATATTTGTTTTGATTTAGTTCTTTTATACATAATTCCAATCACGAACTAGAGAATAGTTCATATAATTTCACTTCAAGAATAATTAGTTTATCTAGAGATCTTTTAGTAAAAAAAAATTATTATTACTTTTGGGAGTGGTAACTTTGATATTATGAATATTCTCAAGAAAAGGTGTTTTGATTTAAAAACCCCCAGAGAATTTTCCTCATTTTCATATGATTAAACTTTCGGGTGTTACAAATCCTACCCCCCTTAAAAATAATCTCGCCCTCGAGATTTGTAAGAAAGAGGATATAGGAAAAGTGATTTGAAATCTAGCTTTTAGTTTCTAATTAGTTCAAAATCAAGAGTCTCTTTTTTTTTATTAGTTAGTTATTAGGAGAGCATAGGTATATATGGTTATAGACACTTTATTATGCAGGATAAAGGATATCTTTTAAAGCCTATATAGGTTTGGGCAAGAAAGAGTGGGGTAAAGAAAGACTCCATCCAAGATTGTGGATCTTGACTCATCTTGGTGACCTCACTTGATCCTTGAAGACTTGAGTTGGTGCTCATCCTTTCTTGATGAAGTTAATCATCTTCTCCGGTCTTGTCTCATTGATTCGAGGTTAGTGTATATCATTGGAGTTGGGGAACGTGGTTAAAATAGATATGGATGAGATAGACTACATGATGTAGATCAAAAGTTTGTTTTGTTATTAGGTGGGAATAGAAAGGTTATACCATTCATCATGGTTCTATGGGTTGGGTTAGCTCATGGTTGAATTGATCCAATGTGCTATGTTAAGTTAATACATGGCTAGTGGGGTCTAATCTCTTTTTCTAGTGTCATTGATCTGTTTAAGTGGACCACATTAAGTTAGATAACATTAGACCACACTAGATCAGGTCACATTAGGTAAGATAAGATCTAGATTAAATTGGATATGACTAGATTAGACTAGTTTAGGTTAGATAGGTCCAACTGGGTAGAATATGTATTATTAAGATATGTTAGGATGTTTTGAGATTAGTTAGTTATGTTATGGTAAGATAGAATCTCTTGCTAGGTTAAAATTGAGGGGTTATGCAACTATCTACTGGGTAAGGTAGTTGCATATGGTCAAGTTAGTCTATGGCACCAATTTAGGTTAACACATTTTTTTTTGTATAGGGGTAAGGTCTAATCTATTTCACTAGTACTAACTAATTTATTAAATAACTCACTTTAGATTGGATCATATTGGATTAGATGGGATCTAGATTAGATTGGTATGACTAGTTTGACTAGGTAAGATCTAATTAATTTTCATTAGACCATGGTTGTTTAGACTAGGGTGGGTAAGTATGCTTATTAGGTTAAGATGGATCCATAAAGATAAGATAGAATTTTTTGAGACCAGTTAGATCTATTAGGATAAAATCTTTTCAAGATAAGATGAGTATCTTTTAAGATGAGATGGATCTATTAAGATAAGGGAGAATCTTTTAAGATAAGATGAATTGGTTAGAATGAGATCTTTTTTAGGATAAGATAAATCTCTTAAGCTAGATATGTTCCAAGGGGGACAATCTAGGTTGTCTAGTTATTTTATAATTATATTTTTATACCTATGTGTATATGCAGATGCAATTGTGGACATTACTCCACAACCCATCACACTCAAACAAAGATCCAAATCAGACAGACATCATAAGAACAAACATTCAAATACATAGACACTTATAAAAATAGTTTTGTTTTTGTTTTTAGGATTAGGTCTCCTATTCGTAAAAGTCACTTTAGGCACAGGATTTCAAAGTGTGAAATCCACATTTGTCTTTAGAAAAGAAAAGGTAAGAATAATCAGAGTAAGCGGAAATAGATGAGAAAAGATTAAGAAAAGTTTAGAAAAGAATCAGAGTAGCAAAGGTAAGTAAGTATTGGTTGTCCAGTTCTATCTAGGTTTCGTCCTACAGTCAACATTCAGTTTGAGTTTGAATTGAAGTTTGAATTTGAAAAATAAAAAGAAAAGAAAGCAGAAAATAAAAAGAAAAAGAATACTATACCTAACTGGGCCTGGCGCTCCATTTTCGGCCCACCTAAGGAATCCTCGCCGCGCAGCCCACCTAGCAAATTCCTTCTCGCGCGGGTCGCTTGCATGCGGGTCCCACTGGCCAGTTTCCTGTGTCACCGCCGGTCTCCGCCGTGTGGCCTCCACCAGTCAGAACGAACTCCCCCTCTCTTGCCTCTCCTGTTGTTTCACTTACTGGTGGACCCCGCTCACCAGAGTCGTTTCCTTCCTGAAATCCGACGCCGAGAGCTGCGCAACGGAATCCTATGCTTGCGGGCGCCGAATTCCGCGCGAGGGCGTGGACTTCTCAACTGATTAATCCTTAGGATTATATAGTCGTGCGTCGGGGAGCTCCGTCCTCCATTATCGTCCCACAGCGACACCAACCACCACCATCAATTTGGAGCGCGTGCGGGGATTGTGGCGGTGCTCGGTTCGCCCCCGCCGTCGGCAGCGAGAATCGGAGTCCAACGAAGCTACACGGTGTTGGTTCGAACCAGGCGGAGTTGTATGCAAGGTTAATTGAAGGGTGCCCCGCTGTAGTGCCGGGAATCGCTCGGCGGCCGTGCACCTTCGCCGGGAAGAACTGGTCGCCGCGGTCGGGCCTCGTCGCCATACAATAGCTGGTAACGATTGCTTCCTTCCCTACTTTGAACCATCCGCTGCGAGTAGTGCTCTTCGGGGTAGGCCTCGGGACCTTGGGCGTCAAACGGGCGCTCGCCGGCGTGGCCACCACTGTCCGTCGGCGCGGCGGCGTTACCTGCGTGCGGGAGTTTGAGGATGAACCGTGAGCCCTAGATTCTGTGAGGGACGGCCAAGATTAGGAGACCACGCATCTCTCCGTGAGATCAATTAGAACCGTAGATCCGCGATCCAACGATTGCGACCCAGTCTCGGGTATTTTGAATCCGAGCCGTGGGTTGGGGATCCAACGGTTGCTGTCACACACCGGTTCATAACTCGCGAATCTAATCCTAAGCGTTCGTTTCGGATCGGATGGCCCAGATTAGTTGGTACCCCTTCGTGGGTGCATTTTGTTAAAGAGTCCTCGGGAAATAGGGGAATCAACCCGCCATCCCCCTTCACTGCGCTTTGTGCCTTAGAAACGTTACCCCGAGCCCCCTGTGCTTCGCAGATATTGAGGCCCGGTCCAGAGACCTTTTAAATTAAATAAATGAGATAGAAAATAGATTTTTAATAGGAAAATAATTACTAGAACTTTATAAATTCATAGAAAATTCATACTAACTCCAAATTCATCCATTCCAGTTCCTAAAATTTTGTAATTTTATTCTCTATCACCTAGAGCCTCTGTTATGTCATAAAAACAGTAAGAAATTTATTTATCACTTAATCCTATTTAAAGCACATAAAACCTTTGAAAATGCATAACTTAAAATCCATAACTCAGAAAATTATGATTCCTGTTCCTAGGATTTTATTTTAATATGTAGAATATCTCTGTGTATTTTGTTTATATGCTTGGTGTAATGTTAATTTCTCTATATGCACTGTGCTTGTTTGTATTGTGGCGAGTAGAAGAGCCCGTTGCTGAGGATACTAGTGAGCAGCAGGTTGAAGTAGCTGAGCAGGAGCTCATTGAAGGCAAGTTGTGCCCTTGACCACTTTTTACCCAATAATGTTCTTTAATATCACTTATCCATGCATAGGTTAATTTGATGGGACCCAATAGGACTCCCTAGATTGTTTATCTCATTACCTTGTTTACCCCTGAATCACCTGGGTAGTTTGCTATTGCTTTATATGGTTTTGGGATAATCATTTATTACCTCTATGTTCCAATTCTTGTTGTTATTCTGTTTATGTTCATGTTGTTATCATTAATGTTAATTGGAACATAGAGCTTAACTTGAGAACCACGTGCCACCACAAGGGTGGAATGGGACGCCCTTGGCTGACTAATTAGGAAAGCTAGTGGAAGACTACCTTACCCGAAAGGGGCAAGGGCAGTAGGGGAGAGGTCAGTGCGGGGAGGTCCCTGGTTGATTTTGCTGCGATGGCTATCAGCCAGGAACCCTTTACTGGATCTTCCCATAAACTGTAGCGGGTTTTCGGAAGCTAGTGGAACTTTGTAAAGGCCTCGTAGTGTTGCCCTGCCGTGCTTCCTAGGTAGAGGTATATGGGGAGTCGCGACCCCTTGGCAGATGGGTAACATGACTTGTGGGTAAAGGGTACAACCTCTGCAGAGTGTAAATCTGGTATACTAGCCGAGCTCACGGTCACGAGCAGCTCAGGACTCTCTGATGTTTAAATTATGGAACTTAAATTCAATTTTGTCATTTGCATTGCATGGGATGTTATTAATTTTGTTCTATTACTTTACTTATGGTTTGGTATTTACTTACACTTAGTAACTGCTAATAAAATTTTGACCAACTACTTAAAAGCAATGCTCAGCTTTAACCCCTGTCATTGATTAAGCCTTACACATCACATGAACTCACACCTTTGTGAGTTTATGTCCACTGGTTCCCCACAACTTGTTGAGCTATGATCATGTGTGAGCTCACCCTTGCTGTCTCACACCCCCCCCCCCCACAGGAGATGATCAGGTGGTTCAGGAGGAGCCGCCTAACACTGAGGAGTTCGATCTGATCTAGGTGGCGTTTCCCAGTCGACATTGGCGCCGACGATCCTTAGTTCGTTTTATCTTTATTACTTTATTTTGTAATAAGTCTTCCGCTTTGTAATAAATACTCTGATGTTTTATGACATTTATCTCTATACACTCTGTTATTATATGTGTTGTCTTCTTGGCGCATGTATGAGATGCACCTGACTTTGTTCCTTAAAGCCGGGTGTTACAGAAGTGGTATCAGAGGAATGTTGACTGTAGGACGAAACCTAGATAGAAATGGACAAAACCCTTACCTACTTACCTTGTTCTGATTCATTCTATACTCGTCTCATCTTGATCTTGTCTCACCTTCTACTGTTCTACTCTGATCATTCTTATCTTTTCTACTCTAAGACAAGATGGATTTCACACCTTGGAATCCTATGACTATGATCTTTCTAAGAGATAGGGAACCTAAGACAAAAGTAAAACTATTTTCTCTATTAAAAATGTTGTTTGATTGTGCTGATGCTAAATGCCTGATTTGCTTCTTCGATTGATTGAATTACTATAGATGGACATCTTAGCATGTACCAACATAAGGTATTGAATCAGCTATAGTAGGTGAAATATTAAACTGCTTAGCTAATAAGTCCCCCGCAGTAACATTCCTCATAATTACTCGCCTTGTCTACAATTCTTTCTTTCTTACCCTGTATTTCTAACCCAGATGGACTACCCCTATACTGTTAGAAGAGAGCAGTATAGACTTGATCCTTGGTATGTCATGGTTAAGAAAGGCAATGGTGGTTTATACACTGCGCTAAGGGAACCGTAGAACTCACCAGTTCCAAAGGAGAAAGATTTGAAGTTGGAATTGCAGTAACTACTGCCACCAGATATGGAAGTTGAGTTGGTCATTAATCTCTTACCTAAGACTGCCCCTATTTCTAAACGGCCATACATGATGTCCATAGAAGAGCTAAAGGAACTTAAGAAACAATTAACGGAATTACCAGAGGATGGATACATTCGTCTGAATTCTTCACCTTGGAGAGCACCAGTTTTGTTTGTAAAGAAGAAAGATGGATTGCAAGGGATGTGCGTGGATTAAAGGTCCCTTAATGATGTCACTGTGAAGAACAAGTTTCAGTTACCCCGCATTAAGGATTTATTTGATCAGATGAGAGGTGCAAGAGTGTTCTCGAAGATTAACCTCCGATCGGGTTACCATCAAATGAAGATTAGACCATCAGATATTCCTAAGACGACTTTCTCGACTCGATATGGATTATATGAGTTCATCGTTATGTCGTTTGGACTAACTAATGCACCAGCTTATTTTATGGATTTGATGCATAAGATGTTCTTGGAGTATTTGGACAGATTCGTCGTGGGGTTCATCGACGATATTCTTATCTATTCTAAGAGTGAGAGTGACCATGAAGAACATCTAAGGTTGGTGCTACAGAAGTTACGAGATAATCAACTCTACGCTAAGTTCAGCAAGTGCGAGTTTTGGATTGGCGAAGTGCCATTTCTTAGACATATCATTTCTAATGGAGGAATAGCAGTGGATCCTGCTAAGGTTAAGGAGATAATGGAGTGGAGAGTACCCACTACAGTTACTGAGATTCGAAGTTTCTTAGGACTTGTTGGATATTATCGGAGGTTTATCGAAGGATTTTCTAAGATTGCTAAGCCGATGACTTCACTTTTGGAGAAAGGAAGAGAATTTAATGGGACGAGAAGTGCCAAGTATATACGGTTCATAAGAGTTTGAAGTATATATTCACTCAGAAGGACCTCAACATTAGGCAACGCCGTTGGTTGGAGCTTATTAAAGATTATGACTTGGAGATTCACTATCACCCAGGCAAGGCAAACTTGGTTGCAGATGCCTTGAGTCGCAAAGAGCATGTTCATTTAGCTGTTGTTGCCCAGCTACCCGATGAGATTGTTGAGGACTTCAGGAGACTTAACCTGGGGATAGTTACTCATACTGAAGGAGTTACTATTGATGTGGAAACTACTTTGGAGCAAGAGATCCGCAAAGGATAAATGGGTGATGCTAAGACACAAGAGATTAAGGATCTGATTACCGAAGATCGAGTTCCGGAATTCACGGAGGATGAGAAAGGCACCATATGGTTCAAGGACAAGATATGTGTCCCCGAGATTGAAAGCCTTCGTGAGACTATTTTAAATGAAGCCCATGACTTGGATTATTCTATTCATCCTGGTAGTACCAAGATGTATCAGGATTTAAAGCAGAAGTGCTGGTGATATGGACTGGAGAGAGATATGGCTGCACATGTGGTTATGTGCGATGTGTGCCAAAGAGTTAAGACCGATCACCAAAGACTAGCTGGACTATTACACCCACCAAAGATGTCCAAGTGGAAATGGGAAGAGATTGGTATGGACTTCGTTACTGGATTGCCTCGCACCTCGAAAGGATAGGGTTCTATATGAGTTATTGTGGATAGACCAACCAAAGTGGCTCATTTTACCCTCGTTAAGACTACTTATAATGGATCACAATTGGCTAAGTTATACATGACTCGGATTGTGTGTTTACATGGAGTACCAAGGAAGATCATTTTGGATTGAGGATCACAATTTACCTCCAGATTTTGGAAAAGTTTTCATAAGAATATGGATACGAAGTTGAATTTTAGTTCGGCCTACCATCCGCAGACTGATGGACAGACTGAAAGGACTAATCAAGTATTGGAATACATGTTGAGAGCTGGTACCCTTCAGGATGGTAGTAGTTGGGACAAGAGTCTACCTTATGCTGAGTTCTCATATAATAATAGTTACCAGGCCAGTCTAAAGATGTCACCGTTTGAGACTCTATATGGCAGGAAGTGCAAGACTCCTCTATATTGGATCAGACTAGAGGAAGACAGTTCTTTGGGCCTGAATTGATTCAAGAAGCAGAAGAACAAGTTCGTATAATTCGAGAGAATTTGAGAGTGGCTCAAACCAGGCAAAAGAGCTATGCTGATAATAGAAGGAGACCACTGGAATTTGAAGAGGGAGATTATGTGTATCTCAAGGTGTCACCACTGCGTGGAATGAGGAGATTTAAAGTCAAGGGCAAATTGTCCCCTCGCTATATTGGACCATTCTTGATCTTTAGAAGAGTTGGGGAGATAGCATACCAACTCGAGTTACCTGCTAGTCTATCGGATGTGCATAACGTGTTCCACGTGTCTCAACTTAAGAAGTGTCTCCGTGTTCCCGAGGAACAGTTACCAATGGAAGAGCTCAGTGTTCAAGGTGATTTGACTTACACGGAGTACCTGATCAAGATTTTGGATACTTTAACTCGAGTTACAAGGAATAAGGTTATAAAGATGTGCAAAGTTCAATGGAGTCATCATGGAGAAGATGAAACTATTTGGGAGAGAGAAAAAGAGCTCTGCATAGATTTTCCCCACCTTTTCTCTAGTTCTTCTTAAATCTCGAGGACGAGATTATTTTTAAGGGGGGTAGGATTTGTAACACCTACTTTGTAAGTGCTAGGAATAATATCAATAGAGAAACATTTTCTCTTTATGTGAGTTTGATCTTTATGCACCATCATATGAGAACACCATGTCCAAGAACAATTAATAAAAGACATGCTACTAAATGGTTGCATCATGCTGGATATTTTATTTGTGTGTGTGCATTTGGTGACAACATAGAAATAAAATGACATGAGAAGAGAATTTGGAAAAAAAAAAGAAGAGAAAGGAATGTTATTCAATACAAATAAACTTATCCTTAAAATTACTTCATCACAGTTGGTATGATCAAATTAAATAATTAGCCAGTATCTAAAATGCCACAAAGTTTGAGTTTGAATTGAAGTTTGAATTTGAAAAATAAAAAGAAAAGAAAGCAGAAAATAAAAAGAAAAAGAATACTATACCTAACTGGGCCTGGCGCTCCATTTTCGGCCCACCTAAGGAATCCTCGCCGCGCAGCCCACCTAGCAAATTCCTTCTCGCGCGGGTCGCTTGCATGCGGGTCCCACTGGCCAGTTTCCTGTGTCACCGCCGGTCTCCGCCGTGTGGCCTCCACCAGTCAGAACGAACTCCCCCTCTCTTGCCTCTCCTGTTGTTTCACTTACTGGTGGACCCCGCTCACCAGAGTCGTTTCCTTCCTGAAATCCGACGCCGAGAGCTGCGCAACGGAATCCTATGCTTGCGGGCGCCGAATTCCGCGCGAGGGCGTGGACTTCTCAACTGATTAATCCTTAGGATTATATAGTCGTGCGTCGGGGAGCTCCGTCCTCCATTATCGTCCCACAGCGACACCAACCACCACCATCAATTTGGAGCGCGTGCGGGGATTGTGGCGGTGCTCGGTTCGCCCCCGCCGTCGGCAGCGAGAATCGGAGTCCAACGAAGCTACACGGTGTTGGTTCGAACCAGGCGGAGTTGTATGCAAGGTTAATTGAAGGGTGCCCCGCTGTAGTGCCGGGAATCGCTCGGCGGCCGTGCACCTTCGCCGAGAAGAACTGGTCGCCGCGGTCGGGCCTCGTCGCCATACAATAGCTGGTAACGATTGCTTCCTTCCCTACTTTGAACCATCCGCTGCGAGTAGTGCTCTTCGGGGTAGGCCTCGGGACCTTGGGCGTCAAACGGGCGCTCGCCGGCGTGGCCACCACTGTCCGTCGGCGCGGCGGCGTTACCTGCGTGCGGGAGTTTGAGGATGAACCGTGAGCCCTAGATTCTGTGAGGGACGGCCAAGATTAGGAGACCACGCATCTCTCCGTGAGATCAATTAGAACCGTAGATCCGCGATCCAACGATTGCGACCCAGTCTCGGGTATTTTGAATCCGAGCCGTGGGTTGGGGATCCAACGGTTGCTGTCACACACCGGTTCATAACTCGCGAATCTAATCCTAAGCGTTCGTTTCGGATCGGATGGCCCAGATTAGTTGGTACCCCTTCGTGGGTGCATTTTGTTAAAGAGTCCTCGGGAAATAGGGGAATCAACCCGCCATCCCCCTTCACTGCGCTTTGTGCCTTAGAAACGTTACCCCGAGCCCCCTGTGCTTCGCAGATATTGAGGCCCGGTCCAGAGACCTTTTAAATTAAATAAATGAGATAGAAAATAGATTTTTAATAGGAAAATAATTACTAGAACTTTATAAATTCATAGAAAATTCATACTAACTCCAAATTCATCCATTCCAGTTCCTAAAATTTTGTAATTTTATTCTCTATCACCTAGAGCCTCTGTTATGTCATAAAAACAGTAAGAAATTTATTTATCACTTAATCCTATTTAAAGCACATAAAACCTTTGAAAATGCATAACTTAAAATCCATAACTCAGAAAATTATGATTCCTGTTCCTAGGATTTTATTTTAATATGTAGAATATCTCTGTGTATTTTGTTTATATGCTTGGTGTAATGTTAATTTCTCTATATGCACTGTGCTTGTTTGTATTGTGGCGAGTAGAAGAGCCCGTTGCTGAGGATACTGGTGAGCAGCAGGTTGAAGTAGCTGAGCAGGAGCTCATTGAAGGCAAGTTGTGCCCTTGACCACTTTTTACCCAATAATGTTCTTTAATATCACTTATCCATGCATAGGTTAATTTGATGGGACCCAATAGGACTCCCTAGATTGTTTATCTCATTACCTTGTTTACCCCTGAATCACCTGGGTAGTTTGCTATTGCTTTATATGGTTTTGGGATAATCATTTATTACCTCTATGTTCCAATTCTTGTTGTTATTCTGTTTATGTTCATGTTGTTATCATTAATGTTAATTGGAACATAGAGCTTAACTTGAGAACCACGTGCCACCACAAGGGTGGAATGGGACGCCCTTGGCTGACTAATTAGGAAAGCTAGTGGAAGACTACCTTACCCGAAAGGGGCAAGGGCAGTAGGGGAGAGGTCAGTGCGGGGAGGTCCCTGGTTGATTTTGCTGCGATGGCTATCAGCCAGGAACCCTTTACTGGATCTTCCCATAAACTGTAGCGGGTTTTCGGAAGCTAGTGGAACTTTGTAAAGGCCTCGTAGTGTTGCCCTGCCGTGCTTCCTAGGTAGAGGTATATGGGGAGTCGCGACCCCTTGGCAGATGGGTAACATGACTTGTGGGTAAAGGGTACAACCTCTGCAGAGTGTAAATCTGGTATACTAGCCGAGCTCACGGTCACGAGCAGCTCAGGACTCTCTGATGTTTAAATTATGGAACTTAAATTCAATTTTGTCATTTGCATTGCATGGGATGTTATTAATTTTGTTCTATTACTTTACTTATGGTTTGGTATTTACTTACACTTAGTAACTGCTAATAAAATTTTGACCAACTACTTAAAAGCAATGCTCAGCTTTAACCCCTGTCATTGATTAAGCCTTACACATCACATGAACTCACACCTTTGTGAGTTTATGTCCACTGGTTCCCCACAACTTGTTGAGCTATGATCATGTGTGAGCTCACCCTTGCTGTCTCACACCCCCCCCCACAGGAGATGATCAGGTGGTTCAGGAGGAGCCGCCTAACACTGAGGAGTTCGATCTGATCTAGGTGGCGTTTCCCAGTCGACATTGGCGCCGACGATCCTTAGTTCGTTTTATCTTTATTACTTTATTTTGTAATAAGTCTTCCGCTTTGTAATAAATACTCTGATGTTTTATGACATTTATCTCTATACACTCTGTTATTATATGTGTTGTCTTCTTGGCGCATGTATGAGATGCACCTGACTTTGTTCCTTAAAGCCGGGTGTTACATTAGGTTAAGATGGATCCATAAAGATAAGATAGAATTTTTTGAGACCAGTTAGATCTATTAGGATAAAATCTTTTCAAGATAAGATGAGTATCTTTTAAGATGAGATGGATCTATTAAGATAAGGGAGAATCTTTTAAGATAAGATGAATTGGTTAGAATGAGATCTTTTTTAGGATAAGATAAATCTCTTAAGCTAGATATGTTCCAAGGGGGACAATCTAGGTTGTCTAGTTATTTTATAATTATATTTTTATACCTATGTGTATATGCAGATGCAATTGTGGACATTACTCCACAACCCATCACACTCAAACAAAGATCCAAATCAGACAGACATCATAAGAACAAACATTCAAATACATAGACACTTATAAAAATAGTTTTGTTTTTGTTTTTAGGATTAGGTCTCCTATTCGTAAAAGTCACTTTAGGCACAGGATTTCAAAGTGTGAAATCCACATTTGTCTTTAGAAAAGAAAAGGTAAGAATAATCAGAGTAAGCGGAAATAGATGAGAAAAGATTAAGAAAAGTTTAGAAAAGAATCAGAGTAGCAAAGGTAAGTAAGTATTGGTTGTCCAGTTCTATCTAGGTTTCGTCCTACAGTCAACATTCCTCTGATACCACTTCTGTAACACCCGGATTTTAGGGGTCCAAAACCCGGGGTTAACATAAACACCAGGTATGCTGGGACCAAGTCTCAAACATATGATGTATAGTGGCACAGGATCGAATGTCACAACTTTATACATAACAGGAGTTCTATACAAAATAAATAATTACATTATAAGGAGACAACGGTCCAGCAACCCAAAGTTGACTGGGAGACGACGACCTAGACCTCTCACGAACTCATCACAGCATCCTCCATGAGCCTCATCCTGCAGTACCTGGTCTTGACCTGTGGTGTATGTGAGACAGCAAGAGTGAGCTCACATACGTTCATCGCTCAACAAGTTGTGGGGAATAATGTGCATGAACTCGCCAAAGGTGGGAGCTCACGTGAAGTGTAAGGCTTACCAAAGAAGATGGTTAGAGCTGAGCATTGCTTTTAAAGTTGGTCAAAATTTTATTAGCAGTTACTAAGTATAAGTAAATACCAACCCAATTAAGTAGTAGAACAAAAGGAGTAACATCATCACCTGCGATGCAATGCATATGACAAATTGAATTTAGTTCCATAAATTAATCATGTGAGTGTCCGAGCTGCTCATGACCGTGAGCACGGCTAGTATACCAGTTTTACACTCTGCAGAGGTTGCGCATCTTTACCCACAAGTCGTGTATCCCATGTCGCCAGGGTTTGCAAGGCCCTTAGACACTTCCGAGGTGAATGGCTAGGGATCCACTACGAGGCCTTTACAAAGTTCCACTAGCTTCTGAAAACCCGCTACAGTTTATAGGAAGATCCAGTGCAGGAATCCCTTGCAGGACCGCCATCGCAGCAAAATCCTCCCGAGGGCCTCCCTACACTGACCTCTCCCCTACTGCCCTTGCCCCTTTCGGGTAAGGTAGTCTTCCACTAGCTTTCCTAATTAATCAGCCAAGGGCGTCCCATTCCACCCTCGTGGTAGCACTGTTTTCCCGGGTGGTTCTCCATGTTCCAATTAACACAATGATCTTATCATGAACAATAAATAACAACTGA
The DNA here is from genome assembly GCA_029449295.1 of Zea luxurians. Classification (NCBI taxonomy): domain Eukaryota; kingdom Viridiplantae; phylum Streptophyta; class Magnoliopsida; order Poales; family Poaceae; genus Zea; species Zea luxurians. The sequence goes on from JAOPSE010000034.1 coordinate 4,735,605, forward strand.
TAACAAGAGTATAATCCAGAATAGTGTAATCGTCATACCCAAAACCACATAAAGCACTAGCAAGTACTACCCAAAAAGATCAGTGGTAAACAAGGTATAAAGATAGACAAACTAGGGTAACCTATTGGGTCCCATCAAAATTAACCTATGCAGATCATTATGATTAATCAGAACATGGCTGGGTAAAAAGAAGTGATCAAGGGCACAACTTGCCTGGGCCTTGAGAATCCAGGTACCAGGATGATCCTTCAGATCCTCGTGACCTCACTGCTAGTCGTAACAATACAAACATACATGGTATAGGCAAAATTAACATTACACCAAACATATATGCAAAATACATATTAATAATCTACATATTAAAATAAGATCACAGGAAAAAGAATTATTAATTTTGGAGTTGTAGAATTCAAGTTATGAATTTCCTAAGGTTTAATGTGATTAAAATATGATTAAATGATAAATAAATTTTCTGACAGAGTTCATGTCAAAACAGAGACACTAAATGATGAAGAATATTATTACAAGATTTTAGAAACTGGAATGGTCAAATTTGGAGTTCCTATGCATTTTCTATAATTTAAACAAGTTTCAGCAATTATTTTTGTATTAAAAATGAATTTAGAATGGATTTTCTCTGATTTTATTGATTCCTGGACTAGGCGTCAATTAAAGGAAAGCGCAGGGGCTAAACAATAAAAACTCCCGTGACACAGAGGGTGACTCGAGTGGACTGCGGGTTAATTCCTAGAAAGGTCAGGGTTTCATTTACAAAGTTGCCTGGCCAAAGGGGTATAGGCTCATCTGAGCCGTAGGATCGAAATCTTGCGCTCGCGATTAAACAGGGGTTTTGATGAAGCGGTACACACTCCAGTCCATCGGATCCCGATCCAAGGATCAAGAATCGATGAAGCGAATGGGTTTACGAGGTCGGATCTGAGTCGTCCAATAATCGATCAATGGTCACGATGAGCCATGGCCGAGACGCTATCCTACTTCAAATCGCGATCGCGTAATCACGATCCGACGGCTGTTCACATCGACTTACCTCAACCCTTCATCGAGGATCCGATGGCCCTCACCCTTCTTCTTCACGCGAGGCATCAGGCAACAGCGTTGTGGCTGTTCCCAGCCCGCGACGGTGTCCGCCGGCCAGGAGCCCGAGCAGTCCCGGCGCCAGAGCCCCCAGCCGAACGTTGAGCCCGGTTCGCCCACGGAGTCGCCGTCCAAGCACACACTCCGTATGGGACGCGATAGCGACAACGAGGCTTTCTCTCTCAGCGCGGCAAGGAGCAAGACCAGCCACGGCGCCACTCGAGGCCGCAACCGTGACCCATCCCCCGGCGAGCACTTGATGACCCAGACAGCTTTGAGTCCCCCAGGAACACCTCGCGCGCCCAACAAAGTGCCCTGCCGAGGCCTGGAGGTGGCCGCGAAAGCTTCACTTCCCTCCACCATCAATGGCGTGCAGGGAGGAGCGGCTTTAACTGGGTAGGAAGAGAGGGAGAATAATAGGAGCCTTATATATCCTAGAGTCCGAGTAAGCAACCACCCACGAGATCTTCGGTTGAATATCCATGGCGGCGGATACGGTAACGCGCGCGCGATTCCAGCGGAGTCCGCCACCATCGGTTTGGGGAAGAAACTTCTGTGGGTGGGACCCAGCCGTCAGTGAAACTAAAGGAGAGAGGCAGGCTGACTGGGGAAAAAAATCAATAGTGGGCTGGCGGGCGCGAATTAGCCACAAGGTGGGCTGAAGGAGGGGATTCGGCCCAGGTTTAGTGGGTGAGTTTCTTCTTTTTTTTTATTCTTTTTATTTTACCTTTTGTTTTGTTTTTTTTTTCCTTGAGTTTGAAGTTCAAAATTCAAAAATTCAAACTTACAATGTGGTAAAGCTCCCTCAGATTAAGGGTACAATTTTGCTTATAATATTATTTTATTTATTTATTTATTTGTCCATACATTTTCTTCTCTTTCTCCATTTATAAATTCTAGTTTATCTTTTATATTCCACCTCCCCCCTTTTGGGATTTTAATATATTTCCTGTCTTTTTATGTTGTCACAAAATGCACAAAAATAAATCCAGCATGGATGCAAAACCATATATATATATATTTATATTTGTTTTGATTTAGTTCTTTTATACATAATTCCAATCACGAACTAGAGAATAGTTCATATAATTTCACTTCAAGAATAATTTAGTTTATCTAGAGATCTTTTAGTAAAAAAAAATTATTATTACTTTTGGGAGTGGTAACTTTGATATTATGAATATTCTCAAGAAAAGGTGTTTTGATTTAAAAACCCCCAGAGAATTTTCCTCATTTTCATATGATTAAACTTTCGGGTGTTACAGTCAGCCCTCCCCCAGTACGGGAGTACTGTTCATCTATTTATAGGCAAGGGACGCAGCCCGTGTAGAATTACATTTGTGCCCTTTACATTCATCAATAACTCTATAGTAATTCTTCGGGGTCTAATTTGCCTTTTCATCTTTAAGTCGGTTCCCCTTCTCTGCTATTATGCCGAAGCTTTTCTGCGCACAGCTTCGTGATCATCTTATCCTTCGTCATAATTGCTTTCCGTCTCGCTCAGGCTTCGTACTGACCATACTCTTGTATATTCATGACCCGATTCTGAAGATACCTGTTCACATATTCCACTTGGAAAACATTGTTAAATCATGTTTTTGAGGACCTTCGGAAGCCGAAGACCCCCAACACTTACCTTAGTAGATTCATCTTATCTTAAAAAGATTTTTATGTCATCCTAATAGATCTAACTGGCCTCAAAAGATTCTACCTTATCCTTAGGGATTCATCTTGCCCTCATTAGTATATGTATCACACTCTAGAATAACAACCATGAGCTAATCCAAAATTTATTTAGATCTTATCTAATCTATTATGATCAAACCTAATGTGAGTCACTCAAACCTGATTAGCTAATGCTGAGGAAATACATTAGACCCTGCCCTATAAACAAGTTTGATATCTTAGATCAACCTGACCCAACCCATAGAATCTTGATGGATTGCATAATCTGTCTATCCCCACCTGACATCAAACAAGATTTTGACCTACATCGCGCAGTTCATCTCACCCATAACTATTTCAACTATATGTCCCAACTCCAATGAAATACTCTAACCTTTAATCAATGAGACTAAGACCCGAAAAGGACAAGATCAACCTCGTCAAGGAAGGAGAGAAGTCAAACTCGATCTTCAGAGGCACTACTACCCAACAAAAGTTCTTTCTCACTATAAACTTTCTTACCCCAGACTATTGTTGCCCTAACCTATCCATTTCTTATTCCACATAATAAGTAGCAGGATACATATGCTCTCCTAATCACCCACTATTGACTAAAAAAACGAGACTCTGAATTTTTGAACCAAATATAAACTAATAGCTGGCCAATCCTTCTGTGTCCCTTTTCTCACAAATCTCGAGGACGAGATTTCTGTTAAGGGGGGTAGGATTTGTAAAGCCCTAAAATTTGTATAAGATAAAATAAAATAAATAAGTACATGTATTTACATAAAAGTGTTTTGGGAATTATTTGATTTCCTTTTCTGTGTGCAGATTCAATTAACGGAATTAAATTAGTCAAATAACAAACAATTAAATACAGGAATATGCATCTCATGTGGAGGTTCTTATATGCTTGCATTTGTATCCAAATTAGTGAGGCAAGTTTAAAAATTTGAAATTAGAATTTAAAAAGGGGAGGAGAAAAGAAGGAAAAGAATCTACACTATAGTAAATATATATATATATATACAAAAAAAATTATATTCCTTCAGGTTGGAAATCTTATTTGTGCACTTAATTTGTATGTGAAACTCATCAACAAATTTGAATTTAAAATTCAGTTGGAAATTTTGAAATAAAAAGAAAGAAAATAGAGAAACCAGAAAAAAACAACCTACCTAGGCTGGAACCATAGCAGGTCGGCCCAGTTCCCTCAGCCCACTACCGCGCGCACGACCGCGCCAGCCCAACACGATCGCGCCCTTCCCCCTTTCTCGGTCGCTGACGGCTTGGGCCCGCTGGCCAGCTCATTTGATACCTCTGCGTCCGCGCTGCGTGGGACCGCGTCGCCAGTCTATTTGCTCGCGCGCGCCTGCTCTGTCTCACTTCCGTGTGGGCCCATCGCATCAGCACTTCCTTCAACCTCCGGGCACTCGAACCTACCGCGCGAATTGCGCTGGGGTTGCACGCACCTCGCAACAAACTTAGCGCTCCTCTGCCGCATGGGCCCGATGCACCAACCCACTGACCGCAGGTCCCGGCATCCAGGTCTCTCTTCCCCCGCGTATCTCGCAACAGCCTCTAACTCGGCTGCTCACTATAACAGACACAGCGAAATCTGCGGCGAGCTCCCCGGCCAAACCTCCCCCGACCTTGGGTGCCCTGCGCCTATATAAATCGGCAGTCCTACTCCTCATCTCGAGCCCCGAAAACTACCAAGCAGCGCTTCAGCAATCGACAAGGTGACTTGATGCTACCCCCTGTCATAGTAATGCCGCCGCCACCGTTCTTGCTGGTGGGCATCGATGGGACCTTGGTGTGTGTCTCTAAAGAATCAGCGGGATGCAAGGAAGCTACCCAACCACCAATTCGGCAAACGGTCGATCGGTGCTCCACCAATTTCTCGCCGTAGACCGTACTCCACCGCGAATCCGCCATACGCCGGTGTTGAGGCTTACGGGTACACAATCCATGGTATGATGCCCTTGATCGTGTTCGCCCTTTTCTCCTCTTTGTTTTGGCCAGGGTGCATGCGCCATAAAACGTTGGGGGCACTGGATTGATAACGTGCCGGCGATGCCTCGCCGTGGTGCGCTTTGTGCCGCCGGTGAGTCAGCCGATGGGGTGAAGACGCTCGGGGGACCATCGGTCGGGTGATCGACGGTGTCGATTAGATGGGCGATAACGGTTCGTTTCTGGCGATCACGGGCCGTTGGATTCACAAACGACGATCAGGATTAGGCGGAACATACCCCTTCGCCTATCTCGAATCCGGGCCATGGATGATTGATCCTGCGACCATGATTGCGTATCGGTCCGGTTAAGTTATAGGCTTGATCTGGACCCTCAGATTCTAATTGGGCGACTCACGATCACTGATACCCTTTCGCTGTGGCAATTTTATTGAAGAGACCCCGTAGAACCCGATAATCAACCCGCAGTCCCTGCGGGAGTAGTTTGAGTCTGGTAGACTTTTGTAAGTTTAACCCCGGGCTTCTCTGAATTAGTGTGCTTAGTCCAGTGACTTAAGAAAATAGGAAAAACAATATAGAAAATACTTTTCTAGCACAAAAAAATTCTAGAACTTGTGTAATTCCTAGAAAATCCATTTTTGCTCTGAATTGAGTAATTCCTGTGGCAATAATTTTGTATTAATATTGTCTATCAACCAGTAACACTGTTTAGCCATGAAACTTGAATTAAAATTATTCATTTGGATTAATCTTGTCGGTGTTTCAAAACCCGGGGGGTCCCTGGACCGATGAGTGAATTGTCGCCGCGTGCCCCAGCCCAGATGGGTCGACGCGAGGCGGAACGCGAAGGGGGAAGACAGCAGTCGGAGGGAGACAGGCGTGGGAGAGTGGAACCCGCGGCCTTCGTGTTAGCCACGCGCCCAGGTCGGGTGCGCTTGCAGTAGGGGTTACAAGCGTCCATGCGGGAGGGAGCGAGCGGCCTTGCGCGAGCGCCGTCCCGTCCTTCCCCGCGCGGCCAACCCTCTGTAAGAGGGCCCTGGTCCTCCCTTTTATAGGCGTAAGGAGAGGATCCAGGTGTACAACGGGGAGTGTAGCAATGTGCTAACGTGTCTAGCGGTGGAGAGCTAGCGCCCTAAGTACATGCCATCGTGGCAGCTGGAGAGGTCTTGGCACCCAGATCGCGTGGTGTCGTGGCCATCGGAGGAGCGCTGGAGCCTGGCGGAAGGACAGCTGTCGGGGCTGTCGAGTCCTTGCTGACGTCCTCTTGCTTCCGTAAGGGGGCTGAGAGCCGCCGTCGTCACAGGGCATGCGGGGCGCCATCATTACTCGTATGGTGGAGCGAGCCAGATGGGACGCCGGTCTTGTTCCCCGTAGCCTGAGTCAGCTCGGGGTAGGGCAGTGATGGTGCTTCCTGTTGACGTGGTCGATCCGTGCCCTAGGTTGGGTGAGGTGGAGGCTCCTCTGAGGTCGAGGTCGAGTCTGTCTTCCGAGGTCGAGGTCGAGTCCGAGCCCCTGGGTCGGACGAGGCGGAGACCATCGGCCTAGGGTCGGGCGGAGCGGAGTTCGTCGTCTTCCGGGGCTGAGCCCGAGTCCGAGCCCTGGGGTCGGGTGGAGTGGAGTTCGCCGTCTTCCGGGGCTGAGCCCGAGTCCGAGCCCTGGGGTCGGGCGGAGCGGAGTTCGTCGTCTTCCAGGGCTAAGCCCGAGTTTGAGCCCTGGGGTCGGGCGGAGCGGAGTTCGCCATCTTCCGGGGCTGAGCCCGTGTCCGAGCCCTGGGGTCGGGCGGAGCGGAGTTCGCCGTCTTCCGGGGCTGAGCCTGAGTCCGAGCCCTGGGGTCGGGCGGAGCGGAGTTCGCCATCTTCCGGGGCTGAGCCCGAGTCCGAGCCCTAGGGTCGGCGGAGCGAAGTTTCCTATGATGCCTGAGGCCGGACTTGGCCGCTATCAGCCTCGCTCTGTCGAGTGGCTCAGCAGTCGGAGCGGCGCAGGCGGCGTTGTCTTCCTGTCAGATTGGTCAGTGGAGCGGCGAAGTGACGGTGGTCACTTCGGCTCTGTCGACTGGAGGGCGTGCGTCAGGATAAAGGTGTCAGGCCACCTTTGCATTAAATGCCCCTACGATTTGGTCGGTCGGTGTGGCGATTTGGCCAAGGTTGCTTCTTGGTGAAGACTGGGCCTCGGGCGAGCCGAAGGTGTGTCCGTTGCTGGAGGGGGGCCTCGGGCGAGACGTAAGTCCTCCGAGGTCGGCTGCCCTTGCCCGAGGCTGGGCTCGGGCAAGGCGCGATCGCGTCCCTCGAATGGACCGATCCTTGACTTAATCGCACCCATCAGGCCTTTGCAGCTTTGTGCTGATGGGGGTTACCAGCTGAGATTTAGGAGCCTTGAGGGTACCCCTAATTATGGTTCCCGACAGTAGCCCTCGAGCCTCGAAGGGAGTGTTAACACTCGCTTGGAGGCTTTTGCCGCACTTTTTTGCAAGGGGACCAGCCTTTTCTTGGTTGCATTTTGTTCTGGTGGGTGCGCGCGAGCGCACCCGCCGGGTGTAGCCCCCGAGGCCTCGGAGGAGTAGTTTTACTCCTTCAAGGTCTTAGTGCGTTTCGCAATACTTCGGCTGGTCTAGTCGTTCCCTCATGCGAGCTGGCCGTAGCCCGGGTGCACGGTCGGGTCCCAAGTTCTCGGGCTGGTATGTTGACGCTGTCAACGGGTTGGCCGGAGCCGGGTTTTGCGAGAGCAGCCCTCGAGCCTCTGCACAGGGCGAGAGGACGGTTAGGGACAGACTCGACTTTTTTGCATACGCCCCTGCGTCGTCTTTCCGCAAGGAGGGGGGGGGGGGAAAGCGCCATGTTGCCCTCGGAGGGCGCCGAACATGGTGTTTCCGGTGAGCTGCTGGCGGGTAATCCGAGCGGACGCCCGTGCCCCGTTTGCTAGGGGTCGGCTAGAGGCCCGGAGGCGCGCTCCAAAAGTACCTGCGGGTGATCTGCCGGACCCGGTCCCCTTTGACGGGGTCCGAGGGCTCGATGCCTCCCTCTGATGGGACTCCGTTACAAGATCGCTCCCGCTGGTCTCGGAAATGTCCTAGGGTACCTCGGGAGCGCAGCCCGAGCCTTGGTTATGTATCGAACGTACCCAGGGTCATCCCTCGCTCTGTGTCTGAGGCGACTGTGAACCCTTCGAGGGCCAGCCTATGAACCCCTGATCAGTAGTGGGCGCGGAGCCCGAGTGGCCTGAGGCGGCCGTTGAACCCTTCCGAGGGGCCGGCCATCGAACCTCTGACCAGTAGTGGGCGCAGAACCCAAGCGCTCTGAGGCGGCCGTTGAACCCCTCCGAGGGGCCAGCCTTCGAACCTCTGATCAGTAGGGAGGCTCGGGGCCTGTTTCCTTCACGGAGAAGAATCCTTTTCGGGGTATCCCCCTTTCCCGGCCCCTGTTGTAAGAAAGAGAAAGAGGAAAAAGGAAAAGGATACGAAATCGAATGACGTGGCGTACCTTTTTCGACGCGGTCATTATGGCGAAGGCGAAGCGTCGCTTGCTTCTCCCGCCTGAGGCACCGCCTGTCCCGCCGCGAAGTTAACGCGACGGGGCGAGTGGTTCGCGAGGCGACTGTTGCGCATGCGCGGGCTGTTCGAGGAACGGATCACGGGCGCGCCGTCTTCACACCATGAGAGAGGGTTCTCTCGCTGCCCCTGGATGGGACGTAAGCATGGCCGACGACGTGACCGCTGCTCCTGCTCGCCTGCCACCGCCATTACTGCCGGCCCATTTTTGACCGTATTTGACCGTCGCGCCTGGCTGGCACTGACGGGTCACACGCATGGTTGCCTCGAGTCGCGGCATTGGCTCCGCAGTCGAGGAGGCGCGGTAGTGGCGCGAGTGGCGGTGCAGTTGCTTGCACGTAGCAACCGGCGCGCCGGTTGCATGACGTGTGGGCCTGGGCCTCCATGCTGGGTGCGTTGGAGTCGAAGGGGCGCGCCCACTTGGCGCGGTTGCATGCCGACTGCATGGCTGCCCGCCCTTTCACCCGCTGGTCTGGGCGAAGGTGGAGGAATGCTTGTAACCGCCGGGCGGTCGCATGCACCGCGCGCGACGGTTTGGCTTCTTCTGCCCTGGACCGGCTTGCATGACGCGTGGGACCCAGCCCCCGCGCCGTAAGGGGGAGGACCTTGGAGCGTGTTGGAGAAGACTCAGCCCGCAACGGCTGAGGACGCAAGTGGGGAGAGTCGCCTTTAAAAGGAGGGTGACCCCCTTGAAAGACAACCATGTCTTCGCGCTCCCCTCATGCATCGTGTCTTTCCATCTTCCGAGCCCCCGGATGGGGGAAATGCCCGCAATCCTTCCGTCTTGTCGTCGGAGAGACGCAACTTCGGGGAAGTTGGTACCTTTCAGCCATCGTTCGGCTTCAAGGATTTTCATCAGGCAGCCTGGCTGCATCCCCTCGCCGGTGGTCACCCAAGACAATGACCTCCAGCTTGACAGCGGGGAGAAGCGAACCGGGCTGCGGCCTCTTCCCCTCCCTCAGCTTCAAGGACTTTCATCATCAGTGCTGGGGAGGGGAGTGTGCCGAGTTGGGGTCGGTCCCTGCGCGGGTGGCGGCCCGCTCCTTCCCTCAGTGATCGGGAGGAAGGGCATTCGCCGTTCGTGGCGTTGGCAGTTGCCGCGTGCCTGGCTCACTGAGTCGGGTGGCTTCGGAGCCGCTTCCGGCGCTGCCTTCCGCCACAGCAGCCGGAAGAGGTTCCTCCGCCGGCGAGCTAGTCGGCGCCGCCCACGGATTGGCCTCCAACTCTACGTCCTTCTGCCCGTCCTTGCCTCTTGAGTTGGGGGCATGGGCGAGGGCCTTATGGCAGCAGCATCCGCCCTGAGGTCATCGCTGCTGCTGTTCGGCCCTCCGGAGCAGAAGTCGTCGTCGTCGCCGCTGCTGGGGCGGGCGGCGACGAGCCATTCGTCGGTCTTCTGTTGCTCCGCAGGCGCTCCCCCAATTGTGTGGGGTTGTTCGTACCTGCGGAGGTGGAACCGGAGTTCCGTTTGTAATGGCACTTTGGGTGCCGGTGTTTTGTCCATTGTGGCTGTCAAGGCCTGAACGTGTATGTATTTTCGGCGCGGAGCCATGTTTTTTCTTCATTTCGAGCACTAAGACTCGCCTATTGGTTATCTGAACCGCTTCACTAAGCGTGAGTCGCCTCGTGCGAAGGTGACGAGTGAGGTATCCATATCCCGGAGGCGTAGGAGTCCCTCGGCTCGGTCGGCCTTGCTGTCTAAGGCTTCTCTCGCTCAGTTAAAGGAACCCTCGGCCGCTCTTCGATGAGCCGAAGTCGGAGGTAGCGGTGTCAGCACGGGCAGAGGTAGAGTTGGCTTCGAAAAGAAGATGTGGTCGGCCGGAGCCTGGCTAGGTCGTCCGCTGGTGGAACCGACGCCGGAGTTGAGCTGCTGAGGCCTCAAGCCGGGCTGATGTCTTCGGGGGACAGCTGGCCGAGACCTCGGTGTGGCTGGCCGAGCTGTCTGCTCGAGCCAGATTCCTGGAGAAGACCCTGGCAGTGATAGCCCGAATGTGGTGCTGATGTCGTCCTTCAGAGTGGGGATTCTCCGACCGCGTCGCCGTCCGAGGCTAGGTCAGACCCCGCCGAAGGTGTAGTTGACGCCGAGGGTGTTGCTGCCCCCTTCAACTGTCGACGTCCGAGCCTACAGGATCGGGTTGTCTTGTAGTGTGTGTGTGTTTTCTGCGGCCGCCGAGGCCCAAACACACCGTCGTCGTGTTGTAAAGCTGTGTCTCTTTTCCTCTTGTTTCGAGTATCCGGACTTATTTGTCGGTAACATAATTGTTTGTGCGGGCGAGGGTTGCTTTTCACGGAAGGTGATGAGTGAGGTATCCGTATCCCGGAGGCGTAGGAATCCCTCGGCTTGGTCGGCCTTGCCGCTTACGCGCACCCTTACTCGTCCATAAGATTCTGTCACCGACGCAGTCGAGAAGGCCCAAAAAATCGTTCCGGCAGAGGAGCTTTCGAGCGTGAAGACTTGTTCGGTCCGCAGAATCACTTATCCGAGCGCGAGTTACTTATCGCAGAAGGTGATGAGTGAGGTATCCGTATCCTGGAGGCGTAGGAATCCCTCGGCTCGGTCAGCCTTGGCTGCTTACGTGTACTCCGTCGTTTTCAGGACCCACTTTCGAAGTAGTCGAAAGGCACGAAAGGCATTCTGGCAGAAAAGATTTTTTCTTTTTTCGGGGAAAATTTCGACGCAGAAGGGGTTCCCCCCTTCTAGCCCCCGAGGGAGGGTCGGGCTTTGCCGAGGCAAGGCTGACCCTTCCTTGACGACCAGACTTTGTGTGTGAACGAGGTATGCGAACAACTTGAAAGCATCTTAAGGGTATAAGCGACGTAGCTGTTGGATGTTCCAAGCATTGCTGTAGACCTCGCCTTGGCTGTTGGCCAGTTTGTATGTTCCGGGCTTCAGAATTTTGGCGATGACGAACGGCCCTTCCCAGGGAGGCGTAAGCTTATGCCGCCCTCGGGCGTCTTGTCGCAGCCGAAGCACTAGGTCGCCGACCTAGAGGTCTCGGGACCGAACCCCTCGGGCGTGGTAGCGTCGCAAGGACTGCTGGTACCACGCTGAGTGTAGTAAGGCCATATCCCGAGCCTCCTCCAGCTGGTCTAGTGAGTCTTCTCGATTAGCTTGATTGCTTTGGTCGATGTAGGCCCTCGTCCTCGGGGAACCGTACTCCAAGTCTGTGGGCAAGATGGCTTCGGCCCCATAGACTAGAAAGAACGGTGTGAAGCCCGTGGCTCGGCTCGGCGTTGTCCTCAGACTCCAGATCACCGAGGGGAGCTCCTTCATCCACCGCTTGCCGAACTTGTTGAGGTCGTTGTAGATCCGAGGCTTGAGTCCTTGCAGAATCATGCCGTTGGCACGTTCTACCCGCCCATTCGTCATGGGGTGAGCCACGGCGGCCCAGTCCACCCGGATGTGGTGATCCTCGCAGAAGTCCAGGAACTTTCTGCCGGTGAACTGGGTGCCGTTGTCGGTGACGATGGAGTTCGGGACCCCAAAGCGATGGATGATGTTGGTGAAGAATGCCACCGCCTGTTCGGACCTGATGCTGTTTAGGGGTCGGACCTCGATCCACTTGGAGAATTTGTCAATGGCAACCAGCAGGTGCGTGTAGCCCCCGGGTGCCTTTTGCAAGGGGCCAACTAGGTCCAGACCCCACACAGCAAACGGCCAGGTGATGGGTATGGTCTGCAGAGCCTGAGCGGGCAGGTGGGTCTGCCTTGCGTAGAACTGACACCCTTCGCAGGTGCGGACAATTCTAGTGGTGTCGGCCACCGCCATCAGCCAGTAGAAGCCTTGTCGGAAGGCGTTTCCAACAAGGGTTCGGGGTGCTGCGTGATGGCCGCAAGCCCCCGAGTGTATCTCTTGTAAAAGCTCCTGACCTTCGGCGATGGAAATGCATCCTGGAGGATGCCAGAGGGGCTGCAGTGGTAGAGCTCCTTCCCATCTCCCAGCAAAACGAAAGACTTGGCGCACCGCGCCAACCGCCGAGCCTCGGCTTGGTCGAGGGGCAGCTCTCCTCGGTGGAGATATTGCAGGTACGGGGTCTGCCAGTTTTTATTAGGCGTGACCTCGCTCTGCTCCCCCTCGACGTGCAGTGCCTCACCCTCGGGGGCCGAGGGTACCTTGGGCCGAGCCGAGGGTACCTCGGACCGTGCCGAGGGTACCTCGGACTGAGCCGAGGGTGCCTCGGGCTAGGCCGAGGCCTTCTTGGGCTCGGGCGTGTCGTCGGTCTTGACGGAGGGTTGATGCAGGTCTCGGGAGAATACGTCTGGGGGAACCGTTGTTCGCCCCGAGGCTATTTTAGCCAGCTCGTCCGCAGTCTCGTTGTAGCGTCGGGCGATGTGGTTGAGCTCGAGCCCGTAGAACTTGTCTTCCAGGCGCCGAACCTCATCACAGTAAGCTTCCATCTTCGAGTCGCGACAGTGGGAGTTCTTCATGACTTGGTCGATGACGAGCTGCGAGTCACCACGAGTGTCGAGGCGTCGGACCCCTAGCTCGATGGCGATTCGCAACCCGTTTACCAGAGCCTCGTACTCAGCCACGTTGTTGGACGTCGGGAAGTGGAGGCGTAGCACGTAGCGTAGGTGCTTCCCGAGGGGCGAGATGAAGAGTAGGCCGTGCCGGCCCCCGTCTTCATCAGCGACCCGTCGAAAAACATGGTACAGAGCTCCGGTTGGATCGGAGCTGTCGGGAGCTGGGTGTCGACCCATTCAGCCACGAAGTCCGCCAAGACCTGGGACAAGATGGCCTTCCGAGGGGCGAACAAGATTGTCTCGCCCATGATCTCCACTGCCCACTTTGCAACTCTACCCGAGGCCTCTCGGGACTGGATGACCTCCCCCAGGGGGAAGGATGACACTACAGTCACCGGATGAGACTCGAAGTAGTGTCGCAACTTCCGCCGCGTCAGGATCACTGCGTACAGCAGCTTCTGAATTTGTGGGTAGCGGATCTTGGTTTCGGACAGTACATCACCGATGAAGTAGACCGGCCTCTGGACGGGCAATGCATGCCCCTCTTCTTGTCTCTCGACCACAATCGCGGCGCTAACCGCCTGAGTGGTCGCGGCGACGTAGATCAAGAGGGCTTCTCCGGCAGCGGAAGGCACCAAGATGGGCGCGTTCGTGAGGAGCACCTTCAGGTTCCCGAGGGCTTCCTCGGCCTCAGGAGTCCAAGCGAAGCACTTGGTCTTCCTTAAGAGGCGGTACAGAGGCAGGCCTCTTTCGCCGAGGTGAGAGATGAAACAGCTCAGAGCCACGAGGCATCCCATGACCCTCTGTACGCCTTTCAAGTCCTTGATAGGCCACATGTTGGTGATGGTAGCGATCTTCTCCGGGTTGGCCTCGATGCCCCGCTCGGAGACGATGAACCCCAAGAGCATGCCCCAGGGGGCCCCGAAGACACACTTTTCGGGATTGAGCTTCACGCCTTTCGCCTTGAGACATCGGAATGTCACTTCAAGGTCGGAAAGGAGGTCGGAGGCCTTCCTTGTCTTGACTACGATGTCATCGACGTAGGCCTCGACCGTTCGGCTGATGTGTTCGCCAAACACATGGTTCATGCATCGCTGGTATGTCGCACCCGCATTCCTCAAACCAAACGGCATGGTAACATAGAAGTACATGCCGAAGGGTGTGATGAAAGAAGTCGCGAGCTGGTCGGACTCTTTCATCTTGATCTGGTGATACCCTGAGTAGGCATCGAGGAAAGACAGGGTTTCGCACCCAGCGGTGGAATCCACAATTTGATCGATGCGAGGCAGAGGGTAGGGAACTTTCGGACATGCTTTGTTTAGACCAGTGTAGTCTACACACATCCGCCATTTCCCCCCTTTCTTTCTCACAAGCACAGGGTTGGCAAGCCATTCGGGATGGAATACCTCTTTGATGAACCCTGCCGCCATTAGCTTGTGGATCTCCTCGCCTATGGCTCTACGCTTTTCTTCGTCGAATCGGCGCAGAGGTTCCTTCACGGGTCGGGCTCCAGCTCGGATATCCAGCGAGTGCTCGGCGACTTCCCTCGGTATGCCGGACATGTCCGAGGGACTCCACGCGAAAACGTCGGCGTATGCATGGAGAAAGTCGACGAGCACTGCTTCCTATTTGGGGTCAAGCTCGGAGCTTATCCAGATCTGCTTGGAGGCGTCGTTGCAGGGGTCGAGAGGGACGGACTTAACCGTCTCCGCTGGCTCAAAGTTGCCGGCGTGGCGCTTCACGTCGGGCGCCTCCCTAGAGAGGCTCTCCAGGTCGGCGATGAGGATCTCGGACTCGGCGAGGGCCTCGGCGTACTCCACGCACTCCACGTCGCATTCGTATGCGTGTCGGTACGTGGGCCCGACGGTGATGACCCTGTTGGGGCCCGACATCTTGAGCTTGAGGTAGGTGTAGTTGGGGACGGCCATGAACTTGGCGTAGCACGACCTCCCCAACACTGCGTGGTAGGTTCCTCGAAACCCGACCACTTCGAATGGAGGGTCTCCCTTCGAAAGTTGGAGGGCGTCCCGAAGCAGACGGGTAGATCGAGTTGTCCGATGGGTTGGACGCGCTTCCCGGGGATGATCCCATGGAAAGGCGCAGCGCCCGTCCGGACCGAGGACAGATCGATCCGCAGGAGCCCGAGGGTCTCGGCGTAGATGATGTTGAGGCTGCTGCCTCCGTCCATGAGGACCTTGGTGAGCCTGACGTTGCCGATGATGGGGTCGACAACGAGTGGGTACCTTCCCGGGCTCGGCACGTGGTCTGGATGGTCGACCTGGTCGAAGGTGATGGGCTTGTCGGACCAGTCTAGGTAGACTGGCGCCGCCAGCTTTACCGAGCAGACCTCCCGACGCTCTTGCTTGCGGTGCCGAGCCGAGGCGTTCGCCACTTGCCCGCCGTAGATCATGAAGCAGTCACGGACCTCGGGGAACTCTCCTGCCTTGTGATCTTCCTTCGTTGCGTCGTCGAGAGCCTTGCCACCCTCCGCAGGTGGCCCGACCTTGTGGAAGTGTCGTCGAAGCATGGCACACTCCTCAAGGGTGTGCTTGACGGGCCCCTGATGATAAGGGCACGACTCCTTGAGCATCTTGTCGAAGAGGTTGGCACCTCCCGGAGGTTTCCGAGGGTTCTTGTACTCGACGGCGGCGACAAGGTCCGCGTCGGCGGCGTCGTGTTTCGCTTGCGACTTCTTCTTGCCCTTCTTCTTGGTGCTGCGCTGAGTTGACGCCTCGGGAGCATCTTCCGGTGGGTGGCCCTGGGGCTGCTTGTCCTTCCGGAAGATGGCCTCAACCGCCTCCTGGCCAGAGGCAAACTTGGTGGCGATGTCCATTAGCTCACTCGCCCTGGTGGGGGTCTTGCGACCCAGCTTGCTCACCAGGTCACGGCAGGTGGTGCCGGTGAGGAACGCGCCGATGACATCCGAATCGGTGACGTTGGGCAGCTCGTTGCGCTGCTTCGAGAATCGCCGGATGTAGTCCCGGAGAGACTCTCCCGGCAGCTGGCGGCAGCTTTGGAGATCCCAGGAGTTTCCAGGGCGCACGTACGTGCCTTGGAAATTGCCGGCAAAGGCTTGGACTAGGTCGTCCCAGTTGGAGATCTGCCCCGGGGGCAGGTGCTCCAGCCAGGCTCGAGCGGTGTCGGAGAGGAACAGGGGAAGGTTGCGGATGATGAGATTATCATCGTCCGTTCCACCCAGTTGGCAGGCCAACCGATAGTCCGCGAGCCACAGTTCCGGTCTCGTCTCCCCCGAGTACTTCGTGATAGTAGTCGGGGTTCGGAACCGGGTCGGGAACGGCGCCCGTCGTATGGCGCGGCTGAAAGCCTGCGGACCGGGTGGTTCGGGCGAAGGACTCCGATCCTCCCCGCTGTCGTAGCGTCTCCCATGCCTGGGGTGGTAGCCTTGGCGCACCCTATCGTCGAGGTGGGCCCGACGGCTGTGATGATGGTGCTCGTTGCCGAGGCGACCCGGGGCCGCAGGCGCTGTATTGCGCGTGCGCCCGGTATGGACCGAGGCTTCCCGCATGAGTCGGGAAGTCGCGACACGATGTTCTGAGGGGTACCCCTGCCTTCGGGAGGCGGAGCTTTCGGCCCATCGGACTGCGGCGTCCTCCAGGAGATTCTTGAGCTCTCCCTGGATACGCTGCCCCTTGGTGGTTGATGGCTCCGGCATCGCGCGGAGAAGTATCGCCGCTGCAGCCAGGTTCTGGCCAACTCCACTGGAATTCGGTGGCGGCCTTACCCTGACGTCGTCGGCGATGCGGTGCTGGATGCCCTGGGGGAGATGACGTGCTTCTCCGGCCGGAGGTTGGCCCGCCCATTCCTGCCCGATGTCCCGGCGGATCGGCACAAGTGTTCCTACTCCCTCGTCGAGTCTGGCCTGTCTCTCGTGGATTTGCTCGAGCTGTGGGTCAGGACCCCTCGTCGGGACGGGGACCACAGCTAGCTCCTGAAGGATGTCGACGCGAGGCACAGGCCTAGGGAGATCACCGTTCTCCGGCATACCAAGATGGTTGCCTTCGCCGGGACCCCCTAGATCGACGTGGAAACATTCACGACTTGGGCCGCAGTCCTCATCGTCGAGGCTGCGGCTACCGTCGGAACTGTCGGAAAGGCAGTAGTCGCATGCGGTCATGAAGTCCCGCATGGCACTGGGGTTACCAAGCCCGGAGAAATCCCAACAGAGGTTGGGCTCGCCATCTTCCTCGGACCCCGAGGGCCCGTAGGACGAGACGGCCGTCAGCCGGTCCCAGGGTGACCGCACATGATACCCCGGAGGGCTTGGACTCGCCTCTATGAGAGTGCCCACCGAAGCGGAGTCGCTTGGCGGGTCGAGGCCGAATCTAAAAGACGCGAGATGGGAATCGGTCGGTACCTTTCGGTCGACGGGCGGTGACGAAGTCACGTCAGGGACGGACTGCACCATCGTCTCAGGTACGAGGGTGACGCCCAGCAAGTCGTTCGCGAGCGTGCTGGTGTCGTCCGTTTGCTTGAGGTTGGCGTGTTGCGGGGAGATGGCGCTCGTCTTCGTCTCAGACGCGAGGTCGATGTCCGACGCGCCCTCCGTTGGGGCGCCGGCACCGTCGACTCGCTCGACAGCCAACGAGGTGCCGCCTCCTGCTTGGCCTTGGTTGCCCCGCCTCCTCCTCCATCGGCGGGGGAGAGGACGGGACAAGCCTGAATGTCGTCCTTCCACCACGTGGGGAAGGCGTCGTTGATTTCCCCGCCGGCGAGTGGGTTGTCGACCGCCATTGTCGCTGTCGCGCGGCGGGGGAAGGAGTATCATGTCGTAGCTGCCGTCGAGGGACATGAACTCAAGACTCCCAAAACGGAGCACCGTCCTAGGCTAGAGAGGTTGTTGGAGACTGCCCATCTGGAGCTTGACGGGAAGCTGTTCATCAACATGCAGCAGGCCCCTACCTGGCGCGCCAACTGTCGGTGTTTCGAAACCCGGGGGGTCTCTGGACCGACGAGTGAATTGTCGCCGCGTGCCCCAGCCCAGATGGGTCGACGCGAGGCGGAACACGAAGGGGGGAAGACAGCAGCCGGAGGGAGACAGGCGTGGGAGAGTGGAACCTGCGGCCTTCGTGTTAGCCCCGCGCCCAGGTCGGGTGCGCTTGCAGCAGGGGGTTACAAGCGTCCACGCGGGAGGGAGCGAGCGGCCTTGCGCGAGCGCCGTCCCGTCCTTCCCCGCGTGGCCAACCCTCTGTAAGAGGGCCCTGGTCCTCCCTTTTATAGGCGTAAGGAGAGGATCCAGGTGTACAACGGGGAGTGTAGCAATGTGCTAACGTGTCTAGCGGTGGAGAGCTAGCGCCCTAAGTACATGCCATCGTGGCAGCCGAAGAGGTCTTGGCACCTAGATCGCGTGGTGTCGTGGCCGTCAGAGGAGCGCTGGAGCCTGGCGGAAGGACAACTGTCGGGGCTGTCGAGTCCTTACTGACGTCCTCTTGCTTCCGTAAGGGGGCTGAGAGCCGCCGTCGTCACAGGGCATGCAGGGCGCCATCATTACTCGTATGGTGTAGCGAGCCAGATGGGACGCCGGTCTTGTTCCCCGTAGCCTGAGTCAGCTCGGGGTAGGGTAATGATGGCGCTTCCTGTTGACGTGGTCGATCCGGGCCCTAGGTTGGGTGAGGTGGAGGCTCCTCTGAGGTCGAGGTCGAGTCTGTCTTCTGAGGTCGAGGTCGAGTCCGAGCCCCCGGGTCGGACGAGGCGGAGACCGTCAGCTTAGGCCATGGTTGAGTCCGAGCCCTAGGGTCGGGCGGAGCGGAGTTCATCGTCTTCCGGGGCTGAGCCCGAGTCCGAGCCCTGGGGTCGAGCGGAGCGGAGTTCGCCGTCTTCCGGGGCTGAGCCCGAGTCCGAGCCCTAGGGTCGGGCGGAGCGGAGTTCGTCGTCTTCCGGGGCTGAGCCCGAGTCCGAGCCCTGGGGTCGGGCGGAGCGGAGTTCGTCATCTTCCTGGGCTGAGCCCGAGTCCGAGCCCTAGGGTTGGGCGGAGCGGAGTTCGCCGTCTTCCGGGGCTGAGCCCAAGTCCGAGCCCTGGGGTCGGGCGGAGCGGAGTTCGCCGTCTTCCGGGGCTGAGCCCGAGTCTGAGCCCTAGGGTCGGGTGGAGCGGAGTTTCCTATGACGCCTGAGGCCGGACTTGGCCGCTGTCAGCCTCGCTCTGTCGAGTGGCTCAGCAGTTGGAGCGGCGCAGGCGGCGCTGTCTTCCTGTCAGACTGGTCAGTGGAGCGGCGAAGTGACGACGGTCACTTCGGCTCTGTCGACTGGAGGGCGTGCGTCAGGATAAAGGTGTCAGGCCACCTTTGCATTAAATGCCCTTGCGATTTGGTCGGTCGGTGTGGCGATTTGGCCAAGGTTGCTTCTTGGTGAAGACTGGGCCTCGGGCGAGCCGAAGGTGTGTCCGTTGCTGGAGGGGGGCCTCGGGCGAGACGTAAGTCCTCCGGGGTCGGCTGCCCTTGCCCGAGGCTGGGCTCGGGCGAGGCGCGATCGCATCCCTCGAATGGACCGATCCTTGACTTAATCGCACCCATCAGGCCTTTGCAGCTTTGTGCTGATGGGGTTACCAGCTGAGATTTAGGAGCCTTGAGGGTACCCCTAATTATGGTCCCCGACAAATCTATTCTAAGCACTAAATAATTTTGGAAATTCATAGCTTAATAACCGTAACTCTGTTTTGATTCATTCTAGTTGCATTAGTCTCACAATAATATTTATTATCATCTCGTAACTTTGTTTTGTCATCAAATATAGGTTAAAATGTTGCCCTTAATCTATTCTATATTTAACCAC
The DNA here is from genome assembly GCA_029449295.1 of Zea luxurians. NCBI lineage: Eukaryota > Viridiplantae > Streptophyta > Magnoliopsida > Poales > Poaceae > Zea > Zea luxurians. The sequence goes on from JAOPSE010000034.1 coordinate 4,755,129, forward strand.
GTGGATCTTTGAAAAACCATAACTTCTTAACCGTAGCTCTGAATTTAGTGATTCTCGACCACGATCTCGTAGCGACGCGTAGATCATTATTACACAATTTATTCTTATGTTTGGTGTGATGTTAATTTTGTCTATACCATGTTTGTTTGTATTGCCACGACTAGCGTGAGGTTACGTGTCACCTAAAGAGCAAGTTGGTACCTGGAATCTCAAGTCCCAGGCAAGTTGTGCCCTTGATCACTTCTTTTTGCCTAGTCATGTTCTAATTAATCATAATGATCTGCATAGGTTAATTTTGATGGGACCCAATAGGTTACCCTAGTTTGACTATCTTTATACCTTGTTCACCACTGAATTTTTGGGTAGTACCTGCTATTGCTTTATGTGGTTTTGGGTATAGAGATACACATTTTATTCATGATTATACCTTTATTATCAGTTGTTATTTATTGTTCATGATAAGATCATTATGTTAATTGGAACATGGAGAACCACCCGGGAAAACAGTGCTACCACAAGGGTTTAATGGGACGCCCTTGGCTGATTAATTAGGAAAGCTAGTGAATGACTACCTTACCCGAAAGGAGCAAGGGCAGTAGGGGAGTGGTCAGTGTAGGGAGGCCCTTGGGATGATTTTGCTGCGATGGCGGTCATACGAGAGATTCCTGCATTGGAGCTTCCTATAAACTATAGCGGGTTTTATGAAGCTAGTGGAACTTTGTAAAGGCCTCGTAGTGTTACCCTGCCTCGCCTCCTCGGTAGAGGTGTATGAGATTGGCCGTCTCTTGGCAGATGGGTAACATGACTTGTGGGTAAAGATGCGCAACCTCTGCAGAGTGTAAAACTGGTATACTAGCCGTGCTCACGGTCATGAGCAGCTCGGACACTCACATGATTAATTTATGGAACTAAATTCAATTTGTCATAAGCATTGCATCGTAGGTGATGTTGTTACTTCTGTTCTACTACTTAATTGGGTTGGTATTTACTTATACTTAGTAACTGCTAATAAAATTTTGACCAACTTTAAAAGCAATGCTCAGCTTCAACCATCCTTTTTGGTAAGCTTTACACTTCATGTGAGCTCCCACCTTTGGCGAGTTCATGCACATTATTCCCCACAACTTGTTGAGCTATGAACGTATGTGAGCTCACTCTTGCTGTCTCACACCCCCCACAGGTCAAGAACAGGTACCGCGGGATGAGGCGCATGAAGGATGCTATGATGTGTTCGTGAGAGGTCTAGGCCATCGTCTCCCAGTCAACTTTGGGTTGCTGGACCGTTGTCTCCTTATAATGTAATTATTTATTTATTTTGTATAGAACTCCTGTTATATAGTAAAGATGTGACATTCGATCCTGTGCCATGATTCATCATATGTGTGAGACTTGGTCCCAGCACACCTGGTGATTATGTTTGCGCCCGAGTCTTGGTGCCCCGAAACCCGGGTGTGACATCGGTGCTTGGTTTTTTATAGCATGTTCTAATTATTTTAGCGGATTTGATTCTGTTAGTTGTGAGCTAATGTGAAACTAGATTTTACAGCACACTCTAATTGTTATAGGCTTGTAGCAGGTAGGATATGATAATGTGAAATATCAAATGTGGCATGTTAATTGTGATAATATGCGAGCACGTCAGCAGTCAGCATGTGTCTTACTGTGTTTCTTACTATGTGTTGTTACTGTGAGCTAGGATATGGATATCCTTACTGTGTGTTTCCTCCTTTTTGATGTATGAACCTAAAGACATATTGGACAAGGGTATGGAATCAGTTGGCACTAGCACTCAACAAAATGATGGGAATGGGACACAAACACAACCATCACAATCACAAGGGGCTACTGATCAAGAGGTGGTTGACCTTGATAAGGATTGTGCACAACATGAAAGGAAGAAGATGGAACCAAGATCAGACATGTGGAACCATTTCACCAAGATCAAAGATGACAAAGGCATTATGAGAGCTGCAAAATGCAAGTATTGCCAGCGCAACATGAAGGCATACTCTAAGGGACATGGTACATCTGCCTTGAAGAGACACCTTCAAAGTTGCAAGCACAATCCTAACAAGTTTGAAAAAGATGGAAAGTAAGGTACTTTACAAGCAATTCAAGGGGAAGGTGTTTCTACTTGGAGGTTTGATCAAGATGCGCTTAGGGAGGCCTTTGCCGAGATGATTATTGAAGATGAGCTGTCTTTTGCTTTTGGTGAGAAGCCTAGCTTCAAGAAATTCATGTCTAAAGCTTGCCCACGTTTCCAAGCACCATCTAGAAGAACATGCACTAGAGATGTAGTGTCCCAATTCTTTCGAGAGAAAGCCAAAGTAAAGACATTTTTAGAGACTCATGTCAAAGAGTTTGCTTGACCACAGAATGTTGGACTTCCCAACAATAAGATGGTTATATGACAATGGCTGCCACTTTCATAGATGAGGGTTGGAATCTGCATAAGAAAATCATTGGATTTTTTGAGGTTAAGGGGCACAAGGGAGAAGATATTGGGAAAAGTTTATTGAAATGCCTAAATGAATGGGGGTTGGAGAGAGTGATGACAGTAACAATTGATAATGCATCAGGCAATGATACTGGTATTTCTTATTTGAGGAGGCACCTAGCAAGAACCCATAGCAAATGGAAACTTTCAGCACATGAGGTGTGCTGCCCACATTATTAACCTTATTGTGCGAGATGGTTTGAAAGAAGTGGACATCTCAGTGAAGAGTGGTAGAGGTGCTATTAGATATATTAAAGATGGGACTTCAAGATTGGTTAAGTTTAAAGAATTTGTCGAGGAAGAGGGGCTGAACACCAAAGCATTTCTAAAGCTTGATGTCCCAACTAGATGGAACTACACCTATCTCATGCTTAAAGCTGCGATTGCATATGAAAAGGTTTTCTTAAGATTGATTGATGAGGACAGTAACTATGTTATAGACCTTTCTGAAGAAAGGAAGGGTGATGGTTACCTTGATGAAAATGATTGGGAGAACGCAAAGAAGATGGCAGAGTTTCTTGAGCATTTCCATGACCTTACTGTGCATGTCTCATCTAGTTTGCATGTGACTAACAATAGTTTCTTTCATGAGATTGGTGAAGTCCACTTGCTTATTAAGTCTTGGATGAGTTGTCAAGACAATCTACAAGTATCAATGGGCATGAGAATGAAGGAAAAATTTGACAAGTATTGGGGAGTTGGGCACACCAACAATAAGGACAATGAAGTTGGAGAAGGAGAGAGGGAAGGGGAGGGTAAAGGGAAAGGAGAAGGATAAAGAGAACATTAATCTACTGTTTTTTGTTGCAACTTTTCTTGATCCAAGGTACAAATTATCTATGTACACAAAGGTTATTGTTGAGGAGATATTTGGTGAGGACAGGGGGCAGCTAGTTTGGGCGGCTATTAACTCTTGTATCTGTGAGCTATTTGAAGAATACAAAAATATGTATGCTCCAACTGAAGTATCAACTGAAGTAACTGATCCTAGTGAAGCAAAGGGTGGTAGAGGAGGCAAACTTAGAGAAGTAATCGCCAAGAGGATGAAGATGACCAACTATTCTAGCAGCACAACCAAGTCAGAACTTGAAAAGTATCTAACTGAAGAGACTGAAGACACCGATACAAAGATTGACATACTTTTTTGGTGGAAGGTCAATGCACATAGGTTTCCTGTTTTGGCTCACATGGCTCGTGATGTGCTTGCTATTCCTATATCAACAGTGGCTTCAGAGTCTGCCTTTACCACAAGTGGACGGATCTTAGATGACTTCCGTACATCGCTTACTCCTTTCATGCTAGAGGCGCTTGTATGTACTAAGGACTAGTTGAGTAGGACTACTCCAATCAACATCCAAGAGAATATGGAGGAATTAGCCATGATCGAAGCAGGTATACTCAATATTCGTTAACCATTGTAGTGAATGTAAGTGAATTGCTATATTAGCTGCATCTTTAACTAGTTGAATTCATTTTTAAATAGATTTAATTGAAGAATTGGGTGGGAAAGGAAAAGGAAAAGAAAATCCTACCACTTCCAAGTCTCAAGCAACATAAGTAGCAGCAGATGCCCTCCCTCCAAATGTGATGATAGCCCTGCTACTTAAGGTTTGAAAAATATCACTTTTGCATATTTGCATTTTGTTTTTGGGTGGCTACTTTTTCTACTTTTGCTTATGTTTACTGTATCTTTTTACATGTACAGGTAGTCAGGTACAAACAGGAGCGAAGCCAGGATCCAAAATTAAGGGGACCAAATTAGATTAGAGGGCTGTTAGAAACATTTTTGCACTATTTACATGAGAAATAGCTAAAAAAACTAACATGTCCTATAGAATTAGGGGAGCATTAGGAGAGACATTGCCCCCATGTGCCCACCTGCCGTCGCCACTGGGTACAGAGTAACTCCTGAAGCAGATGCCTGTGAGTTGAGAGTTGAGACTGAATCTCAGATTTGCGCTTGTAATGTGAACATGTTTGTGAAACCTGAACCTTGTGTGATACTGTCTGATTATCTGCATTTCTCTGAATATCTGCACTGTGCTTTCGTCACTTGTCTCATTGTTTGTTGTTGCCGGCACTTGTTTTTGTTTCCTAAATTGCTACTGCCTGTGCCTCGTTGCTGGCTAGCACTTGTTACTGTTTGGTTGCTAAATTGCTACTGCACCAAGCCGGCACTTGTTACTGTCTGCTTGTGCCGTTGTGCGGTTGTGTCATTGTTTGCCTACTTGCTGGCTAGCTGGTTGCTGCCGAAGTGCCGAGTGCTAGTGTCTTGCTGTGCTGCCTGTGCCCGGTGACTGCTTGATACCCGAAATTTATATAACCTGAACCACTTGACCCGAATTTTCGAGTATACCCGAATGCCCAGTCCTATCACTGCTTGATACCCGAAATTTATATAACCTGAACCACTTGACCCGAATTTTCGAGTATACCCGAATGCCCACTCCTATCATTAGCATACTTATCTTGCGTCAAGACAATGCCAATACTAACCTTATTTACTTTAATTCCCTAAAAATAATGTAGAACTCCTGATCTTTGAGAGCAAACTCATCTCCAAGTTTATCTAGCAAGGCTGATATAGTATGAGACGAAGAGCTAGCCACAATGATGTTATCGACACATACTAGAATAAACATGTTCTCCTGTCCTTCACTAAAATAAATTAGGGAATTATCTGCTTGAGATATTTTGAAGCCCAATTCAATCAATTTGTTGGTAAACCTAGAGTACCAAGCTCTAGGTGCATGTTTTAGTCCATAAAGAGATTTGTCCAATTTACAAACGAAGTTAGGAGTAGATTTATCCTAGATCAGTAGCCAGAAGGTTGACGTGTATATACTTCCTCTTTACAAACAAAGTTGGGGACTATAGAGGAGATAATTTTCTCTGTATATTCAAGGTGTAGAATAATTAGACAAATTTCAATTAAATTCTGAATATAAATCATGACCAAATCAGAAGAACTGAAGTAAAAAGTCAAATCAGATGATGCGAACTGATTAGATATACTGATAGATGGCGCGCGTCGGAATCAGCAGGGTCGACGACGTCGAAGCAGCGAAGTCAGCAGAGTCGACGAGGTCAGAAGACCACGAGCAGTCGCGTGAGGACGCTTCCCAAAAACCTTATTCGCCCTCTCCCGGTGCAAGATCTAGAAGGCGAAGGGTTCCGGAGACCTGCTCTCCTGATCGCAGATGCACCTCTGCGGTCGGGATGAATAGAACTGGAAGGCGGCTCAGCTGTGAAGAGAGGCGAAAGCGAAACTGGGATGATCTGGATGCTGGCTGCCAGGCACCTTTTATAGGGCCGAGTCCGCGACCAGATAGCGCTTTTCGATCTTATCCGCCCGCGAAAATCTCGCGTTCAGTTTAGATTTTATAGCGATCGGTTAGGATTCTAAACTTAACAGCCAAGCAACCAAAAATTCAAACGGGAAAAGGAAGCCACGCCCCCGCAAGGCGAGGGGCCAGATTTCGGCGGACCATTCACGCGCATGTCGTGCGTCCGCGCCCTTCGCCCCGGCCAGGCGAGACGAGGCAAGCGAGCGCGCGCGCGCGTGTGGCTCTCCACACTCTCTCCTCTCATCCATGACTTGGTGAGTGAGTGTGGCTTCCATATTTAAGCTAGCTCTACTCCACTAGAACTAGCAATATGGCGCTATTGGTTCCACCTAATCCCTAGCCATACACTTATATGGGCTTTTGAGATTTTCCTGAGATTTATTTGAATTTCTCAATTGGGCCTAGCCCATAAATCCTAATAATCCCCCACCAGATCTCAAATGCCCATCTGTAGTTTTCGCCACTGTTCACTACTGTTTAATATACTAGTTTTTCAGCAGAGATTGTTAAGTTGAACTTCCGCCTAGAACTCCAAGCTACACCAACACATAACTTGGACAATGGACTATGCCTTGAATTGCAAGTTTTGCGTGAATGGGTTTCACTTGAAGTCATGATCAGTACTTGGCTACCAGTAGTTCCCTTCTCGGGTGGAGCATATACGTCGTACTCCAAGGTCTCTTCATGAGTTTACTAGAGATCACCCAGATCTCATAGACTACGACGTTAGACAGTCTAACTCATATAGGTGTGTTCTTTCAAGAATGTTCTGCAGGACAACATCTTTGCTAATACAAGCCAACAGAACACATTAAGGCACAAAGCCAACCTGCCTTACAACATTTGAGAGTATTGCATCTTTACTTGGAGAGGGTCAAAAGTTACTCTCCTCAGTTCACCAATGGCTTGTTCTTCCCAGGATCTAATTCACGGGATCTCCGATCACATAGACTGGGTTTCCACCATGGCAACTTTATTCGGGTCTCATACCCATCTCTCTCGATGTGATTTCTATCACATTACGTGGTAGTCCTTTGGTAAAAGGATCTGCCAGATTTTTATCTGTTGAAATATAAGTCACACTTATAACTCCGGAGTTTCTCAACTTTCTGACAGACTTCAATCGTCTTTTGACATGTCTTGATGACTTCCCATTATCTTTAGAACTCGTCACTTTAGCAATCACTGTCTGATTGTCACAGTTCATAAGGATAGCTGGTATTGGTTTCTCAACCACCGGCAAGTCCATCAAGAGTTCACGCAACCATTCTGCCTCAACGGTTGCTGTGTCAAGTGCAGCTAGCTCGGCTTCCATGGTTGACCTCGTCAAGATGGTCTGCTTGCATGACCTCCATGATACCGCACCTCCACCAATAGTAAAGACATAACCACTGGTGGCATAAAGCTCGTCTGCATTAGATATCCAGTTCGAATCACTATATCCTTCAAGTATTGCATGCTGACCAGAATAGTGAATTCCATAACTCATTGTACCTTGTAGGTAGCGCATAACCCGCTCAAGTGCATGCCAATGATCAGTCTCGGGGTTTGACATGAACCTACTAAATTTGCTCACAGCAAACGAGATATCGGGCCTTGTTGCACCAGTAAGATACATGAGTGAACCGACAATCTGAGAGTGTCTCAATTGGTCTAAACCAATTCTCTTGTTCTTTCGCAGTGTCACACTGGGATCATAAGGTGTTGGAGAAGGTTTGCACTCAGAGAAGCCAAATCGCTTCAAAACCTTTTCAACATAGTGAGATTGCGAGAGAGTAATCCCACCATCTGCCTTAATCAGCTTGATGTTTAGAATCACATCAGCTTCTCCCAGATCTTTCATATCAAAACTCTTTGATAGAAAAGACTTGACTTCATTGATCACATCAATGTTTGTGCCAAATATCAATATATCATCAACATATAAGCACAATATAACTCATTCGCCCCCACCACAATGATAATATACACACCTTTCCGCCTCATTAATGGCAAAGCCTGCAGACGTTAGAGTCGTGTCAAACTTCTCATGCCACTGCTTTGGTGCTTGCTTCAGACCATACAGAGATTTCAATAACTTGCACACCTTGCTTTCTTGACCCTTAACTACAAATCCATCAGGCTGTTCCATATAGATTTCCTCGTCTAGCTCTCCATTAAGAAAAGCTGTCTTTACATCCATCAGATGAACAAGGAGACCATACGAGACAGCCAAGGAAAGTAGTACTCGAATAGTAGTCATTCTAGCAACAGGTGAGTAAGTATCAAAGAAGTCTTCTCCTTCTTTCTGAGTATAGCCTTTAGCCACAAGCCTAGCCTTGTACTTCTCAATTGTACCATCAGGCTTGAGCTTCTTTTTAAACACCCACTTACAACCCATAGGTTTACATCCATAGGGTCGATCAGTGACTTCCCACGTACCATTTGAAAGAATGGAGTCCATCTCTGTCGGGGACCGTAATTAGGGGTACCCCCAACGCTCCTTAATCCGGCTGGAAAACATCTTCGGAACAAACCATAAACGACTGATAAAGTGCAGGCCTCGTCTACCAAGGGACGCGACCTCATCCGAGCCCAGCCTCGAGCAAGGATGGTAGTCCCGGACGAATTGACGCATCGCCCGAGGGTCCCCCTCGGTCAGCAGACACACCCTCGGCTCGCCTGAAGTCCAGCGCAGGCAAGCTTTGTCGTACAGAGACCTCGTCCAAATCGCCTTACCAACCGACTGTATCGCATGCGCATTTAATGCGGGGATCGCCTGACACCTTATCCTGACACGCGTGCCTCAGTCGGCAAGGTCGAAGTGACCGCAGTCACTTCACCCCTTTTTCTGACCATTCTAACAGGAAAACAGCGCCATTCACCCCGCTCCGGCAACTGTGCCAGCCACCAGGGAAAGACAACAACAGTCGCGGCCTTCCCCGAGTTTTGGCCTCGGGCGCAACAGCAAGCTCCGCCTCGCCCGACCCTAGGCCTCGGCCTCGGGAGAGGAACTCCGCCTCGCCCGACCCCAGGCCTCACCCTCAGCCTCGGCCTCGGGAGAGGAACTCCATCTCGCCCGACCCCAGGCCTCGGCCTCGGAGGGGTCGTCACCTCGCCCGACCTCAGCCTCGGCCTCAGAGGAGTCACCGCCTCGCCCGGCCTCAGCCTCGTATCAGCTACACTACTGGGGATCTATCATTACCCTACCCCTAGCTAGCCGCCCCAGGCTACGAAGGAACAAGACCGGTGTCCCATCTAAGTTACTCCGGTAACAGGTAATGATGGTTCCCCACGTGGGCCCGTGACGTCGGGTGCTCTCAAACCCCTTAGGGAAGCAAGGAAACGTCAACAGGATCCATGCCGCACCGCCAGCTATGCTTCTACAAGGCTCAAGGCACTTCACCGACGGCCACGTTGGTACATCTACAGGGCTCAAGGCACTTCTCCGACGGCCATGTTATTACCTGTACAGGGCTCAGGGCACTTCCCTGCCAGCCACGTTAACACATAGCTACACCCCCATTGTACAGCTGGGCATCTCCTTGTATCTATAAAAGGGGATGTCCAGGGCCCCGCGAGGGGAGAGGGGGGAGAGGAGACGAACGCGCGACGTACGAACACACGGACGCACGACGCAGTCGAGCGAAGGCAGGCAGAGTAGGAGAGACACGGTAGAGGCAGCCCTAGACTGCTCGCCTCAAGGCCGAACCCTCTCTTTCTCTCTCTCTCGTTCTCGCTCTCCCGCAACGCTTGTAACCCCTACTACGAGCACCCCGGTGCAAGATAACATAAGCCTTATTTCCCTCTTGTGTTCCATCTTGCATCAACCCATCTGGGCAGGGACGCGCAGCAACAAATTCACTAGTCGGTCCGGTTGAGGGTCCCCTGGGTCCGAAACACCGACAGTTGGCGCGCCAGGTAGGGGCATGTTGCGTGTTGACAATACTTTCCCGTTGAGTTCTAGATGGGTAGCTTTCAGCAGCCTCTTCAGCCTGGGACGGTGCTCCACTTTGGGAGTCTCGAGTTCCTGTCCCTCGACGGCAGCTACGACATGGTACTCCTCCCCTCGCAGCACGGCAACGACGATGGTCGTCGGCTCGCCCGGCGAAGGCGAACTCGATGACGACTTCTTCCCATGGCGGAAGGGGAACACCCGCGTTTGCCCCGCAACCCTCCTCACCGGAGGAGGAGACGGGGCAACCGTGGCCAGGCAGGAGGCGGCACCTCATCGGCTGTCAAACTAGAGCGAGTCAACGACACCAGCACCCCTGCGGGGGACATGTCGGGCGTTGTCCTCGCCCCTGAGACAACGATGGGCGTCGCTTCCCCGCAATGTGCCAACCCCAAGCGGACTGATGACGCCAGCACCCTCACGAAGGACTTGTTGGGCGTTAGCCTCGTACCTGAGATAACGGTGCAGTCCGTCCCTGATGCGACTTCGCCACCGTCCATCAACCAAGAGGTACCGTCCGTTTTCCATCCTGTCCCCTTTAGATTCAATTTTGATCCACCAAGCGACCCCGCTTCGGTGAGCGCTTTTGCTAGGGCATATCCTGACCTTCCGGGATACCATATGTGGTCAACTTGGGACCGACTAACAGCTGTCTCAACCTCCGGACCCGCGTGTTCCGAGGAAGAGGACGACCCCGACGTCAGTTGGGATTTCTCCGGACTCCATGATCCTGATGCCATGTGCGACTTCATGTCCGCATGTGACCACTGCCTCTCCGGCTGCTCTGATGATGATCACAGCCTTGACGACGAGGGTTGCGACCCAACTCGCGAGTGCTACCACATCGATCTGGAGGATCACGACGGAGAAAACCACCCTGGCATGCCAGGAAGGGATGGCACCCTTGCACCTGCATCTCGCGTTGAGATCCCGCCGAGCTAGCTGTGGTCCAAGTCCCTACGGGGGGGGGGGTCAGGACACAGCTTGAGCAACTCTGCAAGATGCAGGCCAAGCTTGACGAAGAAGCGGGGCGACTTGTGTAGCTCCGGCAAAACATCGAACAGGAGTGGGCAGGCTAGGAACTCGCTGGAGGAGCGCGTCATCGGGCCCAGGACGTCCAGCGTCGCATTGTTGACGATGCCAGGGCGATGCCGCCCCCGGCCTTCAACGGGGCCGGCCAGAGCCTAGCCGCAGCAGCAATGTTACTTCGGACGATGCCAGAGCCATCCACCACCGAAGGGCGACATATCCAGGGCGAGCTCAAGAGCCTCCTGAAAGACGCCGCTGTCCGACAAGCCGAGAGCTCTGCCTCCCGGAGGTGAGGAGACCCCTCGGAGCATCGCGCAGCGCCCTCCTGACGCATGCGGGAGGCCTCAGTCCACACCGAGCGCACACGGGACGGGACGCCTGCAGCCCCGGATCGCCTCGGCGCCGAGCAACACCGCCGCCACCGTCGAGCCTGCCTCGAGGAGAAGGTGCGTCGAGGCTACCATCCCAGGCGCGGGGGACGCTACGACAGTGAGGAGGATCGAAGCCCCTCACCCGAGCCATCGGGTCCGCGAGTCTTCAGCCAGGCCATACGACGAACGCCGTTCCCGACCCGTTTCCGGGCCCCGACTACCATCACCAAGTACTCAAGGGAGACAAGGCCATAGTTGTGGCTTGCGGACTACCAGCTGGCATGCCAGTTGGGAGGGGCGAACGATGACAACCTCATCATCCGCAACCTCCCCCTTTTCCTCTCCGATGCTGCTCGGGCCTGGCTGGAGCATCTGCCTCCTGCGCAGATCTCCGACTGAGACGACCTGGTCAAGGCTTTCGCTAGAAATTTCCAGGGTACATACGTGCGCCCTGAGAACTCATGGGATCTCTGAAGCTGCCACCAACAGCCAGGGGAATCCCTGCTAGAGTACATCTAGAGGTTTTCGAAGCAGCGCACCGATCTGCCCAACATCACCGACTCGGACGTCATCGGGGCATTCCTCGCTGGCACCACATGCTAAGACCTGGTGAGCAAACTGGGGCGCAAGACTCCTACCAAGGCGAGCAAATTGATGGACATCGCCACCAAGTTCGCCTCTGGTCAAGAGGCGATCGAAGCCATCTTCCGAAAGGACAAGCAGCCTCAGGGAGGGTAGAAGGAAGACACCCCCGAGGCGTCCGCCCAGCGTGGCGCGAAGAAGAAGGCCAAGAAGAAGGCGCAAGAGAAGCGCAACGCCGTCGACACGGATCTCATCGCCGCCACCAAGCACAGGAACCCTCGGAAGCCTCCTGGAGGGGCCGGTGCGTCCGACAAGATGCTCAAGGAGTCGTGCCCCTATCACCGGGGTCCCGTCAAGCACACCCTTAAAGAGTGCGACATGCTCCGGTGCTACTTCAACAAGGCTGGACCCTCGGCAGAAGGTGGCAAAGACCAAGGCAACAACAAGGGGGGCGATAAGGAAGAGGAGTTCCTGGAGGTCCACAACTGCTTCATGATCTACGGCAGACAGGTGGCGAACGCCTCGGCTCGGCACCGCAAGCAAGAGCGCTGGGAGGTCTGCTCGGTGAGGGTGGCAGCGCCAGTCTACCTAGGCTAGTCTGATAAGCCTATCACCTTCGACCAAGGCGACCACCCCAACTTCGTGCCGAGCCCAGGAAGGTACCCGCTCGTCGTCGACCCGATCATCGGCAACGTTAGGCTCTCCAAGGTCCTCATGGACGAAGGCAGCAGCCTCAACATCATCTACGCCGAGACCCTGGAGCTCTTGGGGGTTGATCGGTCTGAGATCCGGGCTGGTGCAGCACCCTTCCACGAGATCGCACCCGGAAAGCGTATCCTGCCCCTCGGACAGGTTGACTTGCCCGTCTGCTTCGGAACTCCCTCCAACTTCTAAAAGGAAACCCTCACCTTCGAGGTAGTTGGGTTCCGAGGGACCTATCACGCGGTGCTAGGAAGACCATGCTACGCCAAGTTCATGGCCATCCCCAACTACACCTACCTCAAGCTCAAGATGTCTGGCCCCAAGGGAGTCATCACCGTCGGGCCCACATACCGCCACGCTTACGAGTGCGACGTGGAATCCGTGGAGTACGCCGAGGCCCTCGCCGAGTCCGAAGCCCTCATCGTCGACCTAGATTGCCTCCCCAAAGTGGCGCCCGACGCGAAGCGGCGCACCAGCAACTTCGAGCCGGCTGAGGCGGTCAAGTCCGTCTCTCTCGACCCCAGCAACGACGCCGACAAGAAAGTCAGGATCGGCTCCGAGCTCGACACCAAATAGGAAGCAGTGCTCGTCGACTTTCTCCGCGCAAACGCCAAAGTTTTTGTGTGGAGTCCCTCGGACATGCCAGGCATACCGAGGGATGTCGCCGAGCACTCACTGGATATCCGAGCTGGGGCCCAACCCGTGAAGCAGCACCTGCGCCATTTTGATGAAGAAAAGCACAGAGCCATAGGTGAGGAGGTCCACAAGCTAATGGCTGCAGGGTTCATCAAAAAGGTATTCCATCCCGAATGGTTAGCTAACCCTGTTCTTGTAAAGAAAAAAGGTGGGAAGTGGAGGATGTGCGTAGACTACACTGGTTTGAACAAAGCATGTCCAAAGGTTCCCTACCCTCTGCCTCGCATTGATCAAATTGTGGACTCCACTGCTGGGTGCGAAACCCCGTCATTCCTCGACGCCTATTCAGGCTATCACCAAATCAAGATGAAAGAGTCCGACCAGCTCGCGACTTCTTTTATCACACCTTTTGGCATGTATTGTTATACTACAATGCCATTTGGCTTGAGGAATGCAGGTGCCACCTACCAGAGGTGCATGAACCATGTGTTCGGAGAACACATCAGCAGAACGGTCGAGGCTTACGTCGATGACATCATCGTCAAAACAAGGAAAGCCTCCGACCTCCTCTCTGACCTCGAGGCAACATTCAGCTGCCTGAAAGTGAAGAGCGTAAAACTCAATCCTAAGAAGTGTGTCTTTGGAGTCCCCCGAGGCATGCTCTTAGGGTTCATCATCCCCGAACGAGGCATCGAAGCCAACCCGAAGAAAATCGTGGCCATCACCAACATGGGGCCAATCAAAGATTTGAAAGGAGTACAAAGGGTCATGGGATGCCTTGCGGCTCTGAGCCGCTTCATCTCACGCCTCGACGAGAAGGGATTGCCCTTGTACTGCCTCTTAAGGAAGGCCGAGCGCTTCACTTGGACCCCCGAGGCCGAGGAAGCCCTCGGGAACTTAAAGGCGCTCCTTACAAATGCGCCCATCTTGGTGCCCCCCGCTGCGGAAGAAGCCCTCTTGATTTACGTCGCCGCAACCACTCAGGTGGTCAGCGCTGTGGTCGTAGTCGAGAGGCGAGAAGAAGGGCACGTACTGCTCGTCCAGAGGCCAGTCTACTTCATCAGTGAAGTGCTATCCGAGACCAAAGTCCGCTACCCGCAAATCCAGAAGCTGCTCTATGCAGTGATTCTGACACGACGGAAGCTACGACACTACTTCGAGTCTCATCCGGTTACTGTGGTGTCATCTTTCCCCCTGGGAGAAATCATCCAGAGTCGAGAGGCCTCGGGTAGGATAGCGAAATGGGCAGTGGAACTCATGGGCGAAACACTTTCATTTGCCCCTCGGAAGGCCATAAAATCCCAAGTCTTTGCCGACTTCCTGGCTGAATGGACTGACACCCAGTTGCCGACAGCCCCAATACAGCCCGAACTTTGGACCATGTACTTCGACGGGTCGTTGATGAAAATAGGAGCAGGTGCTGGCTTGCTCTTCATCTCACCCCTCGGAAACCATGTGCGCTACGTACTGCGCTTCCATTTTCCAGCGTAAAACAACGTGGCCGAGTACGAGGCCTTGGTTAATGGCCTGCGCATTGCCGTCGAGCTAGGGGTTCGGCGCCTCGACGCTCATGGCGACTCGCAGCTCGTCATTGACCAAGTCATGAAGAACTCCCACTGTCGCGACCAAAAAATGGAGGCCTACTGTGACGAAGTTCGGCGCTTGGAAGATAAGTTCTACGGGCTGGAACTCAACCATGTTGCTCGACGGTACGATGAGACCGCAGATGAGCTGGCTAAAATAGCCTCGGGGCGAACGACGGTTCCCCCTGACGTCTTCTCCAGGGACATATATCAACCATCCATGAAACTCGACGACGCGCCCGAACCCGATGAGACCTCGACCCAGCCCGAGGTACCCTCGGCCGCCGAGGGTGAGGCCCTGTGCGTTGAGGGGGAGCTGAATGGGGTCACACTGGTTCCAAACTAGCAGACCCCGTACCTGGAATATCTCCTCCGAGGAGAGCTGCCCCTCGACAAGGCCGAAGCTCAGCGACTGGCTCGGCGCGCCAAGTCGTTCGTTTTACTAGGTGATGAAAAGGAGTTGTACCACCGCAGCCCCTCAGACATTCTCCAATGATGCATATCCATTGCCCAAGGACAAGAGCTGTTACAAGAAATACACTCGGGGGCTTGCGGTCACCATGCAGCACCTCGAGCCCTCGTGGGAAATGCTTTCCGACAAGGTTTCTACTGGCCAACCGTGGTGGCCGACGCCACTAGGATTGTACGCTCCTGCAGAGGGTGTCAATTCTACGCGAGACAGACGCACCTGCCCGCTCAAGCCCTGCAGACAATACCTATCACTTGGTCGTTTGCCGTGTGGGGTCTAGACCTCGTTGGTCCCTTGCAGAAGGCACTCGGGGGCTTCTCGCACCTGCTGGTCGCCATCGACAAATTCTCCTAGTGGATCAAAGTCCGACCCTTAATCAGCATCGAGTCCGAGCAGGCGGTGTCGTTCTTCACAAATATCATCCATCGCTTCGGTGTCCCAAACTCCATCATCACCGATAATGGCACGCAGTTCAATGGGAAAAAGTTCCTGGACTTCTGCGAGGACCACCACATCCGTGTGGACTGGGCCACCGTAGCGCACCCAATGACGAATGGGCAGGTGGAACGCGCCAACGATATGATTTTGCAGGGACTAAAGCCGAGGATCTACAACGACCTCAATAAGTTCGGCAAGCGGTGGATAAAAGAGCTACCCTCGGTGGTTTGGAGTTTGAGGACGACGCCGAGCCGGGCCACGGGCTTCACGCCGTTCTTCCTAGTCTATGGGGCCGAGGCAATCTTACCCACGGACTTGGAATACGGTTCCCCGAGGACAAAGGCTTACGACGACCAAAGCAACCAGACCAGCCGAGAGGATTCATTGGACCAGCTGGAAGAGGCTCGAAACGTGGCCCTACTACACTCGGCGCGGTATCAGCAGTCCCTGCGACGCTACCACGCCCGAAGGGTTCGGTCCTGAGACTTCCAAGTGGGGGACTTGGTACTTCGGCTGTGACAAGACGCCCGAGGGCGCCACAAGCTTACTCTTCCCTGAGAAGGGCCGTTCATCATCGCCAAGATTTTGAAGCCCGGGACATACAAGCTGGCCAACGATCAAGGCGAGGTCTACAACAACGCTTGGAACATCGAACAGCTACGTTGCTTTTACCCTTAAAATGTTTCAAGTCGTTCATGTATCGCGCTTTCTTTACATGCATAAATAAAGTCTAACCATCAAGGAAGGATCAGCCTTGCCTCGGCAAAGCCCGACCCTCCCTCGGGGGCTAGAAGGGGGGAACCCCCTCTGCGTCAAAATTTTTCTCAGAAAAGTCTTTTTGCCAGAACGTCTTTCGTGCATTTCGACTGCGTTGATAATAGAATCCTAAAGACGAGAAAGAGAGACCGTAAGCTGCAAGGCCGACCGAGCCGAGGGACTCCTATGCCTCCGGGATACGGATACCTCACTCATCACCTTCTGCGAAAAGGTAGCTCACGCTCGGATAAGCGATTCTACTACCGAACAAGTCCTAACGCTCGAAAACTTTTCTGCCAGAACGACTTTTGTGCCTTTTCGACTGCGTCGCTAACAGAATCCTAAAAACAACGGGAGAACACGTAAGCGGCAAGGCCGACCGAGCCGAGGGACTCCTACGCCTCCGGGATACAGATACCTCACTCATCACCTTCCGCGAAAAGTAACTCACGCTCGGATAAGCGATTCTGCTACCGAACAAGTCCTAATGCACGGAACAAGAGAAAAGAAAACGCAGCTTTATAATCCGACAATGAAAATTTTTAGGCCTCGGCGGCTGCAAAAAACATACGCATACTTAGAATAAATTGCTCCTGCAGGCTCAGACATCGGCAGGGGAAGGAGCAGCACGCTCGGCGTCATTTCCACCCTCGGCAGAATCTGGCCCGGCCTCAGACGGTGACACGGGCGGAAGGATCTCCACCTCAAAGGAGGAAGCCAGCGCTGCACTTTGGCCCTCGACGGCCGTGACAAGCCTCTGGACCTCGGCTAAGGCAGCCTCCTCTTCGTCGGGTAAGCAGTACCCCTCGCTAACCCGCTCCAGATCCATGTCGTAGTGGGAAGCGAGCACGGCGAAGGCCCGCCTAACGCCGTGGTGTAGCACCCCGCGGAGTCTGTTGCGCACATGGCCGCCCAAGGCTCGCAGATGACTCTGGGGGGAGCTACCCGAGGGGACGCCGTCGAGGCCAAAGGCCTGGCAGAAAGCCAAGATGGCCTCGGACATGGCCATGCGCTCGGCCTCCTTCCGCTCAGCCACCTCGGCAAGCGCCTTGCAGTTCTTGACGGACTCGTTAAGAGCCATCTCGAACCCTGCAGGCAGCAGAGCAACATTCTTCAGACACAAGGAGAAGAATGGAGACATAAACAAAGTCACAGAGAGGGCAAAACATACCTTCGGCCCGGGCACGCCGCTGTAAGGCCATGGCTTGGGCGAACCAAGCAGACCCGACGGCCACGGCCAGACCCTCCGCAAGGGTCCCGGCCCGAGCGGTCGCCTCGGGGTCTAGAAAGGAGGAACCCCCTCTGCGCCGAAACTTTTCTCAGAAAAGTTTTCCTACCAAAATGACTTTCGTGCCTTTCGACTGTGTCGATAACGGAATCCTAATGACGAGCGAGAGAGACCTTGAACGGCAAGGCCGACCGAGCCAAGGGACTCCTACGCCTCCGGGATATGGATACCTCACTCGTCACCTTCCAAGAAAGGCCTCTCACGCTCGGATAAGTGATTCTGCCACCGACGAACAAGTCCTAATGCTCGAAACAAGAGGAAAGAAGCACAGCTTTATACCCAGATGTTCAGGCCTCAGCAGCCACAAAGAACAAGCACACGTACTTGGGGTAACAATGGTACCTAGACTTAGACGTCGGCAGCACCCTCTGCGGTTTTCCCGACCTACGGCAGATGTCTTAGTACTTAAAGCTATTACATCTTGCCCTCAAGGAGGTACCATTACAAACGGGACTCCGGGTCCATTCCCGCAGGAATGAACAACTTCCACACCAGAAGCCCTACGAGATAATGAGCTCCTAGCGGCTCGCTGGCGACCACCACTTCAGCACCGACGACAGCGGCCACCTGCCCACCAACACCGCACCGACGAACGGCGGCCGCCCCAAAGCGCACCGGCATGTCCTCACTCCCGTCCTCGCGGAGGCCGTCCTAGAACATGAGTACCACCCTCGCGACATACGACGTGTTGTGCGACCCCCCGGTGCAGCCAACAGCGCAAGGAGGACCTGGATGGATAGCCACGCTCCGCCCCAGCGGTAGGATGAGGCACCGGAAGCAGCGCCAGAGCCGCTCAGGCCAGGGAGCCAGACACACGGCAGCTGACAGCGCCATGGGCGGCGAACGCCCTTCTCCCCCGATCACTGAGGGAAGGAGCGGGCCGCTGCCCACGCGGAGGCGGGCCCCGACCCGGTGCACCCTCCTCCCCAGCACGGATGATGAACATCCTTGAAGCTGAGGGTAGGGGGGAGGCCACGGCCCGGCTCGCTCTTCCCCGCCACAAGGCCTGCGGTCATCATCCTGGGTGACCGCCGGTGGGGGAATGCAGTCGGGCTGCATGATGAAAATCCTTGAAGCCGAGCGATGACTAGAGAGCGCCAACCCCCATGGGGTCACGCTCCTCCAACAGCAGCAAGAAGAAGGCAACACGGGTGCACCCCATATGGGGGCTCGGAAGGTGGAAGGGCGCGATGGATGCAAGGAGTGTGAAGGCATGGCTACCCCCCGGGAGGTCGGTCCCTTTTTAAAGGCAGATCTCCTCACTCGCACCCCTAAGCGTCACGGGCAAAGTCTCCGCCGACGTGCTCCAGGGTTCCCACCCCACAACACGGGGGCTGGGTCCCACACATCATGCGAGCTGACCTAAAACGCGAAGAAGGCGAACCGCCACACGCGAAGCATGTAACCGCCCTACGGTTATAAGCGCTCCCTCATCATCGCCGAAGCCAACGGTCGGAAGGGCGGGCCGCCACGCAGGGAACATGCAACCACACCACGGTTGTGCACCCTTTCAGCTTCATCGCATCTAGTGGTCCAACATGGAGGCCCGGGCCCACATGTCATGTAACCGGCGCGCCGATTACTACGTGCAAGGAAACCGCACCGCCACTCGCGTCAATGCTGCGTCTTCTCGACTGCGGAACCAGCGCAGCGACTCAAGGCAGCCCTGCGCGTGACCCAACAGTGCCCATTAAGCGTGATGATCACGGGTCACCCAGCCGCGGAGATAGGCACGACGGTCGATACGTTCAGAGGCGGGCCGGTAGTAATTGCAGCAACAGGCGTGCAGAAGCGGCGGTCCAATCACCTACATGTTCGCATCCTCTCCCACAGCATAAAAAACGATGCACCCGTGTTCCGTTCCTCAAACGACTCGCGCACGCGCAACAGACACCCCGCGAATCGCCCGTCCCGTCGCATTAACTCCTTGGCAGGACAAGCGACACCTCCGGCAGGCGAAGCGGGCGCCATTTCGTCTCCGTCATGATGATCGCGTCAAAAAAGGTGCGCCACATTATTTAAATTCATATCCTTTTCCTTTTCCTCTCTCTCTCTCTTACCACAGGGACCAGGAAAGGGGATATTGCAAAAAGGATCCTTCCCAGCGAAGGAAATGGCCCTCGAGCCCTCCTACTGATCAGGGGTTCGAAGGTTGCGCCCTCCGGGGTTCGGCGACTGCCCCAGAGCACTCGGGCTCCGAGCCCATTACTGATCAAGGGTTTGAAGGTTGGCCCCTTAGAAGGGTTCGACAGCCGCCCTAGAGCACGTAGAGTTAGGGATGACCCTGGGTATGTCTGTTACATGGCCGAGGCTCGGGCTACACTCCTGAGGTACCCTAGGATATTTCCGAGACCAGCGGGAACGATTTGTAATGGAATCCCACCGGAGGGAGGCACCAAGCCCTCGGATCCTATCGAATGGGTCCGGGTCCAGCAAATCACCTGCAGGTACTTTTGGAGCGCGCCTCTGGGCCACTAGCCGACCCTTATCGAATGGGGCTCGGGCGTCCACTCGGATTACCCGTTAGCAGCTCACCGAAAACACCATGTTCGGTGCCCTCCGAGGATAACATGGCGCTTCCCCCCTTCCTCCTCGCGGAGAGGCGACGAAGGGGCGTACGATAAAAGTCGAGATGGTCCTTGATCGTCCTCTTGCTCCGTGCAGAGGCTCGGGGGCTACTCTCGCGCCGGGCTACGGCCGAACTATTGACGGCGTCATAAAAGGTGTGCCACATTATTTAAATTTATATCCTTTTCCTTTTCCTCTCTCTCTCTCTTGCCGTAGGGACTAGGAAAGGGGATATTGCGAAAAGGATCCTTCTCGGCGAAGGAAACGGGCCCCAAGCCCTCCTACTGATCAGGGGTTCAAAGGTTACGCCCTCCGGGGTTCGGCAACCGTCCCAGAGCACTCAGGCTTCGAGCCTTTTACTAATCAGGGGTTCGAAGGCTGGCCCCTCGGAAGGGTTCGACAGCCGCCCAGAGCACGCAGAGTCAGGGATGACCCTGGGTACGTCTGTTACATGGCCGAGGCTCGGGCTACGCTCCCGAGGTACCCTAGGACATTTCCGAGACCAGCGAGAACGATTTGTAATGGAATCCCACCGGAGGGAGGCACCGAGCCCTCGGATCCTATCGAATGGGTCTAGGTCCAGCAAATCACCTACAGGTATTTTTGGAGCGCGCCTCTGGGCCACTAGCCGACCCTTATCGAACGGGGCTCGAACGTCCACTCGGATCACCCGTTAGCAGCTCACCGAAAACAAAATGTTCGATGCCCTCCGAGGGTAACATGGCGCTTTCCCCCCTTCCTCCTCGCGAAGAGGCGACGAAGGGGCATACAATAAAAGTTGAGATGGTCCTTGATCGTCCTCTCGCTCCGTGCAGAGGCTCGGGGGCTGCTCTCGCGCCAGGTTACGGCCAAACTGTTGACCACGTCAACAAACCATCTCAAAAACTCAGAGCCTGACCGTGCACCCGGGCTACGGCCAGGCCGATGAGGGAACAACAAGGCTGACCGAGGCATCACAAAAAGGATTAAGACCTCAGAGGAGTCAAACCACTCCTCCGAGGCCTTGGGGGCTACACCCGGCGGGTGCGCTCACGCGCACCCACCGAAACAAAGCATAACCGAGAAGGGCCGGTCCCCTTGTGAAAAATCCGGCAGAACCTCCAGGCGAGTACCTACACTCCCTTCGAGGCTCGGGGGCTACTGTCGGGGACCGTAATTAGGGGTACCCCCAACGCTCCTTAATCCGGCTGGAAAACATCTTCGGAACAAACCATAAACGACTGATAAAGCACAGGCCTCGTCTACCAAGGGACGCGACCTCATCCGAGCTCAGCCACGGGCAAGGACGGTAGTCTCGGACGAATTGACGCCTCGCCCGAGGGTCTCCTCGGTCAGTAGACACACCCTCGGCTCGCCCGAAGTCCAGCGCAGGCAAGCTTTGTCGTACAGCGACCTCGTCCAAATCGCCTTACCAACCGACCGTATCGCATGCGCATTTAATGCGGGGATCGCCTGACACCTTATCCTAACACGCGTGCCTCAGTCGTCAAGGTCGAAGTGACCGCAGTCACTTTGCCCCTTTTTCTGACCATTCTGACAGGAAAACAGCGTCGTTCACCCCGCTCCGGCAACTGTGCCAGCCACCAGGGAAAGACAACAACAGTCGCGGCCTTCCTCGAGTTTCGGCCTGGGGCGCAATAGCGAGCTCCGCCTCGCCCGACCCCAGGCCTCGGCCTCGGGAGAGGAACTCCGCCTCGCCCGACCCCAAGCCTCACCCTCAGCCTCGGCCTCAGGCAAGGACGGTAGTCCCAGACGAATTCACGCCTCGCCCGAGGGTCCCCTCAGTCAGTAGACACACCCTCGGCTCGCCCGAAGTCCAGCGCAGGCAAGCTTTGTCGTACAGCGACCTCGTCCAAATCGTCTTACCAACCGATCGTATCGCATGCGCATTTAATGCGGGGATCGCCTGACATCATATCCTGACACGCGTGCCTCAGTCGGCAAGGTCGAAGTGACCGCAGTCACTTCGCCCCTTTTTCTGACCATTATGATAGGAAAACAGCGCCGTTCACCCCGCTCCAGCAACTGTGCCAGCCACCAGGGAAAGACAACAACAGTCGCGGCCTTCCTCGAGTTTCGGCCTTGGGCGCAACAGCGAGCTCCGCCTCGCCCGACCCCAGGCCTCGGCCTTAGCCTCGGCCTCGGGAGAGGAACTCTGCCTCGCCCGACCCTAGGCCTCGGCCTCAGCCTCGGCCTCGGGAGAGGAACTCTGCCTCGCCCGACCCTAGGCCTCGGCCTCGGAGGGGTCGTCACCTCGCCCGACCTCAGCCTCGGCCTCGGAGGAGTCGCCGCCTCGCCCGGCCTCAGCCTCGTATCAGCTACGCTACTGGGGATCCATCATTACCCTACCCCTAGCTAGCCGCCCCAGGCTACGAAGGAACAAGACCGGTGTCCCATCTAAGTTACTCCGGTAACAGGTAATGATGGTTCCCCGCGTGCGCCCGTGACGTCGGGTGCTCTCAAACCCCTTACGGAAGCAAGGAAACGTCAGCAGGATCCATGCCAGCTATGCTTCTACAGGGCTCAAGGCACTTCATTGACGGCCACGTTGGTACATCTATAGGGCTCAAGGCACTTCCCCGACGGCCACGTTATTACCTGTACAGGGCTCAGGGCACTTTCCTGCCAGCCACGTTAACACACAGCTACACCCCCATTGTACAGCTGGGCATCTCCTTGTATCTATAAAAGGGGATGTCCAGGGCCCCGCGAGGGGAGAGGGGGGAGAGGAGACGAACGCGCGACGTACGAACACACGGACGCACGACGCAGACGAGCGGAGACAGGCAGAGTAGGAGAGACGCGGTAGAGGCAGCCCCAGACTGCTCGCCTCAAGGCCGAACCCTCTCTTTCTCTCTCTCTCTCTCTCTCTCTCATTCTCGCTCTCCCGCAACGCTTGTAACCCCTACTACGAGCACCCCGGTGCAAGATAACATAAGCCTTATTTCCCTCTTGTGTTCCATCTTGCATCAACCCATCTGGGCAGGGACGCGCAGCAACAAATTCACTAGTCGGTCCGGTTGAGGGTCCCCTAGGTCCGAAACACCGACAATCTCAATATGAACTGCTTCTTTCCAATCATCTGCATCTGGAGATGCAAACTCTTCTACAATGGTAGTAGGAGTATCGTCCACAAGGTACACAATGAAATCATCACCAAAGGATTTTTCAACCCTTTGTCTCTTGCTCCTTTTAGGAGCATCATTGTCATCCTCCTCTAGGACAATTTCATGTGGCTGTTCAAAACTCTCAATAGGTGTACTATGTTCAGGAGTTATCTCAGAAGAGTATCTAGAATTGCTATGAATGTCTTTCATTGGAAATATATGTTCAAAGAAAGTAGCATCATGTGATTCCATAATAGTATCAACATACACATCAGGAACTTCAGATTTAACTACTAAAAATCTATATGCTATGCTACACGAAGCATATCTAAGAAAGACACAATCCACTGTCCTTGGACCAAGCTTGCGCTTTTTATTAATTGGTACATTGACTTTCGCCATGCACCCCCAAGTGCGCAAGTATGAAAGTGATGGTTTTCTCCCAACCCACTTCTCATAAGGGGTTTTCTCTTCTTTGCCCATAGGAATTCTATTCAGAACATGACATGAAGTCAGGACTGCCTCCCCCAACCATGCCTTAGATAAACCACAAGGGTCTAACATAGCATTCACCAGGTCAGTCAACGTACGGTTTTTCCTTTCAGCATTCCCGTTCGATTCGGGTGAATACGGAGGAGTCCTCTCATGAATAATGCCATGTTCTGTACAGAAATCATCGAAGACTTCGGGAAAGAATTTGCCACCACGATCTGATCTAAGACGTTTGATCTTTCTCTCTAGTTGGTTTTCAACTTCAGCCTTATAGATTTTAAAGTAGTCTAAAGCCTCATCTTTAGTTTTTAGCAAGTATACAAAGCAAAATCTAGATGCATCATCAATCAATGTCATGAAGTATCTCTTACCACCCTTTGTCAACACACCATTCATCTCACAAAGATCAGAATGTATGAGTTCTAGATGTGCCAGGTGTCTCTCCTCAGCAACCTTGTGAGGCTTTTGAGGTTGCTTCGACTGCACACAACTATGGCACTTAGAACCTTTGACTATGGTGATATTCAGAATTAAACTCATGGTTGCAAGTCGAGACATAGAGCCAAAATTAATATGACACAAACGAGAATGCCAAATACTCGCAAGATCATCAACATTAGCGCAAATATGGTTCACAGACTTATTATTGAAATCTAACAGAGAAAAGCGGAACAAGCCTCCACAGTCATAGCCTTTACCAATAAATTGTCCAGACTTAGACACAACTAATTTATTGGACTCCAAAACTATCTTGAACCCATCTCTACATAGAAGGGTTCCACTAACGAGATTCTTGTGTATAGAAGGGACATGATGCACATTCTTCAGCTGCACGATCTTTCCCGAAGTAAACTTCAGATCCACCGTGCCAGTGCCATGAACAGAAGCATGTGACCCATTCCCCATTAGGACGGAAGAATCCTGGGCACCCTGATAAGAAGAGAACAAGTTAATGTCAGAACACACATTAACATTAGCACCAGTATCAAGCCACCAACTAGCACTACAAGAAACTGGTTAAAGAACGTGGGTGAAAACCCGTCGAACTTAATGTAATAGGCCGTCGAACTTACCATAAGAACGTGGGTTTACCCACGAATATAGCCGACGGCGATTTTTGGACGAACTTAAAGAAGTAAGTTCGACGGCCCCCACGTTCTTAAGGTTAAGAACGTGGGTACCGTCGAAGTTAACATTAAGAACGTGGGTACCGTCGAACTTAAGGTTAAGAACGTGGGTTTTTATGTTCGACGGGGGCCGTCGAATGTTTTCCCATAAGTTCGACGGCACCCACGTTCTTAACCTTAAGTTCGACGGGGCCACGTGGCTGTCGAACTTATGGGTCGTGCGTGGGTCGGCGAGGGCTGCCCATTAAGTTCGACGGTACCCACGTTCTTAACCTTAAGAACGTGGGTACCCACGTTCTTAACCCTTTTCCAGAAAAAAAATAAAAAATACAGAAATGTAAAATTAGACACACATAATATCACATGCAACACAATATATCACATACAATACAGATTTCAAACACATTGATATATGTTCATATCACAAATTCACATAAGTCCAAATATATAAGTTCGCAAATTCACATAAGTCCAAATACATAAGTTCACAAATTCACATAGGTTCACATCCATAGTTCACAAGTTCAAACACACAAGTTCAAACACACAAGTTCAAACATTAGCTCCATCGCTCTCGATCAGGACATCAGATTGTTGTTCATAGCTCCACCACTAGAATTGAGACATCTGTCCGCAAAGTCAACGTGAGGGGGGAGTCACTTGATGAGAGCCGGAATCCTACAAAATAAACCAAAATTCTCATAAATACACAACTGGCATTAAATCACATGTACACAAAGATATAGGAAAGCATGATAAACACAAAATGTGGCTTCCATATTTGTGCATGAACATGAACATGAGAGTGAAAGCAAACTTCATTTCAAGACGCAGCACCCAATCAGCCACGTGGTAAATTATGCTTATATGCCAGACAACAGACATCTATGCTACCTACAAAATTTGAATATATATGCTGTGCTTTGAGAATACTTCAAGCATCAACCACGCTTTGGCAATACACTGCATAGTATGTACTTATGACAAAACAGTACTGTTCCAACACCCACCACCCACCTGAATGAATATTATCCAATCAGCTTCAGTAGCCCAAAACAAAAGGCTAACTAAAATAAATGCCAACTAAAACTAGATATCAGCACCCTACCTGCCAACAGCACTAATTAATAAGGTCCCAAAAAAACAACACACACCCATAAGAGAGAATCTGGCACATGTATCAACTTCAGAGTGTTTGTTTAGCAACCACAAGCTGATTGAGCAGCTACCCACATCAGCATGGTTGGTTCTCATATATATGTCAAATGCAAGTCACTTTGGACATAGACACGTTTACAAAGTGGAACTTTTTGACAATAATATTCGTAGAAAGAGTAAATTTGAACTATCATGATGTGAAAGAGTAGAAAAGTGAGCATTCTGAATATAACTGACATATATATGCACCGGCCTGAAAATATCTAATGATTTGAAGTACAGCATTAATCATGAACCAAGCACATAAGTGTCATGCCAGAGGGGCTCGTTTGACTTCATGGTTACTCAATTCGATGTGTGAGTTTAATAGTTCATAGACAACTCCAGTCAAGTGGATATGAATGTTCGTTTCTTTCATTTGCTACATCTATGGTTCTATTGATTCTCTATTCGGTATGTGTGGACTGTGGACACCACCATGCATCGAGTTCCAACAGAAATTTTACTGCTACAGATGCAAGAGCACAACTATAGTGCAAGGCTGCCAAAGGAATGGTAGATCTATGCAGATTGATTAGATCGAGCCATAAGTCATGTGAGAAGGAAAATCCAGATGTGTCAACTTCCTAGTGTAAAATATCAAACTTTTTACCTTTTTCCTTCTTTACTTGAGACTATCAGATTACTTCCATTATCTAGAACAATAGGAAGGAAGCCTATCTTGCACTGGTGACTTGCCTATCTATATCTTGGCAGGGAATTAAAAGGTTTCAAAATTTCATGTGCAGGCATCAGTAAAATTTCCAAGAACATATCAGAAAATTTGAACGTCTATTAATGAAGGCTTCATTGATCAACGATCAATATGTTCATAATCAGGTTATCATCCTTTGTACAGGGGCTAATAATTCACACTACTGTAGTGGGCTCAGCAGCTCAGGACAAGCAGGCTGTGAAGCGTGAGCGGGACAAGCCGGGGCGCTACACGCCACCGCAATCACTAGGCACCACAACAGATTGAAAGCACAATGACACAGAAATCACTAGGAACTGACTGATTATGGTAGCAGATGTGTTGTGTTATTAGTAAAAACTGTTGAGGAACTGACTGATTACCAACAGAAATCACTAGGAAAATGGTGCACTGTGCCCCCCCTCTAAAAGTGACTAAAGCTAGACGATAAAACCAATCTAGACTTAGTTTATTTAGGAGGAAATCAACTAGCATTGAAATTCAGGAACGTACCGCTGGTGATGGAAGTGGCTGTGTTGGCCATGGGGGGTGTCCCCAAGGCCCCATTGGATGTGTAGGATATCCCCATGGTGGTGGCGGCCAATATCCCTTACCTGGTTGTGGAGGAGGAAGAATCTGTCCTCTAGGAGGCATCGACCACTAAATGTCCATCTGTGGGTTTCCTTGTCCGGTCTCAGAACCCTATAACCAAATAAAACGATGCATGATTATAATTGTAAATGAAAGTAAATATACTACAAAACTATACCTGTGTTTCGTTGGTGTTTGGGGTCTGTCCAGATTGTGATGGACAGGTGAACTGGGGTCCCATTGGAGATCCCATCTGAGCACTATACATCTGCAAATACAATAAGCTTGAGTTTTATTTTAAACTAATGTATATATAGAGTTTAAACTCACACATGGGATGGTAATCTTATCTAGCACATGCATCATAGAAGCCACAAGCAAGTTACCAACTGAACCATGACTTAGGCTTTACCAACTGAAGTCACAATTCACTGATGCAGGCAACTAGCACATGACAGAAATTGCGATTACACATTACACAAAAATTAGCTAATCAAGAAAGCAAACAGGAAAAGCCTAGATTACACATAACACAAAAAATCAGCTAATCAGCATAGTAGCAGGCACAAACAAGGTCGTGCTCTGCTCCTGCCTCTTGATGCTGATGGCCTTGTCATCAGGTTCAGGTATATATATATATCTTCTCTCTGAAGCTATGATGTCTGAAAAAAAGTGAAATGAAACGCATGGTTGAACTGATTGGTTTTTATGAGCTCGATCGATTCGTTTCCATGTCGCGCAGCAAGAGAGCTGTCGCCACTGCTGGAGGGAGACGTGGACCCCGGAGACACCAAGTCGCAGTGGAATTGCTTCCGGCTGTGGGACAACTACTGCGTGAAGAACAAGAGATGCGTCGACGAGTGCCTGGGCGTCGAGGGGAAGGGCTACACCCACGGACACTGTGAGCTGTGGACGTGTGTCTGCTGCAAGAAGAATGGCGAGGATGAAATACTAGCTCCTAGCGGCTGGGCGGCCCTGAGCAGCGAGCAGAATCACCCATCAGTGTCAAACAAACGAAGCGTTAGGGGGGAGATCAAATGGTTTCCACATTTTGTTGTATTGTAGTGTTTGAGCTTGGCTGCGCGACATGCACGCAGCAATATCCTCTTTTTCTCTTGAGAACTCCTACGATGACCAGGAGCACGCAGCGTTAGGGGAGGAGATCAAATGGAGATCAAACAAATGAAGCTATCAGATGCACGCAGCAATATGCTTCGCTATCCTCAGAAAACCTCCGACCTCTCCTAGGATTGAAATATCCTCTCTTTCTTTTGAGAACTCCTACGATGACCAGGAGCACATAATAGCTCCAGAGATCTTGCTGCTCCATCTGCCCAGATCACTGGCAGAGACAAGACGAGGAGAAGGCCGGGGAAGTAGCTCACTGTTGTTTGGAGTTGGAAAGGCTCGCTCGACCAGCTGCTTTCAATTCACTCTGTGGGGAAGTTTTTCTGAACTGAAGGGTACCAACCGGATGCACGCATGCACTGGCCATGAGATAGAGATTCACGGGCAATGGCCTGCCCTGAATGAACACTACAACAGTCTATTCGAGGCAGATGATGTTCAGCTGAAGGATGTTCTTTCGGATATGGAAGAGGGGATACAACCTCCAGCGATGATCAATGTGTGCAACTAATTCTGGAACCCGAGGAGGTTTTCGCTTTCTAGGTGTCCTGTCTTGGGTAATCCTTGATCTGTCTAATGCCACAGTGCCACTGCACCAGAGCAGCTGAGAACTTTCTTGTAGAAAGCCCATGGCAGCTTGGCGTTAGACAAGTGTGTCGATGTTCTTTAATTCTTTGAATTTGCCCCCAGGCTGCTTGGCTAACGTTAAGGGTTTGACATTGTCTCACTTAGCCTAGATTCAACTAATCACATCCTGAATTTGAAGTGGTTGTGCTTGTGCAGTTAAGGGTATGTTCATATCACAGGCTGTGACAACCTCCTAATAAATGCAGAAATCACTCAACAATTGACCAAACCGATTTTGGGCTGTCTAAGGCTCAGAGCGAGTTAGATAAAAAAATATGGGCAGATTCTGAGCGGATTACTAAAATTATTACCTGCATCAGCGTTCCCTGCATCATCTGAACTTGTTGAGATAGTTGTTGAACTTGTTGTTGTTGTTGTCTTAGTTGCTCATCAAGCTTTGATTCCCTCGAAGTTGAAGTTCGAGATCTACTCCCCGCCGAGGAAACTGACCGATGACCAAAGCTATCGCGACTCACAACCCCATCACCGATCCCCAACCTAGAAACATCACAAGTTATGAACCAATAGTTTTTATATATCACAACTTTGATCTTATCATACCTCCCATGTGGTAGCCCACCACCAGCAACATATGCTGCATCCGGATCGAAAGGTGCCTCCCTCCAATCTAGATCATCGTCTCCTGCTTTCCTCCTAACCTCCTCGGCATAACGAGTCTACAAAACAATTTATGTTAATTATAAATGAGTCACAAGTTAATTAAGAATAGATAGTTATTATTTACACCTACCAGCTTTTCTGTCGCGCTGTCGTCACATAAAACTTCTGGATGCTCTGGATCTGGACCTCGGTGTCCCTCCATGTAAGCGTCAATGAATCGGGGTTCAACACCATCACGAGCCTCCTGCAGTAAGAGATATAATAAAATATACAAATTTGTTTGAGGGAAAAAGATTAAATGTTACTTAGCTCGTCATACCATTCGTTGTGATTTCCCAATAAATCCATCTGCTCCAAATCGACGGGGCCGGGTTTGCTCTTCCGGTTCAAACGATTTCTATCTGACTTCACTTTGTACTCATCTGAGGACCAGTACTCGTAGAGCTTGACCCAAGCTTCAGGATGAGCAGTGAGCTAGTCCACTTCACTTTGTTTGTACTCCTCAGCTGTCAAGTGGATTTCACATGCCTGCTTGTTGGTCATTCTTTGACCCTTCACTTTCTTGAAGTACACGGTAACAGCTTTGACCCGTGCATCTGACATTGAACCATTTATAACTTTTCTAGCAGCATTGTGGAATACACGTTTTACATGTTCTTCGTTCGCTATTTCGTCCAATCTAAATTGTTCCTGCAAAATGAAGAAGCAATTAAATTCATTTTTAGACGCCCACGATAAGTAAATTTAAAAGACATAATAAACTCACCCAAAACGATGACCACACTGCGTCTTGGTGAGTATGGTCGGGTCCATATGGTTTGAGGCCCCAGTGAGCCTAGTGATACGCCCCTATCTCTGCCCCGTTGAGTTGTACCACCCCTGGATAGTGAAAACGAGCTATAGATCCCAGCACTGTGTTACCTGGTGTCCGGTGACCTTTGCCACTCCATGCCACCTCCACCCAACTCCTCTCTCCTGCAGGGTTTATGAACCTACGTTGGTCCAAGGGTTGTGTCGGTGGAACTCTAAGGGACAGCCGAAACCTACAAAATTGTAAATTATGCACTGGTAATAATATCAATCCAACAAAAAATAGAACTCCTCGTCAAAATAAAATTACCTGAAGTTCGTTGCCTGTGTCGTTGTAACAACCTCGTCATCAGCCTCTCCGTCGGCCTCTCCATCGTAGTCATCCCCATAGTCATCATCATCACGCATCGGTGAACCTTGGCATGCCAACTCGTCCTCCTGCCTAGGTGCATTGTGCTCTGCCGCCTCGCGCGCTTGCTCAAATGCATTGTGGTCCTGCTCTAGCATAGGTCCACTTGAGCCTATCGCCTCACTCTCTGGCTCAAGTGCATTGTGGCCTGCCACATCGCGCTCTTGCCCAGGTGCACTATGGCCTGCCACCTCGCGCTCGTGCCCAGGTGCACTATGGCTTGCCACTTCGCGCCCCTGCTCCTCCATGCAACCAAGGAGCTGCTCTAGCCGTTGCCTTGACGCTGTAGAGCCCTACAAACATAATCAACAATGAGATATATCAAGTACTCGATGTATACGTAGAAGAAAAGAAAATAAAACAAACTAAATACCTAGAACAACATAGAGGATGTATCCCCACCACCTGAACCCCTAGTCGACCGTGACCTCGAGGAGTCACCACGGTCTCCGCGATTCTTCCCTTTGAGCTTGTCCATGACCCTCATCATCTGCACAAATTTCATTACAAGAATTTAAATATATATACTTTTAGTATTGAAATAGGAATGCATATACAAGAATTTAAATATATATACTTTTCAAAAATCATCGGCATCAGAATCTGCTTCAGCAACGCGCTGCTCAATTATTTCAAGTCTTTGTTGTTTTTCAAGAATTCTCTGTGACTTACGAGTCCTTGCCCTAGAAGGACCTGGTTCTTCTGCCATCAAATCTATGGCGAGACTAGCTACTTCATTGAGCCCTAAATCCTCGGATATAGTAAATTCTCTATTTTCTGACTCATCATCTTCGTTATTTGTGTTGTAATAATCATATCGTAACGGATGGACTTCAGGATTAATTTTGTATACAACCCAACAAGACTTCAAGTTTTCATGAGGATATGTTAGATAGTACACCTGTTGCGCTTGATGTGCAAGCACAACATTGCTATAATCATTGCCTTTAAACCGTGATTCATGCTTTACCTCCACAATTCCAAATTCATCCTCTCGCGTTTGTTGCGGATCAAACCATTCACAATCAAATAACACGAACATGAACTCTTTGGCCCCACCAAGAGTGTACTCCATTATGTCTTGAAGAACACCATAATAGTCATGAGTGCCTCTATCTGCATTTGTGGCAGTTGCTACTACTCCACCGTTTGTCGTGGCTGCCTGCGGGCGGATTTTTTCTAATTTTGATGTTCGAAAACGATATCCATTAATATCATAGCGGCTATATTTTCTTGCTTTCAACTGACCATGTGATATCTATCGCAAATCATCCGAGACTAGAGAGTCAAGTTTCTTACACTACATAGAGCAGAAAAAAAAGATATAGGTAAATAGCAAGTCATATGTGCAAACTAAGTACACAAAGGAAAATTATAAAGAGATAATTACATGCTCGTGGAACCATTCAATGAAACATGGACCTCCATTCATCCCTTTCATACGTAGATTATCCTGTTCCTTTGGTGTAGGTTTGTGGCCAGCTAAATATATGGAATCAAACATTTCAAAGTATGGATCAAGTTCCTCCATGTTGGTGTACAAGTAGAGCATGGTGAAATTACGCTCTCTTATGTCAACATAATGTGCAGTAGAAGCCCCGACCCCTTTCCCCTTCTAGAGAAAAACACTAAGGTCGATCGAAGGACCTTCTTCTTCAGTATGATACCGTGTTGACTGAGCATTCACGTTGTTAGTGTGTGATAAATACTGACTTGAGAAGATTGTGATCTCTTTAGCTGAAAGGCCTCTACGATACACCCCTCAACCCTTGCTTTGTTCCGCATAGTAGCTCTAAGTTTTTTCAATTCTCTTTCTTGACTATACATCCATCGGAACTGCACTGGTCCTCCTACCAATGCTTCATAAGGTAAGTGCACTAGCAAATGTTGCATCACATTCATAAATCCAGGCGGAAATACTTTTTCCATCTTGCATACAAGCACCGCGATTTGTTTCTCAAATTGAATCATCAATTTCTTTGAGATATGCTTAGCACATATATGTCTATATATGTAACTAAGTTCAGCAATCATCTTCCACAGAGGAGGCTTCAAATAGCCACGGAACATTACCGGCATAAGTCTTTCCATCAAAATATGGTAATCGTGAGCCTTCAAACCATTTAATTTATTAGTGTCGAGGTTAACAGTACGTTTTATGTTAGCTGCATAGCGGTCTGGAAACTTCAACATTTTCAACCATTGAAATACTTCTTTTCGCTCTTCCGGCTTTAGACAGTATGGAGCTCGTGGTGTCCTCTCCTTTCCATTAGGATTTAATTTGACCTCAAGGCTAGGGCAATCGCAAAGATTAGCTAAATCTTTCCTGGCATTGATGTTGTCTTTTGTTTTACCCTTAATGTTTAGACACATGCTTATGATGCTTTCAGCAACATTGCGCTCTTGGTGCATCAAATCTATGTTGTGTGGTAAAATCAATAGCTTCGCATACGGAAGTTCCCAGAGAAAAGAAATATGAGTCCAGTTGTGATCTTGACCATAGCCTTCAAACTCATGACCTTCTGCAGCCCTTTGAAGGGCACGATGTTGTATCAGGATATCTTCACCCATTAAACGTTTTGGTGGACCATCTTTAACTTTTATGCCTCTTCTAAATGACTTCGTATCATTTCAAAACGGGTGATTGGATGGAAGAAACCGTCGATGACAATCAAAGAATGAGACCTTTTTACCATGCTCCAATCGATATGCTTGTGTGTCCCCCATGCATATGGGACAACACAGTCGACCGTGGACACACCAGCCAGACCAAATACCATATGCAGGCAAATCATGAATTGACCACAAATATACAACACGTAAGGTAAATTCATGTTTTAGATGACCATCATAAGCCTTTACCCCTACCCATAGCTCTTTGAACTCTTCAATCAACGGTTGCATGAATACATTGATCTTCTTTCCAAGATGTTTAGGCCCTGGAATAATAAGGGCAAGAAATATGAACCCTTCTTTCATGCATTTGTTGGGAGGGGGGTTGTAGGGCATGATGAAAACCGGCCAACAAGAGTATGAAGTTGAACTGTTGTCGTAAGGAGTGAAACCATCAGTGGACAAGCCTAGACGAACACTCCTAGCGTCTCTTGCAAATTCTGGGTCAAAACGATCCAGAGCCTTCCAAGCATCACCATCTGATGGATGCATCATAATGTCTGGATCTTGGCTCTCACGGTCTCCTTCCTTATGCCACAACATTAGCTTCACAGTTTCTGGGGTTAAAAACAGACGTTTAAGCCTTGGGGTGATGGGCATATATCGAAGCTGTTTAACTGCCACTTTTGTAGCAAAAGTAGCGCCATCCTCTTTTAGTACCTCCGCATATCTTGATTTACCGCATATCTGATAATGGGTGGCCGCTTCATATTCCTTCCAGAACAACATGCAATTATCTTCGCACACATCAATCTTCTTATACTTCATCCCAAGACCGGACACGATCTTTTTAGACTGGTATAAGTCTTTTGGCATCTTATGGTTCGATGGGATGAGATCAATAATCAGATTGATTATATCGTTATAGTAGTTATTCGAGAAGTTATACTTTGCCTTCATTGCCATAAGACGTGTAACCACCTGCAACACGGTCATAGTGGTGTCGTCATGCACTTTTTCCTCTGACGCGTGAAGAAGCTTATAAAACTCCTGCACTTCCTCTAGTGTACCCTGTTCCGAGGCCAATGTTGGATACTCTCTACTAATATCAGCCACCAAGTCATCCATCCGATCCTCCTCATCATCATCAATTCTTTCTGACTCTGTGATATTCTGCTCTACTTCTCCATGTGAGCGCCACACAAGATAGTTAGGCATAAACCCATTCTTGCAAAGGTGATGCTCCAGTTCTTCGATCTTTCTCACATACTTAAAATTCCAACACTTGGTACACGGACACTTCACCACACGAGGTCCACCGGAAAATGCAAGATCCACGAATTGTTTTGCAACCCTAACCCATTCCTTTGAGTGGCCTAGAGTCACGCTATTGAATCCATCATACATCGCCCTTCTTCTATTGTCATCCATTTCCAAAACTAAATAACTCAATGTATAAAAAATATGTAAATAAACATCATTAAGCATACAAACATAAATAAAAAATGTGTAAATAAACATCATTAAGCCATATGTGCAATCTGTTACTTCAACAAGAGCACAAGATACTAACCATGTCTGAACCAAGTCCCCTTGTAAATGATGCTATCGACTCACCACCCTGCTACCCAGTACCTAGCCACCTAGAAAAATAACTATACGCAGCTGCAAGTTTTTTTCTTTCTATTCTTACTTTAGGACATCTGCAACTTCTGAATTCAAATGAAGAAACAACACCCATGCAACAAAGAGAGCACAAAAAAGGCAGTAACTACTAACTAGTATCACACTACCTCAGATCTGAAATTTGGTTGTTTTTAGTTTGCCTTATTATGATATTGGTTTACTATTGTGTAGGATGGTGACATATATTCCTGAAACAACTAGTGTCAACTTCCAGCTCCTTTGCAAGCTGTTGCATCCTATGGACCATGAGGGGCAAAGCTGCCTAAATGCCAAAGAAATACAATACATGCTTTTATTGACTGCTGACAGGAACAAGCATGTCTACCTTATAATAGTTGGATTGCCTTTGTAAGGCTTAGCGTGCCGAAAGAAATCCAGTCTTTGAGCTTGGCAGAAATAGTGCCCCTCAAACAATTCCTAGGACATTTAAGAAATATGAGGGAGAGATAGAATGAAAATTTTAAGGAAAACGGAAACGAGAATATCTGTCC
This sequence comes from Zea luxurians, assembly GCA_029449295.1. Classification (NCBI taxonomy): domain Eukaryota; kingdom Viridiplantae; phylum Streptophyta; class Magnoliopsida; order Poales; family Poaceae; genus Zea; species Zea luxurians. The sequence goes on from JAOPSE010000034.1 coordinate 4,790,922, forward strand.
AAACTCCTATGCCCTTTCTGCTTTCAGTTTTGAAAAGAAGAATTGCAATTAAAATCTTGATGATCCATAGCTATCACATAAATTTACCTGAACGAGTACAATCTTTGCTCCTTTCTTGTGTGCTTCTCTAATCAACCTGTAAAACAAGTGATCAGTCCCTAAGCTTTCATGATTTTTCAGCGATGTAATTTAAATCTGGGTGCATGTGGGTGTGTGCTGAGTGCTGTACATCCAACTTTCTTTTTTAATGCAATGACATGTAGCTCTCTAGCATGTTTAAGCAAAAAATAAAATAAAATACAGAGTGATAGCTAAAACTGAAAAACATGTATTCCCTGTCATTTTAAGTAAAATAATTCCAATGGTGGATGTCTAAATCTCCTAGGGTAGTCAGAATATATTTCTAATTCTAAATCTTGTAAAAGTTCTTAAACTGCTGAATTTTGAACACACAAGATGATGTAATACTCACCAAAAGAAGTTCTAAAACTTGTGACTTAATGACTGACTATCCAGCAGAGGTTTTCATTGATAGACCATAATAGATAATATATTCAGTGTTCCAGAAGACTGTCCGTACTAGAAAATTCAGACCTTGTTTAAGGAACCTAATGTTTGTACACGAATTCTAGATTTCATGTGGACCTCACCAGACTCGGAGGTTTTCATTGATAGACCATAATAGATAATGCATGGCTCCCACTGTTTCACAAGCTAAGCATGCTTTGCTTTCTGTGTTCAGGGCCTTATGGATTTCTTGTCAACAGAAAATAGTTTAAACATTTATCTCAGAGAGGGAGATGGTTACCTGTAGCGCGATGGTTACCCAAGAACTTCCGGGCGGAGAGGGAGAGGGTACCAGCAGCTGGCGATGTGCTGCTGGCGCGATGGCGGGTGATGTGCTGCTGGCGATGGTTACCCAAGAATTTCCGGGTGGGCGATGTGCTGCTGGCACGATGGGGGCGCGACGGGCTGCTGGCGGCAGCGGCTGGCTGGCGCGGTGGGGTGCTGGCGCGGTGGAGGGGGGCGCGATGGGCTGCTGGCGGCGGCGGCTGGCTGGCGCGGTGGGGGGACGCGGTGGGCGGCGCGGGTGCTGCTGCGGCTGTCTGGAGGCGGGCGCGGTGGGTGCTGGCGGCTGGGGTGCTGCGCGCGGTGGGCCGGTGGTGGGCGGCGCGCTGGAGGCGGGCGCGGGGGGCGGCGCCCTGGGCGGCGCGGTGCTGCGCGCGGGCGGAAAAGAAATCCGGTGAAAAGAGACTCGCGGCGCGCGGGCGGAAAAGAAATCCGGATTTAGGTATTTTGGCTTAAGTTCGACGGTTTCGAGTTGCCCACGAACTTAATTTAAGAACATGGGTACCCACGTTCCTAACAGGTTAAGTTTGACGGTTTTGGCTAGGGCCCACAAACTTAACTTAAGAACGTGGGTACCCACGTTCTTTAAAAAACCCATGAACACAACTGATTTAAGAACGTCGGTACCCACGTTCTTAACAAAACCCACGAACATTTATCAGTTTCTTGTAGTGTAGGTGATTGAAATACTGAGAAGATGAAAGGTAAATTTACATACCCTTTGTCTTCCTCATTGCTAGCGATCACAGTGTTGACATTGCCCTTTTTGCCACGACGATCCGCTCGATCAAGACAATCCTTGGCAAAATGACCCGTCTCGCCACATGCGAAACATGTCAGTTCAGCCTTGTTCTTCTTCTTCTTCTTGAAGTTGGTAGTTTTGTTGGGCTTGTTAGACTTTGGGTTTCCTTTGCCCTTGTTGTGGTTCTTTGAAACCATGTTGGCGCTGGAGTGGCCCTCGCCTCCTTTAGATCCCGTGTCCTTAGCCTGAGTGTCGGCGTTTCGACCCCGGGGGGTCCCTGGACCGACGAGTAAATTGTCGCTGCGTGTCCCAGCCCAGATGGGTCGGCGCGAGATGGGAAACAAAGGGGGAGAACAGTGAGGGGAAACCGCGGCCTTCGTGTTGTCCTGCGCCCAGGGCGGATGGATGCGCTTGCAGTAGGGGGTTACAAGCGTTCGCGTGGGAGAGAGAGAGAGCGAGAGCCTTATGCGTCAGCCCGTTCTCCCGCGCGGCCAACCTTTTCGTACGAGAGCCCTGGACCTTCCTTTTATAGGCGTTAGGAGAGGGTCCCGGTGTACAATGGGGGGTGTAGCAGTGTGCTAACGTGTCTAGCAGAGAGGAGCTAGAGCCCTAAGTACATGCCGTCGTGGCAGTCGGAGAGGTTTTGGCACCCTGTTCATGTGATGTCGTGGCCGTCGGAGGAGCGCTGGAGCCTTGCGGAAGTACAGCTGTCGGGGCTGTCAGATCCTTGTTGATGTCTCCTTGCTGACGTAAGGGGCTGGGAGCTGCCGTCGTCATGTAGTGTGCGGGGTGTCATCATTACTTGTTTACTGGGGCGAGCCAGATGGGACGCCGGTCTTGTTCCCCGTAGCCTGAGCTAGCTAGGGGCTGGGTAATGATGCCCCCTGGCGACGTGGCCGGTCCGGACCCGAGTTTGGGCGAGGTGGCGATTCCTCCGAGGTCGAGGTTGAGTCCGAGCCCTGGGGTCGGGCGAGGCGGAGTCCACCGTCTTCCGGAGCCGAGGCTGAGTCCGAGCCCTGGGGTCGGGCGATGCGGAGTTCGTCGTCTTCTGGAGCCGGGGCTGAGTCCGAGCCCTGGGGTCGGGCGAGGCGGAGTTCGTCGTCTTCCGGGGGTCGAACCCTGGGGTCGGGCGAGGCGGAGCTTCCTATGTCGCCCAAGGCTGGACTTAGCCGTTGTTGACCTCGCTCTGGCGAGTGGCACGGCAGTCGGAGCGGGGCAGGCGGCGCTGTTTTCTTGTCAGGTCGGTCAATGGAGCGGCAAAGTGACTGCGGTCACTTCGGCTCTGTCGATTGAAGAGCGCGCGTCAGGATAAGGTGTCAGGCGATCCTTGCATTAAATGCTCCTGCGATACGGTCGGTTGGCGTGGCGATCTGGCCAAGGTTGCTTCTCTGCGAAGACTGGGCCTCGGGCGAGCCGAAGGTGTGTCCGTTGCTTGAGGGGGCCCTCGGGCGAGGCGTGAATCCTCCGGGGTCGGCTGCCTTTGCCCGAGGCTGGGCTCGGGTGAGGCGAGATCGTGTCCCTTGAGTGGACTGAGCCTTGACCTTAATCGCGCCCATCAGGCCTTTGCAGCTTTGTGCTGATGGGGGTTACCAGCTGAGATTAGGAGTCTTGGGGGTACCCCTAATTATGGTCCCCGACAATAGCCACCGAGCCTCAAAGGGAGTGTTGGCACTCGCTTGGAGGCTTTTGTCGCACTTTTTTGCAAGGGGAGCGGCCTTTCTCGGTTGCATTTCGTTCCGGTGGGTGCGCGCGAGCGCACCCGCCGGGTGTAGCCCCCGAGGCCTCGGAGGAGTGTTTTGACTCCTTCGAGGTCTTAGTGCCTTTCGTGATGGCTCGGCCGGTTTGGTTGTTCCCTCATGCAAACTGGTTGTTGCCCGGGTGCTTAGTCAGGTCCCAAGTTCTCGAGCTGGTATGTTGACGTTGTCAATGGTTTGGCCGGAGCTAGGTTTACGAGAGCAGCCCCCGAGCCTCCGCACAGAGCGAGGGGACGGTCAGGGATAGACTCGGCTTTTTTCATACGCCCCTGCGTCGCCTTTCCGCAAGGAAGAGGGGAGGAAAGCGCCATGTTGCCCTTGGAGGGCACCGAACATGGTGTCTCCAGTGAGTTGCTAACGGGTAATCCGAGTGGACGCCCGTGCCCCATTCGTTAGGGGTCGGCTAGTGGCCCGGAGGCGCGCTCCAAAAGTACCTGCGGGTGATTCGCCGGACCCGATCCCCTTTTGACGGGGTCCGAGGGCTCGATGCCTCCCTCTGATGGGATTCCGTTACGAAATCGCTCCTACTGGTCTCGGAAATGTCCTAGGGTACCTTGGGAGCGTAGCCTGAGCCTTGGTTGTGTATCGAACGTACCCAGAGTCATCCCTCGCTCTGCATGCTCTGAGGTGGCTGTCGAACCCTTCGGGGGCCAACCTACGAACCCCTGATCAGTAGTGGGCGCGGAGCCCGAGTGGCCTGAGGCGACCGTTGAACCCTTCCGAGGGGCCAGCCTTCGAACCTCTGACCAGTAGTGTGCGCGGAGCCCGAGTGCTCTGAGGCGGCTGTTGAACCCTTCCGAGGGGCCAGCCTTCGAACCTCTGATCAGTAGGGGGCTCGGGGACCGCTTCCTTCGTGGAGAAGGATCCCTTTCGGAGTATCCCCTTTCCCGGTCCCTGTAGCAAGAGAGAGAAAGGGGAAGGAAAAAAGGATACAAAATTGAGCGACGTGGCACACCTTTTTTGACGCGGTCATTATGGCGGAGGTGAAGCATCGCCCGCTTTGCCTGCCAAAGGTGCCGCCTGCCCTGTCGCAGAGTTAATGCGACGGGACGAGTGGTTCGCGGGGCAGCCGTTGTGCGTGCACGAGCCGTTCGAAGAACGGAACACGGGCGCATCATCTTCACACCGTGGGAGAGGGCTCTCTTGCTGTCTCAGGAGGGGACGTGAGCCTGCAGGCGATTTGACTGCTGCTCCCGCCCGCCTGCCACCGCCATTACTGTCGGCCCATTTCTGGCCGTATCGACCGTCGCGCCTTCTCCCGCGGCTGACTGACCCGTGACCGATGTGCTCGGTTGGCACTGTTGGGCCATGCGCAGGGTCGCCTCGAGTCGCGGCACCGGTTCCGCAGTCAAGAAGGCGTGGAAATGGCGCGAGTGGCGGTGCAGTTTCTCGCACGTAGTAACCGACGCGCCGGTTACATGACGTGTAGGCCTGGACCTCCAAGCTGGACGCGTCGAAGTCGAAGGGGTGCGCCCCCTTGGTGCGGTTGCATGCCGCCTGCATGGCGGTCCGCCCTTTCACCCGCTGGTCCGGGTGATAGTGGAGGAATGCTTGTAACCGCTGGGCTGTTGTGCGCTCCGTGCGCGGCGGTTTGGCCTCTTCTGCCCTAGGCCAGCTTGCATGACGCATGGGACCCAGCCCCTGTGTCGTGGGGGAGGACTTTGGAGCATGTTGGTGAAGACTCAGCCCGCGACGGCTGAGGACGCAAGTGGGGAGAGTTGCCTTTAAAAGGAGGGCGACCCCCTTGGACGGCAACCATGTCTTCGCACTCTCCTCATGCATCGCGTCCTTCCACCTCCCGAGCCCCCGAATGGGGAGCACTCGCGTCGCTTTCGTCTTGTTGTGGAAGGAGCGTAACCTTGTGGAGGCTGGTACCTTTCAGCCATCGCTCGGCTTCAAGGATTTTCGTCAGGCAGCCCGGCTGCATCCCCTCACCAGTGGTCACCCAAGACGGTGACCACTAGCTCGATGGTGGGGAGAAGCGAGCTGGGCTGCGGCCTCTGCCCCACCCTCAGCTTCAAGGATCTTCATCATCCTTGCTGGGGCGGAGGGCGGGCTGAGCCGGAGCTCTACCTCCGCACAGGTTCGTGGGTCACCCTCTCCTTCAGCATTCAGGGAGAGGGTGCTCACTGGCCTAGCGGAAGGGGCGGACTCCGACAATGCAGGGCTGGTCGGCCGCGAGCGTCGTCAGCTTCAACGAGTTGGGCTTGCTGGCTCAGCTGGCTCTAGCTCGGCTCCTGGTGCCCCCTCCCGCCGTACGAGCGGTCACCGCGCCGCACGCACCGGAGGGCCGCCCAAGACATCGCACGCTGCTAGGGCGGCGTTCGTGTTCTTGGGCTGTCCTGCCTTTGCTCCGGTACGACGCCTCTTGCGCGGAGGTCGGTGCTTCGCCTGTCCGAGAGGATTCGAGTGGGGATCTGCCGGTGGGCAGATGGCTGCCGTCGTCGACGTTGAGGTGGTGGCGGCTGAAGAAGTCCTCGTTGCCGATGAGATCGCCGCCACCATCCGCGCTCCGGGCCTCCGGCTCTTTGGCTTTGATAGCTTGTCCTCGCCCTTCGAGTGGGGACGTGGGCGAGGAGCACGTCGCAGCAGCGTCCGCCTTGAGGTCATCGCTGCTGCTATTTGGCCACTCGGAGCGGAGGTCGTTGCCGCTGCTGCCGGAGCGGGCATCGGCGAGCCACCAGGGGTTTTGTCGCCCCACAGGCCCTCCAATGTTGGGGGTTGTTCGTACCTGCGAGAGTGGAATCGGAGTTCCATTTGTAATGGCACCTTGAGTGCCGGTGTTTGTTCATTGTGGCTGTCGGGGCCCAAACACTTTATCATCGTAATATAAGGTTGTGTCTCTTTTCCTCATGTTTTGCGTATCCGGACTCGTTCGTCAGTAGCAAGATTGCTTACCCAAGTAAGAGTTATTTTTTGTGGTAGGCGACGAGTGAGGTATCTATATCCCAGAGGCGTAGGAGTCCCTCGGCTCGATCGGCCTTGCCACTTACATGCACTCTTATTCGTTTCTTGGGGTCCTATTACTGATATAGCCGGGAGACGCGAAAGTCGTTTTGATGGAAGACTTTTTTCGAGGAAAATTTTGACGCGGAGGGGGTTCCCCCCTTCTAGCCCCAAGGGAGGGTCGGGCTTTGCCGAGGCAAGGCTGACCCTTCCTTAATGGTTAGACTTTATCGGCGTATGTAAACGAGGTGTATGAACGACTTGAAAACATCTTAAGGGTAGAAGCGACGTAGCTGTCGGATGTTCCAAGCGTTGCTGTAGACCTCGCCTTGACTGTTGGCCAGCTTGTATGTTCCGGGCTTCAAAATCATGGCGATGATGAATGGCCCTTCCTAGGGGGGTGTGAGCTTGTGGCGCCCTCGGGCATCTTGTCACAGCCGAAGCACCAAGTCGCCCACCTGGAGGTCTCAGGACCGAACCCCTCGGGCGTGGTAGCGTCGCAGGGACTGCTGATACCGCACCGAGTGTAGTAAGGCCATGTCCTGAGCCTCTTCCAGCTGGTCCAGTGAGTCTTCTCGGTTGGTCTAGTTGCGTCGGTTGTCGTACGCCCTCGTCCTCGGGGAACCGTATTCTAAGTCTGTGGGCAAGATGGCCTTGGCCTCATAGACTAGAAAGAACAGTGTGAAGCCCGTGGCTCGGCTCAGCGTTGTCCTCAGGCTCCAGACCACCAAGGGGAGTTCCTTCATCCATCGCCTGCCGAACTTGTGGAGGTCGTTGTAGATCCTCGGCTTGAGTCCTTGCAGAATCATGCCGTTGGCACGTTCTACCTGCCCATTCGTCATGGGGTGTGCCACGGCGGCCCAGTCCACCCAGATGTGGTGATTCTCGCAGAAGTCCAGGAACTTTCTGCCGGTGAACTAGGTGCCATTGTCGGTGATGATGGAGTTCGGGACCCCGAAGCGATGGATGATGTTGGTGAAGAATGCCACCGCCTGTTCAGACCTAATGCTGTTTAGGGGTCGGACCTCGATCCACTTGGAGAATTTGTCGATGGAAACCAGCAGGTGCGTGTAGCCCCCGGGTGCCTTCCGCAAGGGACCGACAAGGTCCAGACCCCACACAGCAAACGGCCAAGTGATGGGTATTGTTTGCAGAGCCTGAGTGGGTAGGTGCATCTGCCTTGCGTGGAATTGACACCCTTGGTAGGTGCGGACAATTCTAGTGGCGTCGGCCACCACGGTCGGCCAGTAGAAATCTTGTCGGAAAGCGTTTCCAACAAGGGCTCGAGGCGCTGCGTGATGACCGCAAGCCCCCGAGTGTATTTCTTGTAAGAGCTCCTGGCCTTCGGCGATGGATATGCATTGCTGGAGGATGCTGGAGGGGCTGCAGTGGTAGAGCTCCTTCCCGTCACCCAGCAAGACGAATGACTTGGCGCGCCGCGCCAGTCCACGAGCTTCGGCTCGGTCGAGGGGCAGCTCTCCTCGGTGGAGATATTGCAGGTATGGGGTCTACCAGTCTCGATCAGGCGGGACCCCATTCCGCTCTCCCTCGACACGAAGTGCCTCACCCTCGGGGGCCGAGGGTGCCTCGGGCTGAGCCGAGGGCGCCTCGGGCAGGGCTGAGACCTTCTTGGGCATGGGCGTGTCGTTGGTCTTGACTGAGGGTTGATGTAGGTCCCGGGAGAAGATGTTCGGGGGAACCATTGTTCGCACCGAAGCTATCTTCGCCAGCTCGTCCGCAATTTCGTTGTACCGCCGGGCAACGTGGTTGACCTTGAGCCCGTAGAACTTGTCCTCCAGGCGCCGAACCTCGTCACAGTAGGCTTCCATCTTCAGGTCGCGGCAGTGGGAGTTCTTCATGACTTGGTCGATGACAAGCCGCGAGTCACCGCGAGCATCGAGGCGTCGGACCCCTAGCTAGATGGCGATGCGCAACCCGTTGACCAGAGCCTCGTACTCAGCCACGTTGTTGGACGCTGGGAAATGGAGGCGTAGCACGTAGTGGAGGTGCTTCCTGAGGGGCGAGATGAAGAGCAGGCCCGCGCCTGCCCCTGTTTTCATCAGCGACCCGTCGAAAAACATGGTCCAGAGTTCCGGTTGGATCGGAGCTGCCGGGAGCTGGGTGTCGACCCATTCAGCCACAAAGTCCGCCAAGACTTGGGACTTGATGGCCTTCCGAGGGGCGAACGAGATTGTCTCGCCCATGATTTCCACCGCCCACTTTGCAATCCTACCCGAGGCCTCTCGGCACTGGATGATCTCCCCCAGGGGGAAGGATGACACCACAGTCACCGGATGAGACTCGAAGTAGTGTCGCAACTTCCGCCGCGTCAGAATCACCGCGTACAACAGCTTCTGAATTTGTGGGTAGCGGATCTTGGTCTCGGACAGTACCTCACTGATGAAGTAGACCGGCCTCTGGACGGGTAATGCATGCCCTTCTTCTCGCCTTTCGACCACGATCGTGGCGCTGACCACCATAGTGGTAGCGGCGACGTAGATTAAGAGGGCTTCTTCGGCAGCGGGAGGCACCAGGATGGGTGCGTTCGTAAGGAGTGCCTTCAGGTTCCCGAGGGCTTCCTCGGCCTCGGGGGTCCAAGTGAAGCACTCGGTCATTCTTAAGAGGCAGTACAGAGGTAGGCCTCTTTCGCCGAGGCGCGAGATGAAACGGCTCAGAGCCACAAGCCATCCCATGACCCTCTATACGCCTTTTAAGTCCTTGATGGGCCCTATGTCGGTGATGGCCGTGATTTTCTCCGGGTTGGCCTCGATGCCCCGCTCGGAGACAATGAACCCCAAGAGCATGACTCGGGGGACTCCGAAGACGCACTTCTCGGGATTGAGTTTTACGCCCTTTGCCTTGAGACACTTGAATGTCGTTTCAAGGTCGGAGAGGTGGTCGGAGGCTTTCCTCGTCTTGACTACGATGTCATCGACGTAAGCCTCGACGGTCCAACCAATGTGCTCTCCGAACACGTGGTTCATGCACCTTTGGTATGTCGCACCCGCATTCCTCAAACCAAATGGCATAGTAACGTAGCAGTACATGCCAAAAGGTGTGATGAAAGAAGTCGCAGGCTGGTCGGACTCTTTCATCCTGATTTGGTGATACCCTGAGTAGGCATCGAGGAAAGAAAGGGTTTCGCACCCAGCAGTGGAATCCACGATTTGATCGATGCGAGGCAGAGGGTAGGGAACCTTTGGACATGCTTTGTTTAGACCAGTGTAGTCTACACACATACGCCATTTCCCACCTTTCTTTCTCACAAGCACAGGGTTGGCAAGCCATTCGGGATGGAATACCTCTTTGATGAACCCTGCGGCCATCAGCTTGTGGATCTCCTCGCCTATGGCTCAGCGCTTTTCTTTGTCGAATCGGCGCAGAGGCTGCTTCACAGGTTGGGCTCCAGCTCGGATATCCAGCGAGTGCTCGACGACATCCCTCGGTATGCCAGGCATGTCCGAGGGACTCCACACAAAGACTTCGGCGTTCACGCGGAGAAAGTCGACGAGCACTGCTTCCTATTTGGGGTCGAGCTCGGAGCCGATCCGTATCTGCTTGGAGGCATCGTTGCTGGGGTCGAGAGGGACGGACTTAACCGTCTCTGCTGGCTCGAAGTTGCCGGCGTGGCGCTTCGCATCTGGCGCCTCCTTGGAGAGGCTCTCCAGGTCGGCGATGAGGGCCTCGGATTCGACGAGGGCCTCGGCGTACTCCACGCACTCAACGTCGCATTCGTACGCGTGTCGGTACGTGGGGCCGACGGTGATGACCCCGTTGGGGCCCGGCATTTTGAGCTTGAGGTAGGTGTAGTTGGGGACGGCCATGAACTTGGCGTAGCATGGCCTCCCTAGTACTGCGTGGTAGGTTCCTCGGAACCCGACCACCTCGAATGTGAGGGTTTCCCTTCGGAAGTTGGAGGGAGTCCTGAAGCAGACGGGCAGATCGAGTTGTCCGAGGGGTTGGACGCGTTTCCCGGGGATGATCCCATGAAAAGGTGTCGTGCCTGTCCGGATCGAGGACAGATCGATCTGCAGGAGCCCGAGGGTCTCGGCGTAGATGATGTTGAGGCTACTGCCTCCGTCCATGAGGACCTTGGTGAGCCTGACGTTACCGATGACGGGGTCGACAACGAGCGGATATTTCCCCGGGCTCGGCACGCGGTCGGGGTGGTCGCCCTGGTTGAAGGTGATGGGCTTGTCGGACCAGTCTAGGTAGACTGGCGCCGCCACCTTTACCGAGCAGACCTCCCGACGCTCTTGCTTGTGGTGCCGAGCCGAGGCATTCGCCACTTGCCCACCGTAGATCATGAAGCAGTCGTGGACCTCGAGAAACTCCTCTGCCTTGTGATCCTCCTTCTTGTCGTTGTTGTGGGCCCTGCCACCTTCCGCAGGTGGCTCGGCCTTGTGAAAGTGGCGCCGAAGCATGACGCACTCCTCAAGGGTGTGCTTGACGGGCCCCTGATGATAGGGGCATGGCTCCTTGAGCATCTTATCGAAGAGATTGGCACCTCCAGGAGGTTTCTGAGGGTTCTTATACTCAGCGGCGGCGACAAGGCCCGCGTTGGTGGCGTCGCGTTTCGCTTGCGACTTCTTCTTGTTCTTCTTTTTGGTGCCGCGCTGAGCGAATGCCTCGGGAACGTCTTCCGGCTGGCGGCCCTGGGGCTGCTTGTCCTTTCGGAAGATGGCCTCAACCGCCTCCTGGCCAGAGGCGAACTTGGTGGCGATGTCCATCAGCTCGCTCGCCCTGGTGGGGGTCTTGCGACCCAGCTTGCCCACCAGGTCGCGGCAGGTGGTGCCGGCGAGGAACGCGCCGGTGACGTCCGAGTCGGTGACGTTGGGCAGCTCGGTGCGTTGCTTCGAGAATCGCCGGATGTAGTCCCGGAGAGACTCTCCCGGCTGCTGGCGGCAGCTTCGGAGATCCCAGGAGTTCCCAGGGCGCACGTACGTGCCCTGGAAGTTGCCGGCGAAGGCTTGGACCAGGTCATCCCAGTTGGAGATCTGCCCCGGAGGCAGATGCTCCAGCAAGGCTCGAGCGGTGTCAGAGAGGAACAGGGGGAGGTTGCGGATGATGAGGTTGTCATCGTCCGTTCCACCCAGCTAGCAGGCCAGTCGGTAGTCCGCGAGCCACAGTTCCGGCCTCGTCTCCCCCGAGTACTTTGTGATGGTAGTCGGGGTTCGGAACCGGGTCGGGAACGGCGCCCGTCGTATGGCTCGGCTGAAAGCCTACGGACCGGGTGGTTCGGGCGAGGGGCTCCGATCCTCCCCGCTATTGTAGTGTCCCCCACGCCTGGGGTGGTAGCCTCGGCACACCCTCTCATCGAGGTGGGCTCGACGGTTGCGGTGGTGGTTCTCGTTGCCGAGGCGACCCGGGGCCGCAGGCGCCGTGTTGCGCGTGCTCCCGGTGTGGACCGAGGCTTCCCGCACGAATCGGGAAGTCGCGACGCGATGCTCCGAGGGGTACCCCTGCCTTCGGGAGGCAGAGCTTTCGGCCCGTCGGACCGCGGCATCCTCCAGGAGATTCTTGAGCTCTCCCTGGATACGCCGCCCTTCGGTGGTCGATGGTTCCGGCATCGCGCGGAGTAGTATTGCTGCTGCAGCCAGGTTCTGGCCGACCCCACTGGAAGCCGGTGGTGGCCTTGCCCTGACATCGTCGGCAATGCGGTGCTGGATGCCCTGGGGTAGATGACGCGCTTCTCCGGCCGGAGCTTGGTCTGCCCATTCCTGCCCGGTGTTCCGCCGGAACTGCTCAAGTGTTCCTGCTCCCTCGTCGAGCCTGGCCTGTATCTCGCGGATTTGCTCGAGCTATGCGTCCTGACCCCCCGCAGGGACTGGGACCACAGCTAGCTCCCGAAGGATGTCAACGCGAGGTGCAGGCCTAGGGGATCGCCGTTTTCTGGCATACCAAGATGGTTGCCTTCGCCGGGACCCCCTAGATCGACGTGGAAACATTCACGACTTGGGCCGCAGTCCTCATCGCCGAAGCTGTGGCTACCATCGGAATAATCGGAGAGGCAGTAGTCGCATGCGGTCATTGAAGTCCCGCATGGCACTGGGGTTACTGAGCCCGGAGAAATCCCAACAAAAGTCGGGCTCGTCATCTTCCTCAGAACCCGAGGGTTCGTAGGTCGAGACGGCTGCCAGTCTGTCCCAGGGCGACCGCATGTGGTACCCCGGAGGGTTGGTACATGCCTCTATGAAGGCTTCCACCGAAGCGAGGTCGCTTGGTGGGTCGAAGCTGAATCCAAAAGGCACGAGATGGGAATCGGTCGGTACCTCTTGGTCGACGGGCGGTGACGAAGTCGCGTCAGGGGCGGACTGCACCGTTGTCTCAGGTACGAGGGCGATGCCTAGCAAGTCCTTCGCGAGCGTGCTGGCGTCGTTCGTCTGCTTGGGGTTGGCGTGTTGCGGGGAAACGGCGCTCGTCTTCGTCTCAGACGCAAGGTTGAAGCCCGACGTGTCCCCCGCCGGGGCGTCGGCGTCGTCGACTTGCTCGATAGCCGACGAGGTGCCGCCTCCTGCTTGGCCATGGTTGCCCCGCCTCCTCCTCCGTCGGTGGGGGAGGTGACGGGACAAACCCGGATGTTGTTCTTCTGCCATGTGGGGAAGACATCGTTGATTCCGCCGCTGGCGGGCGGGCTGACGGCCGCCATTGTCGCTGTCGCGCGGCGGAGGAAGGAGTATCATGTCGTAGCTACCGTCGAGGGACATGAACTCAAGACTCCCGAAACGGAGCATCGTCCTGGGTTGGAAAGGTTGCTGGAGACTACCCATCTGGAGCTTGACGGGAAGCTGTTCGTCAACACGCAGCAGGCCCCTACCTGGCGCGCCAACTGTCGGCGTTTCGACCCCGGGGGGTCCCTGGACCAACGAGTAAATTGTCGCTGTGTGTCCCAGCCCAGATGGGTCGGCGCGAGACGAGACACAAAGGGGGAGAACAGTGAGGGGAAACCGCGCCTTCGTGTTGTCCTGCGCCCAGGGCGGATGGATGCGCTTGCAGTAGGGGTTACAAGCGTTCGCGTGGGAGAGAGAGAGAGAGAGAGAGAGAGCCTTATGCGTCGGCCCGTTCTCCCGCGTGGCCAACCTTTTCGTACGAGAGCCCTGGACCTTCCTTTTATAGGCGTAAGGAGAGGGTCCAGGTGTACAATGGGGGGTGTAGCAGTGTGCTAACGTGTCTAGCAGAGAGGAGCTAGAGCCCTAAGTACATGCCGTCGTGGCAGTAGGAGAGGTTTTGGCACCCTGTTCATGTGATGTCGTGGCCGTCGGAGGAGCGCTGGAGCCCTGCGGAAGTACAGCTGTCGGGGCTGTCGGATCCTTGCTGATGTCTCCTTGCTGACGTAAGGGGTTGGGAGCTGCCGTCATCATGGAGCGTGTGGGGTGTCATCATTACTTGTTTACTGGGGTGAGCCAGATGGGACGCCGGTCTTGTTCCCCGTAGCCTGAGCTAGCTAGGGGCAGGGTAATGATGGCCCCCTGGCGATGTGGCCGGTCCGGACCCGAGTTTGGGCGAGGTGGCGATTCCTCCGAGGTCGAGGTTGAGTCCGAGCCCTGGGGTCGGGCGAGGCAGAGTCCATCATCTTCCGGAGCCGAGGCTGAGTCCGAGCCCTAGGGGTCGGGCGAGGCGGAGTTCGTCGTCTTCCGGAGCCGGGGCTGAGTCCGAGCCCTGGGGTCGGGCGAGGCGGAGTTCGTCGTCTTTCGGGGGCCGAACTCTGGGGTCGGGCGAGGCGGAGCTTCCTATGTCGCCCGAGGCTGGACTTAGCCGCTGTCGACCTCGCTCTGGCGAGTGGCACAGCAGTCGGAGCGGGGCAGGCGGCGCTGTTTTCTTGTCAGGTCGGTCAGTGGAGCGGCGAAGTGACTGCGGTCACTTCGGCTCTGTCGACTGAAGAGCGCGCGTCAGGATAAGGTGTCAGGCGATCCTTGCATTAAATACTCCTGCGATACGGTCGGTTGGCGTGGCGATCTGGCCAAGGTTGCTTCTCTGCGAAGACTAGGCCTCAGGCGAGCCGAAGGTGTGTCCGTTGCTTGAGGGGGCCCTCGGGCGAGGCGTGAATCCTCCGGGGTCGGCTGCCTTTGCCCGAGGCTGGGCTCGGGCGAGGCGAGATCGTGTCCCTTGAGTGGACTAAGCCTTGACCTTAATCGCGTCCATCAGGCCTTTGCAGCTTTGTGCTGATGGGGATTACCAGCTGAGATTAGGAGTCTTGGGGGTACCCCTAATTATGGTCCCCGACACTGAGTTTTCTCCTCAACATCCAGAGACGCTATCAGATTTTCAACTGATATCTCCTGTCTCTTATGTTTCAGAGATGTGGCGAAGTTCCTCCATGTAGAAGGCAACTTTGCAATAATGCACCCAGCCACAAATCGATCAGGAAGGACTATCTTAAGGTGGTCGAGCTCCTTGGCTATACACTGTATTTCATGAGCTTGCTCTATAATAGAGCGATTATCAACCATCTTATAATCATGAAAGCTCTCCATGATATACAGGTCACTGCCAGCATCCGATGCACCATACTTGGTAGTAAGTGCATCCCATAACTCTTTCCCGTCTGTGTGTTGAATATTCGCATCAACCAGACGGTCAACAAGGGCACTAAGAACTGCTCCCGTAAAGATAGTATTGGCATGGTCGTACTCTTTCTCCTGTTCAAGAGTTAGTGGACCCTTAGATTTGCCTTTACTAACATGGAAGACATTCATAGCAGTCAGCCAGAGTGTGGCCTTGACTTGCCATCTCTTATAGTGCATACCATTGAACTTTTCTGGCTTCAGCGCGTCGGCAAAAGCAGCCGTAGAAAAACTAGGAAATTGTCTACAATAAGGTTTTTGGATTGTTGAATAATTAGACAAATTCCAGATTAAATTCCGAATATAAATCATGACCAAATCAGAAGAACTGAAGTAAAAAGTCAAATCAGATGATGCGAACTGATTAGACATACTGATAGATGGCGCGTCGGAATCAGCAGGGTCGATGACGTCGAAGCAGCGAAGTCAGCAGAGTTGACGAGGTCAGAAGATCATGAGCAGTCGCGTGAGGACGCTTCATAAAAACCTTATTCGCCCTCTCCCGGTGCAGGATCTAGAAGGCGAAGGGTTCCGGAGACCTGCTCTCCTGATCGCGGATGCACCTCTGCGGTCGGGATGAAGAGAACTGGAAGGTGGCTCAGCTGTGAAGAGAGGCGAAAGCGAAACTGGGATGATCTGGATGCTGGCTGCCAGGCGCCTTTTATAGGGCCGAGTCCGCGACTAGATAGCGCTCTTCGATCTTATCCGCCCGCGAAAATCTCGCGTTCAGTTTAGATTTTATAGCGATCGGTTAGGATTCTAAACTTAACAGCCAAGCAACTAAAAATTCAAACGGCAAAAGGAAGTCGCGCCCCCGCAAGGCGAAGGGCCGGATTTCGGCGGACCATTCACGCGCATGTCATGCGCCCGCGCCCTTCGCCCCGGCGAGGCGAGGCGAGCGAGCGCGCGCGTGTGGCTCTCCACACTCTCTCCTCTCATCCATAACTTGGTGAGTGAGTGTGGCTTCCATATTTAAGCTAGCTCTACTCCACTAGAACTAGCAATATGGTGCTATTGGTTTCACCTATTCTCTAGCCATACACTTATATAGGCTTTTGAGATTTTCCTGGGATTTATTTGAATTTCTCAATTGGGCCTAGCCCATAAATCCTAACACAAGGTAGAAGAGAATATAAAGGATACCATTGGATGCAATGCAAGGGTTTTATTCTGGCCGGTATTTGTGGTTGCTACAGTTGCAGCTATGATTGCCAGCCAAGCTAAGCTATGATATCTGCAACATTCCCTTGCACTAAAACGCGACAAATAAAAAAGAATGGAGAGAGTATCACTTTTATTCTTTGAACTTGCAGGCACTGGTGACTTTGGTGATGCTTCTTATATGGCAAACCAACTTGTTCCTTGTGTTATGCTTCCCTATCCTTTTTGGTGCATACAAGAAGGCGGGTGGTTACTGCCCGAATTTTTTGCATTTTAACCCTTCATCGAAAACAATATCACGTTTGGACCCTAGAAAATTTTAATGTCATTTTTGGACCCTTTGCTCGGCGCCATAGCCTATGACGCCGAGGTAACACAGCTCGGCGCCATAGGATATGGCGCCGAGGTAGGCGCTGCGCTGGACCAAACGGACGACGTGGCGCCGACGAGCTCGGCGCCATAGATCTTGGCGCCGAGCTCGATTCTGTACACAAAGGTTGTCTAGCTCAGTTGGTAGAGCGTAAGGCTCTTAACCTTGTGGTTGTGGGTTTGAGCCTCACGGTGGGCGTTTTTTTATATTTGTCACTGATTTGTTTTTTTGTTGTCCAGATTTTTTGTTTATGTCGCTGATTTGTCCGTCCAAATTTATTTGTCATCCAGTTTTTTTTTTGTTTTTGTGACTGATTTGTCTATTCATCCAGATATTTTTTGTTTATCCGGTAAAAAGAAGCACAGATATTCATGAATTGACTATCCTATACGATGGCCTATTTGGAATGCAAGATTATTATATAAATTAATACATGAATTTTGTAGTCTCACCAGTTTGATTTTATACAAAAGCACGTGAAGAAAAAAAAACTATTGTCATATTCCTGTGTTAGGATCAGTACACATGCATCTGGAAATTATTACTCTCATACAGCTTTTTCTCTTTTCTAGATGGGATTTGCACCTAATAATTTCTATATGTGGGGTAACCGAATATTTATGTGGATTCGTTAGCAACGTGGCTTGAAAGATTTTGAGTGAACAAAATATTTTTCTTGGAGTTGGTTTTCAATATTCGAAAAGGTAAAAAATAAAAGGCCTATATGTCGAGTCCTAATCCTAACACAGGAATATGGGAATAGTTTTTTTTCTTCACGTGCTTTTGTATAAAATCAAATTGGTGAGACTACAAAATTCATGTATTGATTTATATAATAATCCTGCATTTCAAATAGGCCATCGTGCGTTTTTTCCCACTTAACCATCGTGCAAAGGTTGAACGGCACTAGCCACCGGTAGAATTACAGTTTCAAAGCTTGGATCTTAATTCCTTCAAGTCTATCAGAAGTGTCGGTGATGTGATTTATTTAACGTTTCTTCTTTTTGAACTAGAAAGTTTATATATAACACACATTTGAATTTCGTCAGAATAGTAACTATGCTGGCACAGATTTTTAAAATGTCTAGTTTCCAATATAAATCAGCGCACGTTTCATCATCTAGTCCTGGGAACAATAATGTGGACAACAAAAAAAACAAATCAGTGACAAAATAAAAAGTATTGAACACCCATCATGGGGCTTGAACCCATGACCATAAGGTTAAGAGTCTTACACTATACCAACTGAGCTAGATAGACTTTATGATTATATAACCAAGCTCGGCGCCATAGATCTTGGCGCCGAGCTCAGTGCCACATTGGCGCCACGACGTTCGGGTTGTGCCAACGCAGCACGTACCTCGGCGCCATAGCCTATGGCGCCGAGTAAAAGGTCTAAAAATGACATTAAAATTTTTTAGGGTCTAAACGTGATTTTTTTCCCGAGAAAGGACCAAAATGCAAAAAATTCGGGGTTACTGCTGGCTTTCTCATCACCGTTTCTCTGCATAATATGTACACATGGAACTACGGAAGTGAGATGCGTGGCAAGATAACCCTGGACTTCATTCTTGATCTGGATGGGGGAGCCACACTTTGGCACCCTGAGAGAGATGCACTCTACGATTGTCTTTGTTTGCATAAAGCATGTTCCCGTCCCCTATGTCCCTCTTGAAGAAAGGTTAAGGGTTGGCCAGAAGGACTACCACATGTTCTTCTGTGTTGCACGCTATGCATGGTTATAAGAACGTTAGGAAAGAAGATCATGGCTTCTTTGAGCAACTTGTGGTTGAGAGCCTTGAAAATTCTCTTAGGAGGGAAGCCCAGGAAATTGCACTCGATCGAGGCAAGCACGATGGAGGCAGCGTGATGGTATATATCTGTTGTGTATCTGAGCCTCTGAGGTGCCTCAGTCTCCTGCTTGTGATGGGGATCTGCAAACTCAACTGCTTCCTGACCAGAGACCAGGTGATAACAACAGAATGGTCTCTGCAGAAGACGATGCTAGCATGAACTGGCAGCTCGCAGAGAAGCCATGGCCCTCTGCTCTGGGTTTACAAGTATCTGCTAGCACTAGCACACGAAGATGTGAGGGCAAGCAAGGAATCGCCCTTCACGAAGAAGTTTGTCATTAACTATTTTTATGCATTCCACAGGAAGGAGCGGACTCTCCACACTCAAATCCCTCGCTCTCTCACTTTGGAGTGTCAGCCTCTTCTTTCCTGCTCATGCGGAAGAAGCACCACCGCTCCAGCTGCTCTTGTGGAGCTCGAGGAGGCCATCCTATGTCCTCTAGCGTCGACGAGCACGCCACGCCACCGCTCTATCCCTGACTCCCTGTGTCCTCCCGTGCGACGGCGGAGCTCACGCTCGCCCACGCGGCGGCAGATCTTGGAGAAGCGTAGACGTGCGACGGTGATGGAGCTTGGAGATGCGCGGAGCTCGCGATTCCTGCCAGACAGGGAAAAGAAGGAAAACTGTGCAGATGGATAATTCCATGGACAATCGCGAATCCGCTACTGGTAGTAGAAGCACCTCTCCATCTCCTATGGAAATTGTACTACACAAAAAGCACGTTCCTCCCGGAAGCAGGTGCCAGGTTTTCTCTTGGGTTGTCTTCTACTCACTTCGATCTACTTTATAATTGAGATAATTATTCAAACTTCACTTTACGAACATTATATGTAAAATAATGTTTTAGGTGACGGACTTATGGAGTTAGTTATCCATTCCATTCAACCTTATACTTAGAGATGAAAATGGATGGAAAATTTTGGTACCATCCCCGTAAGGAAAATGGACGACGACCCATCTTATTAAGTGTCTGGGTGCACTACAGTAAACGAAGAAAGTTCCGACGGTCACTCTATCTCCGACGGCTTCCTACGAGGCCGTCGGATATTATCTTATCTCCGACGGCCAACAGGGGCTCTCGGACATAAAGACTTATGTCCGACGGCTAGTTACTAGGCCGTCGGACATAAACTTATATCCGACGGCCTCGTAACTAGCCGTCGGACATAAGCTTATATCCGACGGCCTCGTAACTAGCCGTCGGAGATAAGCTTTTTTAACACGGTACCGGCCCGGCGCGCGGTTCATTTTCACGCGTGCGCACTCGCTTCTCTCTGTCTCTGCCCGCTCGCCGCCGCCGCCGTCGACGCTCGCCGCCGCCGCCGTCGAGGCCCGCCGCCCCGACGCCCCGCCGCCCCGCCGCCCCGCCACGCCCGCCGTCGGCCGCCACGCCCAGCCCGCCGTCGACGCCCGCCCCGCTCGCCCGCCGTAAGGTATTTAATATTAATGTATTTAATGTATTATTAATATTTTGTATATATTAATATTGTTTTGTAGTTTATCTTATTATATCCGAGGGCCTAAATTTAATTAGTGGTGCTTAGATAATTTTAATTTTTAATTTCCGACGGTAATTATTATGCCCTCGGAATTAAGGTCAGTTTATATGATTTGTCACTCGTAATAATGTTATGTAGTGGTGTCTATATAATTTAAACTCTTAATTTCCGAGGGTAATTATTAAGCCCTCGGAAATAAGGTTGTTTTATTTGATTTAGGGTCCCGTGAAATGATTTTTTGTAGTGCTATTGTATTAGTTTGGTTAATTAGTGGCTATTGTATTAGTGTGGTTAATTAGTAATCATAACTAATTAAGTTAACGAAACCTAGACGTCACCCGTTTCGGCCCAACACACCTTACATGCGACGCATGTGAGGTATGTTGGGCCAGAATTGTCCCTTTATTGGACAGCCTCGGGGTGACCGACAGAGTCCGTGTTTATGACAAAGGCATGTGCTCCTGCTTAGTTTCGGCAGCATAACCCCTGTGTTCTCCAATTGCACCATTTTTAGGCGTGCGATTGGAGAACAGCGGGGTTATGCTGCCGAAATTTCGCACGACCACATGTCTTGTCATAAACACGGGCTCGTCGGTCACGCTTGGGTGGGTTTAGGACCTATCCTTTCCTACAGATGTAGGGGCATGATTTCTTCGTAAAAACGGATTGTCCGTGCATTACTTATCTAATTAAGTTAACGTCTCGTATCTAGTATGGAGGAGAATCGTCGATGGATGTATGAAGGTTGGAAGAAAAGAGGTGCTCTATCAAGTGAGTGGGTTGCCAAGACTGATGCTTTTCTCGACCATGCTTTTGCTCGGTCAGAGACTGGAACCGATGTTAGGTGCCCTTGTAGCAAGTGTCGGAACATTAATTTCCTTGACAGGAGGACTATGTCGATACATATTTGCAAGAACGGTTATATGCCAGGCTATGAGGTGTGGGTGCACCACGGTGAGGACCCACCTCCTCGTATTGTATCGGAAGTTCAGTCACATGAAGAGGAGGACTACGATAGGATGGAAGAGATGCTTGACGATGTACGCCATGAGCTTCTAACCGTCGATTCGGAGAACCCCGATCAACCCACCGAGTTTGAGGATCCAGCTACACCTGAGGTTCAGAAGTTCTTCGAGCTCCTTAAAGCTGCCGAAGAGCCGTTGCATGAGCACACAAAAGTGACCGTCCTTGTATTTGTGACTCGACTTATGGCTATTAAGTCTAAGTTTGCATTCTCAAACAACTGTTACAAGGAACTTTTGAACTTGATCAGTGATGTACTTCCGGAGAATCACAAGATGCCAAAGGACATGTATCAGTCTAAAAAGCTGTTATCTGGCCTCGGTATGGACTACGACAAAATCGATGTCTGTGAAAATAATTGTATGCTTTTCTGGAAGGAGACCGCAGGTGAGAAGAAGTGTACTGTATGTGGTGAGCGTAGATTCGTTGAGGTTGAAAACGACGATGGTTTGACCGTGACTACGAAGATTGCACGTAAGCAGCTTCGTTACATGCCTCTCATACCTCGGTTGAAACGTTTGTTCATCTCCAAGAATACAGCCAAACACATGAGGTGGCACAAAGAAGGGGTACGTGAGAATCCAAATGTCATGGTGCACCCAGCTGATACAGATGCATGGAAGGCACTAGATGCTTTTGATTCCAGCTTTGCTGATGAAGTGCGGAATGTTCGCTTCGGTTTGGCAACAGATGGTTTCTCGCCATTCAATCTAACTGCAACGTTGTACTCATGTTGGCCCGTCTTTGTTGTTCCATACAACCTTCCACCAGCTCTTTGCATGAAATATGAATTTATTTTCTTGTGTCTTATAATACCTGGTCCGGATCATCCTGGAACAAAGATCGATGTGATGATGAGACCCCTGATTGAAGAATTGAAAATTTTGTGGGAAGGAGTCGAGGCGTACGATTGTTACAAGAAACAGAAGTTCAACTTGAGAGCCGCGTTTTTATGGTCTATTCATGATTTTATGGCTTATGGTATCTTTGCTGGATGGAGTTGTCATGGGATTTTGACATGTCCTATATGCGTTGAAGACACTTTATGCTTTTGACTAAAGTTTGGTGGAAAGATATGTTACTTCGATTGCCATAGATGTTTTTTGCCAGAGGATCACCCGTTCAGGTTTGATAGGAACGCTTTTAAAAAGGACACGATTGTGACGAGGGGACCACCCAAGCGTCTAAGTGGTCCAGAGATTCTCGCGAGACTTAATGATTTGAAACTAAACGAACATGGAAATCGTTTTGAAGGTTATGGAACCGAGCATAATTGGACTCACAAATGTGGTCTATGGGAACTCCCTTATATGAAAGCCTTGATTCTAATGCATAACATTGATGTCTATGGGAACTAGATCCTGATTTTGATTACGATTACGATTGACGAGTATGGATCATGATTTTATTGCATATTTTCATGATTTTATTGCATATTTTATGATTTTATTGCATATTTTATTATTTTATTGTCGATTTATGTACTAACTTGTTTTTGTTAAAATAGGATGTCAAAGAAAATGAAGTCTTTTGCTCGTAGTTTGCTTGGGTCGAGGAGTAGCTCGAGGAGCAGCTCGAGGGGTGAGGATTCAGTTTTTCAGGGCACAGGTTCTACCATGAGCAGACGGAGAGCGCTGGCAGAACATTTGCCTCCACAAGATGTAAGTTAGTTGTTAAATTACATTATTTGAGTTACTTAATATTGTATGATGTAAGTTATTTGTTTCATAGGATGCTGAAATTGAGGAACCAGTGGTAGAGGATCATGCAAGAGATGATGTTGAAGATGATGGTGGAGATAATGTGGGAGATGATGCTGGAGACGACGCTGGGGATTCTAGGGCTGGTGGAGATTCTGCAGCTGGGTCTGGAACTTCTCGAGTTAAGAGAACGAGGAAGCTGCATTTTGTTGGACCACCTCCAGAGCTTCCACCCGAATCTCGGGTTTTGATAAAGCCTAGTGGAAAGTGAGTGACATATCTTTGCTTAAATGTTATTGAAAGTTATGTTTTAATTTCTACATTGATTTCTGTTTGCAGGACTTGGATCGACGACTCGTTCACAGGCACAGGACACTACAGGCAGGTGAACATGGTTCTTGGTAATCTTGTTCGTCTGCACTGGCCTGGTCTTGTGACTTTGCCTACTGGCGAATCTGTCCCCGCCACCACTTGGGAGCATTATCGCTATGGTGTCTGTAGAACGTTTGGCAACACACAGGCACTAGTTTGGGATGCATTCTGGGTATGACTTGTTTATACTATTTTAGTTATTCCATATATGTTTGCTTTTATGATAACACTATGTTTTTTGCAGAAACGGTACAAGTTGCCGGACGATGGATCATATGATATGAACGCTCGTTACGTGTTTGAGTATAACGCGAACGATGTCGTTGCAGATGCAATGTACTATGCACGAATTCAGGCTATAAAGGCATGGTACAGAGCAAATGCTGATGATCGACCGATGCCAAATACCAAGGCCGAGTGGTCATCAATTTACTTGACGGAGGAGCAATACCTAGAGGTAAACAGGTTGTTGCCTCTCATATCGCATGAAGCCATGTATTTGCTTGCTTTATTTAAAAAACTCCATGTAGGTGTCGGTGCCGTGGATGGCCACACGATCAGACGGTTATCGGGCATTGTGTAGATGGTGGGCTTCCCCTGAGTTTCGTGCCATTTCCGAAAGGAACAGGGGAAACCGTGGAACTGAGTCGTTCCACAACTACGGCGGTGATGGTCATGTGCGCTTGGCTAAGCGAATGGTAAGTCACAGTTTGTCATAACTTTGAATCACATAGAAATGTGTCATTATAACTTTTATGTACAGGAAGTCAAATCCGGTCGTACGCCCACGGATGTGGAGGTGTATATGCAAGGGCATAGGGGTTCTGATCCTCAGAATCCTGATGTGTTATGCACTCAGACGGCCACCGACCGTCTAGTGAGTTTTTGATAATCTATTATGTGTTTGATATTGTTTGCAAGGGCATAGGGGTTATGCACCTATATTTGATATTGTTTGCCTCCAGGCTTCGTATGGGCAGGAGATGCTTCAACGCCATGGGCAGGAGTACGATTGGAGGAGCCAGCCAATCGACCCTCAGGCAGCATATGCTAGCGGAGGAGGACAAGCCCACGGACGGTGAGATTATTTGATTTGGATTTCAAAATTGTCATCATATGCTTGCGATTCAACTGAGGCATGAGTTACTATACTAAGTGCATTGTTCACTCTTGTAGGTTGGGTATTTTTGATTCTACGATTGATTCCAGAGAGCTGAGACGCCGTGGACGACAGTCCACATCGTCGTCTTCACAGTCGTCCCGTTCACGATCATCCGCCCAGGACATAGAGATGGCAGTGTTGCGTCAACAGGCAGATTACCATCAATCAGTCTTGAGGGAACAATTGGAGTACCAGAGGCAACAATCTGAGTACCAGAGGCAACAAGCCGAGTACCAGAAGAAGAGGGACGAGTATTATGCAAACCTCCAGGCCCAAAATCAAGCTCTTCTCTCGGTAAGTTGAAGTAACATTTTGTAGCTTATTTTGCAAAACACATGATGTGTATCTTATTTGCTCAACAATGACTTGTATATAATTTGTAGCAACTAGCCCAACAAGCGGGCGTCCCGATGCCCACCTACCGGATGCCGCCTCCGGACTTTACACTTCCGATGCCAATGTTGGCGCCTCCACCTCCGCCTCCGTCACAATTCCCTATGGTATGTACACATATGCGTGTGTGACATGTTCATAAATGTCTTATGTGTTTAAATGAACAACTGAGTGGTTACTATTTCATATGCTTGTGTTATAGGGATTTCAGACACCACCCGCTTCAGTTGCCGCACCTGGAGATGGGTCTGGTCAAGACGACACAACACATTCGTGGGTGAACAACCTTTTCAACACGCAGAGTCCAGCCGGAGGAGGTGGCTACTCGAACCATCCAGACGATGGATATGATTGATGTGTCGTGATGTTTATTTATGAAACACTTTGCAACACTTGTTTGTGAGACACAATTTCAGTTTGCAACAACCGTCAGACCTATATGTTGATGTTAAATTTGTGAATGTTAATATTTATGTGAAAATATTTGTGATTGTGAATACTTATTAGAATGTGTATATTTATGATTGTGAATGTGAATGTGTATATGTGCATGAAATCTGTTTTTGTTTTGTAAATGTCAGATTTTTTAAAAAACAGAATTTTGTGTAAATTCTGTAATTTGTTATGTCCGACGGCCTAGTAGTAGCCGTCGGACATAACCATGCCTTATGTCCGACGGCATTATATACCGTCGGACATAAGGAATGGTTATATCCGACGGCCTAGCGCCCAGCCGTCGGACATAAGCCTGTGGGGCCCACAGTCTGACCGGTAAAACGGTTGGGATTTATTATTTCCGACGGGCAGAAGCAGCCGTCGGACATAGCTTATGTCCGACGGCAGCCCGTCGGACATAAGTTATTTCCGACGAATTATCTCCGACGGCTTAAAGCCGTCGGAGATAGGGTACTACCGTCGGACATAAGTTATGTCCGACGGTTTAAATCTTATGTCCGACCGTTTTGGCCGTCGGACGTTGTTCCGTTTACTGTAGTGGTGTTTGATGAGCAACATAACCATTTAAACTAATGATGTTTGCTAATTTTCTATGAATATAGTTCAAAGAATGCAACATGGACTTGGATGAAGGCAACATGACCAACACCGATTCACATCTAGCTGAACTCGTACAATTTCCCCCCATGTCTGCTTTGCCTTCCTGAAATGCCTCTAAGCAACGACGGTGAAGCAGAGGGCATCGAGCATGAGGACGACAAACTTGTCACTGAAATCGAGGCGGAGCACGACGAGGAATCTGACATCAGACCACTAGTATGGGATAGCGAATCACCGGTAGAATTTGATGACAAGGAAGATGACATGACATACCGGTAACAGTGGCTAGCGGTCTGCTTGACATGTGCCAACGGTGACAGACGCGGACACTGAAATCGGTGGTGCACTTGGACGCAAAAGACAATGGTTAGTTCGAGCAAAGAGAACGAGGAAGGCGAAATAAGAGAAAGTGATGACACATGTTCATCCCTAAGAGACACCTTATATAAGACATTTGCAAAAAAACAATCAAATTACTCACCGACCGCAAAGATGTCACCTCCCCGAAACCACATAATTGATGATCAAGGATAGTGTTTGTACTGTTCTCTAGTCTTCGGGATCGGCTCATCAAGTTGAGCCTCGCCCCTTAGGGGCTACCATTGGGGAGAAGGATGAACATGACCTCGGTCACTGGTAAACTTGACGCATCTTAACCATTTATCGGAAATTGTTGCTGAAAGTTCCCTTTGCCCGGGAACAGGATCTGGATGTCGCCTAGAGGGGGGGTGAATAGGCGAATAAAAATTATCACTTTAAAACTTAAATTCTTACTCTACTCGAAGACTAGAACGCAGTGGAATAACAAGACCCTTCGAGTAGATTGCAGCGGAATAGAAAATCATGTCTCAAAATGTCCTGCACTTCAAAGAAAGCTAGTACCACAAGTAAGCAATGAAGTGCAGATGTAAGAACTGAATAAGACAGAATCAGCACACAACACAGAGCAGAGCACGTGGACACAGGAATTTATCCCGAGGTTCGGCCAAGCCTGAATTGCTTGCCTAGTCCTCGTTGGAGTTAGCCACACCTGGGCTTGGAGTCTATTTCAACTCCTTCCTCCGTTTGCTCAGATCTGTCAGACAGACAGATAGAGCCTTCCACTATGTTGAGTTGGTTACAACGAAACCGCGGCTGCTTACAATCTTCTTGGCAGCACTTCGGCAGAGTAACGATATGCTCAAGACCTTGCTCTAGCTCTTAGCAGCTCTTCTCCACTCTCTAAAGGCTTATAGCTTTGCCTTCTACACAAACTAGAGAGATACACACAAGAGGGAGAGTGAGAATTGATCAGAGTGATGTCTACACTTGTTGGCTGCACTTCGTCAATTGTTGGAGGCGCCTATGAGTCCCTTTTATAGGCCCAAGGGGCCTAGGAGCCGTTGGAATCCCATTTGGAAGGCAATACTTGCTTTCTATCGGGTGGTGCACCGGACAGTCCGGTGCACCACCGGACATCCATTATTCACGGTCCGGTGCGGATCTCCTTCCAAACTTGGCGCAGTCAACCGTTGCAGACTAGGAGCCGTTGGCGCACCGGACACTGTCCGGTGCACACCGAACAGTCCGGTGCCCCCATCTGACCGTTGGCTCGGCCACGTGTCACGCGCAGATTGCGCGGCCGACCGTTAGCCCGGCCGACCGTTGGCTCACCGGACAGTCCGGTGCACCACCGGACAGTCCGGTGAAATATAGTCGTACGCTGTTGACTTGATTTCCGAGAGCGGCGACTTCGCCTCATCCGACTCACTGGACAGTCCGGTGCACCACCGGACAGTCCAGTGATTTATAGCCGTACGCCGCCGGACTTCTCCCGAGAGCGACCTGTTCACCAGAGTTCAGCCTGGCGCACCGGACACTGTCCGGTGCACCATAGGACACTGTCCGGTGCATCATCGGACAGTCCGGTGCATCACCGGACAGTCCGGTGTGCCAGACTGAGCTGAGTCTTGGCTGTACACAGCCAAGCCTTTTGCATCTCTTTTCTTTTCTTCTTTTCTCTGTCTCTAACACTTAGACAAATACATTAGTACACAAAAACCAATGTACTAAGTCTAGAAATATACCTTCTCTTAGACTTTCACCTCTCTATCATTTGACATGCTTAAGATTGATGTTGGACTCATAAATCATCAAGTCAGCTTAACTTGATCTAGACTAACATTTCTGAGCTCCAACATCCTGCAAAGGTCACATAGAATATCTCCAAACATGGGAACAACCCAAACTAAAGGTCAGAGTGCACTTAGCTCTTTTAGGCTGCTTCCAGTTCTTATTTTGACATTTGTTCTCCTTCTAGTGACTTTGTTCCCTTCTTAGAGCTTGATCTTGAGCCTTACGACTTACACCACATAACTATAGATGTTTCCTCATTGGTTGTAAGTCACGTCCTTATTTAGTGATCCTTGATGTGCTATAGCTCTTCTCAACTCGATCACCCTTGACTTTGCAAGTCTTCTTCTTCACCCTTGGCTTTGGGTTCCTCAGCCTCTTTGACCTTCTCCCGTGCACTTGGTACCTCGAAGCTCTTCTTGCCTCCATCCTTGGCTTGATCAGATGTCTCTGAGCTACGCACCCGAGTCTCACTTTATGCAATGTCCATCTTACTTGTGATGCCCATTATCTATCCATCATCTAGTCCTTGGACCATCACACTTGTTCACTTGTGTTGAACCCTGTTAGCTTTACATTAAGCACCTGTTCAACACTTAGTACACTTGTTAGTCCTTTAATTGAGTTGTCATCCAAACACCAAAACCCACAAGAGAGCTTTCAATCTCCCCCTTTTTGGTGATTGATGGCAACACAATTAAAGCTTACATAAGAGTGAAAATTAAAGCACAAATTTTGAGCTCTAAGCTTGTAGAATGCTCCCCCTAAATATGTGCCTACATTAAAATCTTAGCTTTGGCCTTAAATGCCAAAATGCACATACTTAGGCTAAATAGAAGCATTGCTACACCTTACCACCTGTGGGATGCGTATAACACACAAATGCACAGAATCAGAGTTAAACACCATTCAATTGAGTGGATATATCACAGGAATATCAACCTACCACTATTCACCATTAAGATACCAATTTAAACTAAGATACCAAATTAAAGCAATCTTAAAGCACCATTAACCCATTAACCACATGCACCATTACCCATATGAATATCTATTACGGAATGAACACAATAGAAGCCAATTAATGCATAGCAACGGAAGCACTAGTCCATATGATGCAACACATATAATACTGCAAGAAGCATATGATAAGAATTATCAATAACACAATAACACACTAGCAAAGCTCAAACTAACACATCACCCCTTAGGATAAGCTTTCCCCTCAAGTTGAGATAAGCTTTAATACACAACTTCTCCCCCTTTGACATCAAACACCAAAAACCATACTCAAGCAAGAACATAGGATGATGTCAAGGGACAGCAGGGTGTTAAGGAGGAAAAACACACTATCAAAACTCCCCCTTATTCATTAAACATATGCACCAGAGATATTAAGATACATTTACGCAAAATATCAATACTTCCTTTTGTACCTTTACCATGTTGTGATGTACTTCCCATCTTGAAAGTATTAATCTCTCGGGAGCTTCTCCACACTTGTGCCTGATCCTTTATCCTAACCTTTTCTTGTTGCTAAGACACCAAGCTTAGAGCAAGTTATAGTATTGTGGCACAAGATGAAGCTTCTATTCTAGTGATTATCAAAAGATGTCAATTGAAGCAAACTATCACGGCTACCAATTGAAAGGTCATTTATTATCATAGCTCCATGATATTTAAGGATAAGCATCTAGTATCACCAAATATTATAGAGCATGAGCAATCTAAAAATATGCAATTACTCACGACTTAAGATACCAAATTCTTGACTTACAGAGGTACCCAAGTCCTGATTGCTCCATTTCTTGCTCACCTTCTCTTTTCCACCTTGAGACTATACAAGATCGCTCAAGAAACAATTAGTCTCAAAAGACACAAGTTATGTGTGCTCCCCCTAAACTTGTGCATCAAGTATTTGAATAACTTACACTTTGCACATTCTAGCTTTCTCAGAACTAGAGGGGATCACAACATCTCTTGGTCAAGGCATACTCTATCAATTTCATCACAAAGATATACCAATTGAATACCAAATGAAAGGTTGACTTAATACAATAATGCATGCCTCAAGGAGTATGACATTTTACAAGCAACCTAGGCATGCTCCTCTAATGCACCCTCTCGAGCTATGAAGTGCATACATAATAGGGAGAAGGTCAAAGAGGCATATCACATAGTGCCAAAATAGAGTAATCATGTGAACATGGACTAAACAAGATGTCATGCTTGCACACATAGGTTACTCATTACACACGTATAGCATGATTTACAAAAAGATGCAGGTTTATCCATGAACACATAAAGGATTAATCATGGTAAATATCTCAAATGATAAGCTACCCAATGAATGATTCAAAAGATATGACTTATAGAGCACCTAGTCATGATTAAGCAAACATGAATGTGATCTTTGAAACATGAATCAATTATTAACAAGAATCCAACGCAAGCAATCTTCAAAGCTTAACTACTCCAAGGACAGATAACACGACACTCAACTTTAAGAGCAATATTGATAATGCACTTAAGAAACACAGGTACCATCCTTTGGAGAGCCAGATGCAGATTCTCATCAAAGTCCTTTGCTTGATTCACCAATAATGATTAAGGACCTCTACAACTTATTTCACTCGAGATGAATATGGGATTAATATTGCACAATAATCCAACCTTTGGTTAATAAATAGACAATAAGGATTAACAGCTTAAGCATAGAATTTGACTAAACCTTCTTAAGCTCTCCCATGGTCTCCATTCCATCTCGAGGCACCTGTATGGACTAGTTGACACAGTTTGGTACCCATCTCGGGATGGGTCCATGACGTTCAACTAAAAGTGCCTTTGGTACCCAAATAGCCTTTGTGCTAGTTCTAGGTGACCTTGTTATAAATCTAGCACAAGTGTATGATTTGGGTCTCCTAAGCGAATGAGATTGAGACAAATTTACTTGCTTAGGAACCTTACCTTTATTACATACCTTGGATAGATGACCCTGCTCACCACACTTGTAGCAGAAACGTCGCTCAACCTGACATGACGCTTGCTGTTTGTCATTTTCCTTGGTGAGAGTCATATTGGAGAATGCACATCTTTGATTCTTCATGACCGGACATGAAGTGATCATGTGGTCCTTGTTGTTGCATCCAAAACATCTCCTTATCCCTTCGTCCTTGTCTTTGTATGGACAAGATGCGATGAGGTGGCCTAATGCCTTGCACTTGAAGCATCTTCGTTTTCCTCTTCTCTTGTTACTTTTAGATGACATAGAGAAATTATTAGTGCAAATAACATGATTAATTGAATCATTACCTTTTTCCTGTATCATGTTGATTGCTTCACTTATTGCTTTAGGAACATCTTTTTCAAGGAGTTTGACC
Source organism: Zea luxurians (assembly GCA_029449295.1). Classification (NCBI taxonomy): domain Eukaryota; kingdom Viridiplantae; phylum Streptophyta; class Magnoliopsida; order Poales; family Poaceae; genus Zea; species Zea luxurians. Next base: position 4,821,859 of record JAOPSE010000034.1, read on the forward strand.
CTTGCTGCGGTTTCTCCTTCCTCAAACTTCTTCATCACGTTTTCGCAGATATCTTGAGGAAGTTGAGCATGGCGTCTTCTCCTTAATTGTCTTTGTTTCTTGTTCCCAAGCAATTTCCTTTTTGACCCTACAACTTGTTGCTCATTCAAACATCTGCTTCCTTTTGAGCGACAGGGGTTAGCACATGACGATATATTATCTAGATGTGTACTTGTGCAAGAATGAGGTTCACATGAATTTAAGTTTGTAATTACAACCTCATGAGCAACATTAAGCATGATATGGTCATCAACTAGTTTACTATGAGAATATGACAACCTATCATACTTTTCACCTAGAGCAAGTTTTCTAAATTTATCATTTCTACTTGACTCCTAAGCATGAAATTTTCAGTTTTAAGTTGAGCAACATTAGATAATGCATCATGATTATTTCTTTGCTCAATTAAAACAGATTCATACCGTTGGACCAAATCATCATGAGAGCACTTTAGCTCCTCATGTTCTTTGGTCATCTTCTCCAGGCTGTTGTTGGTTTTGATGAGGGACTCCTCTAGCCTGAGAAGCGTTTCGCCTTGTTCCTTGTTCCTTCTCAATAGCTTAACCAAGAGTGCTTTGTCCTCTTTGTTGAGATGGATGTAGAAACGGCGAATCTCCTCTTCTTCCACATCATCGGTCTCATTTTCCCTGTCATTAATGTCAGTGGAAGCAATATAGGAAAATGTACCTTGTGGTGATGAAGATTCATCCTCGCTATCATCCTCATATTCCTCTTCATCATGGCTTTCGTCTCCACCGTCATTGTTAGCAATAAGACATTTATTACTAGTGGAGAACAAACCTGTCGACGAGGTGGACTCATCATTTGGTGCCCAACACTTTTCTTCTCCCTTTGAAGGGTTAGTATCACAAGTAACATAGGGAGTAGGAGCATTACAATTTGCCACAGAATATTTTCCTTTAATTCTACTCCATAAATCATGAGCATCAACAAATAAATCACTATCGCTATTCATGATGGCAAAATAAGCACTTCTAGAAAGAGAGTCGACTAAGATGTTGCACGCACGGTGATTGAGAGACAAACATCTTAGTTCAGCATTAGAAGGATTTTTACTAATATCAAAGGAAAAAATACTTCTACTAAAGATCTGTCTCAAATCAGGATCAACATGCATGAAAGCATTATAAATAGAGACAGACCAAGATTTGTAATTAGAACCATCGCCTAAAAGAAGTTCTACAGTTACCTCTTGTGACGACATCGTCATCTTCGGACGGCTAAGCCCACACTGGAGAGGCCTAGCTTTGATACCAATTGAAAGTTCACTTTGCCCGGGAACAGGATCTGGATGTCGCCTAGAGGGGGGTGAATAGGCGAATAAAAATTATCACTTTAAAACAGAAATTCTTACTCTACTCGAAGACTAGAACGCAGTGGAATAACAAGACCCTTCGAGTAGATTGCAGCGGAATAGAAAATCCTGTCTCAAAATGTCCTGCACTTCAAAGAAAGCTAGTACCACAAGTAAGCAGTGAAGTGCAGATGTAAGAACTGAATAAGACAGAATCAGCACACAACACAGAGCAGAGCACGTGGACACAGGAATTTATCCCGAGGTTCGGCCAAGCCTGAAATGCTTGCCTAGTCCTCGTTGGAGTTAGCCACACCTGGGCTTGGAGTCTATTTCAACTCCTTCCTCCGTTTGCTCAGATCTGTCAGACAGACAGATAGAGCCTTCCACTATGTTGAGTTGGTTACAACGAAACCGCGGTTGCTTACAATCTTTTTGGCAGCACTTCGGCAGAGTAACGATATGCTCAAGACCTTGCTCTAGCTCTTAGCAGCTCTTCTCCACTCTCTAAAGGCTTATAGCTTTGCCTTCTACACAAACTAGAGAGATACACACAAGAGGGAGAGTGAGAATTGATCAGAGTGATGTCTACACTTGTTGGCTGCACTTCGTCAATTGTTGGAGGCGCCTAGGAGTCCCTTTTATAGGCCCAAGGGGCCTAGGAGCCGTTGGAATCCCATTTGGAAGGCAATACTTGCTTTTTGTCGGGTGGCGCAGCGGACAGTCCGGTGCACCACCGGACATCCACTATTCACGGTCCGGTGCGGATCTCCTTCCAAACTTGGCGCAGTCGACTGTTGCAAACTAGGAGCCGTTGGCGCACCGGACACTGTCCGATGCACACCGGACAGTCCGGTGCCCCCATCTGACCGTTGGCTCGGCCACGCGTCACGCGCGGATTGCGCGACCGACCATTGGCCCGGCCGACCGTTGGCTCACCGGACAGTCCGGTGCACCACCGGACAGTCCGGTGAATTATAGCCGTACGCTGTTGACTTGATTCCCGAGAGCGGCGACTTCGCCTCATCCGACTCACCGGACTGTCCGGTCCGGTGATTTATAGCCGTACGCCGTCGGACTTCTCCCGAGAGCGACCTGTTCACCAGAGTTCAACCTGGCGCACCGGACACTGTCCGGTGTGCCAGACTGAGCTGAGTCTTGGCTGTACACAGCCAAGCCTTTTGCATCTCTTTTCTTTTCTTCTTTTCTCTGTCTCTAACACTTAGACAAATACGTTAGTACTTAGTCTAGAAATATACCTTCTCTTGGACTTTCACCTCTCTATCATTTGACATGCTTAAGATTGATGTTGGACTCATAAATCATCAAGTCAGCTTAACTTGATCTAGACTAACATTTCTGAGCTCCAATATCCTGCAAAGGTCACATAGAATATCTCCAAACATGGAAACAACCCAAACTAAAGGTCAGAGTGCACTTAGCTCTTTTAGGCTGCTTCCAGTTCTTATTTTTACATTTGTTCTCCTTCTAGTGACTTTGTTCCCTTCTTAGAGCTTGATCTTGAGCCTTATGACTTACACCACATAACTATAGATGTTTCCTCATTGGTTGTAAGTCACGTCCTTATTTAGTGATCCTTGATGTGCCATAGCTCTTCTCAACTCGATCACCCTTGACTTTGCAAGTCTTCTTCTTCACCCTTGGCTTTGGGTTCCTCAGCCTCTTTGACCTTCTCCCATGCACTTGGTACCTCGAAGCTCTTCTTGCCTCCATCCTTGGCTTGATCAGATGTCTCCGAGCTACGCACCCGAGTCTCACTTTATGCAATGTACATCTTACTTGTGATGCCCATTATCTATCCATCATCTAGTCCTTGGACCATCACAATTGTTCACTTGTGTTGAACCCTGTTAGCTTTACATTAAGCACCTGTTCAACACTTAGTATACTTGTTAGTCCTTTAATTGAGTTGTCATCCAAACATCAAAACCCACAAGAGAGCTTTCAGTTGCCATCTTCAAGCATGCAGGATGCACCAAAGACCATGAAGACCTCGTCGAGGACTTTGCTCCTTGACGAAGTAGCCTAAAAAACCTCATCGGAGCCGGACTTTGCTGTCTATCTTTGCCATACAAAGCCCATCCAAAGGTCACAAAGATGTCATCAAGGACTTCAATGGTCTAAAGGCAACCTCGGAGGCCTACGAGGCAGCTTGAGGGCTTCAAAACCCTTCACTTTGGGAGGACACACTGCTCCAGCGGAGACCTTGAAGACCCACTAAAGGCCTTTGACCGTGTCCAAGGGGGCATCCGGGCTTTCGAGAAGGCAATGATCCCCACATTTATGGGGACCTAGCTAGTCCGGGGCACACATACACTGGTTGTGTTGGTACATATACATACCTAAGTATGTGTAATATGGGAATTGTAAACACCCTAAAGACATTGTTGTATAACTAAGGATAGGTCCATATTCTAGGGTTGACCCCTTGATTACCCTATAAATACTTCCTTTCGAATAGGTGATGAGACAGATGGACAATTGATAGGACATTTATGAACTATTGTTCTGTGTTGTTGTCATCTTCGTTGTTTGGGGTTTAGGGTTTGCTCCACTATACTATGTCCCAACAACCATGCTGGAGAGGCAAAGAACCAGCTCATAGAGAACACTTGGGTCTTGTGCGGACCAAGAAGGAGCAACGCCCTTACGTGGGTGCTCTAACGAGTACTAGTAGAAACTTTCAACTCTTCGGTACCCGAGGAAAAACATTGAAATGTTTCTAATCCTTTTTTACTTTGAGCATTTATTCTTGAGCAACTATGTTTAAGTATTTATATTACTAGAACTGTTATACTAAAACTTTTACCTACTCATACTTAGAAGTTAGTACTACTAAAACTTTGTCACGTGACTCTGAATTATCAGAATGTTGCTATAGGAGTAGAAACTGAAATGTTTTCAGAGAAAAACATAGTTGTCAAACAATAAGACCATATAGTTTATAGTTGTCAAACAGTAAGATCAGATAATTTAGTTTAATCATGTACACAGTCATCATGAAATACACATATGACATATGAAGGTAAAGATGCCGTTGACTTCTGGGGTTTAGGCCCTAGCAATCTGGAGAAGACAATGCGCCTTTGCTTCTCCGAAGAGATAGACACTGTACTTGGAAGACAGAAGAAGACAGAGGTCAAGCATTGTGGTTGTGGCCAACAAAATCCACGACGCGAGGCACCAGATGACTATGGCTTGTCTAGCTCCATTTCTTGAAGGCGTGTTCCATCATGTACCATGGACATGGAGTATGATTTTTCTGAACTCTGGAGAACACAGAGAACTGGGAACGGTCTGGCCATTTCAGGCGTTGTTTTCAGCGGAATTTTCAGCCACCATTTCGTGCTGTTTAAGCCTTGGTTGAGTGTTGTGCTGGGACTCTTTCTAATAATGCTGTCGCGGTGACAGCAACAACGCAGTGCTACGTGCCCAATTATCGGACACTGAATTGGATGGACAGTTGAGTCGGGGGCGGAGGTTGGTCTGTCTCAGTACGCATTCAGCTGGATGCTATTTCAGATAAAAATTGGTTTACCTCTGCCGTTGCGCATCCATGCTTTGGCATCTAACACTGGACAAGCTCACCACAGTTTTATCAACCTAGAAACGTTTAAACATACTGTTTTTCGTAATTCTGTGAAATCTATGGAGCTCATGATCGAAAAAGTCTTGAACATTTTAATTTACTCTCCGTTTGTTGTTCTTTAACTTTAAGAGCTAAGACTGTTTCGGTGTTCGATCTATGAGAACTAAGTACATCTTCAGGTATCTTGTATCTATGCATTGGAATATCTGATTGAAAGCAAGACGCCATATATATCCATAGCAGCAGCACCCGAGATATAGTTATCCGAATGAGTCATCCCTACTGCTATATATATAGATATACTATCAGCTTGTGCTTAGCTAGCATCTCAGCGCAGAACAATCCTGTATACAACGGATGCTATCGTTTAAAAATTGTGTGTATATATATCCTCAGCAGGTTTCAACGATGACTAGCGTCCAAATTCATCCTCTGATTCTCCGACGTCAGGTAAACTACCGGAAGTTCGCAAGCAAAAGGAGAGCTGTCTTCTCGTGTTTCAACAAGGCTGCAAGGGAAGCGCAGAAGGAATTGTGCTCTGCCGAGTCTATGGATCCGTTAACCTAGAGACAGAGAGTCCATGGATCCAGGTTATCTTATTTATGTTTCTTTAATTTAGTATACACTTGTGCAAGTAAGACAAAATTTAGCTTGCCAATGTGCCCAAAGCAAGCAAGCGCTTACTCACCTTGTGAAAAGCAAAGCTTGGAAAGAGACCAAAACATATATAAATAGACAGAAGTAGTACATGATATGTATCTTCAACTATAGAGCTTTTTTTTTTGGAACAAAGGAAAAGTGAAGTAATTTTGAAGCATTGGAATTCTATAGGTGGCATTTTTTGGAACAAAGAAAAATTGAAGGAATTTTGAATCATTGAAATCCTATAGGTGGCCCTTTGAAACAAAGGACTGAGTTTCTACAAATTCTATAAAATTCTATGAAATAGACTTGTCGGCGTTTTGGACCCGGGAGACCCTCAACCAGACCGACTAGTGAATTTTGTGTCGCGTGCCCCTGTCCAGATGGGTTGATGCAAGATGGAACACAAGAGGAGGGATGAGGCTTATATTATCTTGTACCGGAGGTGCTTGCAGTAGGGGTTACAAGCTTCACGAGAGAGAGAACGGGCCCCAGGCCTCCTGAGGAGTTAGTGTTGCGGAGTGGAGCTCGATGTTTGAGTGAGTCCGCCTCCGTTGTTCTTGCTGCCCGTGCTTCCCTCCTCTCCTTTCGAAGGCATTGGGCATCCCCTTTTATAGACACAAGGGGATGATCCAGCTGTACATATGAGGGTGTAACAATGTGCTAACGTGTCCGGCGAAGAGGTGCTTGAGCCCTGTATGAAGCGTAGCTGGCGGTGCGGCCCTGGGTCCTGCTGACATTTCTTTGCCTTCGTAGAGAGCTTGCGGACTATTAACGTCATGGACGCATACGAGGAACCATCATTACCTGTTGCCGGAGTAATCTAGATGTGACTCCGGTCTTGTTCCTTCGTAGCCTGAGGCGACTAGCTAGAGGTAGGGTAATGATGTATCCCCTGTAGCGTAGTCGGTCCGAGGTCGAGGTCGGGCAAGGCGGTGACTCCTCCCGAGGCTGAGGCCGAGGTCGGGCGAGGTTGTGACTCCTCCCGAGGCCGAGGCTGAGGTCGGGCGAGGCGGAGACCTCTTCCCGAGGCCGAGGCTGAGGTCGAGACCTGGGGTCGGGTGAGGCGGAGCTCCCTGTTGCGCCCGAGGCTGAACTCGGGAGAGGCCGTGACTTACTGTTGTTAGTCTTACCCTGGTGGTTGGCACAGTAGTCGGAACAGGGTGAATAGTGTTGTTTTCCTGTCAGAACGATCAGTAAAGGGGCGAAGTGATTGCGGTCATTTCAACCTTGCCGACTGCGGCACGCGTGTCAGGATAAGGTGTCAGGCGATCCTTGCATTAAATGCGCATGTGACACGGTCGGCGATAAGGCGATTTGGCCGAGGTTGATATACGACAAAGTCTGCCCGAGCTTAGCCTCGGACGAGCCGGGGGTGCGCCCGCTGCCTGAGGGGCCCTCGGGAGAGGCGTGAATCCGTCCGGGACCACTGTTCTTGCCCGAGGCCAGGCTCAGGCGAGACAACATCGCGTCCCTTGGTAGATGAGACCTTGACTTTGCGTTGTGCTCGCTAGCCTTTACGGTCTGTTTTGAAAATGCTTTTCAGCCATGCTTAGGAGTGTTGGGGGTATCCCTAATTACGGTACCCGACAAGACTATTATAGTAAGAGTTTAAAGGATCTCTAACATGGGTTCAACCTCTTGAATTTCTTTTATAGATTTAAAAGTATCATGCGTTAAGAAACTCTAGCTTTGGTAGGCAAAGTTACCATATAAAGATCCAACCGTGGCCCAGATTTCTCTATACATTAATATATATGTATAGAAGAGCATATGCCTTGATTTTTGCTACTAAAAGGCCGGTAAAACAATGTTAGGACTAGTTTACAAACTCTATTTTTTTATGAGATTTCTATTTTCTTAAGAAAAAATAAATTAATTTTTTAAAAAAATTGAAATCACTTAAGAAAATATGGTTTCTAAACTAGCCTTTAGATATCGTTTTGCCGCCTTTGAAAAGTTTGGTGTCGCTGTTTAAGTGCGGGGGGATGGATGGAGCTACTTTTATCCTTTTTTCATTCCGGTGGTTGTAGTGTCCAACTAGACAACCATCTCCTCCACTCGAGGATAATATAAACAAGCAGCAATGCTCCCAATAAGACAGCTTGAAATGATCGTCGCAGAAGGAGATTTGTAATCCGCCTTGACCGGAAACGCATGATTATCGACTTCAAGGTCTCGCATATCGCGTCTCATATGAAAATTTGGAAAAAAAAAACAAAGAATCACGCGAGAAGCCGCCAAAGACCTATCTGCTCCATGATTCTCTAGCTCCGATGGCTAATTCTTTAATAGAGTGATTTCAAGTGATTGTCAAGTAGAAGTGAATCTATTTAATAAAAACCATTTGGTAAATTGTGCGTGAAGTGATGCCTAATGGATTGGACTGTGAGTAGCAGGTTGGGAGCCACATAAAGCAGTTTTTTTCTCCCACTCTCCAGTATAAAATGTAGACTAAATTTATTTTATTCTCACCATAGAGCAACTCAGTTTTTAGCCGTTTAGCTTTCTAGAAATGATTCTCACTAGGAGCAGAGCTATGAAAGCTCTGCCAAACACCCCCTAAAATCATCTCCAAACATTCTCTCCATATTTCTTTTTATATATACCTTCTATTATATTTTTATGAAATGTTCTTAAAAGATACTTTTGATTGATTTCACAAAGATGGGCCAACGGTCATCTTGGTTCTTTAATCCACGCCCTGATCGGGTGGGGACTGGCGCCTCAACGCATGCAATTAGCCTGAGCCATATTTCCCACCGATAATCAAAACCCTAAACCACCAATCAGAGAGGGATAATAAAAACCCTAAACCACCAATCAGAGAGGGGCACAACTAGTGACAGAAAATCATCGCCGTTCTTCACCGTCAAGAACCTCGCTTCCTCGATCGTCAGTGTCCTAGCGCAGATCTTCACCTATGAACGTAATGGCACCCAGATCTACATCCTCCACCACTCTCGTGCTCCCTACTGATGGTATAATCTTTTTCTATTTTAGACCAGTATCTAAGACCTCGAAATTACTTAGGGCTTGTTCGGTTTTACCCCAATCCATATGGATTGAGGGGGATTGAGGGGGTTTCAATCCCCAGTAAGTCAAAATCCCCTCCAATCCGTATCAATCCCCTCCAATCCATATGGATTGAAAATAACCGAACAATGCCTTAGGGGGTGTTTGAATGCAGTTGAGCTAATAGTTAGTAGCTAAAATTAGTTGAGACATCCAAACACCTTAGCTAATAGTTCAGCTATTAGCTATTTTTGGTAAATTAGTTAATAGTTAGGTAGCTATTTGTTAGCTAGCTAATTCCATTAATAATTTTTAGCCAACTAACTATTAGTTCTAGTGCATTCAAACACCTCCTTAATAGAATAGTAATTAACCCGGTGATCATGTTGGATCTAACCGATACCCTTATATACTGAGTGTCTTCATCTATTCCTCCTATCCACCCCTGACCAGTTTTTCTTATACTCTATAACTCGATTATTTAACATTTTTCATCAGTTTTTAAAGTTTTAAAAAAACCTTAGAATATTTGAGATATATTTGGTTTGTTGCTTAACTTGTCATACTTTGCCTAACATTTTCTGCCTAAGGTTAGTTTTTCAATCGGTCGACTAATCTTAGACATAGTGTGGCACAATTAGTCATAAACCAAACAGATCCCTTATACCATTGTAATTCATATTATTACAAGGTTACGTAGCTTAAAAGGTTAATATCGCAAAAATAAAGTAATTAAAGAATGGGGAGAACTCCCCCATGCATGGGGAGCAGCCTTTCCCCCTACACTCTATGGGGATGGGAAAGATGGGGAGCATCCTTGAAGATGGCATAATCATAGTTTATAGGTGTTTTTTCTTTTCTTGAATCTTTAATAATCTAAGAGGAACTATCATTAAAAAGAAAAATTCTACCATCTAGTACGGGAAGGAATGGTTGTTCTGATCTTATTTTTCACTTGGTACAACTGTAGCATAATAACTAAGCAATCAAATAAAGGATTGTTTTTGTCGAGCGACTAAAGTTTAGTCCTACCCTCTAAACAGTAAAAATGTTCAGAACTCATTAAATAACTTATAAAAAGACCAAGATACCCTTTATCAATCTCGCGCCACCACACCTCTCCCGCTGCAATGTGAATAAGAATAAGTAAGCGACAAAAGATGAAATCAATATGATTTAGTCTCTTTTAGTCACACTGTCGGCGTTTCAGACCCGGGGGACCCTCAACCGAACCGACTAGTGAATTTTGTGCCACGTGTCCCTGCCTAGATGGGTTGATGCAAGATAAAACACAAGAGGGGGATGAGGCTTATATTATCTTGCACCGGGGTGCTTGCAGTAGGGGCTACAAGCTTCGCGAGAGAGGGAACAGGTCCCAGGTCTCTTGAGAAGTCTAGTGTTGCGGAGTGGAGTTCGATGTTTGAGTGAGTTCGTCTCTGTCGTCCTTGCCACCTCCGCCTCCCCCCCGGGAAGGCCCTGGGCATCCCCTTTTATAGATACAAGGGGATGGTCCAGCTATACATATGGGGGTATAGCTATGTGCTAGCGTGACCGGCGGAGAAGTGCTTGAGCCCTGTTGAAACGTAGTTGACGGTGCGGCCCTGGGTCCTACTGACGCTTCTTTGCCTTCGTAGAGAGCTTGAGAACGATCGACGTCATGGACGCATGCAGGGAACCATCATTACCTGTTGTCGGAGTGATTTAGATGTGACACAGGTCTTGTTTCTTCGTAGCCTAAGGCGGCTAGCTAGAGGTAGGGTAATGATGTATCCCCTGTAGCGTAGACGGTCTGAGGCCGAGGTCGGGCGAGGCGGTGACTTCTCCTGAGGCCGGGGCCGAGGTCGGGCGAGGCGGAGACCTTCTCCCGAGGCCGAGGCTGAGGCTGAGGCCTGGGGTCGGGCAAGGCGGAGACCTTCTCCCGAGTCGGAGGCTGAGGCCGAGGCCTGGGGTCGGGCGAGGCGGAGACCTTCTCCCGAGGTGGAGGCTGAGGCCGAGGCCTGGGCTTGGGCAAGGCGGAGCTCCCTGTTGCGCCTGAGGCTGAACTCGGGAGAGGCCATGACTTACTGTTGTTAGTCTTACCCTGGTGGTTGGCATAGTAGTCGGAACGGGGTGAATAGTGTTGTTTTCCTGTCAGAACGATCAGTAAAGGGGTGAACTGACTGCGGTCATTTCGACCTTGCCAACTGAGGCACGCGTGTCAGGATAAGGTGTTAGGTGACCCTTGCATTAAATGTGCATGCGATACGGTCGGTGGTAAGGCGATTTGGCCGAGGTTGCTATACGACAAAGTTTGCCCGAGCTTAGCCTCGGGCGAGCCGGGGGTGCGCCCGCTGCCTGAGGAGGCCCTCGAGCGAGGCGTGAATCCGTTCGAGACTACTGTTCTTGCCCGAGGCCGGGCTCAGGCGAGACGAGGTCGCGTCCCTTGGTAGATGAGGCCTTAACCTTGAGCTGTGCTTATCAGATTTTACGGTCTATTTTGAAGATGTTTCTCAGCCATGCTTAGGAGTATTAGGGGTACCCCTAATTATGGTACCTGACAGTAGACCCCGAGCCTCAAAGGGAGTGTAGGCACTCGCTTGGAGGTTCTGCCGGATTTTTTGCAAGGGGACTAGCCTTTCTCGGTTATATTTTGTTCCAGTGGGTGCGCGCGAGCGCACCTGTCGGGTGTAGCCCCCGAGACCTCGGAGGAGTGGTTTGACTCCTCTGAGGTCTTAATTCTTTTTGTGATTCCTCGGTTGGCCTTGTTGTTCCCTCATGCGGCCTGGCCGCAGCCCGGGTGCATGGTTAGGCTCCGAGTTTTTAAGCTGGCTTGTTGACGTGGTCAACAATTTGGCCGTAGCCTGGTGCGAGAGCAGCCTCCGAGCCTCTGCACGGAGTGAGAGGACGATCGAGGACTGTCTCGACTTTTTATTGTACGCCCCTTCGTCGCCTTTCCGCAAGGAGGGGGGGGAACGCGCCATGCTACCCTCGGCAGGCGCTGAACATGGTGTTTCCGATGAGTTGCTATCGGGTAATCCGAGCGGACGCCCGAGCCCCGTTCGATAAGGGTCAGCTAGTGGCCCAGAGGCGCGCTCCAAAAGTACCTGCAGGTGATTTGCTAGACCCGGACCCATTCGATAGGGTCCGAGGGCTTGGTGCCTCCCTTCGGTGGGATTCCATTACAAATCGTTCCCGCTGGTCTCGGAAATGTCCTAGGGTACCTCGGGAGCGTAGCCCGAGCCTTGGCCATGTAACGGACGTACCCAGGTCATCCCTGACTCTGCATGTTCTGGGGCGGCTGTCGAATCCCTTCGAGGGGCCAGCCTTCGAACCCCTGATCAGTAAAGGGATCGGAGCCCGAGTGCTCTAGGGCGGTCGCCGAACCCCGCGGGGCGCAACCTTCGAACCCCTGATCAGTAGGAGGGCTCGGGGCCCGTTTCCTTCACTGCGAAGGACTCCTTCGAAATGTCCCTTTTCCCGATCCCTGCGGAGTGAGAGAAAAAGAGAGGAAAGGAAGAAGGAGATATTTTGAAAATAGTGTGGCACACCTTTTTTGAGGTAGTCATCATGACAGGGGCGAAACGGCGCCTGCCCGCCTGCCAGAGGAGACGCGTGTCCTGCCAGGGAGTTAATGCGACGGGATGGGCGTCTCGCGGGGTATCTGTTGCGCGTGCGTGAGTCGTTCAAGGAACGGAACACGGGTGCGTCGTCTTTATGCTGTAGGAGAGGGCTCCCCTACCGCTTCAGGGGAGGATGCGAGCCTGTAGGTGGGACTAGGGCCTGGTTGGTGGTTGGACCGCTGCTTCCGCATGTCTGTTGCTGCAATTACTGCCGGTCCGCCTGTGGTCATACCAACCGTCGCGTCTATCCCTACGGCTGACTGACCCGTGACCGTCGCACTTAATTGGCACTGTTGGGTCATGCGCGGGGCTGCCTTGAGTCGCTGCACTAGTTCTGTAGTCCCGAGAAGACGCGGCATTGGCGCAAGTGGCGGTGCGGTTTCTTTGCACGTGGTAACCGGTGCGCCGGTTACATGACATGTGGGCCCGGGCCTCCATGCTGGACCGCCGGTTGCAACGAAGCTAAAAGGGTGCACAATCGTGGTGCGGTTGCACACTTCTTGCGTGGTGGCCCGCCTTTCCGACCGCTGGTTTTGGCGAGGACGAGAGAGCGCTTAACCGCGGGGTGGTTGCATGCTTCGTGTGCAGTGGTTCGCCATCTTCGCGTTTCGGGTCAGTTTGTATGACATGTGAGATCTAGCCCCCGTGTCGTAGGGCGGGAACCCTGGAGCACGTCGGGGGAGACTTTGCCCGTGATGCTTTGGGGCGCGAGTGGGGAGATCTTCTTTAAAAAGGGATCGATCTCCCGGGCAGTAGCCATGCCTTTGCTCTTCTCGCATTCATCGCGTCTTTCCATCTTCCGGGCCTCCAGATGGGGTGCACCGGCGTTGCCTTCTTCTTGCTGCTGTTGGAGGAGCACGACCCTGTGGGGGTTGGCGCTCTTTAGTCGTCGCTCGGCTTCAAGGATTTTCATCATGCAGCCCGGCTGCAGTTCCCCGCCAGTGGTCACCCAGAATGGTGACAGCCAGCCTTGTGGTGGAGAAGAGCGAGCCGGGCTGTGGCCTCCCACTGCCCTCAGCTTCAAGGATGTTCATCATCCGTGCCGGGGGAGGGCAAGCCGAGCTGGCGTCCTGCCTTCCGTATGGGCTGGCGACCTGCTTCGTCCTCCAGCATTTGGGGGAGAAGGGCGTTCACCAGCCTTGCGGAGGAGGCGAACTGCCACCTGCTACCTAGTCGGGGTGTGGCTGTCCGTCCACCGCACGGGCGACGGTCGCGCCGTGCGCAGGTCAGCCACATCGGGGGTCGTACAAGACGTCGTACGCCGCAGTGGCGGTGTGCGCGTTCCTGGATGGTCTTGTCCTCACTCCTGTAGCGAGGACGGGAGCGAGGACCTCCTTGTGCGCGCTGGGGCGGCTGCCATTCGCCGGTGCGGCGTCGGTGCGCAGGTGGCCGCTGTCGTCGGTGCTGAGGTGGTGGCCGCCATAGGTGAGGCTTCCCACTGCAGAGGTGGTTGCCTCTGCCGACGAGACCGTCAGTACCACTTGTGGCCGGACCTCCGGCTCTTTGGCTTTAATGACTTGTTCTCGCCCCCCGTGTGGGGACGGGGGCGAGAGCCTTTTCACAGTAGCGTTTGCCCTGGGACAATCGTTGCTGCTGTCTAGCCGCCCGAGGCGGAGGTCGTTGTCGCTGCTGGTGCAGTGGTCACCGGTGAGCCGCTTGGAGTTTGTTATCTTGCAGCCCTTCCAGTGTGGAGGTATGTAATACCCAATTTGTAATAGATAAAAAAAAGAGGAGGAAAGTTATTTTTCCTATATTTGATGTGTATGTTGAATTTACTTATCATCACATATGAACACCATATTCAAAAACAAATAATTAATAAAAGAATATATGCCCTTAAAATATGCATCATGCTGGATATTATTTTTATGTGTGCATATTATGACAAAATAAAATAAAAATGTGACAAGAAATATAATAAAATTCAAAGTGGAATTTAAAATCCAAAGGAATTGTAAGAATTTAGAGAGGAGAAGAAAATAAGAATTTTGTGGATAAAGACAAGTAAATAAAAATATATATATTATTCCTCCACTAAGAAGCTTAAAATTGTATACTTGACTCAATGTTGAAGTTCAAATTCAAATTTTAAATTCAAAACAATTAGGAATAAAACAAAACAGAAAATAAAAGATAAAAGAAAAAGAAAAGGGAAGAAGGCTTACCTGGGCTTCGGAACCTGTTTTCGGCCCACCAAGTAAACACCACCCCGCATGGCCCATCTTCCGTGGCGCGCGCACCCACTGGCATGTGGGTTCCACGTGTCTGTCTCGCTCGAGCGCGCGCTAGTCCCTTTCACGCTGGCATGTGGGTCCGTACTCCGCGCGGGGCGATTCTCCGTTTCTCTCCCCTTTCTCACACCGACAGGCTGCCCCCACCTGTCATCCCTCACCTCCGCAACAACCCGCGCGTAAACGGCGGAGCTTGAAGCGAATCCTCCGCGCTCACGCTGTCAACACGGAACCCGTTGAACTCGGGCTCAGCACGGGTATAAATCGCGCCGCTCCTTTCCCCTCTCGTCCCAAGTCGCGTGCCTGGCTTGTCGCCATGGGCGGTAGCTGATGAAGAATCGGGCCGCCGCCGTCGCCGTGGATTCGCGAACCAGTTGTCCCTTCGGCCCCAACTTGTGGTCGGGAATCTACACCGGTGTATGCCGCATGGCTCGGGCGCTTCCTCGTGTAGCTTGGGTGGTCGGGAACAACGGAATTGCTCACCGGGTGTCTCTGCTCCGCCGCGGGCCGCCTCATGCCGTGGCCAGGAAACTCCATGTGTCAAAAGCCGGTGAGATCACGACCTCCTTATTCCCCATCGTCTCCTCCGCGTAATGGGTCTGTTGAATTAAAGGAGGGGGGCTCGAACTTGGTGAACGAGAAATCACAGCCATGGCGCCGCCGTGGGAGGGGTCCCTTGTGCGGCCGTGCCCTGTGTTTGGGGAAGATGCACGTGGGTCGTCGAGATCGAATCCAAGGGCTTGGGACGGTTGTGGCGTGGCGCTTCTGTGGCCGTTGATCGCGAAATGAACGATGGAGATTAGATCGGCAACGGATCTGGGTGCTGTGGGGATGGATGCGATCGGGACCGTTCAAATCGGATCGAGCGCACAGGAATCAATCTAAGTATTTTAAATCCCGATCGTTGATTGTTTGATCAACGGCTCTGGGCGCGTACCGTTTCGGTGTCGGCTCGTTTTAATCTGGGCCGTTAGAATCCGATCGGATGGATCGGGTGGCTCTGGACAAAATTAAATCCGTGCCGTTGGATCGGGATCCGATGGTCGGGGTTGAGCGCAGATGTGTACTCACCAGGATCTAATCTGGTTCGTGCGTTTCGGATCGGACGGCCCTGAGTGCACCATACCCCTTCGGCCGCCAGTTTTGTAAAAGAAACCCCGAGAAACCGAGGAATCAACCCGCCGTCCTATTTTCACTGTGTGCTGTATCTCGGGTAATTTGCCCCGAGCCCCCTGACCTTTCTTATAATTGAGGCCCAGTCCAGTGAATAGGAAAATCATAGAAAATGATTTAGAAAATGATTTTTAGTGTTAAAATAAATCCAGAAACTTAATTAATTCATAACTAATTCATTTTAGCTCCAAATTGAGTCATTCCAATTCCTAAAATTTTGTAATAATATTCTCTACCATTTAGAATCACTGTTTTGACATGAACTCTGTCAGAAAATTTATTTATCATTTAATCATATTATAATCACCTTAAATCTTAGGAAATTCATAACTTGAATTCTACAACTCCAAAATTAATAATTCTTTTTCCTGTGATCTTATTTTAATATGTAGATTATTAACATGTATTTTGTTCTTATGTCTGGTGTGATGTTAATTTTGCCTGTACACTGTTTGTTTGTATTACCACGACTAGCAGTGAGGTCACGAGTCACCTGAAGAATCATCCTGGTACCTGGATTCTCAAGGCCCAGGCAAGTTGTGCCCTTGATCACTTCTTTTTACCCAGCCATGTTCTGATTAATCATAATGATCTGCATAGGTTAATTTTGATGGGACCCAATAGGTTACCCTAGTTTGTCTATCTTTATACCTTGATTACCACTGAACTTTCTGGGTAGTACTTGCTAGTGCTATATGTGGTTTTGGGTATGGAGATACACTATTCATGATTACACTTTTGTTATCAGTTGTTATTTATTGTTCATGATAAGATCATTATGTTAATTGGAACATGGAGCGACCACCCGGGAAAACAGTGCTACCACAAGGGTGGAATGGGACGCCCTTGGCTGATTAATTAGGAAAGCTAGTGGAAGACTACCTTACCCGAAAGGGGCAAGGGCAGTAGGGGAGAGGTCAGTGTAGGGAGGCCCTCGGGAGGATTTTGCTGCGATGGCGGTCCTGCAAGGGATTCCTGCACTGGATCTTCCTATAAACTGTAGCGGGTTTTCGGAAGCTAGTGGAACTTTGTAAAGGCCTCGTAGTGTTACCCTGCCTCGCTTCCTAGGTAGAGGTGAATGGGATTCATGACCCCTTGGCAGATGGGTAACACGACTTGTGGGTAAAGATGCGCAACCTCTGCAGAGTGTAAAACTGGTATACTAGCCGTGCTCACGGTCATGAGCAGCTCGGACCCTCACCTGAGTAAATTATGGAACTAAATTCAATTTTGTCATATGCATTGCATTGCAGGTGGTGTTGTTACTTTTATTCCACTATTTAATTGGGTTGGTATTTACTTATACTTAGTAACCGCTAATAAAATTTTGACCAACTTTAAAAGCAATGCTCAGCTCTAACCCTCTTCTTTGGTAAGCCTTACACTTCACGTGAGCTCCCACCTTTGGCGAGTTCATGCACATTATTCCCCACAACTTGTTGAGCGATGAACGTATGTGAGCTCACTCTTGCTGTCTCACACACATCACAGGTCAAGAACAGGTACTGCAGGATGATGCTCATGGAGGATGCTGCGATGAGTTCGTGAGAGGTCTAGGTCGTCGTCTCCCAGTCAACTTTGGGTTGCTGGACCGTTGTCTCCTTATAATGTAATTATTTATTTTGTATAGAACTCCTGTTATATATAATGTTGTGACATTCGATCCTGTGCCACTATACATCATATGTATGAGACTTGGTCCCAGCATACCTGGTGTTTATGTTAACCCCGGGTTTTGGACCCCTAAAATCCGGGTGTTACAGAAGTGGTATCAGAGGAATGTTGACTGTAGGACGAAACCTAGATAGAACTGGACAACCAATACTTACTTACCTTACTCTGATTCTTTGCTAAACTTCCCTTAATCTATTCTTATCTATTTCCGCTTTACTCTGATTATTCTTACCTTTTCCATCTAAAGACAAACTTGGATTTCACACTTTGAAATCCTGTGCCTAAAGTGACCTTTAGGAATAGGAGACCTACTCTCAGGAACAAAAACAAAACTATTTTTATGGTTATCTATGCACTTGAATGTTTGTTCTTATGATACTTGTTTGATTTGGATCTTTGATTGAGCGTGATGAGTGGTGGAGTAATGTCCACAATTGCATCTGCATATACACATAGGTATAAAAATATAACTATAAAATAACTAGACAACCTAGATTGTCCCCTTTGGAACATATCTAGCTTAAGAGAATTATCTTATCCTAAAAAGATCTCATTCTAACCAATTCATCTCATCTTAAAAGATTCTCCCTTATCTTAATAGATCCATATCATCCTAAAAGATACTCTCTTGCCTTAATAAATTCATCTTATCTTAAAAAGATTTTGTTATCTTAATAGATCTAATTTACCTCAAAAAGATTATACCTTATCCTTATGAATTCATCCTACCCTAATTAGCATATTTATCCTGGTCTAAAATATCAACCATGATCTAATTCAAAGTAATTAGATATTGTCTAGACTAACCTGGTGATATCAATCTAGATCTCATCTAAATCTAATAGGATCCAATCTAAAGTGAGTCATTTAATAGATTAGCTAGTACTAGTGAAATGGATTAGACCTCACTCCTATAAAAATGATTTAATCTAAATTGATGCCCTGGATTAACTTGACCATATACATATGCAACTACCTTACCCATCCGATGGATGCATAACCCCTCTGTGTTAACCTAATAGAGCTTCTAACTTACCTACACCGTATGATCCATACTATCCCAACAGATTCTAACAGATTCTAATAAGACATATCCTACCCTAGTGGATTTATCTAAATTAAACTAGTCTAACCTAGTTATATACAACCTAATCTAGATTTTATCTAATCTATTATGATCCAACCTAGTGGGAGTTACTTAATGCTAGTACAAGGATAAAGGCCATACTCCTAAATCACTTAAGCCTAATTTGGAAACTTATATCAACTTGGCCATACACAACAACCCGACCTATATAACAAGTTACATAACCTACCCAATCAATAGAGTCTTAATGGATTACATAATCTATCAACCAACACCTGACATCAAACCAGACTTTGGCCTACATCATGAAGTTCATCTCACCCATAACTATTCTAACCATCTTTCCCCCAACTCCGATAATATACACTAACTCCTAATCAAAGAGACAAGACCGAAGAATATGATCAACTTCATCAAGTAAGGATGAGCACCAACTCAAGTCTTCAAGGATCAAGTGAGATCACCAGATGAGTCAAAAGCCACAATCTAGGATGGAATCTTTTCTTACCTTGCACTTTCTTAACCAAACCTATATATGCCCTAAAGACATCTTCTATCCTACATAATAAAGTGGACATACATATCTTACCCATGCTCTCCTATCACTTACTAATAATAAAAAGAGAGACTCTTGATTTTGAACTAATTAGAAACTAAAAGCTAAATTTCAAATCACTCTTCCTATATCCTCTTTCTGGCAATCTCGAGGGCGAGATTATTTTTAAGGGGGGTAGGATTTGTAATACCCAATTTGTAATAGATAAAAAAAAGAGGAGGAAAGTTATTTTTCCTATATTTGATGTGTATGTTGAATTTACTTATCATCACATATGAACACCATATTCAAAAACAAATAATTAATAAAAGAATATATGCCCTTAAAATATGCATCATGCTGGATATTATTTTTATGTGTGCATATTATGACAAAATAAAATAAAAATGTGACAAGAAATATAATAAAATTCAAAGTGGAATTTAAAATCCAAAGGAATTGTAAGAATTTAGAGAGGAGAAGAAAATAAGAATTTTGTGGATAAAGACAAGTAAATAAAAATATATATATTATTCCTCCACTAAGAAGCTTAAAATTGTATACTTGACTCAATGTTGAAGTTCAAATTCAAATTTTAAATTCAAAACAATTAGGAATAAAACAAAACAGAAAATAAAAGATAAAAGAAAAAGAAAAGGGAAGAAGGCTTACCTGGGCTTCGGAACCTGTTTTCGGCCCACCAAGTAAACACCACCCCGCGTGGCCCATCTTCCGTGGCGCGCGCACCCACTGGCATGTGGGTTCCACGTGTCTGTCTCGCTCGAGCGCGCGCTAGTCCCTTTCACGCTGGCATGTGGGTCCGTACTCCGCGCGGGGCGATTCTCCGTTTCTCTCCCCTTTCTCACACCGACAGGCTGCCCCCACCTGTCATCCCTCACCTCCGCAACAACCCGCGCGTAAACGGCGGAGCTTGAAGCGAATCCTCCGCGCTCACGCTGTCAACACGGAACCCGTTGAACTCGGGCTCAGCACGGGGTATAAATCGCGCCGCTCCTTTCCCCTCTCGTCCCAAGTCGCGTGCCTGGCTTGTCGCCATGGGCGGTAGCTGATGAAGAATCGGGCCGCCGCCGTCGCCGTGGATTCGCGAACCAGTTGTCCCTTCGGCCCCAACTTGTGGTCGGGAATCTACACCGGTGTATGCCGCATGGCTCGGGCGCTTCCTCGTGTAGCTTGGGTGGTCGGGAACAACGGAATTGCTCACCGGGTGTCTCTGCTCCGCCGCGGGCCGCCTCATGCCGTGGCCAGGAAACTCCATGTGTCAAAAGCCGGTGAGATCACGACCTCCTTATTCCCCATCGTCTCCTCCGCGTAATGGGTCTGTTGAATTAAAGGAGGGGGGCTCGAACTTGGTGAACGAGAAATCACAGCCATGGCGCCGCCGTGGGAGGGGTCCCTTGTGCGGCCGTGCCCTGTGTTTGGGGAAGATGCACGTGGGTCGTCGAGATCGAATCCAAGGGCTTGGGACGGTTGTGGCGTGGCGCTTCTGTGGCCGTTGATCGCGAAATGAACGATGGAGATTAGATCGGCAACGGATCTGGGTGCTGTGGGGATGGATGCGATCGGGACCGTTCAAATCGGATCGAGCGCACAGGAATCAATCTAAGTATTTTAAATCCCGATCGTTGATTGTTTGATCAACGGCTCTGGGCGCGTACCGTTTCGGTGTCGGCTCGTTTTAATCTGGGCCGTTAGAATCCGATCGGATGGATCGGGTGGCTCTGG
Organism: Zea luxurians; assembly: GCA_029449295.1. NCBI lineage: Eukaryota > Viridiplantae > Streptophyta > Magnoliopsida > Poales > Poaceae > Zea > Zea luxurians. The sequence continues at coordinate 4,842,522 of JAOPSE010000034.1, forward strand.
ACAAAATTAAATCCGTGCCGTTGGATCGGGATCCGATGGTCGGGGTTGAGCGCAGATGTGTACTCACCAGGATCTAATCTGGTTCGTGCGTTTCGGATCGGACGGCCCTGAGTGCACCATACCCCTTCGGCCGCCAGTTTTGTAAAAGAAACCCCGAGAAACCGAGGAATCAACCCGCCGTCCTATTTTCACTGTGTGCTGTGTCTCGGGTAATTTGCCCCGAGCCCCCTGACCTTTCTTATAATTGAGGCCCAGTCCAGTGAATAGGAAAATCATAGAAAATGATTTAGAAAATGATTTTTAGTGTTAAAATAAATCCAGAAACTTAATTAATTCATAACTAATTCATTTTAGCTCCAAATTGAGTCATTCCAATTCCTAAAATTTTGTAATAATATTCTCTACCATTTAGAATCACTGTTTTGACATGAACTCTGTCAGAAAATTTATTTATCATTTAATCATATTATAATCACCTTAAATCTTAGGAAATTCATAACTTGAATTCTACAACTCCAAAATTAATAATTCTTTTTCCTGTGATCTTATTTTAATATGTAGATTATTAACATGTATTTTGTTCTTATGTCTGGTGTGATGTTAATTTTGCCTGTACACTGTTTGTTTGTATTACCACGACTAGCAGTGAGGTCACGAGTCACCTGAAGAATCATCCTGGTACCTGGATTCTCAAGGCCCAGGCAAGTTGTGCCCTTGATCACTTCTTTTTACCCAGCCATGTTCTGATTAATCATAATGATCTGCATAGGTTAATTTTGATGGGACCCAATAGGTTACCCTAGTTTGTCTATCTTTATACCTTGATTACCACTGAACTTTCTGGGTAGTACTTGCTAGTGCTATATGTGGTTTTGGGTATGGAGATACACTATTCATGATTACACTTTTGTTATCAGTTGTTATTTATTGTTCATGATAAGATCATTATGTTAATTGGAACATGGAGCGACCACCCGGGAAAACAGTGCTACCACAAGGGTGGAATGGGACGCCCTTGGCTGATTAATTAGGAAAGCTAGTGGAAGACTACCTTACCCGAAAGGGGCAAGGGCAGTAGGGGAGAGGTCAGTGTAGGGAGGCCCTCGGGAGGATTTTGCTGCGATGGCGGTCCTGCAAGGGATTCCTGCACTGGATCTTCCTATAAACTGTAGCGGGTTTTCGGAAGCTAGTGGAACTTTGTAAAGGCCTCGTAGTGTTACCCTGCCTCGCTTCCTAGGTAGAGGTGAATGGGATTCATGACCCCTTGGCAGATGGGTAACACGACTTGTGGGTAAAGATGCGCAACCTCTGCAGAGTGTAAAACTGGTATACTAGCCGTGCTCACGGTCATGAGCAGCTCGGACCCTCACCTGAGTAAATTATGGAACTAAATTCAATTTTGTCATATGCATTGCATTGCAGGTGGTGTTGTTACTTTTATTCCACTATTTAATTGGGTTGGTATTTACTTATACTTAGTAACCGCTAATAAAATTTTGACCAACTTTAAAAGCAATGCTCAGCTCTAACCCTCTTCTTTGGTAAGCCTTACACTTCACGTGAGCTCCCACCTTTGGCGAGTTCATGCACATTATTCCCCACAACTTGTTGAGCGATGAACGTATGTGAGCTCACTCTTGCTGTCTCACACACATCACAGGTCAAGAACAGGTACTGTAGGATGATGCTCATGGAGGATGCTGCGATGAGTTCGTGAGAGGTCTAGGTCGTCGTCTCCCAGTCAACTTTGGGTTGCTGGACCGTTGTCTCCTTATAATGTAATTATTTATTTTGTATAGAACTCCTGTTATATATAAAGTTGTGACATTCGATCCTGTGCCACTATACATCATATGTATGAGACTTGGTCCCAGCATACCTGGTGTTTATGTTAACCCCGGGTTTTGGACCCCTAAAATCCGGGTGTTACAAGGTAGTTCATTCCTGCGGGAATGGAGCTGGGGTCCTGTTTGTAAGGGAATGTAATGGCATTTGCCTGAGAGCAAAATGTAATTGCTTCAAGTACTAAGACATCTGCTGCAGGTCGAGAAAACCGCTGAGGGTGCTGCCGACGTCTAAGTCTATGTAGCATAGTCATCCCAAGTATGTGTGTTTGTTTTCTATGGCTGCCGAGGCCTGAATATTTGGGTATTTGAGTATAAAGTTGTGTTTCTTTCCTCTTATTTCGAGCATTAGGACTTGTTCGTCGGTAGCAGAATCACTTATCCAAGCGTGAGCTACCTTTCACGGAAGGTGATGAGTAAGGTATCCGTATCCCGGAGGCGTAGGAGTCCCTTGGCTCGGTCGGCCTTGCCGTTCAAGGTCTCTCTTGTCGTTTTTAGGATTCCGCTATCGATATAGTCGAAAGGCACGAAAATCGTTTTGGTAGAAAACTTTTTCGAGGAAAATTTTGACGCGGAGGGGGTTCCCCCCTTTCTAGACCCGAGGCGACCGCTCGGGTCGGGGCTCTTGTGGAGGGCCTGGCCGTGGTCGTTAGGTCTGCCCGGTCCGCCCAAGCCATGGCCTCACAGCAGCGTGCCCGGGCCGAAGGTATGTTTTGCCTACTTTGTGACTTTGTTTTAGCTTCATTCTTTTCCTCGTTTCTAAAGAATATCGTCCGGCTGTCTTTAGGGTTCGAGGCGGCTCTCGACGAGTCCGTCAATAACTGCAAGGCGCTTGCCCAGGTGGCTAAGCAGAAAGAGGCCGACCACACGGCCATGTCCGAAGCCATCTCGGCCTTCTGCCGGACCTTTGGCCTCGACGACGTCCCCTCGGGCAGCTCCCCCCAGAGTCGCCTACGGGCCTTGGGCGGCCACGTGCGCAGCAGACTCCGCAGGGCGCTGCACCATGGCGTTAGGCGGGCCTTCGCTATCCTCGCTTCCCACTACGACGTGGATTTGGAGCGGGTCAGCGAGGGCTACTGCTTACCCGACGAAGAGGAGGCCGCCCTAGCGGAGGTCCAAGGGCTCGATGCGGCTGCCGAGGGCCCAGGCGCGGCGTTGGCTTCCTTTTTTGAGGTGGAGATCCTTCCGCCTGTGTCACCGTCCGAGGTCGGGCCAGATCCCGCCGCGGGTAGGAACGACGCCGAGGGTGCTGCTCCTCCCCCTGCCGACTCCTGAGCCTGTGGGGAACAGTTTATTCTAAGTATGTGTATGTTTCTTGCGACCGTTGAGGCCTAAACATTTTTAGTGTCAGAGTATAAAGCTGTGTTTCTTTCCTCTTATTTCGAGCATTAGGACTTGTTCGTCGGTAGCAGAATCACTTATCTGAGCGTGAGCTACCTTTCGCGAAAGGTGATGAGTGAGGTATCCGTATCCCGAAGGCGTAGGAGTCCCTCGGCTCGGTCGGCCTTGCCGTTCAAGGTTTCTCTCGCTCATTTTTAGGATTCTGTTATCGATATAGTCGAAAGGCACGAAAGTCATTTTCTACCCGAGCGTTAGGACTTGTTCGGTAGCAGAATCACTTATCCGGGCGCGAGTTACTTTTCGTGGAAGGTGATGAGTGAGATATCCGTATCCCGGAGGTGTAGGAGTCCCTCGGCTCGGTCGGCCTTGCCGCTCAAGGTCTCTCTCGCTCGTTTTTAGGATTCTGTTATCGATATAGTCGAAAGGCACGAAAGTCGTTTCGGTAGAAAACTTTTTCGAGAAAATTTTGACGCAGAGGGGGTTCCCCCCTTCTAGCCCCCGAGGGAGGGTCGGTTTTTGCTGAGGCAAGGCCGATCCTCCCTTGACAGCTAGACCTTTTATTTGTACATGTAAAGGGACCGAGATACATGAATGACTTGAAACATTTTAAGGGTAAAAGCGACGTAGCTGTTCGATGTTCCAAGCGTTGCAGTAGACCTCGCCTTGATCGTTGGCTAGCTTGTATGTCCCGGGCTTCAAAATTTTGGCGATGATGAACGGCCCTTCCCAGGGAGGAGTAAGCTTGTGGCGCCCTCGGGCATCTTGTCGTAGCCGAAGCACCAAATCTCCCACCTGGAAGCCTCGGGGCCGAATCTTTCGGGCGTGGTAGCGTCGCAGAGACTGCTGATACCGCGCTGAGTGTAGTAAGGCTACGTTCCGAGCCTCTTCTAGCTGGTCCAATGAATCCTCTCGGCTGGTCTGGTTGTTTTGGTCGTCATATGCCTTTGTCCTCGGGGAGCCGTATTCTTAAGTCCATGGATAGGATGGCCTCGGCCCCATAGACTAGGAAAAACGGCGAGAAACCCGTGTCCCAGCTCAGCATCGTCCTCAGACTCCAAACCACCAAGGGTAGCTCTTTTATCCACCGCTTGCCAAACTTGTTGAGGTCGTTGTAGATCCTTGGTTTTAGCCCCTGCAAAATCATGTCATTGGCGTGCTCCACCTGCCCATTTGCCATTGGGTGAGCTACGACGGCTCAGTCCACACGGATGTGGTGGCCTTCGCAGAAGTCTAGGAACTTTTCCCAGTGAATTGCGTGCCATTGTCAGTGATGATGGAGTTTGGGATCCCAAAGCAGTGGATGATATTTGTAAAGAACGCCACTGTCTGCTCAGCCCTGATGCTGGTTAAGGGTCGGACCTCGATCCACTTGGAGAATTTGTCGATGGCGACCAGCAGGTGCGTGAAGCCCCTGGGTGCCTTCTGCAAGGGACCGACGAGGTCCAGACCCCACACGGCAAATGGTCAAGTGATAGGTATTGTCTATAGGGCCTGAGCGGGCAGGTGCGTCCGTTTCGCGTAGAATTGGCACTGTTGGGGACTTGTTCTCAAATGCTATGAATTAAGAACAAGGCAACATAAAATGTTAAATATTGATGTCCTTCGTCCGCTGAAGCATTATCTCCCTAAGGATTTAATGAACTTCGGACGAAGGTTACAATGATAGAATTACGAAGGTACTACCTTCGTAATTAAACTCTTAAAAGTAATATGAGATAATGCAGGATATCAAGTATTAAAGATAAGTAAATTGAAAATAAATGATATCATTTATACATTTTGTAAATCTTAGATGTTTGAACATACTATTTAAATACATTTATACCTCTGCCTTGACAAATGACAATTTCCAAGTGATCTGATTGCAATTACAGGAATGCGTGAACAGTAAAGGAATATTGTTCACTATTTATAGGCACAGGACATAGCCTGTGAAGAATTACAATCATGCCCCTCATAAAAGTTTACAACAATGACTCAGACCCCTATGAGCTAAAAGGTCATTCCCTCTTTAAGTCGGTTCGACCCTTCATCTTCGGACATGTTATAATACCAAAGCTTCATGAATGATGCCTTCGGCGTCACGTACAAGCGGCTTCAGCCGAAGCTGTTTCTTTCCGCAGGACCTTCGGCGACGAAGCGTGGTCCCAACAGTAGCCCCTTCATGGTGCTAGATCGTTTTTCGTAACGAGCTTGATCCGTGAAAAAAGTCTCTTAGGCTTCAGGAAGCCGAAGGTCCGAAAAACACCTTCCCTGAGCTCGTTGTCGAGAAACGATACAATTTTCGAGCGCGTAGTGATTCCACCATGCGGGTTCACTATTCTGGTTTTTGCGGTCCACCGTTCAGCGGGTGCGAGCAATCGTTTGCTTGGTGTAAAAATCCTGACGATTCACCTTCCTTCCTGCAACACTATATAAACAGACGGGTAGGTGTGAAGTTACCACAGCATTCATCGCTACTGCACTGTTTTGCTGCCAAAATTTTTAACCATAGCCGAAGCTTGACTTTCGCATTCGAACGAAGCTCTAGTTTGGCGTCTGCTTCGTCAGAAGAAGGGCTTTAGGAAAGAGGTTATTAATTTCTAAGCAATTTTCAAGATAAAATCAAATGGCCAGAGTGCGCTCTACTGCTAGGGCTGAGCGCGAAGGAGATGAAGCCGAAGCTGCGGAAGCTATCCCTATCTCGGAAGCGATGAGGCGAAGTGGATTGGTGACATCGGAGATCACCCCTGCTGCCGAAGCAGAACAAGCAGATATTGAAGAAACTGATTCTGAAGATGATCACACTATTGCAATACCAAGCAAGCCTAGCCACCTGGACTTCGGAAAGTCAACATTCTCCAAGGCTGATTTCCCGAAGATGGTAAAATCGGGCTACTTTAGCGAAGATGAGAAGAAGCTGATTCGCTTCGGAGGAGAGGAAACTACCCCGAAGCCAGAGAAGGATGAAATAGTGATTTTCAAGAGTTTCCTCAAAGCCGGTTTGAGATTTCCTTTGAATAAGATGATTGCCGATGTGCTAAAAAAGTTTGGTATCTATTTTCATCAATTAACTCCTAATGCTATTGTTAGGCTTAGTGTTTATATTTGGGCTCTCCGAAGCCTGGGGGTGGAGCCATTTGCCGAAGGTTTCTGCCGGGTACACGAGCTACATTATCAAACTAAGGCCAGAAAAGATGGATTACATGAAAATTTTGGTTGTTATAATTTTGCCTACCGGAAGACTACGAAGTTTCCTGTAATCAGCTATCGAAGCAAGTGGCCGGCAGGCTAGAAGTCAGAATGGTTCTACGTCAAAGTTGACGATGACAAGGAGAAGCTAGTACAGAGCCCGCTTGAATTGATATTCGGAGAGACCAGACCCCACTGCAATATGACACCAGAAGGTCCAACTCAAATCGCGTTGGCTGAATTCAGGATTATTGCGGAACACATTGGCACTAGAGATCTTGTGCAGGAATTTCTATCGTTCAAAATATTTCCAACTATGAAGGAATGGGCTATGCCGAAGCTCAAAAAAGAGAAGAAAGAAGGAGAACTTGTCCGCCTGCCCTACCATTACAAGTTCAAGAAATATTTTAAAGAACCCTGCCAAAAATGGTTCGAAACAACTGAAGTAATGAGTACTAAAATCCTTGGAAATTATTCTAAAAAAAGAAGATCAATTGATGACAGCAGCCTTCGGCACCCGGCCGAAACGAAGGCTAAATAGAGTGCTTGATGCTATAGGTTTTGAATACCCTGACTACGAAAAGGGTGCCGAAGGGCAAAAAAGAAAACGAGTGGCCAGCGTTTTAACTAAAGACGACGAAGATCAACCAGAAAAGAAGAAAGAAAAACTAGAGCCGAAAGCAATTGTTCCAAGAAAGAGAAAAGCTACGTCTCCGAAGCCTGCATCACCGAAGCCAGCATCTCCAGAACCAGAGATATTGGCCCGAGATGAGGAAGTGTCTGTGGCACCTTCTGCTGTCGAAGTGGAAGAAATTTTGAAGGTAATGACTGAATCTTTGCCTGTCAAGCTAAGTCCTCTGGCAACGGAACTGACAAAGTTTTTTCAGAAGGACAAAGAGACTTCGGCAGTAGAAAGTCCTACGAAGCCGAAAAACGAAGAATCATTCAAGTGACAGATGTGATCCATGGGACACCGTCACCGACATCGGTATCAAAAATTGTTGTTGCCAAAACCGCTGAAACCGCCAAAGGTGCCGCAGCCGAAGCCACCAGAGTGGAAACCCCCGAAGCTGAAACCGGCGGAGCCGAAACTGCCGGGGCCGAAGCCGGGGCTACAGAAGATCCAAACCTGGAAGAGACACTTGAAGTTATTGATAATATACTCCTGAAAATGGCTGAAGAAGAAGCTGCTGTGGTCGCGGCAAGCGCAGCTACTGAAAAGGAGAAAAAGCAAGTTGAAGACGTTTTGGAAGGAGATTTTAAATTTCAAGATTTACTTGGACAAGAATTAACAGATGCTGAAAAAGAAGAGCTTAAAAAATATGCTGTATCTTGTGGATATAAGCCTGGGGCTATGCTATTTGGTGGAGTTAACGAAGGGAAACTGAGATGTCTTCGAAATCGCAGCGAGGCTAAAATTACTAAAACCCTCTCGAAAAGCATTGGCCTGCCGAAGCTAGAAGCGGACCTCTGCCGCTACCAGCGACACCATATCGCTGGAAGCTTGCTTTATGCTAATTTTAAGGTAAAAAACATTATTACCATTTTATTATTATTATTAATTTTTTAGGTTGTTTTCTAATGAAGACTGTTTTGACAGAGTATACTATTAAGTAAGGTTCTAAAAATGCAACAAGATCTCGAAGAGGAGAAGAACAAGATTATCATCAAAGATTTGGAAGAAAAAGTTGAAAATTACGAAGCTACTCTGAAAAAGAAGGACTTCGCCATCCAAGATTTTGAAATCATGGCTAAAGAGCACGAAGGTGCATTGGAAAAGAAGGACTTTGTTATTCAATCTATGGAAGGCTCCTTGGCCAAAGTCCAAGCCGAGAATGATAGCTTAAAGAATGAATTGCTTAAACAATCAGAAAAATTTGAGCAGGAAAAGAAACACCTTGAAACAAGTCTTAAAACTGAGATGGACAAAAATTCAAATATGCAAACATCCTTGAAAGAACTCCAAGAGAAATGCCTAAGCTTCGGCAGCCGATGCGTGCAGCGGCTGAAGGATGTGTTTCATTCTATTGGGGCCAGCTCTGAAAAATTTACACCTTCGGCTACAAACCTGCCCAGCACATTAGAATATATTGAAGGTGAGGTTGATGCTCTTGATGAAGTTATTGGTGGGCACGCCGACTTCTGCGCCATGGTAGCTTCTCGGGGCACAGCTGCCGCTTTTCTGAAGGCCGGCTGTACGCATGGAAATATTGTGAATAGACCAAACTTCAGCTTATCAGCGTCAGATCTGATAGATATCCCAAGCCTGGCCTGAAGCATTGGAAATAGATTCATGACCCAGATCTGGGTAAATGGGGGGCGAAAAATGGCAGGTGACGAAGCTCGAAGTCATCTTAAGCCGGTAAGAAACTTATATTTGTTACTTTTACCTTCTCCTTGAAATTTGCACCTTTCTTATTCTGATCTTTGATATACGCAGGATGACGAAGCTGAAGTATGACGAAGCTGAAGTTTTGACGAAATATAGCCTGAAGCTTGATAGTTGCTTCACCATACTTTCCTGCAAAAATTCTGGAGAGACTTTTGTGATGTAATTACGGAACAACTCATGTAAATTTGTACATACCTTGTAATATATTTTGTTTCCGTTATCTTCATCCAATCTGCTTTGCTGTGGATGAAACTCCTCTTTTGAGCCGAAGGCGAAAAACACCTTCCCTTCTTTTCGTACACAACGAAGCATAAAATTTTTTTCTTTCGAAGTTTTTCTCATTGCCGAAGCACCTATCTTTTTCGTGTGGTATGATGATTCTATAGATGTCTAAATGAATGTTTATGAATGCAAATGACATGATGGAATGTATTGTGCAAATGAATATTGAGACACATGTTCAAAAAAATCATGATCACAGCCCTTTCATCCCGTTAGGAACGATTCGAATCTTTTTGCCGTTTACTTTTCGGCTTCACCGTCTACTTTTCGGTGTGTAAGCGTTGACTTTTCGCTGTAAGCCTCCCTTGGGAGCTTCTTCGCCTTTTACTTTCAGCGGAATCAGCGTTTATTTTTCGTTGTAAGCCTCCCCTAGGAGCTTCTTCGCCTTTTACTTTCAGCGGAATCAGCGTTGACTTTTCGCTGTAAGCTCTGCATTCCCTTAGGAACGACTTTTGAGCTTTTCCCTGTTTTCTTTTCCTTTTCCTTTGCATTTACATTTACATTTTTGGGGGATATCATTCTTATAGAATTGAAATAAGGAAAATTACATGTTGTGGCCCCATTAAAAACCTTTCTCCCCCTATGGAAAGGAAAAGGGTGCCAGAAAAAAGGAATAGAAAAAACTACATCAAGCTAAACATAATATCGCTGAAGCTCATCCGCGTTCCACGATCTAGGGATGTCGTTGCCGTCCATATCCTTTAATCTGTAGGAACCGGGTCTTGACGAAGATACTACCAAGAAAGGGCCTTTCCACTTCAGCTGTAGTTTGCCTACTGTGTCTGAGTTGGCCACTCTCCGAAGCACCAAATGTCCTGGCTTAATGTTCTTCAACCGAACCTTTCTGTCACGCCATTTTATTGTTTCGGCTTGGTATTTATTAATGTTTTCCATAGCCTGAAGCCTGATCCCCTCTATAGCATCCTTTTCCACAGAGCAATCAGCTTCATTTTCGCCTTCTGCCGAAGCTATTGTTCTTATAGATCCTGCTTTGGCTTCTTCCGGTGTTATTGCTTCGTCACCGAACAATAGTTTAAATGGCGTAAAGCCTGTTGATCTTGACACTGTTGTGTTATGGCTCCACACCACTTTGATTAATTCTTCTGGCCACTTTCCCCTGGGCTGATTGAAGATTGACTTCATTATTCCTGTCATTATGATCCCATTGGCTCTTTCGACTAGTCCATTTGATTCTGGATGCCGAACTGACGCAAAATGGATCTTCGTGCCAATTTGGTCACAAAACTCTTTGAAAACTTCGGAGTCAAACTGCGTTCTATTGTCCACAGTAATGGCCTTCGGCACTCCGAAGCGACAAACAATGTTTTGCCAGAAAAACTTTTGGACGGTGACCGAAGTTATTGTGGCTAAAGGCTTCGCCTCAATCCACTTAGAAAAATATTCCACTGCCACTACAACATATCTTAAATTTCCTTGTGCTGGTGGTAGCGGACCTAACAAATCAAGGCCCCACCTTTGTAACGGCCAAGAGGGTTGTATTAACTGAGTTAGAGACGAAGGTTGTTTTTTATCTCTTGCACATTTCTGACAACCTTCGTACTTTTGCACTAGTTCCGCTGCATCCGAAGCTGCTTTTGGCCAATAAAATCCTTGGCGAAAAACTTTTCCCAACAGAGGCCTAGATGCGATATGAGATCCACACAGGCCTGCATGTATTTCCTTCATCAATTCTATACCTTCAGCTCTGGACAAACACTTGAGCAACGGGGAATAGACCCCACACTTGTATAATTCCCCTTCTATAATAACATATGGTCGAGCTCTTGCTTCTATCCTTTTGTTGTAAGCTTCGTCATCTGAAAGAAAATTACCCTGAAGGAAAGAGATGATTTCAGTTCTCCAATCTTCACTATAGACAGGAGATATGTTGAGGACCGCTCTTTCAAGAAGCTCAACCGAAGGTGCTTTTATTGTTTCAAAAAATACATCCGAAGGTAAAGGCAGCCCCTGTGCCGCTGACTTGGCTAATAGATCAGCATATTCATTTTCTCCGCGAGGAATATTTTTGATAGAGAATCCTTCAAAGGAAGCCTCAATCCTTCGGACTGCATCTAGATATTTTTCAAGCTTCGGATCTCTTGCTTTATAGCTCTTGTCAATATGACCAGAAATAACTTGGGAGTCAGTTTTAAGAGTAGCCCTTCTGATTCCCATTGCCTTTAATTTCCGAAGACCCAAGAGCAGAGATTCGTACTCAGCAATATTATTTGTGCAACTGAAATCAAGTCTTGCCGCATAACAAGTTCTAACTTTGGAAGGTGAAACCAACACAGCAGCTGCTCCTGCTCCGAAGGTTCCCCAAGACCCATCGCAGAACACTGTCCATGCTTTGGCATCTTTATTCATTTCTTCTTCCTGAGCCCCTGGCGTCCAGTCAGCAATGAAGTCTGCCAATGCTTGGGACTGAATCGAAGATCTATGGACATAATCAATACAAAATTCATTGAGCTCTGCAGCCCATTTTCCAATCCTTCCAGTAGCTTCTCGGTTTCTTATAATATCCTTCAAAGGTTGTGAAGAAGGAACAATTATGTTGTAAGCTTGAAAATAATGCCGAAGCTTCCTGGAAGCCATCAAAACATCATACAGTACCTTTTCCAATTCTGTATAATTTTTCTTTGATAAACTAAGAACTTCGGACACAAAGTATATTGGGGCCTGCTTTTTGACTTGGCCTTCAAGCTTCTCCTGAACAAGTGCTGCACTTACCGCTGAGTGCGAAGCTGCCACATATAATAACAAAGGAGCCTCTGGCGTTGGTGGAGTTAGTGTTGTTAGATCTATTAAATATTGCTTCAGCTCTTCGAAGGCTTTCTGCTGGACTGGTCCCCACTGAAAAACTTCGGCTGACTTCAACACTTCAAAAAATGGCAAATTTCTCTCTGCTGATCTGGATATGAATCTGTTGAGAGGTGCCAGTCTTCCTGTCAATCTTTGAGCCCCTTTCTTTGTACTTGGTGGTTCCATTCGAAGGATAGCTTCGATTTTGCTTGGATTAGCCTCAATTCCTTTTGTTGAAACTAGGCAACCAAGAAATTTCCCCTTCTTCACTCCGAAGACACATTTTTCTGGATTTAGCTTTAAACCAGCCTGTCTAAAATTAGCGAAGGTCTCCTGCAGATCAGCAATGTGATTATCTTGCTTCGTGCTTTTTACAATGATATCATCAACATAAGTTAGCACATTACTGCCTATCTGAGAATGGAGAACCTTCACTGTCATTCTGCTGAAGCTTCCTCCAGCATTCTTAAGCCCCTCAGGCATCCGAAGGTAACAATATGTTCCACTAGGGGTTATGAAGCTGGTCTTTGGTTCATCCTCCTTCTTCATCTAGATTTGATGATAACCTGAATAAAAATCCAGGAGACTCATAAGCTCTGAAGAAGCTGCTGCATCAACCAAGGAATCTATCCTTGGCAATGGAAACTCGTCCTTTGGACATGCCTTATTGAGATCAGTAAAATCGATACACATTCTCCATTTACCATTGGCCTTCTTCACCATAACAGTGTTAGCCAACCATTCTGGGTATTTTACCTCTCTAATAACTCCAGCACTGAGAAGTCTTTTCACTTCATTCCGAGCACCTTCGGCCTTGTCATCAGACATCTTCCAAAGTCTCTGCTTTCTGGGTCTGAAGGATGGGTCAACATTGAGCGAGTGCTCAATAACATCCCTGTTGACTCCGCAAAGATCATTAGCTGACCAAGCAAAAACATCTTTATTGTTGAACAAAAACCGTATCAAGGTTTTCTCCTGTTCTTTGGACAATTGAGATCCCAATAGCACCTTCTGCTCTGCTATGTCCTCACATAAGAGCATGGGTTTCGGCTGATCAGCCGAAGCAGCTTTTTCCCTTCTGAACTTGTACTGCTCACAAGCTTCAGCTCCATCTATGTTATGAATCGCTTTTGAATCTGTCCAATTTCCTTCGGCCCTTCTGGCAGCTTCCTCACTTCCATGAATAACGATGGGCCCTTGGTCTGAAGGTATCTTCATGCAAAGGTAAGCTGGATGAAGAATTGCTTCGAAGGCATTGAGAGTACCACGACCAATGATAGCATTGTAAGGATACTCCATGTCAACAATGTCAAACACAATTTGCTCAGTCCTTGTATTGTTAACAAATCCGAAGGTTACTGGCATGGTAATCTTCCCAAGTGCTACAATTTGTCGTCCTCCGAAGCCACAAAGAGGGTGCGTAGCATCATGGATCTTGTCTTCGGGCTCTTGCATTTGTCTGAAAGCTTTAGCAAATATGATATCAGCTGTGCTGCCTGTATCAACAAAAACATTATGGACCAGAAATCCTTTGATCACACAAGAGATAACCATAGCATCATTGTGTGGGTAATCCTTGAGTTGAAGATCCTCTTGGGAGAAGGTAATTGGAATGTGAGACCATCTTGACTTGATGAAGGGTCCTTGCACCCCGACGTGCTGTACCCTCCTCTGTGCTTCCTTCTTCTTCTTCTTATTGACTGGCTCTGAGCATGAACCGCCTGTTATCGGGAGTACCAGCTTCGGGGCCGAAGCAGCTCCAGCTCGATCGTTGAACGAAGCCATCAGCTCAAGAAAGTGGAAGTGTGTTGACCGGAGGTGGGCGCCAATGTTGGGGACTTGTTCTCAAATGCTATGAATTAAGAACAAGGCAACATAAAATGTTAAATATTGATGTCCTTCGTCCGCTGAAGCATTATCTCCCCAAGGATTTAATGAACTTCGGACGAAGGTTACAATGATAGAATTACGAAGGTACTACCTTCGTAATTAAACTCTTAAAAGTAATACGAGATAATGCAGGATATCAAGTATTAAAGATAAGTAAATTGAAAATAAATGATATCATTTATACATTTTGTAAATCTTAGATGTTTGAACATACTATTTAAATACATTTATACCTCTGCCTTGACAAATGACAATTTCCGAGTGATCTGATTGCAATTACAGGAATGCGTGAACAGTAAAGGAATACTGTTCACTATTTATAGGCACAGGACACAGCCTGTGAAGAATTACAATCATGCCCCTCATAAAAGTTTACAACAATGACTCAGACCCCTATGAGCTAAAAGGTCATTCCATCTTTAAGTCGGTTCGACCCTTCATCTTCGGACATGTTATAATACCGAAGCTTCATGAATGATGCCTTCGGCGTCACGTACAAGCGGCTTCAGCCGAAGCTGTTTCTTTCCGCAGGACCTTCGGCGACGAAGCGTGGTCCCAACAGGCACCCTCGGCAGGAGCGTACAATCCTAGTGGCGTCGACCACTGCGGTCGGCCAGTAGAAACCTTGTCGGAAAGCATTTCCTATGAGGGCTCGAGGTGCTGCATGGTGACCGCAAGCCCCCGAGTGTATTTCTTGTAACAGCTCTTGTCCTTGAGCGACGGATATGCATCGTTGGAGAATGCCTGAGGGGCTGCGGTGGTACAACTCTTTTTTATCACCTAGTAAAATGAACGACTTGGCGCGCCGAGCCAGTCGCCGAGCTTCGGCCTTGTCGAGGGGCAGCTCTCCTCGGAGGAGATATTCCAGGTACGGGGTCTGCCAGTTTAGGTTTGGTGTGACCCCATTCTGCTCTATCTCGACGCGCAAGGCCTCACCCTCGGCGGCCGAGGGTACCTCGGGCTGGGCCGAGGTCTCCTCGGGTTCGGGTGTGTCGTTGAGTTTGACAGATGGTTGATATATGTCCCTCGAGAAGACATTCGGGGGAACCGTTGTCCGTCCCGAGGCTATCTTAGCCAGCTCATCTGCAGTCTCGTTGTACCGTCGAGCAACATGGTTGAGTTCCTGCCCATAGAACTTATCTTCCAAGCGCCTAACTTCGTCACAGCAGGCCTCCATTTTTTGGTCGCGACAGTGAGAGTTCTTCATGACTTGGTCAATAACGAGCTGCGAGTCACCACGAGCGTCGAGGCGCCGAACCCCTAGCTCAATGGCGATGCGCAACCCATTCACCAAGGCCTCGTATTCGGCTACGTTGTTTGACGCCGAAAAATGGAGGCGTATTACATAATGCACATGTTCTCCGAGGGGTGAGATGAAGAGCAAGCCCGCGCCTGCTCCGGTTTTTATCAATGACCCATCGAAGTACATGGTCCAAAGTTATGCCTAGATTGGAGCCGTAGGCAACTGGGTGTCGGTCCATTCAGCCAGGAAGTCGGCCAAGACTTGGGATTTTATGGCCTTCCGAGGGGCAAATGAAAGTGTTTCCCCCATGAGTTCCACTGCCCATTTCGCTATCCTACCTAAGGCCTCTCGGCACTGGATGATCTCTCCCAGGGGGAAGGATAACACCATAGTCACCAGATGAGACTCGAAGTAGTGTCGCAGCTTTCGCCGTGTTAGAATCACTGCGTATAGTAGCTTCTGGATTTGCGGGTAGCGGATTTTGGTCTCGGATAGCACTTCGCTGATGAAGTAGACTGGCCTTTGGATGAGCAGTGTATGCCCCTCTTCTTGTCTCTCAACTACGACCGCAGCGCTGACCACCTGAGTAGTTGCGGCTACGTAAATCAAGAGGGCTTCTCCCGCAGCGGGGGGCACCAAGATGGGCACATTAGTAAGGAGTGCCTTTAAGTTTCCGAGGGCTTCTTCGGCCTCGGGAGTCCAAGTGAAGCGCTCGGCCTTCCTTAAGAGGCAGTACAAGGGCAATCCTTTCTCGCCAAGGCGCGAGATGAAGCGGCTCAGAGCCGCAAGGCATCCTATGACCCTTTGTACTCCCCTTAAATCTTTGATGGGCCCCATGTTGGTGATGACCGCGATTTTCTCCGGGTTGGCCTCGATGCCTCGTTCGGAGACGATGAACCCTAGGAGCATGCCTCGGGGGACTCTGAAGACACAATTCTCGAGATTGAGTTTTACGCTCTTCGCTTTTAGGCACCTGAATGTCACCTCAAGGTCAGAGATGAGGTCGGAGGCTTTCCTTGTTTTGACAACGATGTCATCAACATAAGCCTCGACCGTTCTGCCGATGTGCTCCCCGAACACGTGGTTCATGCACCTCTGGTATGTAGCACCTGCATTCCTCAAACCAATTGGCATAGTAGTATAACAATACATGCCAAAAGGTGTGATAAAAGAAGTCACGAGCTGGTCGGATTCTTTCATCTTGATTTGGTGATAGCCTGAATAGGATCGAGGAAAGACAGGGTTTCGCACCCAGCGGTGGAGTCCACAATTTGATCGATGCGAGGCAGAGGGTAGGGAACCTTTGGACATGCTTTATTTAACCCAGTGTAGTCTACGCACATCCTCCATTTCCCACCTTTTTTCTTTACAAGTACAGGGTTAGCTAACCATTCTGGATGGAATACCTCTTTGATGAACCCTACAGCCATTATCTTGTGGACCTCCTTGCCTATGGCTCTGCGCTTTTCTTCATCAAAACGGCGCAGGTGCTGTTTCACGGGTCGGGCACCGGCTCGGATGTCCAGTGAGTGCTCGGCGACATCCCTCGGTATGCCTGGCATGTTCGAGGGACTCCACGCAAAATTTTCGGTGTTTGCGTGGAGAAAGTCGACGAGCACTGCTTCCTATTTGGGGTCGAGCTCAGAGCCGGTCCTGACTTCCTTGCTGGCGTCGTTGCTGGGGTCGAGAGAGACAGATTTAACCGCCTCGGCTGGTTCGAAGTTGCCGACGTGCCGCTTCGCGTCGGGTGCCTCCTTGGAGAGGCAATCTAGGTCGGCGATGAGGGCTTTGGATTCGGCGATGGCTTCGGCGTACTCCACGCATTCCACGTCACACTCGTAAGCGTGGCGGTACGTGGGTCCGACAGTGATGACTCCCTTGGGGCCAGGCATCTTGAGCTTGAGGTACGTGTAGTTGGGGACGGCCATGAACTTGACGTAGCACGGTCTTCCCAACACCGCGTGATAGGTCCCTCGGAACCCGACTACCTCGAAAGTGAGGGTTTCCTTTCGGAAGTTGGAGGGAGTTCCGAAGCAGACGGGCAAGTCAATCTGTCCAAGGGGCAGGATACGCTTTCCGGGTGCAATCCTGTGAAAAGGTGCTGCACCGACCGGATCTCGGACCGATCGACCCCCAAGAGCCCTAGGGTCTCAACATAGATGATGTTGAGGCTACTGCCTCCGTCCATGAGGACCTTGGAGAGCCTAACGTTGCCGATGATAGGGTCGACGGCGAGCGGGTACCTTCCTGGGTTTGGTACGTAGTCGGGGTGGTCGTCTTGGTCGAAGGTGATGGGCTTGTCAGACCAGTCTAGGTAGACTGGCGTCGCTACCTTCACCGAACATACCTCCCGGCGTTCTTG
Organism: Zea luxurians; assembly: GCA_029449295.1. NCBI lineage: Eukaryota > Viridiplantae > Streptophyta > Magnoliopsida > Poales > Poaceae > Zea > Zea luxurians. The sequence goes on from JAOPSE010000034.1 coordinate 4,859,849, forward strand.
CTTGCGGTATCGAGCCGAGGCATTCGCCACTTGCCCACCGTAGATCATGAAGCAGTTGTGGACCTCCGGGAACTCTTCTTCCCTATTGCCTCCTTTCTCGTTGTTGCCTTGGTCCTTGCCATCCTCCGCCGAGGGTCTAGCCTTATTGAAGTAACGTCGGAGCATGTCGCACTCCTCAAGGGTATGCTTGACGGGGCCCCTGTGATAGGGGCACGACTCCTTGAGCATCTTGTCGAACACGTTGGCCCCTCTAGCAGGCTTCCAAGGATTCCCGTGCTCGGCAGCAGCGACGAGATCTGCTTCGATGGCATTGCGTTTCGCTTGCACCTTCTTCCTGGTCTTCTTCTTCGTGCCACGCTGGACGGACGCCTCGGGGACGTCTTCCTCCTGCCTTCCCTGAGGCTGCTTGTCCTTCCGGAAGATGGCTTCGACCGCCTCCTGACCAGAGGCGAACTTGGTGGCTATGTTCATCAATTCGCTCGCCTTGGTGGGTGTCTTGCGTCCTAGTTTGCTTACCAGGTCCCGGCAAGTGGTGCCGGCGAGGAATGCTCCGATGACGTCCGAGTCGGTGATGTTAGGCAACTCGGTGCACTGCTTTGAGAACCGCTGGATGTACTCTCGCAGGGATTCCCCTGGCTACTGGCGGCAGCTCCGGAGATCCCACGAGTTCCCAGGGCGCACATACGTACCTTGGAAATTTCCAGCGAAGGCCTTGACTAGGTCGTCCCAGCCGAAGATCTGCGCAGGAGGCAGATGCTCCAGCCAGGCCCGGGCAGCGTCGGAGAGGAAAAGAGGAAGGTTGCGGATGATGAGGTTGTCGTCGTCCGTCCCTCCCAACTGGCACTCCAGCCGGTAATCCACGAGCCACAACTCCGGCCTCGTCTCCCCTGAGTACTTAGTGATGGTAGTTGTCACACCCGGTTTTGGAAGGCAAACCGAATGCGAACTATGTACGTGCCAGGATCAGAACTCACGTACACAGCGATTACATAAATGAACATCATCGCACAATGCTCGAATAATAACATAAAAGAGTAAAAACTTATTACATCACAGAGTCATAGACATCCACATAGTCATCAACTTAACAGATAAATCAAAGTGCTAGCGAAACGCAGTAAAGATAAGGCCTTCACAGGCAGCTGACTGGGGGTTGCCGCCAACCCACACCTAGAATTCATCGTAGTCTTGAAACTCCTGGAAGTCTCCTTCCACGGCTTCACCTTCTCCTGAGCAGTGGTTACAATGCGGACAACCTGGTGTTTTGTGGTAAAGCAAGGATGAGTACACATCAACGTACTCAGCAAATGTCCCGTTTGGCTGAAGTGGACTAGCTTTATGTGGGGTTAGGCTCAAGCAGTTGCTTTTAATTGGTCAGGTATTTATCATTAGTAGAAGCCAGATTTTATCATTAACCAGCCCATGAACCCTTTCCTCATCGAGGAACAACATCATCATATTCGAACCAAAATCATAACATAATCCTCGTATCTCGAACCATTTGTATCTCTAATCAAAGAGGATCCCAAGGTTGCTCTTAACCGTGAGCACGGCTGATATATCAGTTTCACTACCCTCTGCAGAGGTCGCACACTTTACCCATGAGTCATGATTCCCTTTCTGCCCGGGGAGAGCTAATCCCCATTGACCACTACCTAGGTGGTCCGGCAGGGTATCACTACGTAGCTGTTACAAAGATTCCCTAGAGATCATAGCTGCCCGTTAGGTTTCTCCAGTTTGATAAACACAGTACTCCTCCCCGCAGGAGAGTGACTAACAAAAGCAAAACGAAAGAACCCCGGCACTCAGCCTCGGCAGAGCAAGCACTGTGCCTGGACCCCATTGACGGCACGACGGCGAAGCAACTACACCTCTAGTTCCTCTAATTATTTAGCTAAGGGCGCCCCATTTCACCCTCATGGTTGCACTGTTATCCCGGGTGGTCTCTCAACGAACAGGTCCTTACGGAGAGGTACTCAGGAAACAGCCTGAGCCCCCTGGAGTATCACAAGATCATCAACATCATCAGGATAACAGTATCATAAATATTCACATCATGTTCATTGATTAAGTTAAAGCAGTAGCAAAATGCTAACCATAATAGCCCATAAGGTCATCAAGGATAAAGTAAAGTGTAAAGCTAGTCAATCCTTAGGTTTCAAGTAAGTAATGCGGGGTAGTAAGTTATAAATGAATAGGACATAATGGGTCAGAGGACACTTGCCTTCACCAAACTGTTGCTCAGGGACTTCCTCTGCAACTTCCTCGGGAAACACAGACTGCTCGTTGTCTACGCAAAGCAATCATTCACACTATGCACTTGGGAAAATAACAGACACAAACAATATACCAAACATATGCAGCAGAGAGGGGTCACAAGTTCATAACAGAAAAGGGATAGGCACTCTAAAGTTCCCTAGGTCTGGGGGTAGAGGGTTACACTAAGTGATTAACTATCTACTAATCAGGTCTAAATTGGTGGTGGGATTAAATAATTATCTGGTTTGAGTTTCTAAACTTAAGTGTTTAAGTCCACAAACTTAAGTAATCCAACTTTTATTAAAGTCTACTTATTTCCAATTATCCTAAATGAGGTTTCAATAGTCTTAGTCCTATCCTAGTGATTAGCTATTAATTAATACATGGAAACAGCAGAGAAACATTGCATAGACAGATAGATAATAATATTATGAGCATTTTGCAATTTGAAGCACCTAATTTGGAGTTCATATGACAAAGTTATGAATTTTACAAGTTTAGGGGTTAAAAATATGCCCTAGGGACCTATTTTGAATTAAATAAAAGGGCTGAGGACTTAACTGCGAGAAACCAGGGACGGCGGGCGCAATTTCCAGAAAACCGGGGGGTTCTTTAAGAAAAAGCGCGGGCGAAGGGGTATCGGGCGCTTACAGCCGTTGGATCTCAGATCGACGGCTAGGATTAGATCCTGCGGGCGGGCGCGCGGGCGCGCGGCGGCGGGAGCGGCTGACAGGCGGGGCCGGGCGAACAGCGCGGGCGCGGGCGACTGGCAAGCGGGACCGGGCGGGCAGAGCGCGCGGGCGGACTGACAGGCGGGGCCGGGCTGACAGCGCGGGCGAGCGGGCGAGCTGACAAGTGGGGCCTAGCGGGCAGAGAGACGGGGTGAGGGGGCAGTGGGCCTGGGCCGCTGGATCTCCGGCGGACGGCCAGGATTGGGTTTGGCCTGATTAAAACGAGGCCGCCCGATCTGGGATGGACGGTGGGGATCGGGTGGCCGGCCTGGGCTTCCCCTACGGCTAGCTGGGGCGGCGGCGCCCGTCCCCGCGGCGGAGGGCTCGCCGGAGACGAGGGGCGCGGGCGACTGGCGGGGCTTTGGGGCAATCCGAGCGGTCAGGGAGGTCGGGAAGGGCACGGGGACTCCATTGGTGGGGTCTGGGTCGGGGCAGAGGCACCGGAGGGGGGCGATTCACGGCGGGGCGGCTCGGCGGCGGGGTTTCTCTACTCCGGCGAGCAATCACATGCAACAGAGAGCAAGACAAAGGGCAATAGGGGCGGGAGAGGTCCGTTACCTCAAGGCGGGCTCCGGGGACTCCTCGGCGGCGACGGGGACGCGACGGAGACTCGGGCCGACGGTGGCGGCTGCACGGCGGACGACGGGTGAGCGCGGGCAGAGAGAAATAGGGAGGGGGAGAGGGAATTGGGGCGCGTTCCGGGTTGCGGACGCCAGAGCGGAGCTCACCGGGGCTACGGGCGCGGCGGAGCTCCACCGGCGACGAGGAACCGAGCTCGGGACGGCGGGGGTTATGGCGGCGGTGCTCTGCGTGCGCGCAGCGAGGGGGAGAGAGGGTCTACTGGGCGCAAATGGGGGGAGGGGGTGAGGGCGAGTGGGGTTCGGGGCTCAAGTGGCCAGGGGCGAGGTGGGGCGAGTCCCACGCGCGACGTGGGCGCGGAGATCGCGGGCGCGAGCAGCTCGGGCGGCGGTTACGCGAGGAAGACGGGGCTGACACCCCGGGCCCGCGAGCAGAGAGAGAGCGAGGGAGCGAGCGCGCACGGGGAAAGCGGGCGCCGACAGGTGGGACCGGCTGCGCAGAGAGAGAGGGGGAGGGTGCGCGGAGGGCGGGAGCGCCGACAGGTGGGGCCCGCTGCGCAGAGAGAGGAGGGGAGGGAGGCGCGCGCGCGGGAGAGATGGGCCGGCTGGGCCGAAAGGCCGGGGGGCGGCTGGGTTGGGCTGCTTTCCTCTTTTCTTTTTATTTTGCAATTTCCTTTCCCTTTTCTTTTTATTTTCTCCATTTGATTCAAATTCAAATGTGCCACAAATTCAAATTAGACCTTTTGAGAATTATGCACCAAACAAAAGTGAAATCTAGGGTTCAACATGATGCAACAATTCATACTCCCTTAGGGTTTAACATAATAAACTATAATTACAAGCAAAATAAGCACTTAGCTCCTATAGAAATGAGAGAAAAAAAGAATGAGGAAGGATGAGAAAAGGAAGTAACACCTGAATTTGTGAATATGAGCAAAGAAATTTTATACCCCCAAATTCAGGGTGTTACAAACCTATCCCCCTTAAAAGAATCTCGCCCCCGAGATTCAAGGTTGGTCAGCAAAGAGTTCAGGGTATTTGGCCTTCAGGTCATCTTCTCGTTCCCAGGTTGCTTCTTCCTCCGAATGGTGACCCCATCTGACTTTGCACATTCTGATGGTATTCCTCCGGGTGACTCTGTCTGCAAACTCCAGAATCTGCGTCGGCTTCTCTATGTATGTCAGATCCTCCTGGACTTCCAAACCCTCCACTGGCAACTGTTCTTCTGGTACTCGTAGACACTTCTTCAGTTGCGACACGTGGAACACATTGTGTACTGCCGACAAACTTTCTGGTAGGTCGAGTTGATAAGCCACTTCTCCACGCTTTGCTTGAATCTGATATGGTCCAACGTACCGGGGTGCTAACTTGCCTTTAACTCCGAACCTTCTGACTCCCCTGATAGGTGACACCTTCAGATAGACGTAATCTCCCACTTCGAAACTCAGTTCTCTTCTCCTTCGGTCCGCATAGCTTCGCTGCCTTGATTGTGCTATCTTCAGATTCTCCCGAACCATTTTGATATTCTCTTCGGCTTCACGCAAAATGTCGGGGCCAAACACCTGTCTCTCACCAGGCTGGTCCCAATGCAGTGGAGTCCTACAACTCCGTCCATAGAGTGCCTGAAACGGCGACATCTTCAAGCTGGCTTGGTAACTATTGTTGTAGGAGAATTCTGCATAAGGTAACCTTTTGTCCCATCCTGACTTGTCTTGCAACGCACAGGCTCTCAGCATATCCTCTAGGATCTGATTAGTTCTTTCAGTCTGACCGTCTGTCTGTGGATGATAAGCCGAGCTGAAGTTCAAATGGGTGCCCAAGGCTTCTTGTAGCTGCTGCCAAAAATGAGAGGTGAACTGCGTTCCTCGATCTGACACTATCTTCTTCGGCACACCATGAAAGCAAACTATCCGTGACATGTATAACTCAGCTAACGTTGCTCCGGTATATGTGGTCTTCACAGGTATGAAATGGGCCACCTTTGTTAAGCGGTCCACAACCACCCAGATGGAATCATAACCGGCCCGGGTACGAGGTAGGCCAACTATAAAATCCATCCCGATCTCATCCCACTTCCACTGAGGAATCCGCAATGGCTGCAACAATCCGGCGGGCCTTTGATGCTCTGCTTTGGTTCTTTGACAGCTATCACAGATGGCGACATACTCTGCGATCTCTCTTTTCATGCCATACCACCAAAACCTCCTTTTTAAATCCTGATACATCTTCTCACTTCCCGGGTGTATGGAGTAGGCTGTCTCATGAGCTTCCTTTAGGATCAGCTCCCGAATAGGTTTGAGGTCGGGGACACACAATCGGTCCTTGAACCATATTACTCCCTCTTCATCCTCTCGAAAGTCTTTGCCTCTTCCTTCTAAGATTAGCTGCCGGATCTTGTTGATGCTTTCATCATCCTTCTGCCCTTCTTTGATCTCCCGCTCTAGGGTGGGCTCTAATTCCACTGTTACTCCTTGCGTACTGTTCAGGAAACCGAGACTCAGTCTGTCGAACTCCTTGGCTAACTCATATGGCATCGGGTACGTGGCCAACATATTGACTTGACTCTTCCTGCTCAGAGCATCTGCAACCACATTGGCCTTGCCTGGATGGTAATGTATCTCCAACTCATAGTCTTTGATCAATTCCAACCATCTTCGCTGCCTCATGTTTAACTCTGACTGGGTAAATATGTACTTCAGACTTTTATGATCTGTGTAGATGTCGCACTTCTGCCCATACAGGTAATGTCTCCAGGTCTTTAAAGCATGAACTACTGCTGCCAACTCCAGATCATGTGTGGGATAATTTTTCTCATGGATCTTCAGCTGTCGAGATGAGTATGCTACAACTCTTCCTTCTTGCATTAGCACACATCCCAATCCGGTGTAAGAAGCATCGCAATACACTGAGAATGGCTTGTGAACATCAGGCAGGACTAACACCGGAGCTGTAGTCAATCTATTTTTCAGTTCTTCAAATGCTTCCTGACACTTTTGGGTCCACTTGAACTCAACTTTCTTCGCTAGTAACGCTGTCATTGGTCTTGCAATCTTTGAGAAGCCTTCGATGAAACGCCGGTAATACCCAGCCATTCCAATGAAACTCTTGATCCCACGAACATCCTTTGGTGCTTTCCAGTTCAGGATATCTGCTACTTTCTTTGGATCCACTGCCAACCCTTCTTGATTTATGATGTGACCCAGAAACAAGACTTCATGAATCCAGAACTCGCATTTGCTGAGCTTGGCATACAGCTGTTGCTCTCGTAGCCTTTGCAATACCATCTTCAAATGCTCCACATGCTCTTCCTCACTTTTGGAATATATGAGAATGTCATCGATGAATACTACCACAAACTTGTCCAGATAATCCATGAACACACTGTTCATCAGGTACATAAAGAAAGCTGGCGCATTGGTCAAACCGAAGGACATAACTGTGAATTCATATAACCCGTACTTGGTGATGAATGCTGTCTTCGGTATATCCGAGGGTCGGATTCTGAGTTGATGGTAGCCTGACCTCAGATCTATCTTCGAGAATACGCTGGCACCTCTGAGCTGGTCGAACAAATCTTCTATCCTTGGCAGGGGGTACTTGTTCTTGACAGTGACTTCATTCAAGGCTCTGTAGTCTATGCACATCCTTTTGGTACCATCTTTCTTCTCTACAAACAACACCGGAGCGGCCCAAGGCGAGGTACTTGGTCTGATGTAACCCTTCTCTAACATCTCATCTATCTGCTTCTTGAGTTCCACCAATTCTGGTCCAGACACTCGGTAGGCCCTTTTGGAAATGGGGGCGGTACCAGGGATAAGCTCTATGGCAAACTCGACCTTTCTCTCGGGTGGCATACCCGTTAGCTCCTCGGGAAATACGTCCGGAAAGTCCGACACTACCTTGATAGTCTCGAGCGGGTTGGGTTCCTTACTATCAACTGAAATCTGGTGACAGACACCCTCCGCTGATTCGGGCATCCTTAGCTCGGCCACTACCTCTTCTCCTGACGGGGACTTTAATGTTACGGTCCTCTTGTCACAGCTAATATTCGCTTCATACCTCATTAACCAATTCATCCCTAAAATGACATCTATCCCAGGGGTGTCTATTACTATTAAGTCACTGGGGAACCCTATCCCCCTTATTTCCACCCTTATATTTGAGCATATTTTATCTGTTTGCACCTTGCCACCAACTGAATTAATCCTCATGGGCGGCATCATTGCCTCTACTGAGATGTTATGCAATTCTACCCAGGTTGCAGTGACAAATGAATGAGTTGCACCAGTATCAAATAGCACTTTTGTGGGATGAGATTCGACTGAAAACATACCTACTGCCACATCTGGTGCATCCTGGATCGCTTCGGCCTCCAAGTGGTTCACCTTTCCACGGTTGTACGCTTGGTTACGATTGCCTGCTACCGGCTGCAGCACACCTTGCCTTGTTGGAGCATTGGGGTTGGTTTGCTGCTGCGCCGCCTTCTTCGGGCACTGCATCGCCCAGTGGCCTTGCTCTCCGCAGTGGAAACATCCTCTGCCTCCTCCTTGTGCTGGGGCTGCCTGGTTGCTCTGGTTTGCTGCTGAGACAGGAAGGCGAGGTGCCTGGTTGTTCTGCTTCTGATACTGATTACCTCCCTGCTGGCTGTTCTGACGATACTGCTGCTGCTGCTGCTGATACTGCCTCTGAAACTGCTGCTGATGCGGACGCTGGTTCTGATTCTGATATCCTTGTGGGTGACCGGGCCTGCCTTGCTGAGATGAACTGCCTGAGAAACGTGGACGGCTGATGCCTCCGGTCTGGGGTCCACTCATCTTGCGCTTCCGATCTTCCATATCCTTACGCTTCTTCTCAGTCATAACTGCCCTATCGATCAGGTGCTGGAAGGTGGGGAAGGTGTGATTCATCAGCTGGTAATGCAGGGGATCCACCAAACCTCTCATGAACCTGTACTGCCTTTTAGCATCAGTGTTGACATCCTCAGGTGCATAACGAGATAGCTGCAGAAACTTGTCTCTGTATTCACTAACAGACAGGGGTCCCTGCTTCAGAGCCAGAAACTCCTCCTTCTTCACGATCATCAGTCCCTCCGGCACATGGTATCTGCGGAAACTCTCACTGAATTCCTCCCAGGTGATGGCCTCGGGGTCAGCATGGGTGGCGAGGTAGGACTCCCACCAGGACTGGGCTGCTCCCCTTAGCTGACGGGGACCATACAGAACCTTCTCCCTGTCGTCACATTGAGCGGTGCGCAGTTCTCTCTCCACTGCGCGCAGCCAGTCTTCTGCATCCATGGGGTCAGCAGAATGGGCGAAGGTAGGAGGGTGCCCTCTCATGAACTCACCACGCTTATCTCGTGGCATCTGGGGCATCTGCACTTGCAATTGGGGTTGAGGTTGCTGTTGAGCCTGCTGCATGGCCGCCAGAGTCTGCCCAATGGCCTGCACTGCCTGAGTCTGCATCAAGAACATCTGTTCCACTGTCATCGGGGGCGGCGGGGGAGGCTGCCTCGGTTGCTCCTCCTGCTGGTCATGCTGCTCTTGCTGAGCACGCCTGTTGCATCGGCGCCTGTTGTCCGACATCTGTGGAAGACATTCATACATCAGCGTTGATCTTACAATCCTCCAGCATAAGAAAAGAGAATACAGAATTCTTCATGACACTGAGTGAACAAAGAGCTTCACTGATCCTCATAATGATTCAACACAGCGTCCCAGATAAGAAAGGAAAGTAAGAGTAAATGGCTTCCCAACTAAACAACTGACTTCATTAATATTATAGCTAGGCCAAACTGCAGGAGAAACCCACAGGTTGGCAACAGTCATTACAAAGATCCAAATCCAGTACGAGTTCATCATAACAAGCATGCAAGCGACTGATAAGCAAACTAAACTAAATGGAAGCAACTGATAAGCAAACTAAACTGACTACCTAAGACTGAGACATCTGACTTAAGAATTATTACAAACTCCGACGCTAACGATCTAAGGATCCAGATCTATCCTGGTCTTACAGACAGGGGAACCATAAGTGTGGTGACCACGCGGCGGCGAGCGGTATGGGTGCTGAGTCCCAACAGGAGCGGGAGAACCACCCTCCTGGTGATGGCGCTCTGCCAGCTCAGCACGCAACTCCGCAATCTCCGTTCGAGCCCTGCTCAGCTCGTCCAGAGAGTGATCCAGCTCAGTGTTAAGCACTGCGACTAGGTTGACTGTGCTGCTCAACCTAGGGTTAGCCTCACCAACAGGTGAGACAACCACACTCTCTGTGCTGCCAGTAGGGCGGCGGGGGTAGTACCGAAGGTTAAGACCGTCGGCCACCCCACCGAACAAAGAACAGTACTGAGAGAGTGCACGCCGTGCTGCATCCTGCATAGCCGCCTCTGCAGTGTCCCTCTCGGAGATGGAATAGTGCTCCGAAACGGCCTCCGCACCCCGGAGGTCATCCTCCGGACGGCGAACTAGGCAGGTGGCCTCCCAGCGGTCCGGGTACCTCCCGCGACTGTGCTGGTAGACCACACAACGATACTCGATCGACCAGGTGTGCCGGTCAAAAGCCTGGCGCAGCAAGGTGTCGAGTGCGTCGTGGAAGTGACAACCGCGAGCGGCGTCACGGGTGATGGGTCGGGCGACCCATCCTTCCGCCTCCTGCGGCTCAGAGGACTCCGTGCTGTGGTCTGAGTCGTCGTCGTCGGGGTCTCCTCCAGAACCTCCTCCAACAGCCGGGGCGTCCCGCGGTGGTGCAAGGGGCGCCTCCAGCTGGGCAACAGAGGAACGGGGCCTCACGGACTCCACCTCATGCTGGGATGAGGAGGAAGAGCCCTGCTGCTCTCCGTGCTGGCGTCGGCGTTCCTGCTCCTCACGCAGGCGGTGGTGCAGCCTCTCCAGGTGACTCGACTGACCGGTCACAGTGCGGTGCAGAGGACGCTCCGCAAGTCGAGACGGCAGGAAAGGAATCACCGACTTACGTGCAGTGTGTCTAAGACGAGCCATCTACAAAAGACACCGTAAGCATAAGAGTAAGAGCAGAACTAATATGACAAGTGAGTAAACCATAGACAGAACAAGATAAAAAAATTTTAACAAGGTATAATATAGTACATATATATGTAGTAAAACATAGGGTTGGTCGAGGTGACCGACTTTTGAAGTAACATCAGAGGTCAAGGTGAGAGGGAAGGTCAATAGTCCTTAATACGACCAGTGCTACTCTAGGTCAGCGGTCCTACAGTCAGCAAGGGCTTTGATACCACTTATGTCACACCCGGTTTTGGAAGGCAAACCGAATGCGAACTATGTACGTGCCAGGATCAGAACTCACGTACACAGCGATTACATAAATGAACATCATCGCACAATGCTCGAATAATAACATAAAAGAGTAAAAACTTATTACATCACAGAGTCATAGACATCCACATAGTCATCAACTTAACAGATAAATCAAAGTGCTAGCGAAACGCAGTAAAGATAAGGCCTTCACAGGCAGCTGACTGGGGGTTGCCGCCAACCCACACCTAGAATTCATCGTAGTCTTGAAACTCCTGGAAGTCTCCTTCCACGGCTTCACCTTCTCCTGAGCAGTGGTTACAATGCGGACAACCTGGTGTTTTGTGGTAAAGCAAGGATGAGTACACATCAACGTACTCAGCAAATGTCCCGTTTGGCTGAAGTGGACTAGCTTTATGTGGGGTTAGGCTCAAGCAGTTGCTTTTAATTGGTCAGGTATTTATCATTAGTAGAAGCCAGATTTTATCATTAACCAGCCCATGAACCCTTTCCTCATCGAGGAACAACATCATCATATTCGAACCAAAATCATAACATAATCCTCGTATCTCGAACCATTTGTATCTCTAATCAAAGAGGATCCCAAGGTTGCTCTTAACCGTGAGCACGGCTGATATATCAGTTTCACTACCCTCTGCAGAGGTCGCACACTTTACCCATGAGTCATGATTCCCTTTCTGCCCGGGGAGAGCTAATCCCCATTGACCACTACCTAGGTGGTCCGGCAGGGTATCACTACGTAGCTGTTACAAAGATTCCCTAGAGATCATAGCTGCCCGTTAGGTTTCTCCAGTTTGATAAACACAGTACTCCTCCCCGCAGGAGAGTGACTAACAAAAGCAAAACGAAAGAACCCCGGCACTCAGCCTCGGCAGAGCAAGCACTGTGCCTGGACCCCATTGACGGCACGACGGCGAAGCAACTACACCTCTAGTTCCTCTAATTATTTAGCTAAGGGCGCCCCATTTCACCCTCATGGTTGCACTGTTATCCCGGGTGGTCTCTCAACGAACAGGTCCTTACGGAGAGGTACTCAGGAAACAGCCTGAGCCCCCTGGAGTATCACAAGATCATCAACATCATCAGGATAACAGTATCATAAATATTCACATCATGTTCATTGATTAAGTTAAAGCAGTAGCAAAATGCTAACCATAATAGCCCATAAGGTCATCAAGGATAAAGTAAAGTGTAAAGCTAGTCAATCCTTAGGTTTCAAGTAAGTAATGCGGGGTAGTAAGTTATAAATGAATAGGACATAATGGGTCAGAGGACACTTGCCTTCACCAAACTGTTGCTCAGGGACTTCCTCTGCAACTTCCTCGGGAAACACAGACTGCTCGTTGTCTACGCAAAGCAATCATTCACACTATGCACTTGGGAAAATAACAGACACAAACAATATACCAAACATATGCAGCAGAGAGGGGTCACAAGTTCATAACAGAAAAGGGATAGGCACTCTAAAGTTCCCTAGGTCTGGGGGTAGAGGGTTACACTAAGTGATTAACTATCTACTAATCAGGTCTAAATTGGTGGTGGGATTAAATAATTATCTGGTTTGAGTTTCTAAACTTAAGTGTTTAAGTCCACAAACTTAAGTAATCCAACTTTTATTAAAGTCTACTTATTTCCAATTATCCTAAATGAGGTTTCAATAGTCTTAGTCCTATCCTAGTGATTAGCTATTAATTAATACATGGAAACAGCAGAGAAACATTGCATAGACAGATAGATAATAATATTATGAGCATTTTGCAATTTGAAGCACCTAATTTGGAGTTCATATGACAAAGTTATGAATTTTACAAGTTTAGGGGTTAAAAATATGCCCTAGGGACCTATTTTGAATTAAATAAAAGGGCTGAGGACTTAACTGCGAGAAACCAGGGACGGCGGGCGCAATTTCCAGAAAACCGGGGGGTTCTTTAAGAAAAAGCGCGGGCGAAGGGGTATCGGGCGCTTACAGCCGTTGGATCTCAGATCGACGGCTAGGATTAGATCCTGCGGGCGGGCGCGCGGGCGCGCGGCGGCGGGAGCGGCTGACAGGCGGGGCCGGGCGAACAGCGCGGGCGCGGGCGACTGGCAAGCGGGACCGGGCGGGCAGAGCGCGCGGGCGGACTGACGGGCGGGGCCGGGCTGACAGCGCGGGCGAGCGGGCGAGCTGACAAGTGGGGCCTAGCGGGCAGAGAGACGGGGTGAGGGGGCAGTGGGCCTGGGCCGCTGGATCTCCGGCGGACGGCCAGGATTGGGTTTGGCCTGATTAAAACGAGGCCGCCCGATCTGGGATGGACGGTGGGGATCGGGTGGCCGGCCTGGGCTTCCCCTACGGCTAGCTGGGGCGGCGGCGCCCGTCCCCGCGGCGGAGGGCTCGCCGGAGACGAGGGGCGCGGGCGACTGGCGGGGCTTTGGGGCAATCCGAGCGGTCAGGGAGGTCGGGAAGGGCACGGGGACTCCATTGGTGGGGTCTGGGTCGGGGCAGAGGCACCGGAGGGGGGCGATTCACGGCGGGGCGGCTCGGCGGCGGGGTTTCTCTACTCCGGCGAGCAATCACATGCAACAGAGAGCAAGACAAAGGGCAATAGGGGCGGGAGAGGTCCGTTACCTCAAGGCGGGCTCCGGGGACTCCTCGGCGGCGACGGGGACGCGACGGAGACTCGGGCCGACGGTGGCGGCTGCACGGCGGACGACGGGTGAGCGCGGGCAGAGAGAAATAGGGAGGGGGAGAGGGAATTGGGGCGCGTTCCGGGTTGCGGACGCCAGAGCGGAGCTCACCGGGGCTACGGGCGCGGCGGAGCTCCACCGGCGACGAGGAACCGAGCTCGGGACGGCGGGGGTTATGGCGGCGGTGCTCTGCGTGCGCGCAGCGAGGGGGAGAGAGGGTCTACTGGGCGCAAATGGGGGGAGGGGGTGAGGGCGAGTGGGGTTCGGGGCTCAAGTGGCCAGGGGCGAGGTGGGGCGAGTCCCACGCGCGATGTGGGCGCGGAGATCGCGGGCGCGAGCAGCTCGGGCGGCGGTTACGCGAGGAAGACGGGGCTGACACCCCGGGCCCGCGAGCAGAGAGAGAGCGAGGGAGCGAGCGCGCACGGGGAAAGCGGGCGCCGACAGGTGGGACCGGCTGTGCAGAGAGAGAGGGGGAGGGTGCGCGGAGGGCGGGAGCGCCGACAGGTGGGGCCCGCTGCGCAGAGAGAGGAGGGGAGGGAGGCGCGCGCGCGGGAGAGATGGGCCGGCTGGGCCGAAAGGCCGGGGGGCGGCTGGGTTGGGCTGCTTTCCTCTTTTCTTTTTATTTTGCAATTTCCTTTCCCTTTTCTTTTTATTTTCTCCATTTGATTCAAATTCAAATGTGCCACAAATTCAAATTAGACCTTTTGAGAATTATGCACCAAACAAAAGTGAAATCTAGGGTTCAACATGATGCAACAATTCATACTCCCTTAGGGTTTAACATAATAAACTATAATTACAAGCAAAATAAGCACTTAGCTCCTATAGAAATGAGAGAAAAAAAGAATGAGGAAGGATGAGAAAAGGAAGTAACACCTGAATTTGTGAATATGAGCAAAGAAATTTTATACCCCCAAATTCAGGGTGTTACAGTAGTCAAGGCTCGGAACCGGGCCGGGAACGACGCCCGTCGTATGGCCCGGCTGGAGACCCGCGGACCTGGTGGTTCGGGCGAGGGGCTCCGATCCTCCTCACTGTCGTAGCATCCCCCGCGTCTGAGGTGGTAGCCTCGGTGTACCTTTTCTTCAAGGCGGGCACGATGGTCGTGGCGGTGTTGCTCGTTGCCGAGGCGATCCCGGGCTGCAGGTGACTCGTCTCCTGTGTGCCCGGTGTGGACCAAGACCTCGCGCGTGTGTCGGGAGGACGCTGCATGATGCTCCGAGGGGCATCCTCGCCTTCGAAAGGCAGAGCTCTCGGCTTGTCGAGCTGTGGCATTTTCCAGGAGGTCCTTGAGTTCGCCCTGGATACGTCGCCCTTCGGTGGTGGATGGCTCTGGCATCGTTCGAAGTAACGTCGCTGCTACAGCCAGGTTCTGGTCGGCCCCTTTGAAGGCCGGGGGCAGCCTTGCTCCGGCATCGTCAATAATACGGTGCTGAACGTCCCGGGCCCGATGACGAGCTCCTCCGACGAGTGCTCGGCCTGCCCACTCTTGTTCGATGTTTTGTCAGAGTTGCATAAGTCGCCCCGTTTCTTCGTCGAGCTTGGCCTGCATCTCGCGGAGTTGCTCGAGCTGTGTGCCCTGATCCTCCGCAGGGATCCGGGCCACAGCTAGCTCCCACGGGATCTCAACGCGAGAGGCAGGTGCAAGGGTGCCGTCGTTTCTTGGCATGCCGGGGTGGTTGTCTCCATCGTGATCTTCCTGATCGATGTGGAAACACTCGCGAGTTGGGTCGTAACCCTCGTCGTCAAGGCTGTGGCCATCGTCAGAGCAGCCGGAGAGGCAGTGGTCACATGTGGATATGAAGTCTCGCATGGCACTGGGATCACGAAGTCCGGAGAAATCCCAACTGACGTCGGGGTCGTCCTCTTCCTCAGAACCCACGGGTCCGGAGGTTGAGACGGTCGTCAGTAGGTCCCAAGTTGACCACATATGGTACCCCAGAAGGTCAGGATACGCCCTTGCGAAAGTGTTCGCCGAAGTGGGGTCGCTTGGTGGGTCAAAGCTGAATCTAAAGGGAACATGATGGAAAACTGATGGTACCTCCTGGTTGGTGGACGGCGGTGAAGTTGCATCGGAGATGGAATGTGTCGTTATCTCAGGTGCGAGGCTAATACCCAACAAGTCCCTCGTAAGGGTGCCGGCGTCATCAGTCCGCATGGGGTTGGCACGTCGCTGGGAAGCGACACCTGTCGTTGTCCCAGGTGCGAGGATAACACCCGACATGTCCCCCACAGGGTGCCGGCGTCGTCGACTCGCTCTGGTCCGATAGCCGATGAGGTGCTGCCTCCTGCCTGGCCATGGTTGCCCCGTCTCCGCCTCCTCCGGTGAGGAGGGTGGCGGGGCAAACCCGGGTGTTCCTCTTCTGCCACGGGGAGATGTCGTCATCGTCGAGTTCGCCTCCACCGGGCGAGCCGACGACCGTCATTGTTGTCGTGCTGCGGGGGGGGGGGGGGAGGAGTACCATGTCGTAGCTGACGTCGGGGGACACGAACTCGAGACTCCTAAAGTGGAGCACCGTCCCGGGCTGAAGAGGCTGCTGAAGATTGTCCATCTGGAACCTCACGGGAAAGTGTTGTTTACACGCAGCGAACCCCCTACCTGGCACGCCAACTGTCGGTGTTTCGGACCCGGGGGACCCTCAACCGAACCGACTAGTGAATTTTGTGCTGCGTGTCCCTGCCCAGATGGGTTGATGCAAGATGAAACACAAGAGGGGGGATGAGGCTTATATTATCTTGTACCGGGGTGCTTGCAGTAGGGGCTACAAGCTTCGCGAGAGAGGGAACGGGTCCCGGGTCTCTTGAGAAGTCTAGTGTTGCGGAGTGGAGTTCGATGTTTGAGTGAGTTCGTCTCTGTCGTCCTTGCCGCCTCCGCCTCCCCCCGGGAAGGCCCTGGGCATCCCCTTTTATAGATACAAGGGGATGGTCCAGCTGTACATATGGGGGTGTAGCTATATGCTAGCGTGGCCGGCGGAGAAGTGCTTGAGCCCTGTTGAAACGTAGCTAGCGGTGCGGCCCTGGGTCCTGCTGACGTTTCTTTGCCTTCGTAGAGAGCTTGAGAACAATCGACATCATGGACGCATGCAGGGAACCATCATTACCTATTGCCGGAGTGATTTAGCTGTGACACCGGTCTTGTTCCTTCGTAGCCTGAGGCGGCTAGCTAGAGGTAGGGTAATAATGTATCCCCTGTAGCATAGTCGGTCTGAGGCCGAGGTCGGGTGAGGCGGTGACTTCTCCTGAGGCCGGGGCCGAGGTCGGGCGAGGCGGAGACCTTCTCCTGAGGCCGAGGCTGAGGCCGAGGCCTGGGGTCGGGCGAGGCGGAGACCTTCTCCCGAGGCGGAGGCTGAGGCCGAGGCCTGGGGTCGGGCGAGGCGGAGCTCCCTGTTGCGCCCGAGGCTGAACTCGGGAGAGGCCGTGACTTACTGTTGTTAGTCTTACCCTGGTGGTTGGCACAGTAGTCAGAACAGGGTGAATAGTGTTGTTTTCCTGTCAGAACGATCAGTAAAGGGGCGAAGTGACTGCGGTCATTTCGACCTTGCCAACTGAGGCGCGCGTGTCAGGATAAGGTGTCAGGTGACCCTTGCATTAAATGCGCATGCGATACGGTCGGCGGTAAGGCGATTTGGCCGAGGTTGCTATACGACAAAGTTTGCTCGAGCTTAGCCTCGGGCGAGCCGGAGGTGCGCCCGCTGCCTGAGGAGGCCCTTGGGCGAGGCGTGAATCCGTCCGGAACTACTGTTCTTGCCCGAGGCCGGGCTCGGGCGAGACGAGGTCGCGTCCCTTGGCAGATGAGGCCTTAACCTTGAGCTGTGCTTACCAGTTTTTACGGTCTGTTTTGAAGATGTTTCTCAGCCATGCTTAGGAGTATTGGGGGTACCCCTAATTATGGTACCCGACACACACCTTGAGGGACTAGGGATTAAAGCAGTTGAGTCCCTTCTTTAGTTTCAATGTTTAGCAATTTAAGGAATAAATGTGACCAGAATACATGGGCTAAACTTTAGTCCTCGAAACCAAACAAGCTCTAACTCGGTTTTACTGCTTGAATAAAAACGATCCAGCTAGCAAGTTAACTATAATCAAACATATCTAAATACATCTTGGTCCAAAGACAACCTAGCTAGCAACTGAAGAACAACCACTAGCAAGAGACAATCAATCTAGATATAGATAGGGGGTAATCGGATTGGGTATAGACGGATATTATTTGTTTCATATTTGTTTTCATATTTTACCTTCAGATTCGGGTCAGATACGGATATTATCAGCTGTTTTGGATAAGATTTGAATGAATATGGATATCTTAAATATCCAACTTTGAGAATACGAATATACTCCCTCCGGTGCAGTAAAGGTAGTCGTTTAGGATATGATTATGCATACCAAGGAGTGATTAATTATCATAGAGTTTTCCCTGTTTGCCCTTATTAAATAGGGATATAGGTGCATTAATATCATTAAAACAATCAGGCTTAATTGGTTGCTGCCGCACCTCCTGAGGCATTCTAGACTGGAGGTCTCAAGCTCGATTCCTCTTGAGTGCATCTTTTTTTTCGATGCAATTACTCAGGGACAGCGCGCGCTACGACTTCTTTTGTGCACGCTCGGTCACGCGTATGATGACTTCCTTTACTGCACCGGAGGGAGTAGATAAAGATCGAATACTAAGTACAAGACTCGGATATGGGTCGGATCTCAGCTCTCTTATACAGATAGAATTTCCATATACAGATGGATAATATTCATACCATTTACATCCCTAAATCTAGAGGACAACCAATATACTCGAAAATTGGAAAGGAAGTCAATCAGTGTAGGCAAACACATTACAACAATCACCCCATGTGTCGCTGAGTTGACAAAAAAAATGTGTTTAGCTCAATAGAATACAGAAGAACAGCTCGATCTCAAGGAGTAGATTTTTCTGGCTTTTATGATCTGAAGGGTGGGAAGTTTAGGGATTGTACGGTTATAATTCTTCATGAATATAAACTTTTTTTATTTTTTTGAAATAAACCTTTTATTTTATCTCTGATTAAAAGGTAGAGGCCTCGCCGGTTCTGTCATTACAAATCAGAGATAAAATAAGGTTGTTTAGAGCTAGTTTGGGAACACTATTTCTCTAAGGGATTTTAATTTTCCTGCCTGTTTGGATCATTGGAATTGAATTCCATTCTAATAACAGTAATTTAGTCATATACCAATTAAGCTGATTCGGTTTTATGTAAAATATATTTGTATACTATTATTAGCTAGATGTCGGAGATGTTTATGTGCTACATTTTTACTATAGAGCAGTGAGACGAAGAGTGTCATGTAAGTTACAAAGTATAAATAAATTCTACTAAAGCATAAAATCATTTCCCATCCTCCACCCATGAATTTAAAATAGGCTTATATTTGAACTTTGGAAAGTGGTGGAATGTTAAATTCCAAACTAAATAAGTTACTTTATTGAGTGAATTCCAATTTCTATAAAATGAAGAGAACCAAACGCCCGTAAGGAAAAATGAACTAATTTCCCTTGAAAAAATGAAAATCCCTTAAAAGATAGAGTTTTCAAACTAGTTCTTATGGAATAAAATACATGGTTATATACATGGGATGAGAACTAATCTCCTGTTCTCCGTGAGGACTGGTTTGGCACCAAACCATGAGAGGCTGTGAGAGCAACCCTGCGTCCCGGCATAGCCTTTCGCGTGAGAATTCAGACAAAACAAAAACTAGCGCCGTGCCCAATCTTCACATAAAAACTTGGAAAATGAAACTTAATCCGTAAAAAGTCAGGCCGGCGTCGATCGAATCCATGATGACCAAGACCGGCCTTCAATCTAAAACCAATTAAATCATTTTATAATAGCAAGGAAATTACTAGCCAAAACACCTGCCAGCTCCAAGAATGTGACCTAAGATTTGTCAAGAATATACTGAAGTAAATTATGTGACAAAGCGAAAACGAAGACGTGAAATGAAAAATATAATAATCAGCAAGAAAAAAAAAAGCACGACGATCTTATCCACAGGCCGCAGTGGCGCTCGCCTAGATCGGCACGACCAGCAGGCAGCAGGAGCGGCGGAATCATCCGAGAGGGCCCGTTGCGATCTACAAAAAGGGAATTTCCCCCGATCCGCAAACCTCCACGACATATACTCCGTATTTCCGTTGATCACTTCTCCCATTCCCAGTCATCTCTACTCTCCAGCAGTCCTCACGTTCCCTCTCTCTCTCTCTCTCTCTCTCTTTCTCTCTCTCCCGCTTTAGGTTTGCCTGTGTTGGGTAGAGTCGTATAGCGTGGAGAAGAGGCTTGGTGCCAAGAAACTGGCATTTCGATTTGGGGAGTGGCTAAATTCGTCGCTGTGGTAAGAAATGCTTCCACTCCTCCTTGATCCGTATCATTGACCCGTTCGACAGTGCTCTTGGCCGTCGGTTCTTGACTTCGTAGGTTTGAAAAAGGCTAGTTTTGTTCTTAAATTAGGAAAGGGTGATATTTGGGGCTAGGTCCTGATTGATTTGGAGGTCTTACGCGATCTATTACTCTTGGATGAAATTGGGGCAATTGATGTGGAAAGTGGTCTTCTTTTAGTTGCCGTCTTATATTAATTGTAGCTCGATTTAGTTTTTACCAAGTTGGTAGCTATGCTAACTCTGGAAGTGGGGAACAAAATGTTGAAATGGAAGAATAAGGCATGTGAGCCTATGAATTATGGTCAAGATTCAAGAAGGCAACTGAAATTGCAGACTTCGCTTGTAGACGCAGTTATGCTCCAAAACCACAAAGATTAGTGTCGTAGTGAGACCATATAGTTATTGTGTTTCCTCTGGACCTCATGTGCATGGCTGCTTGCTGATTTAACCGATGTCTCACATGATGCCTGTTATGTTTAGACCGTGGTCTCACCATTATTAGACAGCATCACGTTCTGTCCCCTAGCAAATTAATCTTCAAGTTATAACGCATGGGAGAACCCCCCCCCCCCAAGCACACAAAAAAGGAGTTTGGCTACCATATCCTTACATCCATGCGTAATGGTATTATCTTGGGCAACAATTGTTCCTCTGCAGGAGATTGGAACATAACAAATTGTATTTTGTAATTATATCATATATTACTTGTATTAAAGGCAAAGTCAGTTGCATTTGACATGCTATTGCCAAGTAGGATGAACATGTATAGTTCAAGGTTCTTCTTGTTCTGATTAACTTGCCTTCTCTGTATCACTATGTTGTATTATGACATATCTCACCAAACCGGTGTTCAAGTTTCAGTGTGACCCAGTTCAGCTGGCATGATGACATGTCCTGATTGGCATGTCAGGTCTTGCAGGTAGATACATTCTGTTAGCAAAGGTGATACGACATTGTAGTAGTATGCTAATATTCGTGACTGGTGAGAGGGAAATGATTCGTTCAAGTATTGTTTGCATCATGTTGTGGTCCTCCAGTCTGTCTTTTTGTGTTATATTGGTAAGAGAGTGTGGTCCATTTTTTAATGATTGTTGGATTTGATATTGTAGTCCTAAATGAGAAGGTAGATGAGGTTCATCATAGAACTTTGGGGAGCTCATCATGGAACTAGGGTGTTACATTAGTATTAAATTTTCTATCTTTGTGTGCTTTGCCTGTACTCCCTGGAGCAAAATACTATGTTTGCATGCCTCTAGGCAGTTCATGTTACACCTTTAGCACAATATTGTACTGTAGCAGCTGCATACCGAACAAAGATTTTGTCCTGCTATGCTCTTGTTTGTTTTTGGAAATACTTCCTCCCTCCCATATCTTAAGGTCACGAAGGTATGTCTAAGTCAAATGTTTTTAACTTTGACCGCTAAAACAAAATATTCATAAATATTGACTAAATAAAAATGAAAACTATTAGATTTATTATTAAAACATCTACCACAATATATAATTTCTGAAATTTAAAAATATTTTTTATAGATATTGTTGGCCAAACTTTCAAAACATTGACTTAGGACAAAACTTCGTGACCTTAAGATATGGGACGGAGGGAGTATATCTTTGTTGTGGGTGCTCTATTATAATTTATTCTTGCACGTTAATTATTCATCCACAGTTAGTCAAAGCAAATCAAGAGTGAATATTGTGTATCAGTTCTGGCCAGGTCATGATAGCTGCAATTGAGTAGCAGTTAGTTACAATTTTTTCCCTTCAACTTTATCAGTTCACCTAGATTATTGCTTGACGAGGATTATGCTACATTCCTTGTCCCCCACAAAGCAAATTTGACTTTGTCCTCCTTCATTTGGATGCCACATCCGCCATCATTTTGCAAGATGGGAGTTAGAGTTCACCTCTTGACACCTTGCTTGGTTAATGGGGTTTTGACTCAGGCTTTGTACTGTTGCTTAACTGTTTACCCTTAGATGTCGGATGAAAGATCTTTAGCTACTTTGATCAATTTGCCAGCGTGTTTAGATACAATGTGCTGGCAATTGAGGCCTGGCATGATGGGAGTGAATTAAGGTTGAGGTAGCAGGAAAAAAGGTTGTTATTTGCTGTTGTCCTCAATACCTCCCCCTATTCCAATAAAATTGTCATATTGGGGATAACTGTTCTTTTTTCTTGCTCCAGCAGGTCCCCCAATACCTCTCCTTTTTTTGGTGGTCACCAATATTTCTCTCATCTCTTTTCAAATAAAGGGAGAGTTGTATCCCCCCCCCCTCCCAATAGCACGGGGACCACCCCAACTACCACTTTTTAACTATCTTTTCTTCTACACCTCTGTGGGACTCACCTTCCATATGGGTATTGGCCACTAAGGGAGATATATTGGGGTACTGCTACAGTAACTCCAATATTCACAAAAAAGGGCTACCCCAATACATATATATTGGGGAACTGGCGGAGATGCTCTTAGCTCCATAGATAATAGGGTCATGCCAGTTTTAGCAAGGTCTTGAACCTCATATATCCCTTTTCTACTCGACCCATAATACTGATAGAGTCAGATTAAATCATCTTATCGATGTATCCTTTGAATTTGTTAATTATTATCATGGCAGTGTTCGAGATTGCCTGTGCTGTGAACACTTGAATGTAGCTAACATTAGTTTTGTCCTTGAGTGTATCTTGGCAAGCATTTTTATTTTTTCAGATGTTTTTAAAATATTAAAATGATGTATTTTTTGTTGTAATGATGGTCCATCGATTGAGTGACAATATTTATATGTTTAAGAAAAAGAAAGTGAAAGAGCCTCTAGCTAAGTTGGTTAGGTGGTCTGAGTAGCACTCCCTAGGTCCTGACTTCGAATCCTAGTGGGAGCGAAGTTTAGGCAGAGGTTAAAAAAAAAGGTTACTCGATGGTTCCCCTGGTTGTGTGCACACGAGATGGACTGGCCTATGGAGGGAGGATCCTCGTGTAGGGGCTGGGAGGGCTCAAAGCACGATTGTACGAGTAAAGATCTGGTCTATAGGGGCGGTCTTTCCCCTACCGGTCGAGTTGTTTTATTAGAGTTTGTGCCCATGTAATGCACACACATATATCTGTAGGTGATATTTTTCTATTCCCATGGGCCGAATTTTTTTTGTTTATGTGTAAGTAATATTTTATTGGTTGTAAAGGTCTAACTATTAGTATTTTTGGTGTCTCTTTGCAGGAATCATGGTTCTGAAGTCGCACACAAATCTGCTAGATATGTGTTGTGAAGATGTGTTTGACTTCCAACAACCTTTAAGATCTCCTCGTCATGTGGTGAACTCTCCTGGCATCATATCTGACCCTGATTGGGAAAGTAGTAATGATGGCAACTCAGTTGGTTCTATGCCTTTTTGTTTTAAGAGAAAGATTATTGTTGCAAATTTCCTTCCTGTGATCTGTGCAAAAAATGAAGCTACCGGAGAATGGTCCTTTGCCATGGATGATAATCAACTGCTTGTTCAACTCAAAGATGGTTTTCCAATTGGTAATGAAGTTATTTATGTGGGTAGTTTGAATGTTCAAGTTGATCCTATTGAGCAAGATCGAGTTTCTCAGAAGCTCTTCAAGGAACACAGATGCGTACCTACCTTTCTCCCAGCTGAACTCCAGCATCAATTCTATCACATATTCTGCAAACAGCACTTATGGCCACTTTTCCATTATATGCTTCCTGTTTGTCATGACAAAGATGAGCTCTTTGACCGTTCCCTTTTTCAAGCCTACGTGCGGGCCAACAAAATTTTTGCTGACAAAATTGTGGAGGCAGTCAATTCGGATGATGATTGTGTGTGGGTTCATGATTATCACCTCATGCTTATCCCAACCCTTTTAAGAAAGAAACTGCACCGGATCAAAGTTGGTTTCTTCCTCCACAGCCCATTTCCCTCTTCTGAGATCTATAGGACACTGCCAGTGCGGGATGAAATTCTAAAATCACTTCTTAATGCTGACCTCATTGGCTTTCAAACTTTTGACTATGCCCGCCACTTCCTTTCATGTTGCAGCAGGCTTTTAGGCCTTAATTATGAGTCCAAACGTGGCCACATAGGTATAGAGTACTTCGGCCGAACAGTGAGCCTCAAGATTCTTGCCGCAGGTGTACATGTTGGCCGGCTTGAGGCTACATTGAGGTTGCCTGCTACAATTAAAAAGGTTCAAGAAATTGAGAGTAGATATAGTGGCAAGTTGGTAATATTAGGTGTAGATGACATGGACATCTTTAAAGGTATCAGTCTAAAACTGCTTGGCTTGGAGCTTCTTCTGGAAAGAACACCTAAGCTTCGAGGGAAGGTTGTCCTTGTACAGATCGTTAATCCTGCAAGAAGCATCGGAAAAGACATTGAGGAAGCGAAATATGAAGCTGTATCTGTAGCTCAAAGGATAAATGATAAATATGGTTCTGCTAATTACAAGCCTGTTGTCCTCATTGACTACTCAATACCTTTCTATGAAAAGATTGCATTTTATGCTGCATCTGACTGCTGTATTGTAAATGCTGTGAGGGATGGCATGAATTTGATACCGTATGAGTACACAGTATGCAGGCAGGGAAATGAGGAGCTTGATAAGCTCAGAGGTCTTAATAAGAGCTCATCTCACACAAGCACACTTATTGTGTCTGAATTTGTGGGTTGCTCTCCATCTCTTAGTGGAGCATTCAGGGTAAATCCTTGGAGTATGGAAGATGTGGCTGATGCATTATACAGTGTAACAGACCTGACACGATATGAGAAGAATCTGCGCCATGAAAAGCACTATCGCTATGTCAGGTCTCATGATGTTGCTTACTGGGCACGCAGCTTTGACCAGGATCTGGATAAAGCATGCATAGAGCAATACAGCCAAAGATGTTGGACAACTGGGTTTGGTTTAAATTTTAGAGTTATTGCCCTTTCACCTGGGTTTAGAAGACTGTCTCTAGAACACCTAGCCTCGTCTTATAAGAAGGCTAACAGGAGGATGATATTCCTGGACTACGATGGGACCCTTGTGCCGCAGACATCACACGACAAATCTCCAAGCGCTGAACTTATCTCTACCCTTAACAGCCTGTGCAGTGATACGAAGAACACAGTATTTATAGTCAGCGGACGAGGAAGAGATTCCCTAAGCGAGTGGTTTGCTTCATGCGAGAACCTCGGTATCGCTGCCGAACATGGTTACTTTATCAGGTAAAGAATTATCTTTGTTGCTACACAATTACGTGATTTCCTTTCACCGTGTTTGACTAACCATGTTTGTTCTTGCAGATGGAACAAAGCAGCTGAATGGGAGACAAGCTTCTCAGGTATTTATTCTGAATGGAAGCTCATCGCGGACCCTATCATGCATGTATACGTGGAAACAACTGATGGGTCCTTCATAGAGCCAAAAGAGAGCGCTTTGGTATGGCACTATCAGAACACGGATCATGACTTTGGCTCGTGCCAGGCAAAGGAGCTAGTGGGCCATCTTGAGCGAGTCCTATCGAACGAACCTGTTGTCGTGAGGCGTGGCCATCAGATCGTAGAAGTTAAACCTCAGGTTTGTAAAGTATCTGACATTCCACAATTTTTTTTTTGTTGTTGTATTTCATCATCTAGATATTTGCTGAGGCTTCAAATGTACGTGACCAGGGAGTTAGCAAGGGGATTTCCGTGGACAAGATCATCCGGACCTTGGTCAGCAAAGGGGAAGTACCAGACCTTTTGATGTGCATCGGAAACGATCGGTCGGACGAGGACATGTTCGAGAGCATCAACAGAGCCACCTCCCTTTCCGAGCTTCCTGCCGCTCCAGAAGTATTCGCCTGTTCCGTTGGCCCCAAGGCCAGCAAGGCAAACTACTACGTCGATGGCTGCGACGAAGTAATCAGACTGCTGAAGGGTGTCACAGCCGTTTCGCTCCAAAAGGATACTGCCGGCCATAGCCGTGCGGCATTCGAGGATACGCTTGAGGTTGTCAGCTGATCCACACAAGTAGTCAGTCAGCTCAAACTAGCTACGCCCAGTGTGTTCAGCGTGCCAGTCTCAAATCTCCACTGCATGCAAGCTACTCATCACTCCAAACCATATGTGCCACGTGGAACAACTCTAAATTGGACGGGGACAAGTATAGCCATTGCTGACACAGACAGAACAGCGGTCACAAACTGCAAGTTCTAGCGAATGGCGTCGCAGTTGATGATTCAATGACGACAATGGAAATCACAAATCGCAAGTTTTCAATTCGTAGGCTAAGACAACTAGTGGGACACCATACATTTTGTAGGCGGCTGATCTGGTGGTGAAAGGATGGATGTTCCTGCTAGAGCCCCCCCCCCCCCCCCCAGCTTTCTGGGAGAGCCTTGGACCCTGACGCTTGTGCTGCACGGAGCACTGTTACACTATTTTCTTTGTACAAAACAAACAGGTGTGGTTAGGCGATTAGCGCTGTGTCGATTGGTTGTAATTCACCCATGTACCATTGAGGAAATTAATTGGCTGCGATGGTAACAGCGCTTGGCCCCATTGTATGACGGGAGAAAAGGATGGCCACTTCTGTGTTTGGTTCGATATCAAAGTAGGATAAGATGAGGTGGGAATGATATGGTCCTCTTGTTTTTTTTTGACCACGTCTCTATAAAAAATTGCTCTGTTGTTCATCTCGTCCACGTATGACTTTTATTCAAATACTCTTATTCAAATACTATAGAAAATATGGTATGACTTTTATTCAAATACTATAGAAAATATAGTTGTCCCTTTTCATCCTTTTTGTACGTCTAACTAGACACACTATTACTCGTGTGACCAACTGTATCGCTGTCTGCATTAGAATGTGTATCAGTCCAATGAAGCATGACACCAATCTTGGGCTAAGGCTCTGTCCAACATATCGTATATAGAGTGAACATTAAAATAGAAGATTAGACAGAGAACTGCTGAAGATAGCCTAACAACTACCGGTTCGGCAAGCTGGCAGGTACAGTACCCGATAACGGCCGCAACGAAAAGGCAGGGGCACACTTTCTTGCCCATGGAGCTACCTGTGGAGCTTTGGTGAGCTCGACGTATCGATCTGTCCAAACGCGACAGGACGACACTGTCCCCCTGCACTCTATCCGGTCCGTCCGTCCATGGGACAGTTGTTGAGCTCGAACGCTGGATTGGATCCTTCCGGTTGCATTGCACGAGCAGGAGCCGTTGCGATGGAGCCATGGTACCTATCCTGCCTCACTGAAAACAAGCCCGAGTGTCTGGCTGCAGGGCCAGGCGGCCAGGCCATGTGATGAATCCCGCTTAGAGCACGTAAAATCTAGATATACTATATTACGATTCTCTAAATATCAGATACATCTAAAAAAACCTCTTCACATATCCAATATATCTAAACCTTATATCTTATTCAATATAATCTCTTAAAATACACATTTAGATACAAGACATTTATATAGGTTATACATGCCCACCTTATTCAGGTACAATTCTGAACAAACGAAAGACTTGAGGAAGATTAAATCCACGTTCAATTTTGACTAAGAATGCATTTAATTTCGTCCAGTTCTCTTCAATCCACTTATAACAGAATGTGGCCTAACTAAAAAGAGAGGTAGAGGCCATCAGATCTGCCTGCCGGGCTTCTCATCCATGATCTGTGCCCTGTAAGAGCATCTCCAACAACGTGACCTATAAAAATGTCTTATAATTTAAAAATAAGTAAATTTTATAGAATTTAGTGCACCAACAAAACACTTCACTCCAACAGTAAAGCCCTAAATCTAGATTATAGGGCAGCGCACTACGGTGTAGTATATTTGAGGCACTTGAGAAGGTGCCCTATAGTTTTTTGACAAAATTTGTTGAATTGAGACACTGTTGGAGTGATTTTTCTTGTGTAGAGCCCTATATTTCAATTTGAGGCACTAGTTTGAGGCATTGTTGGAGATGCTCTAAAGTCTAAACACATCAAGTACCTGCAGTTTCTGCTTCCACTACCATAGTTTAGTCCTGATCCCAAGTCTGTTGGTGGGATTCTTCATCGTTTTATGCAGGCACACCCACACGTGCTCTCGTCCGCAGTGGAATGCAAGTACCAATCGGATCGGAGACAGGATTCCGGATTCCGGAAGAGCTTGGCTTTAGGGGTGAAAACGGGAAGTACCCGAGTCGGATATTGAATACGGGTACTAGAAATACCCGAATTTTCGGATACGGATAATTTTGTTTTCGGAACGGATACAAGTACTATCCGATTAATACACTTTCGGATACGGGTCAAATACAGAAATACAAGTACCCGGGTAAATTCCCGAATCACTCGGGTAGGATACGGGTACCCGAACCTGGGCTCAGCCAATACGAGGGCAATGCCTATACCACATGACTGAAGAATAACCGAACAAACCATTATAAGACCGACCCTGCTTCCCTACGGCGCCAAGGTGGGACTAATCCTTGTGAGCGTGTGGGCTCAAGGTGCGGACGGACGGGCGACCGAGTCTGAGCAGCTTTACGTGCAGACGTGCAGTGTTTCAGCTATGCTTTGGTGTAGAACTGGGCCGATAATGTAGTATACTATATATGGGTCGAGACTGATTATTTTTTCTTCATTTGCCGATTTAATCATGCAGCTATTGACAGCCTCAACAAATAGATCCAAGCAAAGTTCGGTGGTAGTAGTTGACTAGATATATGTTGTCTCGTCGTGAGAAGAATTGGAAAGCAGCGAGCGTACTATCTGCCATAAAGTAAAGTAGTAAAATAAAATTTTCACTGCCTTGAAATAATTACAAAACCGTAAAACGTTGCACGTAGATATTAGCATGTTGTCATGGGAAAATTATGAGCAGCCTATACACTAAAAGGGTATATTTAGTACCAGAGCTAATTAAAAACTAACTCGCATCTAAAAATAATAATCAGTAGGTAGGCTAATTTTTTAGTCAGGTTTCCGAGAAGTTAATTGATATCAACTATCTACTGTCTATTATATACTTGTGGACTTGTAGATCATGCCTAAAAGAGAGGATATGTTGCTGATTTTTGAAATTATGTTGTTGGTTCTATATTTGTGCTACCATTTACATGTTATTTATTTTTTTATTTTATTGGTTTGGTGGACATTTAGACAACTAATATTATTGGGGTTAACTACCCGACTAGTATCCGTTATTTACTCGGGTAATACCCGATATCTGTTTCTTACCCGCCCGAATTATTATCCGATCCGGTCTTATATCCGTCCCGAATTTTAAATATCCGTATCCGATCCTGTATCCGAAAGAATTATATTAGGATAAGATACGAGATGATCCAGTATCCGCCTATATCCACAGCGCGCATTTCCCGTCTACTTGACCAGCAGATTGATCAACACTGCAACTACAAGCGTGCCAAGTCAAACTAAACCGGCCTCGTAACTAGCAGCAAAGAATCTCGAATTCGAATCATCGTAATCATTCGTTTCACAAACAGATCTTCGTTTCTGACGGAGAAAATATCACAAAAAGAATAATACAGAAAGTGAGTATCTGTACTCCACTGTAGAGCGAGCCTACACTGAAATTGCAAACTTCTCCTGGGGGTTGGTGTGGTCCAGTTAGTGACGGTGCAACTAATTCCTACGCCACAGAGCATGGAACTCGTCGGTCATCTGCACTGGACAATGGCCAGCAGCTGCGGAGTTTTATTGTTAAGAGATGGGCTAGCTCCTAGGCTCCTAGCTGGCCATCTACTTCTCGTCAATCATTAAGAGGTTAACCATGTTCTCCCCACCTTCCTTTTAGTTGCTGGGCTAATTACTTCGAGTGCCATGAACATGAACTGATGAACATGACAGACAGGTGCCACAGTAATCTGACTGCGACTGAACTGCCATCTTTTTGCTGCACAGTACAAACAAGCACGAGGGGAGTAAACACAAGAATATTCCAGTGCAAGTACAAAATTATGGGCTAATATCTATATGTACGTGTGTGTTCTGCACTGCCAACCTGCTGGGGTTAACGTCAGTCATCAAACTATTGTACAGTTTGTTGCACACCAAGATCACCCAAAAAGATGCTTCTTTTTTTTTCTTTTTTGGCATGAGTGGTTAATTGGTCGTCGTTCGTGGAATGATTTCACCAGCAAAATTCTGCCAATCCGCCGCTAGTCAACAAGGTGAAGCGTGTGTGTCGGTTGTCTGTCTTGTCTACTGCTGTGTATGATCAAGTCAAGTGTCGCTATGTTGCCTCCTCGTGTTTGTCGTCCGATCCTTGGCCGCCGGCGCCCACGGCAGGCCGTCGTCGTCGGCGCAGAGGCCGCCGGGCAGCCGCTTGCTGCCGCGCCACTGCCAGATCTTGGACGCGGAGAAGCTGTCGCCGCGCGCGAACACCTTCTTGCCCTGACGCGGGTCGCTGCCGCTGGGCGCCGCGGCGCTGGTGCCGCACACCACCGCGCCCGACCCGCCGCGCGCATTGCCGTGCCGCAGGTGCACGGAGACCAGGAGGTGGTCGCCGTCGGCGAGCACGTACTGGTAGGAGCCCATCGAGTAGCACCTCCTCCGCCCGTCGATGCGGCTGGTGGCGCCGGTGCTGGACTCGGCGTCGGCGTTCTTGAACCGGCCGAGCCTAACCGGGAGCGGGAGCACGACGCCGCTCTCGGCGTCTGGTGGCTCATGGTCCTGCTGCAGTTTCTGCTCCGGTCCGACGGATGATGGCGCGGCCGCGGAGAGCCTGGTGCGGCAGAGCGGGCAGGTGGCGCTGGAGCGGAGCCAGACGTCGATGCAGGCGACGTGGAAGGCGTGGCCGCACGGCGGGAGCAGGCGGAGGCGGTCGCGGTCGTCGAACTCGCAGATGCAGACGGCGCAGTCGAACGGCCGGGCCGCCTTCTCCTTCTCCTTCTCCTTCTCCTTCTCCTTCTCCTTGCCCTTGCCCTTGCCCTTCCTGCTTGCGGCGGCGCCTCCGCCGGACAGCTCGCCGTACGCGAACTCAGGGAGAGCGTCGATGGCGGCCTGGCCGAGGCCGCCGCCGCCGGCGTCCTCGTGCTGCAGCAGCTGGCGCTCCCCGGCGCCTGCGCTGGCGTGGTGGCTCTTGAGGAAGAGGCGGCGCAGGACGTGGAGCAGGCCGGAGACGAGCAGCACCACGGCCAGGACCACCGTGACGAACAGCACCGCCGGCGTGACCCTCGACGCCGCGGCTGAGGCCGGGGGCGGCGGCTCCCTGCCGGTCGTCGCGGGGGCGTCCATCGCCGGCGCCGAGTCCTCCAGCAACGCGCGCGGCATTGCAACGCCGCCGCCGAAGCCGCGGCGGACCGAGGAGGAACGCTCATTGGCGCCGCTGCTCCCGACGTCCCGCGCTAGAGGAAACCGGCCGCCGGCCCTCCTCAGTCCCGCCGCCGGCATCTTGGTCTTCCTGGTGCTGTCCCTCTCGCTCTCGCTCCCTTGACCGGTACCAGTGCTGCCGCAGCAGTCATCCGCTGTCCGGCGGCCTGGGCGGCAGCAGCAACTGTGTAGACGATCGGGCGATGGATCGGGTGAGGTCGAGCAATCAGACGCCAAATTAAACCGGGACAAGGAAGCCATGGCCAGCGGAACGGAAGAAGGCACCGAACAACAAGTCAACCTGGGACCGTGAGCAATCTAACGAAGCTTTGGATGGATCCGCTGCTATGCTACCAACTCGCTCGTCGCAGGCAGGTCACGTCTCTGGCGCTCGGCAGGTTGTTGGGCTCCTCGCACGGAAAGCGCGGGGGGGAATTAAAGACGGAACAGCACGTCAGCGTTGGAGGTGGTTGGGCCGATGCTGGGTCATGGACGGGTGATGGGCTGGCGCCTGCCACTGCCATGCTCTGATCTTACCACAACCATGAATGGCCGCGACAACGACGCCATGCCAGGTGCATGACGGTTGGTTTGGGGCTCACTGACGCCACGCCACTCGAATTTCAATAGCTTTGCAGACGGGAAAAAAAAACGAACGGGCTTCTGCTACAATTCTACTGCCGGCCTCCGGTTCATTCCGCAGGCGTGCCTGTCGCCACCCCCGGCCGCCCCTCGTGTACCAGCGCCGCGGGTCGTGTCAGCATCACGAGCGCCGTACTACGCCCTGTTTGTTTTAATTTTTTTTGGAGCCTCTAGTCACCAAAAGCTGCTGCGTACTGCCAAACGCTCACTTTTCAGTCAGCTTCTATAAAATTCGTTTAGGTAAAATCATTCAAAATCAACATAAACACATAATCGGTTCAGTCGTTGCAATAGTAAGAATTCGTCACTTTCTAGATCTTGAGTTCTATGGACACCTTTATCTTCCTCCACACGTAATTCTAATGATACTTAGATTCTCTACACAACCAGATTTTCTCTACAGCCAGATTCTCAGAAAAGCTGGTCAGAAAATAACTGAACCAAACATGCTCTACGTGTCGGGGCTGTTGGGGTCGGTCGGGCATGGCCAGCCACCGTGCACTGCTGGACTTGAGGCACGCCGCCAGAAGCCACTGGCATGATTAGAGTAAGGTTAGAGGAGCTCCAACCAGCCCTTGCTCATTACTACTAGTCATTGTAGCAGATCGATGGCTAGCTAGGCTAAGGCCACTCCAACAAGGGGGGCGGGCTTAGGCTGTCCGCACTCATGGACGGTAAAATTCCCTTATACCCTTTAGCGTGCACTCGCAGCCTGCAGCAATGGACGGTACATTCTACTGCATCAATGCCGAGGCAGCCTCAAACTCCAGATATAGCGTTCAACTGTGGGACGACTGCAGGTGTGAGGCGGGTCCAGCATAGGTATAGTGTGTATAAAAAAAATTGAAAAAAGAATATAATATATGGTAGTTAGTATAGGGTTGAGATATAGAGTAAACATGGCTGCGGAGATTTATGGTATAGAGTAAAGAAGTTTGCTGACAAAGACGGAATATTCCTTTTAGAGTATAAATTTAGAGTTATATGAGTGCGGATAGCCTTAGTACACCAACTGCAGCAGCGGGCGCGGCGCGCCGGGCCCGGACACCACATGCATGAAGCTCTATATGCACGACTGCAACCCACGGCCACAAACAATTTGCATGCCTGCCGGGGGGCTCAAACCAACACGATGAGATATGTGAGCTGGAAGTTGGCTGCATTCAACATGCAGCGATTTCCTTAGCTGGTCTTAATTAAAAACACGCTAGCCCATTTATGGCTATAATGTTGCTCTCAACAATGGCTGCGTGTTAGCGGTCTCACACTAATGCATATGGTTAGACTATCTCTGACAAACTCTCTATCTCACTCCTTATTTTTAAACTCTACTCTATAAACAGTGCAAAATAGTATTTTGTACGGTCTTTTACACGGTCTGCCGGGATGGCCTTAGTAGACAATTATTGTTTCTTTCATTAAAAACTTTCATCACACTACGGAAGAAATAAACACTAGTAGAAAAGAGCTCTAAGCTGCCGATACGCACAAACTTTCACTAGCGGTTTCAGTTACCGTGCACCGGTGAAAATAAACAGGTATGGCCGGCTTAAAGAACCTTCAGTGGAAACATATTTCCACTGGCGATTGACTTAACACAACCGCCAGTGCAAATATGCTATTTCCACTGGCGGTTGTGTTAACACAGCCCCCAGTGAAAATACAAGGGGCCATGTAACACAATTCAGTTGAATTACAACACCTCCATTGAACAGTGCAAAATATTGATCTAATAACTTCGTTACCACAATACATAGTCGGGTCCCTGTTAGAGACCGGCTACACTAGACAATCGAGACTAAATATGTCAATCTTTAGTTCCAGTTACATAGTCGGGTGCTAAAAGGGGGGGGTCTTTATATCGTTTTGTGGCTTGAATAAGTACTAAAGGCGGTTGGCGGTAACTTTTAGTATTAGTTGAAGACACCAAACATGCAAAAGTGTAGACTTTTTATGGATATGTATGTGTGTCCCTACACGTGTGTGTATGCATGCGTGTGTGCGTGCATGCATGTATACATTAATTAATATGTGTACATTAACATAAACACATGAACAATAATAGTAATATGTTTACATTAAAATGAATAGTAATGGTAATATATATAAATGTACAAATAAGTGTTGTGAAGTTTACTAACTACTAAATATTTCTTCATTTCTACATTATCAATATTTATCCTTTTTGTCTTCTGATTGGGATGAAAGATTTTGTCCATCATAATAAAACTCTATTAGGGATCATTCTAGGATTCTACCAAAGCAGAAAATGATCAACTCCATCAAACCCTACCTAGAAGAGTTCGACTAGATATTGCCTCTGCCCAATACAAATCGCAAGCAAAAGCAAAAACACACAAAGTGGCACGATGATTTGATTTACTGGAGTTTGGTTCCAATGAACCTACGTCTCCTTTGAGGTGTCCCGAAGGATAGTCTCTTTAAACCCTCTCAAGTGATTCCAACGATCAAGCTTGAGACATCTAGATCTTGAGATGAGAGATAGTCTCTGTAACCCGGGGCCTCTTGCTAGCCCTTACATCGATGAACGACCTCAACTCAACACATAAGAGCACAAGAATGCATCAACACACCCTTCTCCAATGCACTCACACAAGGCACTATCAATAACCGCTCTAGAATGGCTATTGTCAGAGAGGAAATCTCCGGTCGGGTGGCGGAGTGCACCCGCCCTAAATCCTGAGATGAGGAGGGGCCTAGGCGTTTAGCTTGTTAGAGATTGGGGAATGAATACACAAGAACACGCAAGGGTTTAGAGTGGTTCGGGCCGCCGGAGCGTAATACCCTACTCCACTGTGTATTGTATTGCTCGTGAGCTTCAGTCTTGGATGGTTCCCCTCTTTTCTCCCCCATTTGTAACGTTGCATGCCTCCCCTTTTTATAGCTCAAAGGGGGGCACGTACAAGGGTGCTGAGCCCCGACATGTGGGCCCAGGGACATAACGGATGTAATACTTGGAGCGACTAATGTTCATCCCCCGTGCAATCTCCCTTGCGCCCCGATATTCGCGATCTACGTAGCATTGGCGTGCAGGGGAAGCTTCCCTGGTAACGTACGTGTGATGATGGATGAGCATAGTGCACCACGCAGCATGGGTGTACTGTTTGGCAATGGATAGGCCCGCCGCCTGCAAGATGGCCTGGACGCCGCCTACCAGCTGAGTGGACAGGACACATTAAATGCTGATGGGCATATCACCCGTCAGCGGGATAGTCAGGCGACTCGTCTACTCTGCAATAAATGCAGAGATAGCGCGGCCTAGAGGCCTTACGTCAGGCTCCGCCCGCTGGCTTACGTCACGCGTGGTAGACCACGCGGCAGCATCGGGTCTCCGCCTAGGCGGGGAGCAGTAGTGCCATGCAGACAGGTCCACACCAGGCTAGGCCTAGACACATGTCGGCACCGGACCCTAGCCTGAGCAAGGCCTGGGTATTCCCTGCCCCTGAGTCCCAGGACCCGGTTGTGGGTAGTCCGGATCCCACGCAGAGGGATCCGGGACCCGATCCGGGAGTCCGGGCTGCACTCGCGGGGTTGCCGGGTCTTGCTTCGGAGGTCCGACCCACATGTACAGGGGTCCAGCACTTTTCCATGGGGGTCCAGACCTACTGTTGGCACCTTGGAGTGTATCGCTTCTTCTGGCCACATGGTGACCCTAGAGCCATCCATGTGGTGGAGTCGGGTGTTGTTCCCTACGCGACTAGAGATAGTCGCGTGGGCACCGCGCCCTCATGCTATAGCAAGGGGTACTGAAAGCTCTCTTGTGGGTTTTGGTGTTTAGATAACAACCCAATTAAAAGACTAACAAGTATGCTAAGTGTTGAACAGGTGCTTAATACAAAGCTAACAGGGTTCAACATAAGTGAACAAGTGTGACGGTCCAAAAACTAGATAATGGACATCACAAGTAAGATGAACATTGCTTAAGTGAGACTCGGTGTGCGTAACTCAGAGTCAACCGATCAAGCCAAGGATGGAGACAAGAAGAGCTTCGAGTTACCAAGTGCACGGGAGAAGGTCTGGGAGACCAGGAACCCAAAGCCATGGGTGAAGAAGAAGACCTACAAAGTCAAGGTTGATCGAGTTAAGAAGAGTTATGGTGCATCAAGGATCACTACATAAGGACATGACTTACAACCAATAAAGTAACATCTACAATTATGTGGTGTAAGTCATAAGGCTCAAGATCAAGCTCAAGTGAACAAGGTCACTGGAAGGAGAACCAGTGTCAAAACCAGAACTGGAAGCAGCCCAAAAGAGCTAAGTGCACCTTGATCTTTAGTTTGGGTTGTTCCTATATTTGGAGATATTCTATGTGACCTTTGCAGAATGTTGGAGCTCAGAAATGTCAATCTAGATCAAGTCAAGTTGACTTGATGGTTTATGATTCCAATGTCAATCTCAATCATGCCAAATGCTAAATAAGTGCAAAACAAGAACAAGGTGTGTTTCTAGACTTAGTGAATTGTTTTTGAGTACTAACATATTCTGTGTAAATGCTAGAAACAGCGAGAAAAGAATTGCAAAAAGTCTTAGCTCGGTGCAACCAAAACTCTGCTCAGTCTGGCACACCGGACAGTGTCCGGTGCGCCAGGCTGAACTTCGGTGAACAGGCCACTCTCGGGAAAAGTTTGGCGGTGTACGGCTATAATTCACCGGACTGTCCGGTGAGCCAACGGTCGACTGCGCCAACGGTCGGCAGCGCAATCAGCGGACGACGCGTGTCTTGAGCCAACGGTTAGTTGGTGCACTGGATAGACCGGTGTGCACCAGACAGTGTCCGATGAGCCAAGAGGACTGTTGCTCCAACGGTCAGCTGAGCCCGATATGGAAGGAGATCGCTCACCGGACATGCTACATGACCTGTCTGGTGGTGCACCGGACTGTCCGGTGCGCCACCCGACAGAAAGCAAATATTGCCTTCCAAAAGGAATTCCAACGGTTCCTAGGCCCCTTGGGTCTATAAAAGGGACCCCTAGGTGCCTCCAACAAGCGACAAGAGCAGCCAACAATTGTATACATCATTTGGATCAATTCTCTCTCTCCATCTCGTGTATATCTCTCTAGTTTGTGTGGAGGCAAAGCTATAAGCCTTTAGAGAGTGGAGAAGTGCTGCTAAGAGCTAGAGCAAAGTCTTGAGCGCATTGTTACTCTACTGGAGTGCTGTCAAGAAGACTGTAAGCAACCACGACATTGTGTAACCAATATCAACATAGTGGAAGGCTCTATCTGTCATACTGACAGAACTGAGCAAACGGAGGAAGGAGTTGAAATAGACTCCAAGCTCAGGTGTGGCTAACTCCAATGAGGACTAGGCAAGAATTTCAGGCTTGGCCGAACCTCGAGATAAATCCCTGCGTCTGAGTGCTCTGCTCTGTGCTGTGTGCTGATTCTCTGTCTTACCTACTATTTATATTTGCACTTCAATACTTATTTGTGGTACAAGTTATATTTGAAGTGCAGGGCATCTTAAGACATGATCTTCTATTCTCCTGCAACCTACTCGAAGGATCCTTCATTTCACTGCGATCCAACCTTCGAGTAGAGTAAGACTTTAAGGTTTTAAAGTGATAATTATTATTCGCCTATTCACCCCCCCTCTAGGCGACATCCAGATCCTGTTCCCGGGCAGAGGGAACTTTCAATTGGTATCAGAGCTAGGCCTCTCCAGTGTGGGCTTAGCCGTCCGGAGATGACGATATCGTCACAAGAGGTAACTCTAGAACTTGTTCTAGGCGATGGTTCTAATTATAAATCTTGGTCTGTCTCTATTTATAATGCTTTCATGCATATTGATCCTGATTTGAGACAGATCTTTAGTAGAATTATTTTTCCCTCTAATATTAGTAAAAATCCTTCTAATGATGAACTAAGATGTCTATCTCTCAATCACCATGCTTGCAACATCTTAGTTGACTCTCTTTCTAGAGGTGCCTATTTTGCCATCATGAGTAGTGATAGTGATTTATTTGTTGATGCTCATGATCTATGGACTAAAATTAAGTTGAATTTTTTTAAGTCCATATGCACTGCTTCTGCTCCCTCTATTGCTGGTGGTACTAACTTGTCCAAGGGAGAAGAACAAGAACGATGGACACCAAGCGATGGATCCACCTCACCGACAGGTTCATCTCCCACTAGTTATTCATGTCTTGTTGCTAACAATGAGAGTGGAGATGAAAACGATGAGGAGGAGGAATATGAGGATGATAGCGAGGATGAGTCTTCATCACCACAAGGTACATTTTCCTATTTTGCTTCCACTGATAATAATGACAGGGAAAATGAGACCGATGATGTGGAAGAAGAGGAGATTCGCCGGTTCTACACCCATCTCAACAAGGAAGACAAAGTGCTCTTGGTTAAGCTGTTGAGAAGGAACAAGGAACAAGGTGAGACACTTCTTAGGCTAGAGGAGACTCTCATCAAAACCAACGACAGCCTGGAGAAGATGACCAAAGATCATGAGGAGCTAAAGTGCTCTCATGATAGTTTGGTCCAACGGTATGAATCTGTTTTATTTGAGCAAAGAAATAATCATGATGTATTATCTGATGTTGCTCAACTTAAAACTGAGAATTCTATGTTTAGGAGTCAAGTAGAAATGATAAATTTAGAAAAACTTGCTCTAAGTGAAAAATATGATATGCTATCTTATTCCCATAATGAATTAGTTGATGATCATATCATGCTTGATGTTGCTCATGAGGTTGTAATTGCGAACTTAAATTCATGTGAACCTCATTCTTGCACACATGTGCCTTTAGATAATATATCACCATGTGCTAACCCCTGTTGCTCAAAAGAAAGTCAATCTTTGAATGAGCATCAAGCTGCAGGATCAAAAGAAAAGTTGCTCATCAATAAAGAAAGGAACAAGAAAGCAAAGCAACTAAGGAGAAGACGCATTGCTCAACCTCCTCAAGATATCCACAGATGCGTGGTGAAGAAGCTTGAGACGGGAGAAACCACAACAAGTGTTAAACTCCATAAGAAGGATGTTCCTAAAGCAATAAATGAAGAAATCAACATGAACAAGGAAAAAGGTAAAAATTCAATTAGTCATGTCGTTTGCACTGATCATCTCTCTATGTTATCCAAGAGCAAAAAGAGAAGAGGAAAAAGGAGGTGCTTCAAGTGCAATGAGTTAGGCCACCTCATGCGCCTTGTCCATGCAACGACAAGGATGAAGGGATGAGGAGATGCTTCAGATGCAATGAGAAGGACCATATGATCACTTCATGTCCGCTCATGAAGAATCAAAAACGTGCACTCTCCAGGATGACCCTCACTAAGAAAGAAGACAAACAGCAAACGTCATGTCAGGTTAAGCGACGCTTCTGCTACATGTGTGGTGAGCATGGTCATCTATCCAAAGTATGTAAAAAGAGTAAGGTTCCTAAGCAAGTAAATTTATCTCAATCTTATTTGCTTAGGAGACCCAAACCATACACTTATGCTAGATCATTAATGAAATCACCTAGAACTAGCACAATTGCTATTTGGGTACCAAAGGCTCTTTTGGATGATCGTTATGGACCCATCCCGAGATGGGTACCAAACTGTGCCAACTAGACTATGTAGGTGCCTCGAGATGGACTGGAGACCATGGGAGAGCTTAAGATGGTTAATTCAAACTCTATGATTAAGCTGTCAATTTTTATTGTCTATTTATTGACCCAAGGTTAAATTATTGTGCAATACTAATCCCATGTTCATCTCGAGTTAAATAAGTTGTAGAGTCCCTCAATCATTATTGGTAAATCAAGCAAAGGACTTTGATGAGAATCTGCAACTTGCTCTCCAAAGGACGGTACCCATGTATCTTAAGTACATTGCTTCTAATTAGTATTGTTTTTAAGTTGGATGGTCGTGCTATGCCTATCCTTGGAGTAGTTATGAGTTTGAGATTGCTTGTGTTGAATATCTTTCAATTAATGATCCATGATTTCCAAGATCATAACCATGCTTGCTCAATCATGACTTTGTGCTTTATAGGTTATATCTCTTGAATCATTCAATGGGTAGCCTTTCATTTGATATATCCACCATGATTAACTCCCTTTGCATATGTGGATAAACTTGTATCCTTTTGTATGTCATGTTATGTGGTTTTTAATGATTAACCTATGTGCAAGCATGATAATTTTTTGTTTAGTCCATGTTCACATGATTACTTTGTCTTGGTATTGTGTGTATACCAAAACAAGAAATTCGTGTTGTGCCTCTAATGCACCCTCTTGAGCAATGAGGTTCATGAGCAAAAGGAGCCCTAAATTGGTGACAACAGGTGCTCTCATGGCAATTTAGGAAAAGGCAAAGGTATGGAGAATGGAACTATGCAACTTCATTGAATATCTTGTAGTTCCGTTGATTGTGATCATAGCTTTGTTCTTGCCTTTCAATTGGTAGTATCTTGGCTTAGGTGCCTTATGCTTTAAAATGTTGTTTCCCTTGGTGTACCTAAGAAAATTCTTCTTAATCATGGTGTGCTTAGACATTGTGCTTTATATGCATGATCTTGTCATTTTTCAATTGGTATATGTGTTGCAATGATCATCATATGTGAAGCGTGCCTAGGTTGCTTTTTATATATCTTGAGGCATGCATTGTTTCCACTAGTCACAAGTTGTATTATGACTTCTATTCAATTGGTATCTTTTTGTGATGCAATTGATATATTATGCCTAGACCAAGGTATGTTGTGATCCCCTCTAGTTCTGAGGACGCTAGAATGTGCAAAGTGCAAGTCATTCAAATACTTGATGCACAACTTTAGGGGGAGCACACATAACTTGTGTCTTTTGAGACTAACTGTTTCTTGAGTGATCCTATATAGTCTCAAGGTGGAAAAAGGAAGATAAGCAAGAAATGGAGCAATCAAGACTTGGGTACCTTCACAAGTTGAGTAATTGGTATCTAGAGTTGTGAGTAATTGCACATTTAAAGATTGCTTGTGCTCTATAATAGTTGGTGATCCTAGATGCTTACCTTTAAATATCATGGAGCTATGACAGTAATGATTTTTCAATTGGTAGCCTTGGTAGTGTGCTTCAATTAATATCTTTTGGTAATCACTAGAATAGAAGCTTCATCTTGTGCCACAATACTATAACTTGTTCTAAGTTTGGTGTCTTAGCAACAAGAAAAGGTCAGGATAAAGGATCAGGCACAAGTGTGAAGGAGCTCCCTAGAGATTAAACTTTCAAGATGGAAATCTCAAATTAGTTGAAAAAGGAACTTCGCCTACTTAGATGGAAAGTACACCACAACATGGTAAAGGTACAAAATAAGGTATTGACCTTTTGCGTATTTGTATCTCAATTTTCCTCCAATG
This sequence comes from Zea luxurians, assembly GCA_029449295.1. NCBI lineage: Eukaryota > Viridiplantae > Streptophyta > Magnoliopsida > Poales > Poaceae > Zea > Zea luxurians. The sequence goes on from JAOPSE010000034.1 coordinate 4,901,072, forward strand.
CTTGTGTTGCATATGTTTAATGTGTAAGGGGGAGTAATGTTAGTGTGTTGTATTTTACCTGCTCAATACTCTGTTGTCCCTTGACATCATCCTATGTTCTTGCTTGAATATGGTTTTGGTGTTTGATGTCAAAGGGGAGAATTTGTGCATTAAAGCTTACCTCAACCTGAGAGGAAAGCTTATCTTAAAGGGGTTTCCTTGAGTGCTAAAGGACTCAAAGGGGTTTCCTTGAGGTCCCTTGGTCTTAAGGAAGAATTTTAGTTTTATTGATAATTCTTATCATATGCTTCTTGTTGTATTATATGGTGATAATGCAAAATTAGTGCTTCTGTTGATATGAATCAATTGGCATCTATTTGTTTATCCTGTAATAGATATTCATGTGGTTCTAGTGCTTTAAATTGCTTTAAATTGGTATCTTAATGGTGAATAGTGGTAGGTTGATATTCCTGTGGTATATCCATTCAATCGGTGTTTAACTCTGATTCTGTGCATTTGTGTGTTATACACATCACGGTTTAATTATTGACATAATGCATCCCACAGGTGCTAAGGTGTAGTAATGCTTCGAACTAGCCTAAGTATGTGAAATTTAGCATATAAGGCCAAAGTTAAGATTTTAATGTAGGCACATATTTAGGGGGAGCATTCTATATACTTAGAATTCAAAATTTGTGCTTTAAATCTTATTCTTGTGTAAGCTTTAATTGTGTTGCCATCAATCACCAAAAAGGGGGAGATTGAAAGCTCTCTTCTGGGTTTTGGTGTTTAGATGACAACCCAATTAAAAGACTAACAAGTGTGCTAAGTGTTGAACAGGTGCTTAATGCAAAGCTAACAGGGTTCAACACAAGTGAACAAGTGTGACGGTCCAAAGACTAGATCATGGACATCACAAGTAAGATGGACATTGCTTAAGTGAGACTCGGTGTGCGTAACTCAGAGTCAACCAATCAAGCCAAGGATGGAGACAAGAAGAGCTTCGAGGTACCGAGTGCACGGGAGAAGGTCTCGGAGACCAGGAACCCAAAGCCATGGGTGAAGAAGAAGACTTGCAAAGTCAAGGTTGATCGAGTTAAGAAGAGTTATGGTGCATCAAGGATCACTACATAAGGACATGACTTACAACCAATGAAGTAACATCTACAATTATGTGGTGTAAGTCATAAGGCTCAAGATCAAGCTCAAGAAGTGAACAAGGTCACTGGAAGGAGAACCAGTGTCAAAACCGGAACTAGAATCAGCCCAAAAGAGCTAAGTGCACCTTGATCTTTAGTTTGGGTTGTTCCTATATTTGGAGATATTCTATGTGACCTTTGCAGGATGTTGGAGCTCAGAAATGTCAATCTAGATCAAGTCAAGTTGACTTGATGGTTTATGAGTCCAATGTCAATCTCAATCATGCCAAATGCTAAATAAGTGCAAAACAAGAACAAGGTGTGTTTCTAGACTTAGTGAATTGTTTTTGAGTACTAACATATTCTGTCTAAATGCTAGAAATAGCGAGAAAAGAATTGCAAAAAGTCTTAGCTTGGTGCAGCCAAAACTCTGCTCAGTCTGGCACACCGGACTGTCCGGTGGTGCACCGGACAGTGTCCGGTGCGCCAGGCTGAACTCCGGTGAACAGGCCACTCTCGGGAAAAGTTTGGCGGCGTACGACTATAATTCACCGGACTGTCCGGTGGTACACCGGACTGTCCGGTGAGCCAACGGTCGACTGCGCCAACGATCGACAGCGCAATCAGCGGGCGACGCGTGTCCTGAGCCAACGGTTAGTTAGCGCACCGGACAGATCGGTGTGCACCGGACAGTGTCCGGTGAGCCAAGAGGACTGTTGCTCCAACGGTCAGCTGAGCCCGATATGGAAGGAGATCGCGCACCAGACATGCTACAGGACCTGTCCGGTGGTGCACCAGACTGTCCGGTGCGCCACCCGACGGAAAGCAAATATTGCCTTCCAAAAGGAATTCCAACGGTTCCTAGGCCCCTTGGGTCTATAAAAGGGACCCCTAGGCGCCTCCAACAAGCGACAAGAGCAGCCAACAATTATATACATCATTTGGATCAATTCTCTCTCTCCCTCTCGTGTATATCTCTCTAGTTTGTGTGGAGGCAAAGCTATAAGCCTTTAGAGAGTGGAGAAGTGCTTCTAAGAGCTAGAGCAAAGTCTTGAGCGCATTGTTACTCTGTCGGAGTGCTGTCAAGAAGACTATAAGCAGCCACGACATTATGTAACCAATATCAACATAGTGGAAGGCTCTATCTGTCATACTGACAGAACTGAGCAAACGGAGGAAGGAGTTGAAATAGACTCCAAGCCTAGGTGTGGCTAACTCCAACGAGGACTAGGCAAGCATTTCAGGCTTGGCCGAACCTCGGGATAAATCCCTGCGTTTGAGTGCTCTGCTCTGTGCTGTGTGCTAATTCTCTGTCTTACCTACTCTTTATATCTGCACTTCAATACTTATTTGTGGTACAAGTTATATTTGAAGTGCAGGGCATCTAAAGACAGGATCTTCTATTCCGCTGCAACCTACTTGAAGGATCCTTCATTCCACTGTGATCCAACCTTCGAGTAGAGTAAGACTTTAAGGTTTTAAAGTGATAATTATTATTCGCCTATTCACCCCCTCTAGGCGAAATCTAGATCATGTTCCCAGGAAGAGGGAACTTTCAGGTACCCCTGATCCAGGGTACCGACAGTAGCCCCCGAGCCCGCCTTAGGGGAGGATACGGGCCTGCAAGTGGGGCCAAAGCTTGTACCTTGCGTCAACTTGGCATGACCGATGACTGGGGCGCCTCCTCTGCGCGTGCCGCATTAACTCGGCGCACCCACGCTATCAGCCTACCATCGGTCATATCAACTGTCACGCCTGTTCGCGCGGCTGACTGACCCACGGTCTTTGCACTCGATGGCTTTACCGGGCCATGCGCGGGGTGCCTTGGTACCGCTGCACTCGCATTGGCGGTCCCGAGGAGGCATGGCATTGGCATGAGCAGCAGTTTGACTTTTCTGCACCTAGGAACCGGTGCTCGAAGAGTATGACCCGTGGGTCCAGGCTCCCGTGCCAGAGGCTGGGCTGCTGCTTTCGACAGAGGCGAAGAGGCGCAGCGATTCGCTCCTTGCGTGGTGGCTTGCCTCCTCCACACTCGGAGACCAGCGCACCAGCTGTATGACTTGTGGGGCTGGGGCCCCGCATCCTTGGTTCGGTACGCCGATGTGCCTCGGGGGAGACTTTCCGTGGCGTTTCGAGGCGCGAGCGGGGGAGTCTGCCTTTAAGAGGGGGTTCATCCCCCAAGTAGCAGCCATGCCTTCGCTTCTCTCCCACTTGCTGTGCCTTTTCGCCTCCGAGCTCTCTGCGCCCCTTTGCCTTCAAGGTCTCTGCTTTGCTCCGCTGGATGGAGCACGCTGGCGTTCGATGGAAGGGTCCATGCCAGTGCCTTCCCCCTCGGCGATGTCGCCACCGGGGAGCTCGCGCTCTTCGCTTCTTGCACGATGGCGCTACCGATCTCGCCTTCTTCTTGCTGTTGCCAGAGGAGCACGACCTTGTGGGGGTTGGCGCCCTTCCACCATCGCTCAGCTTCAAGGATTTTCATCACGCAACTGGGCTACGGTCACCCACTAGTGGTCATCTACAAGGATGACCACCAGCCTTGCGGTGGAGAGAAGCGAGCCGAGCTACGACCTCCCCCTGCCCTCAGCTTCAAGGATGTTCATCAGCCTTGCAGCGGTGGAGAGCAAGCTGAGTTGGGGTTCTGCCTTCCGCATGAGTTGGTGGCCCGCTTCTTCCTCGAGCATTTGGAGGAAGAGGATGTGCACCAGCCTTGCGAGGGAGGCGAATCTCGGCTACATGGTGTTGGCCGAACCGCAAGTGCCGTCAGCCGCCGAGCTTCCAGCTCCTTGGCTTGGATGGTCTTGTCCTCACCCCCGTAGGAGGGCAGGGGCGAGGGCCTCATTGCCATTGCGCTCGTGTTGAGGTGGTCGCCACCGCTGGTGCAGAGGTGGTCGCCGCTGCTGGCCAGACCACCAGCGCCGCCTACCGCCGTGCACCCAACTCTTTGGCTTTAATGGCCTCGTCATCACCCCCCGTAGGAAGACGGGGGTGAGGGCCTCTCTGCTATGGCACACACGTTGAGGTGGCCACCGTCACTGGCAAGTCGCTCGGGATAATTCCGCGAGGACAGCGCCCGCGAGCTTCCAGCACGACCCTGCTGGCGCCGAGTAGTTTTACACCTGTAGAGATGGAGCTAGGACTCTGCTTGAAGGCAAATGTAATAACTTTTGCTTTTGTAAGGTACTTTTTGGGTACTATTTATCAAGCAGTATTAGCACTTATCTGTGTACCACCTGTCCCTGTTGTGTGTGATGTTGTCGACTCCTCCCTGGTACTTGGCCCCCCTAGGATGCAGGCTCGATGTGTCGAGATTGGATACCAGCGTACCTGAAAGAGTTAGCAACAACCCCCAGGAGGTAGCCTCGACCGGGACCTGGGCCTATACATAGCTTCGGCTAGGGAGCATTAGTAGAACACCCATAGGGTCCCCCGTCTGACATTAGTCATCCTTTGATACATGCTCGGGACTTGCAGTATTTAGTCCGGGAGGCCAAGTTGTGTGTCCGGACCCCCTGGACCGTGGCTCTAGATACTAGGACACTTGTCGCAGAGTGGTGGAGCATGCAGGCTTATGGTACGGGACCAGGCTAAGCGACTACACGGCTCCGGACCTCCCCAGAAGACAAGTGCCCATTCTCTGGGGCCGGACCCCAGGTTGTCGGACCCACAGGACTATAGTTCCAAATACTAAGGTACTCGTCACAAGGTGGTGGACTGTGCAGGCTTACGGTACGGGACCATGCTAAGCGACTACACTGACCCGGACCACCCCATAGAACAAGCTCCCGTTCTTTAGAACCGGCCCCCGGGTCGTCAGACCTCCTTGCTTTCGCAGAGGGGTCCTAAACTGCAGGCTTGGCTTATTCAATTCAGATGTCATCGTGTCCAACAGTCTGGACCATACGGGTGGGTTAGATAAATAGTATTATTTGGAAACTACAGGATAAATCTGTGCAGTAGGAGGACAAAGTTATCATAGAAGCAGATTGGAAGGGGTAAATCTCCTTCTTATAACTTGACATGCATGTGTGTAAACCAACAGGGCGGGTTTATGAGGGCGGACCTCACCGGGCTGGTGTACACATATGCGAAACTTAATTATAAAAGAAGAAAAACTTAACCCCGCAGACTTGCTCCTATGGATTGAACTTACAGAGATGCTCCAGAGGTTATGAAGAGATACTCCTTTAGTTATAGCAAGGCGGGCACCCCCCGGGCTGGCATATTTCTGTCATCTTGAAGGGTTCCTCCCAGTTGGGGGAGAGATTGCGGACCCCTTCTTGGTTCAGTACTCGCCGTAGGACTAGGTCTTGACCCTGGGCTCCCTACTATGCACAAACCGTTGGCCGTAGTGTATGGGCGGCGGGTTATAAAGTGCATTTCGGGTTGCCACTTGACATCTGAGCTCGCTGATGGAGTCCTCGTCCTTGCACTATAATTGCCCCTACATAGGCTCATCAAAAGGTTGGACCCATGAGTCTAGAAGGGTTTCTGGGGGAAGGCAGGCTTCGGCCCCGCAGACCAGGGAGTACGGGGCCCCCTGGTGGCCCGTCTAGCTGTCGTCACCGGAGTTGGAGCCTCCAGCGAAAACATCCTTCAGGACCCCTTCAGGTGACTGATACCCGAGGTCCGGTTCAGCCACAGCCACTTCATCGTCGTTGACCCTTTCCTTGCCAGGTCGGCGATGAGGTGGGGAGCCATCCCCGGAAGACTGCTCGCGCCGCGCGCTGACGCGTTTCGCGAGGTCGATGATCTCGCGACACTCCACGACGTTGTGGTGACCGTTGGGGTGCACAGGGCATGAGCCGCTATTACCCTTCTACGGCCGTGGGTGTTTGTTGCGGTCGCCCCAGCCCCCAGTCGCAGCTGCAACGACCAGAGCGGCGGAGTGCGGCTTCTCATGGCCGCGGTTCTTTTTCTTCTTTTTGTTGTCCTGAGCGATGGCACCCGAGACACCCGTCTGGGCAGCCTCGGTCTGCGGCGCCGAGTGCCACGCACGGCCCTCAGCAGCCCTAGCGCACTTGTCGACCAAAGCGAAGAGAGTGGAGACAGTTTCGACGTCGTGCGTGGCCAACTTCTCCAACATCTTTTCATCATGTACTCCCTGACAGAAGGTCGTGATGATAGAAGCGTCAGAGATGCGAGGTATAGTACCCCGCACCTTGGTGAAGCGGGAGATAAATGTCCGGAGGGTTTCCCCGGCCTCCTGCCTCACTGCGTGGAGGTGGGCCTCCACGCCGTGTTGTTGGTAAGCGCTGGCAAAGTTCGCTGTGAACCGCGCGCAGAGCTCTTCCTAGGAGTAGACCGATCCTGGGGCAAGGTTCATGAGCCAAGTCCGGGCGGGCCTAGACAAGGCGACATGAAAATATGTCGCCATCACAGCGGTGTTTCCACCTGCTGCTGTGATAGCCGTGACGTACACCTGCAGGAATTCCAACGGATTTGACGTTCTGTCGTACTTTCCCGGCAGGTGCGACTGGAACTTGGCTGGCTAGGATGCCGCACGGAGATGATCTGCGAGAGCGGCATAGCCCACACCAGCCAATGGGACACCCGCCTGGGACCGGGCGCCCAATGGGGTTTGCGGTGCTACCACAGCGAAGTCTTTATCGAGCTTACGGCCCTCGATGTTCTGCCGGCGCTCTCGCGTCCTCTCTAGAGAGACGCGGGCATCTTCGCCCGCACTTCTGTGGTTGAGTTCTGCCCGTAGGTCATTAGACCTCTCCCGAGAGACTGGAGCGTCTTCCGCCGCACGTCGGCGGCTGAGCTCTGCCCTCAGGTCCTCAGTCGGTGCTGCCCTCACCAAGGGTGAGCGCACAGATGCCGACGCCTCATGTTGGCGCTGGGAACTGGGATGACCGTGGCCTCGACCTGGTCGAGCCGGAGTGTGCCATGCCGAGCAGCCGGTCGACGTCTTCACGCCACTGCCTCATGGCCCCCAGTGAGGCCATGGAGCTTGGGGGGTGGCGTAGCAACTCCCTAGCTGCATACAACGCCCTTGGAGCTGTCCTGCGTAGAGTCCGGGATGTCTGCGCAGTTGTATGCTGCTGTGCAGCGTGCACAGCAGCAGTGCCTGGCACTGGGTGGTTGGGAACCTGTGGCGTGGAAGAAGCAGCTTCTTCCTCCACCAGGAAATCCACTGAAGTCTCGGCGCGGTGCTCAATGATTTGCACCATCATGCTGAGCAAGTAAACAAGCAAAAACCTAAAGCTTAGCCCCCTACCTGGCGCGCCAAATGTCGGAGAGGAGATCTCCGGCCGGGTGGCGGAGTGCACCCGCCCTAAATCCTGAGATGAGGAGGGGCCTAGGCGTTTAGCTTGTTAGAGATTGGGGAATGAAGACACAAGAACACACAAGGGTTTAGAGTGGTTCGGGCCGCCGGAGCGTAATACCCTACTCCACTATGTATTGTATTGCTCGTGAGCTTCAGTCTTGGATGGTTCCCCTCTTTTCTCCCCCTTTGTAACATTGCATGCCTCCCCTTTTTATAGCTCAAAGGGGGCACGTACAAGGGTGCTGAGCCCCGACATGTGGGCCCAGGGACATAACGGATGTAATACTTGGAGCGACTAATGTTCATCCCCCGTGCAATCTCCCTTATGCCCCGATATCCATGATCTGCGTAGCATTGGCGTGCAGGGGAAGCTTCCCTGGTAACGTACGTGTGATGATGGATGAGCACAGTGCACCACGCAGCATGGGTGTACTGTTTGGCAATGGATAGGCCCACCGCCTGCAGGATGGCCTGGACGCCGCCTGCCAGCTGAGTGGACAGGACACATTAAATGCTGAAGGGGCACATCACCCGTCAGCGGGATAGTTAGGCGGCGTGTCTTCTCTGCAATAAATGCAGAGACAGCGTGGCCCAGAGGCCTTACGTCAGGCTCCGCCCGCTGGCTTACGTCACGCGTGGTAGACCACGCGACAGCATCTGGTCTTCGCCTAGGCGGGGAGTAGTAGTGCCATGCAGACAGGTCCACACCAGGCTAGGCCTAGACACATGTCGGCACCGGACCCTAGCCTGAGCAAGGCCTGGGTATTCCCTGCCCCTGAGTCCTGGGACCCGGCTGTGGGTAGTCCGGATCCCACGCAGAGGGGTCCGGGACCCAACCCGGGAGTCCGGGCTGCACTCGCGGGGTTGTCGGGTCTTGCTCCGGAGGTCCGACCCACATGTACATGGGTCCGGCACTTTCCCATGGGGGTCCAGACCTACTGTTGGCACCTTGGAGTGTATCGCTTCTTCTGGCCACATGGTGACCCTGGAGCCATCCATGTGGTGGAGTCGGGTGTTGTTTCCTACGCGACTAGAGATAGTCGCGTGGGCACCACACCCTCATGCTGTAGCAAGGGGTACCCCTGATCCAGGATACCGACAGCTATTACTTGCACAATTCTCCATAAGGGCACTTGGGAGGCTTTTTGAAACAGAAATAGGGTCACACCTTTTCCAATATGAGTTTTGGTGGTTGAATTGCCCAACACAAATTATTGGACTAACTAGTTTGCTCTAGAATATATGTTGTACAGGTGCCAAAGGTTCACAACAAACCAATACAAAGATAAAAGAAAGGGTTCAAAACAAAGGAGCAAAGTATACCGAAGGCAGCTCTGGTCTGGCGCACCGGCCTGTCCGGTGTGCCACCGGACAGGGTCCGGTGCACCAGGGAATCCAACTCCAAACTTGCCACCTTCGGGAATTCTGGGGGCTGCTCCGCTATAATTCACCGGACTGTCCGGTGCAACACCGGACTGTTCGGTGTGCCAGCGGAGCAACGACTACTTCACGCCAACGGTCCTCTGCAGAGGAATTAAATGCGCTACAGTGCGCGCCTGCGCACGCAGAAGTCAGAGCAGGCACCAGAAGGCGCACTGGACAGTCTATAGGACCTGTCTGGTGCACCACTGGACTGTCCGATGGCCCCACAAGTCAGAGCTCCAACGGTCGAACCCTAACGGCCGGGTGACGTGGCTGGCGCACCGGACAGTGTCCGGTGGCGCACCGGACTGTCCGGTGCGCCATGCGATAGCAGCCTCCACCAACGGCTACTTTGGTGGTTGGGGCTATAAATACCCCAACCACCCCACATTCATGGCATCCAAGTTTTCAGACTTCAAACCTCATACAAGAGCTATAGTATTCAATACAAGACACAAAACAAAGAGATCAAATCCTCTCCCAAGTCCGGAATCACTCCAACCAAATTAGTGACTAGAGAGAGAGAGACATTTGTGTTCTTTTGAGCTCTTGCGCTTGGATTGCTTTTCTTCTTCCTTATTCTTGCTTCCACAACACTTGTAATCAAAACAAGAGACACCAATTGTGTGGTGGTCCTTGTAGTAGACTTTGTGTCCCATTTGATTGAGAAGAGAAGCTCACTCGGTCTCGGTGACCGTTTGAGAGAGGGAAAGGGTTGAAAGAGACCCGGTCTTTGTGACCACCTCAACGGGGAGTAGGTTTGCAAGAATCGAACCTCGGTAAAACAAATCACCGTGTCGTCCGCTCTATTTCCTTGGTTGATTTGTTTTGCCCCCTATCTTTCGGACTCGTCTATATTTCTAACGCTAACCCCGGCTTGTAGTTGTGCTTAAGTTTATAATTTTCAGATTCCGTCTATATTTTGCATGCTAAGATTGTTGAATTAAATACTTGCAAACCCTCTACATCTTCCGTTGAGCATGTTACTATTTGCACTAGATGTAGAGATATTAATGTTGATGCTATTCATGATTAACTAGCTTTAATTAAACAACAAAATGATCACATAGCTCAACTTAATGCCAAAATTAATGAGCATGACTTAGAAAATGAAAAATTTAAATTTGCTAGAAGCATGCTCTATAGTGGGAGACGCCCTGGTATTAAGGATGGCATTGGCTTCCAACATGGAGACAATGTCAAGCTTAATGCCCCGCCTAAAAGATTGTCTGATTTTGTTAAGGGCAAGGCTCCCATGGTTCAGGATAACGAGGGTTACATTCTATACCCTGCTGGTTACCCCAAACACAAAATTAGGAGAATTCACTCTAGGAAGTCTCACTCTGGCCCTAATCATGCTTTTATGTATAAGAGTGAGGCATCTAGCTCTAGGCAATCAACCCATGCTAAATTGCCTAAGAAGAAAACTCTTAAAGCATCAAATGATCATAACGTTTCTTTTAAAACCTTTGATGCTTCTTATGTGCTAACCAACAAATCCGGCAAGGTAGTTGCCAAGTATATTGGGGGCAAACACAAGGGATCAAAAACTTGTGTTTGGGTACCCAAAGTTCTTGTATCTAATGTCAAAGGACCTAAAACTGTTTGGGTACCTAAAATCAAGAACTAAATTTGTTTTGTAGGTTTATGCCTCCGGGGGCTCAAGTTGGATCATTGACAGCGGGTGCACAAACCATATGACTGGGGAGAAAAAGATGTTCTCCTCCTACGAGAAAAACCAAGATCCCCAACGAGCTATCACATTCGGGGATGGAAATCAAGGTTTGGTCAAAGGATTGGGTAAAATTGCTATATCACCTGACCATTCTATTTCCAATGTTTTTCTTGTAGATTCTTTAGATTACAACTTGCTTTCTGTTTCCCAATTATGTAAAATGGGTTACAACTGTCTTTTTACGGATACAGGTGTCACTGTCTTTAGAAGAAGTGATGATTCAATAGCTTTTAAGGGAGTATTAGAGGGTCAGCTATACTTAGTTGATTTCAATAGAGCTGAACTCGATACTTGCTTAATCGCTAAGACTAACATGAGTTGGCTCTGGCATCGCCGACTAGCCCATGTTGGGATGAAGAATCTTCACAAGCTTCTAAAGGGAGAGCACATTTTGGGACTAACAAATGTGCATTTTGAGAAAGACATGATTTGTAGCGCATGCCAAGCAGGGAAGCAAGTTGGTGTTCATCATCCACATAAGAACATCATGACGACTGACAGACCACTCGAGCTCCTCCACATGGACCTATTCGGCCCGATCGCTTACATAAGCATCGGCGGGAGTAAGTACTGTCTAGTTATTGTGGATGATTATTCTCGCTTTACTTGGGTATTCTTTTTACAGGATAAATCTCAAACCCAAGAAACTTTGAAGGGATTCTTGAGACGGGCTCAAAATGAGTTCGGCTTGAGGATCAAGAAAATTAGAAGCGACAATAGGACGGAGTTCAAGAACTCACAAATAGAAGGTTTTCTTGAGGAGGAAGGGATCAAGCATGAGTTCTCTTCTCCCTACACGCCACAACAAAATGGTGTAGTGGAGAGGAAGAATAGAACTCTATTGGACATGGCAAGGACCATGCTTGATGAATACAAGACTTTGGATCGGTTTTGGGCCGAGGCGGTCAACACCGCTTGCTACGCCATCAACCGGTTGTATCTACACCGAATCCTCAAGAAGACATCATACGAACTCCTCACCGATAAAAAGCCCAATGTTTCATATTTTAGAGTCTTTGGTAGCAAATGCTTTATTCTTGTTAAAAGAGGTAGAAAATCCAAATTTGCTCCTAAGGCTGTAGAAGGCTTTTTACTAGGATATGATTCAAACACAAGGGCATATAGAGTCTTTAAGAAGTCCACTGGACTAGTTGAAGTTTCTTGTGACATTGTGTTTGATGAGACTAACGGCTCCCAAGTGGAGCAAGTTGATCTTGAGGAATTAGATGATGAAGAGGCTCCGTGCGTCGCGCTAAGGAACATGTCCATTGGGGATGTGTGTCCTAAGGAATCCGAAGAGCCCATTCAAGCACAAGATCAACCATCCTCCTCCATGCAAGCATCTCCACCAACTCAAGATGAGTATGAGGCTCAAGATAATGAAGGAGAAGATCAAGAAGATGAGCCACCTCAAGACGACGACCATGATCAAGGGGGAGATGCAAATGATCAAGACAAGGAGGATGAACAAAATCAAAGACCGCCACACCCAAGAGTCCACCAAGCAATCCAACGAGATCACCCCATGAACACCATCCTAGGAGACATTTATAAGGGGGTAACTACTCGATCTCGTGTTGCTCATTTTTGTGAACACTACTCGTTTGTTTCCTCTATTGAGCCACACAGGGTAGAGGAAGCACTTCAAGATTCGGATTGCGTGCTGGCGATGCAAGAGGAGCTCAACAATTTTAAAAGGAATGAGGTATGGCATTTAGTTCCACGTCCTAACCAAAATGTTGTAGGAACCAAGTGGGTCTTCCGCAACAAACAAGATGAGCATGGTGTGGTGATAAGGAACAAGGCACGACTTGTGGCCAAAGGGTATTCACAAGTCGAAGGTTTGGATTTCGGTGAAACCTATACACCTGTAGCTAGGTTTGAGTCAATTCGAATATTACTTGCCTATGCTACTCACCATGACTTTAAGCTCTATCAAATGGATGTGAAGAGTGCCTTCCTCAATGGACCTATCAAGGAAGAGGTCTATGTTGAGCAACCTATCGGCTTTGAAGATAGTGAGTATCCTAACCATGTTTACAAACTCTCTAAGGCGCTTTATGGGCTCAAACAAGCCCCAAGAGCATGGTATGAATGCCTAAGAGATTTTCTTATCACTAATGGCTTCAAAGTCGGAAAGGCTGATCCTACTTTATTCACTAAAACCATTGAGAATGATTTGTTTGTATGCCAAATTTATGTTGATGATATCATATTTGGGTCTACTACAAATCTATTTGTGAAGAGTTTAGTAAGATCATGATTCAAAAATTTGAGATGTCTATGATGGGGGAGTTGAAGTATTTCCTAGGATTTCAAGTCAAGCAACTCCAAGAGGGCACCTTCATTAGCCAAACGAAGTACATTCAAGATATACTCACTAAGTTTGGAATGAAGGATGCCAAGCCCATCAAGACACCCATGGGAACCAATGGGCATCTCGACCTCGACATAGGAGGTAAATCCGTAGACCAAAAGGTATACCGGTCGATGATAGGTTCTTTACTCTATTTATGTGCATCTCGACCGGACATTATGCTTTCCGTATGCATGTGTGCAAGGTTCCAAGCCGACCCTAAGGAAGTTCACCTTAGGGTCGTAAAAATCTTGAGATATTTAGTTCAAACACCTAAGTTTGGTCTTTGGTACCCCAAGGGATCCTCATTTGTTTTATTAGGATATTTCGATGTTGATTGGGCAGGTGTAAGATTAATAGGAAGAGCACATCAGGGACTTGTCAGTTTCTGGGAAGATCCCTGGTGTCTTGGGCTTCAAAGAAACAAAACTCAGTAGCTCTTTCTACCGCCGAAGCCGAGTACATTGCCACAGGCCATTGTTGCGCGCAATTGCTTTGGATGAGGCAAACCCTTAGGGACTATGACTACAAGTTTAGCGAAGTCCCTCTCCTATGTGACAATGAGAGTGCAATCCGCATGGCGGATAATCCCGTTGAACACAGCCGCACTAAGCACATAGCCATTCGGTATCACTTTCTGAGAGATCACCAACAAAAGGGGGATATCGAGATAGCCTATATAAACACCAAAGATCAATTGGCCGATATCTTTACCAAGCCTTTAGATGAGCAATCCTTTACCAAACTTAGGAATGAGCTAAATATTCTTGATTCTAGGAATTTTGATTGATTCTTTGCACACATTGCTCATTTATATACATTTGATCATATCTCTTTTTATGTCTATAACTAATGTGTTTTCAAGTATCACTTTATGCTTAGTCATAGATATTGAAAGGGAAATGGAGTATTCGGCAAAGAAGGCGCTTCCACTCAACTCCAATTGTATTTGCCGGTACTCCACATCGTTCTCCACTTTGGTATAATCTTCACTCATATTTTTGTGTTTGCCAAAGGAGGAGAAAGTTTGAAAAGGGCTTATATCTCACTCACAAGTATCCGTTTTTGGCGATTCATGCCAAAGGGGGAGAAAGTATGAGCCCAAAGCAAAAGGACCACACCACCACCAAATTTTAAAAATGAAGTTTTTCAAATTGATATCTTATTGTGTTCAAAAGGGGGAGAAAGTAGTATCTTCAAAACTTGCAAAACCCTCTTGAACACTAAGAGGAGAATTTTATTTAGGGGAAGTTTTGTTTTAGTCAAAGGAAAAGCATTTGAGACAGGGGGAGAAAATTTCAAATCTTGAAAATGCTTTTTTAAATCTTATTCATATACCTTTGGCTATTTGCAAAATGATTTTGAAAAGAATTTTACAAAGGATTTGCAAAAACAAAACTCGTGGTGCAAATGTGGTCCAAAATTTTAAATAAGAAGAAAAACCATCCATGCATATCTATTGAAATAAATATATTGGTCTCGACTCCAAGCAACCTTTGCACTTACATTATGCAAACTAGTTCAATTCTGCACTTCTATATTTGCTTTGGTTTGTGTTGGCATCAATCACCAAAAAGGGGGAGATTGAAAGGGAAATAGGGTCACACCTTTTCCAATATGAATTTTGGTGGTTGAATTGCCCAACACAAATTATTGGACTAACTAGTTTGCTCTAGAATATATGTTCTACAGGTGCCAAAGGTTCACAACAAACCAATACAAAGATAAAAGAAAGGGTTCAAAACAAAGGAGCAAAGTATACCGAAGGCAGCTCTGGTCTGGCGCACCGGACAGTGTCCGGTGCACCAGGGAATCTAACTCCGAACTTGCCACCTTCGGGAATTCTAGGGGCCGCTCTGCTATAATTCATCGGACTATCCAGTGCAACACCGGACTGTCCGGTGTGCCAGCGGAGCAACGGCTACTTCGCGCCAACGGTTGTTTGTAGAGGAATGAAATGCACTACAGTGCGCGCAGAAGTCAGAGCAGGCGCCAGAAGGTGCACCAGACAGTCTACAGGACCTGTCCGGTGCACCACCAAACTATCCGGTGGCCCCACAAGTCAGAGCTCCAACGGTCGAACCCTTACGGTCGGGTGATGTGGTTGGCGCACCGGACAGTGTCCGGTGGCGCACCAGACTGTCTGGTGCGCCATGCGACAGCAGCCTCCACCAACGACTACTTTGGTGGTTGGGGCTATAAATACCCCAACCACCCCCACATTCATGGCATCCAAGTTTTTAGACTTCAAACCTCATACAAGAGCTATAGCATTCAATACAAGACACAAAACAAAGAGATCAAATCCTCTCCCAAGTCCGGAATCACTCCAACCAAATTAGTGACTAGAGAGAGAGACATTTGTGTTCTTTTGAGCTCTTGCGCTTGGATTGCTTTTCTTCTTCCTTATTCTTGCTTCCACAACACTTGTAATCAAAACAAGAGAAACCAATTGTGTGGTGGTCCTTGTAGTGGACTTTGTGTCCAATTTGATTGAGAAGAGAAGCTCACTCGGTCTCGGTGACCGTTTGAGAGAGGGAAAGGGTTGAAAGAGACCCGGTCTTTGTGACCACTGAAAGTCGCCTAGAGGGGGGGTGAATAGGGCGAAACTGAAATTTACAAAATTAATCACAACTACAAGCCGGGTTAGCGTTAGAAATAATAATGAGTCCGAGAGAGAGGGCGCAAAACAAATCGCAAGCGAATGAAGAGTGTGACACGCGGATTTGTTTTACCGAGGTTCGGTTCTCGCAAACCTACTCCCCGTTGAGGAGGCCACAAAGGCCGAGTCTCTTTCAACCCTTACCCTCTCTCAAACGATCCCACGGACCGAGTGAGCTTCTCTTCTCAAATCAAAACGGGAACAAAAACTTCCCCGCAAGGACCACCACACAATTGGTGTCTCTTGCCTTGATTACAAGTGAGTTTTGATCACAAGAACAAGTGAGAAGGAAAGAAGCAATCCAAGCGCAAGAGCTCAAAGGAACACGGCAAATCTCTCTCGCTAATCACTAAAGCCTTGTGTGGAATTGGAGAGGATTTGATCACTTGAGTGTGTCTAGAATTGAATGCTTAGCTCTTGTAAGTGGTTGGAAGGTGGAAAACTTGGATGACTTGAATGTGGGGTGGTTGGGGGTATTTATAGCCCCAACCACCAAACTAGCCGTTTGGGTGGAGGCTGTCTGTCGTATGGTGCACCGGACAGTCCGGTGCACACCGGACATGTCCGGTGCGCCAGCCACGTCACCCGAACGTTAGGGTTCCGACCGTTGGAGCTCTGACGCTAGGCCCGCCTGGATGTCTGGTGGCGCACCGGACATGAACTGTAGGATGTCCGGTGCGCCAGCATGGACGTGTCTGACCTCTGCGCGCGCTGGCGCGCATTTAATGCGCTTGCAGGTAGCCGTTGGCGCCGAAGTAGTCGTTGCTCCGTAGTTACACCGGACAGTCTGGTGTACACCGGACAGTCCGGTGTACACCGGATATGTCCGGTGAATTATAGCGGAGCAGCCGATGAGAATTCCCGAGACTGGCGAGTTCAGAGCCGCGTCCCCTTGGAGCACCGGACACTGTCCGGTGTACACCGGACAGTCCGGTGAATTATAGCGCCCCGGCTCTGAGAATTCCCGAAGGTGAAGAGTTTGAAGTCGATCTTCCCTGGTGCACCGGACACTGTCCGGTGGCACACCGGACAGTCTGGTGCGCCCGACCAGGGTGCCTTCGGTTGTCCCTTTGCTCCTTTGTTTGAACCCTTTCTTTTGATCTTTTTATTGGCTTATGGTGAACCTTTGGTACCTGTAGAACTTATAAACTTGGGCAAACTAGTTAGTCCAATTATTTGTGTTGGTCAATTCAACCACCAAAACTAGTTTAGGATATAGGTGTAAGCCTAATTCCCTTTCAATCTCCCCCTTTTTGGTGATTGATGCCAACACAAACCAAAGCAAGTATAGAAGTGCATAATTGAACTAGTTTGCAAGATGTAAGTGCAAAGGTTACTTAGAATTGAGCCAATAAATATTACTTACTAGATATGCATGGATTGTTTCTTTATTTTTAACATTTTGGACCACGCTTGCACCACATGTTTTGTTTTTGCAAATTCTTTTCAAAGTCCTTTTGCAAAATAGTCAAAGGTAAATGAATAAGATTTTGAGAAGCATTTATAAGATTTGAAAATTTCTCCCCTTGTTTCAAATGTCTTTCCTTTAACTAAAACAAAATTCCCCCTCAATAAATTCTCCTCTTATCGTTCAAGAGGGTTTTAAGACATTAAATTTTGAAAATACTACTTGCTCCCCCTTTAGAACACAAAGAGATACCGATTTGAAATTTACCAATTGAAAACCATTAATTTTAAAATTAGGGTGGTGGTGCGGTCCTTTTGCTTTGGGCTCATACTTTTCTCCCCCTTTGGCATGAATCGCCAAAAACGGATACTTTGAGTGATATATAAGCCCATGATAACTACTTTCTCCCCTTTGGCAAATAAAACATAGGAGTGAAGATTATACCAAATACGGAGAGTGAAGCGGAGCGACGGCGAAGGATGAGTAGTAGAGTGGAGTGGAAGCCTTTGTCTTCGCCGAAGACTCTAATTCCCTTTCAATATACCTATGACTTGGTTTGAAATACACTTGAGAACACATTAGTCATAGCATATATAAAAAGACATGATCAAAGGTATATTTATAAGCTATGTGTGCAAATTAGCAAAAGAAGAATCAAGAATATTGAGCTCATGCCTAAGTTTGGTAAAAGTTTGTTCATCAAGTGGCTTGGTAAAGATATCGGCTAATTGATCTTTAGTATTAATGTATGCAATCTCGATATCCCCCTTTTGTTGGTGATCCCTAAGAAAATGATACCGAATGGCTATGTGTTTAGTGCGGCTGTGCTCAACGGGATTATCCGCCATGCGAATTGCACTCTCATTATCACATAGAAGAGGAACTTTGGTTAATTTGTAACCATAGTCCCGCAGGGTTTGCCTCATCCAAAGCAATTGCGCGCAACAATGTCCTGCGGCAATATACTCGGCTTCGGCGGTAGAAAGAGCGACCGAATTTTGCTTCTTTGAAGCCCAAGACACCAAGGATCTTCCCAAGAACTGACAAGTCCCCGATGCGCTCTTCCTATTGATTTTGCACCCCGCCCAATCGGCATCCGAATAACCAATCAAATCAAATGTGGATCCCCTAGGGTACCAAAGCCCAAACTTAGGAGTATAAGCCAAATATCTCAAGATTCGTTTTACGGCCGTAAGGTGTGATTCCTTAGGGTCAGCTTGGAATCTTGCACACATGCATACGGAAAGCATAATGTCCGGTCGAGATGCACATAAATAAAGTAATGAACCAATCATCGACCGGTATACCTTTTGATCGACGGATTTACCTCCCGTGTCGAGGTCGAGATGCCCATTAGTTCCCATGGGTGTCTTGATGGGCTTGGCATCCTTCATTCCAAACTTGGTTAGAATGTCTTGAGTATACTTTGTTTGGCTAATGAAGGTGCCTTCTTGGAGTTGCTTGACTTGGAATCCTAGAAAGTACTTCAACTCCCCCATCATAGACATCTCGAATTTCTGTGTCATGATCCTACTAAATTCTTCACATGTAGATTCGTTAGTAGACCCAAATATGATATCATCAACATAAATTTGGCATACAAACAAATCATTGTCAAGAGTTTTAGTGAATAAAGTAGGATCGGCCTTGCCGACTTTGAATCCATTTGCAATAAGGAAATCTCTTAGGTAGTGTTTGGTTAAAGAGCGAAGTAGAACGGAACCGTTCTGTTCCAGTTTTGTTGCTGTTTGGTTACAAAGGAACTAGAACGGAATGGCTCCAATTAGAGAATATTCTCCTCAGATCCGGAACCATTCCGCTCCAAAAAATCAACCGGACGGAGCCGCTCCGTTCCCATCCCGCTCTCACAGTCACGCTCCGCTCCATTCACTCTGCAACCAAACAAAAAACAGAGCCGCTCTGTTCCAGATTACCAAACACAGAACAGAGCGGCTCCGTTCCTAGAATCCGGGATGGAACGGCTCCGTTCTACTTGGCTCCTCAACCAAACACTACCTTAGGCATTCATACCATGCTCTTGGGGCTTGCTTGAGCCCATAAAGCGCCTTAGAGAGCCTATAGACATGGTTAGGGTACTCACTGTCTTCAAAGCCGGGAGGTTGCTCAACATAGACCTCTTCCTTGATTGGTCCATTGAGGAATGCACTCTTTACGTCCATTTGGTAAAGCTTGAAGCCATGGTAAGTAGCATAGGCCAATAATATGCGAATTGACTCAAGCCTAGCTATGGGTGCATAGGTTTCACCGAAGTCCAAACCTTCGACTTGGGAGTATCCCTTGGCCACAAGTTGAGCTTTGTTCCTTGTCACCACACCATGCTCGTCTTGCTTGTTGCGGAAGACCCACTTGGTTCCTACAACATTTTGATTAGGACGTGGAACTAAATGCCATACCTCATTCCTAGTGAAATTGTTGAGCTCCTCTTGCATCGCCATCACCCAATCCGAATCTTGGAGTGCTTCCTCTACCCTGTGTGGCTCAATAGAGGAAACAAAAGAGTAATGCTCACAAAAATGTGCAACACGAGATCGAGTAGTTACCCCCTTATGAATGTCGCCGAGGATGGTGTCGACGGGGTGATCTCGTTGGATTGCTTGGTGGACTCTTGGGTGTGGCGGCCTTGGTTCTTCATCCTCTTTGTCTTCATTATTTGCATCTCCCCCTTGATCATTGCCGTTATCTTGAGGTGGCTCATCATTTTGATTTTCTCCTTCATCAACTTGAGCCTCGTCCTCATTTTGGGTTGGTGGAGATGCTTGCGTGGAGGAGGATGGTTGATCTTGTGCATGTGGAGGCTCTTCGGATTCCTTAGGGCACACATCCCCAATGGACATGTTCCTTAGCGCGATGCACGGAGCCTGTTCTTCACCTATCTCATCAAGATCAACTTGGTCTACTTGAGAGCCGTTAGTTTCATCAAACACAACATCACAAGAAACTTCAACAAGTCCTGAGGACTTGTTAAAGACTCTATATGCCCTTGTGTTTGAGTCATATCCTAGTAAAAAACCTTCTACAGTTTTAGGAGCAAATTTAGATTTTCTACCTCTCTTAATAAGAATAAATCATTTGCCACCAAAAACTCTAAAATATGAAATATTGGGCTTTTTACCGGTTAGGAGTTCATAGGATGTCTTCTTGAGGATTCGGTGTAGATATAACCGGTTGATGGCGTAGCAAGCGGTGTTGACCGCCTCGGCCCAAAACTGATCCGATGTCTTATACTCATCAAGCATGGTTCTTGCCATGTCCAAGAGAGTTCGATTCTTCCTCTCCACTACACCATTTTGTTGTGGTGTGTAGGGAGAGGAGAACTCATGCTTGATGCCCTCCTCCTCAAGGAAGCCTTCTATTTGTGAGTTCTTGAACTCCGTCCCGTTGTCGCTTCTAATTTTCTTGATCCTTAAGCCGAACTCATTTTGAGCCCGTCTCAAGAATCCCTTTAAGGTCTCTTGGGTATGAGATTTTTCCTACAAAAAGAACACCCAAGTGAAGCGAGAATAATCATCCACAATAACTAGACAGTACTTACTCCCGCCGATGCTTATGTAAGCGATCGGGCCGAATAAATCCATGTGTAGGAGTTCCAGTGGCCTGTCACTTGTCATGATATTCTTGTGTGGATGATGAGTGCCAACTTGCTTCCCGGCTTGGCATGCGCTACAAATCCTGTCTTTCTCAAAATGAACATTTGTTAGACCTAAAATGTGCTCTCCCTTTAGAAGCTTATGAAGATTCTTCATCCCAACATGGGCTAGTCGGCGGTGCCAGAGCCAACCCATGTTAGTCTTAGCAATTAAGCAAGTGTCGAGTTCAGCTCTATCAAAATCTACCAAGTATAGCTGACCCTCTAACACTCCCTTAAATGCTATTGAATCATCACTTCTTCTAAAGACAGTGACACCTACATCAGTAAATAGACAGTTGTAGCCCATTTGACATAATTGAGATACGGAAAGCAAATTGTAATCTAGTGAATCAACAAGAAAAACATTGGAAATGGAATGGTCAGGAGATATAGCTATTTTACCCAAACCTTTGACCAAACCTTGGTTTCCATCCCCGAATGTGATAGCTCGTTGGGGATCTTGGTTTTTCTCGTAGGAGGAGAACATCTTCTTCTCCCCTGTCATGTGGTTTGTGCACCCACTGTCGATGATCCAACTTGAGCCCTCGGATGCATAAACCTACAAAACAAGTTTAGTTCTTGACATTAGGTACCCAAACAGTTTTGGGTCCTTTGGCATTAGAAACAAGAACTTTGGGTACCCAAACACAAGTCTTGGAGCCCTTGTGTTTGCCCCCAACAAACTTGGCAACTACCTTGCCGGATTTGTTAGTAAGCACATATGATGCATCAAATGTTTTGAATGAAATGTCATGATCATTTGATGCATTAGGAGTTTTCTTCTTAGGCAACTTAGCACGGGTTGGTTGCCTAGAGCTAGATGTCTCACCCTTATACATAAAAGCATGGTTAGGGCCAGAGTGAGACATCCTAGAATGAATTCTCCTAATTTTGCTCTCGGGATAACCGGCAGGGTACAAAATGTAACCCTCGTTATCCTGAGGCATGGGAGCCTTGCCCTTAACAAAGTTAGACAATTTCTTAGGAGGGGCACTAAGTTTGACATTGTCTCCCCTTTGGAAGCCAATGCCATCCTTGATGCCAGGGCGTCTCCCATTATATAGCATACTTCTAGCAAATTTAAACTTTTCATTTTCTAAGTTATGCTCGGCAATTTTAGCATCTAATTTTGCTATATGATCATTTTGTTGTTTAATTAAGACCATGTGATCATGAATAGCATTGATATCAACATCTCTACATCTATCACAAATAGACACATGCTCAACGGTAGATGTAGAGGGTTTGCAAGAATTAAGTTCAACAATCTTAGCACGTAATATATCATTTTTATCTCTAAGATCGGAAATTGTAACATTGCAAACATCAAAATCTTTAGCCTTAGCAATCAATTTCTCATTCTCATTTCTAAGGCTAGCAAGAGAAATATTCGATTCATCAATCCTAGCAAGTAAATCAACATTATCATCTCTAGGATTGGAAATTGAAACATTACAAACATGTGAATCAACCTTAGCCAACAAATTAGCATTCTCATTTCTAAGGTTGTCAATGGTCTCATGGCAAGTGCTTAGCTCACTAGACAATTTTTCACATTTTTCAACTTCTAGAGCGTAAGCATTTTTAACCTTAACATGCTTCTTATTTTCTTTAATAAGGAAGTCCTCTTGAGAGTCTAAGAGATCATCCTTCTCATGAATAGAGCTAATTAATTCATTTAATTTTTCTTTTTGTTGCATGTTTAGGTTGGCAAAAAGAATGCGCAAGTTATCCTCCTCATTGCTAGCATCATCCTCATCGCTAGATGTTTCATATTTGGTGGAGGATCTTGATTTTACCTTCTTCCTTTTTCCATCCTTGGCCATGAGGCATTTGTGGCCGACGTTGGGGAAGAGGAGGCCCTTGGTGACGGCGATGTTGGCGGCGTCCTCGTCGGAGGAGGAGTCGATGGAGCTTTCGTCCGAGTCCCACTCCCGGCAAACATGGGCATCGCCGCCCTTCTTCTTGTGGTACCTCTTCTTTTCTCTTCTCTTGCCCTTCTTGTCGTCGCCCCTGTCACTGTCACTAGATAGTGGACATTTTGCTATAAAATGACCGGGCTTACCACACTTGTAGCAAACTCTCTTGGAGCGGGGCTTGTAGTCTTTCCCCCTCCTTTGCTTGAGGATTTGACGGAAGCTCTTGATGATGAGTGCCATCTCCTCGTTGTCGAGCTTGGAGGCGTCGATGGGTGTTCGACTTGGAGTAGATTCCTCCTTCTTTTCTTCTGTCGCCTTGAATGCGACCGGTTGTGCTTCGGACGTGGAGGGGCCGTCAAGCTCGTTGATCTTCTTTGAGCCTTTGATCATCAACTCAAAGCTCACAAAATTACCTATAACTTCCTCGGGGGTCATTTGTGTATATCTAGGATTGCCACGAATTAATTGAACTTGAGTAGGGTTAAGGAAAACAAGTGATCTTAGAATAACCTTAACCACTTCGTGGTCATCCCACTTTTTGCTCCCGAGGTTGCGCACTTGGTTTACCAAGGTTTTGAGCCGGTTTTACATGTCTTGTGGCTCCTCCCCTTGGCGTAGACGGAAGCGACCGAGCTCCCCCTCGATCGTTTCCCGTTTGGTGATTTTGGTCACCTCATCTCCTTCGTGCGCGGTCTTTAGCACGTCCCAAATCTCTTTGGCGCTCTTCAACCCTTGCACCTTGTTATACTCCTCTCGACTTAGAGAGGTGAGGAGTATAGTGGTGGCTTGGGAGTTGAAGTGCTCGATTTGGGCCACTTCGTCCGCATCATAATCTTCATCCCCTATGGATGGTACCTGTACACCAAACTCAACAACATCCCATATACTTTTGTGGAGTGAGGTTAGGTGATATCGCATCATATCACTCCACCTAGCATAATCTTCACCATCAAATGTTGGTGGTTTGCCTAATAGGACGGAAAGTAAAGGTGTATGTTTAGGAATGCGAGGGTAGCGTAGGGGAATCTTACTATACTTCTTGCGCTCTTGGCGCTTAGAAGTGACGGACGGTGTGTCGGATCTGAAGGTCGACATTGATGAAGTGTCGGTCTCGTAGTAGACCACTTTCCTCATCCTTTTGTGCTTGTCGCCTCTCTGACGCGACTTGTGAGAAGAGGATTTCTTCTCCTTCCCTTTCCCTTTGTTGGAGGAGTTCTTCTTCTCCTTCTTCTTGGTGCGGGACTCTTCCGATGAAGTGCTCCGTGGCTCGTAGTGGGCTTGTCGCTGGTCTCCATCTCCCTCTTGGTGTGATCTCCCGACATCACTTCGAGCGGTTAGGCTCTAATGAAGCACCGGGCTCTGATACCAATTGAAAGTCGCCTAGAGGGGGGGGGGTGAATAGGGCGAAACTGAAATTTACAAAATTAATCACAACTACAAGCCGGGTTAGCGTTAGAAATAATAATGAGTCCGAGAGAGAGGGCGCAAAACAAATCGCAAGCAAATGAAGAGTGTGACACGCGGATTTGTTTTACCGAGGTTCGGTTCTCGCAAACCTACTCCCCGTTGAGGAGGCCACAAAGGCCGGGTCTCTTTCAACCCTTACCCTCTCTCAAACGATCCCACGGACCGAGTGAGCTTCTCTTCTCAAATCAAAACGGGAACAAAAACTTCCCCGCAAGGACCACCACACAATTGGTGTCTCTTGCCTTGATTACAAGTGAGTTTTGATCACAAGAACAAGTGAGAAGGAAAGAAGCAATCCAAGCGCAAGAGCTCAAAGGAACACGGCAAATCTCTCTCGCTAATCACTAAAGCCTTGTGTGGAATTGGAGAGGATTTGATCACTTGAGTGTGTCTAGAATTGAATGATTAGCTCTTGTAAGTGGTTGGAAGGTGGAAAACTTGGATGACTTGAATGTGGGGTGGTTGGGGGTATTTATAGCCTCAACCACCAAACTAGCCGTTTGGGTGGAGGCTGTCTATCGTATGGTGCACCGGACAGTCCGGTGCACACCGGACATGTCCGGTGCGCCAGCCACGTCACCCAAACGTTAGGGTTCCGACCGTTGGAGCTCTGACGCTGGGCCCGCCTGGATGTCTGGTGGCGCACCGGACATGAACTGTAGGATGTCCGGTGCGCCAGCATGGACGTGCCTGACCTCTGCGCGCGCTGGCGCGCATTTAATGCGCTTGCAGGTAGCCGTTGGCGCCGAAGTAGTCGTTGCTCCGTAGTTACACCGGACAGTCCGGTGTACACCGGATATGTCCGGTGAATTATAGCGGAGCAGCCGATGAGAATTCCCGAGACTGGCGAGTTCAGAGCCGCGTCCCCTTGGAGCACCGGACACTGTCCGGTGTACACCGGACAGTCCGGTGATTTATAGCGCCCCGGCTCTGAGAATTTCCGAAGGTGAAGAGTTTGAAGTCGATCTTCCCTGGTGCACCGGACACTGTCCGGTGGCACACCGGACAGTCCGGTGCGCCCGACCAGGGTGCCTTCGGTTGTCCCTTTGCTCCTTTGTTTGAACCCTTTCTTTTGATCTTTTTATTGGCTTATGGTGAACCTTTGGTACCTGTAGAACTTATAAACTTGGGCAAACTAGTTAGTCCAATTATTTGTGTTGGTCAATTCAACCACCAAAATTAGTTTAGGATATAGGTGTAAGCCTAATTCCCTTTCAACCACCTCAATGGGGAGTAGGTTTGCAAGAACCGAACCTCGGTAAAACAAATCACCGTGTCGTCCGCTCTATTTCCTTGGTTGATTTGTTTTGCGCCCTCTCTTTCGGACTCGTCTATATTTCTAACGCTAACCCCGACTTGTAGTTATGCTTAAGTTTATAATTTTCAGATTCCGCCTATTCACCCCCCTCTAGGCGACTTTCACTTTTGATCTCTAAGAGGTGTTGCTCTAGCATGTAGGAGTTGAATCACAACTTTTGTCCATTGAAATAGCCGGTTAGAGGGTATTTATAGCCCCAACCCCTCAATTAGCTATTGGGAGAAAACCCAAAATCTGCACTTTCCTCGAGTGCACCGAACCTCTTGTAATATAGGTCCGGTGCACCAATAGAAAGCTTGCCATGTTAGGTGGCATCGGACCGGTCGGGTTCACCATCGAACTCAACCACGTCTGCACCACATCAGCTAGCCATTGGAGTAGGAACTAGCTTTTGAGTCTGATAAGTTCGGTGCACACCAGAATGGTTTGGTGTGCCATGTGCTTCAACTATTCAATATACAATCGTTCTGCGTGAAAGTTCCCTTTGTGGAGAACAAAGATCTATATGTCGCCTAGTGGGGGTGAATAGACAAATAAAAATTAACACTAAAAACTTAGAACTTCTTACTCAACTCAAAGCAGTGCACGCAGCGGAATGTAGTCGAGTAGATCACACTCGAATACCAGTTTCTATCTCAAAAGATCCTGCACTTTAAGAACAGCTTATACCAAAGATAAGTAGTGAAGTGTAAATATCAAAGCAAACAGAAACAGAACAAAGAGACAGAGACAACAAGATTTATCCCGTGGTTCGACCAAGCCTAAAATGCTTACCTACATCCACGTTGGAGTTAGCCAACATGGCCTGAAGTCTATTTCAACTCCTTCCTCTGTTTGCTCAGGTTTGTCACCAATTGATAGACCAAGACTTCTCCTTATATCTGTTGGTGTTGCAGTACAGTAGAACCACAACTATCACAAGTTAATAGCTCGACGATAGATGAACTCAACACTAGCACCTTTGCTCAAGATCACACTCATTAGCTCTTGCACACAACATCACTTCTCCTCTCTCTTTTGACTAAGCACGTGCCAAGCATTAAATCTATCACATAATACAATAGAAAGGGATAGAGAATGATTCTATAATTGTTTGTTGCTTTAGGGTATCACTTGTGTCATAGTTGTAGTCGTGGGAGGGCCTATTTATAGCCCCAAGACCTCCCCAAAGCCATTGGAACAAAATCAGGAAACCTGCCTAGATCTGAAAAGGAAACCGGATATCCAACAGTCACCTGCCTAAACGCAATCTAATTGGTTGTTTCCTTCTGTGACTCGTCACCGGGTCTCCAATGGTCACGTGCCTAAACGCGATTTGATTGGTTTTTTCTTCTCTGACTGGTCACCGGATGACACTTTCTCTACAAACCACGTTAGAGAGTAAACCAAAGTGCCAAATGCATAGAAAAAGGTATATGCAACATATTCAAATACTCAAACCTTACATAATTAACCTTTTTCACAATTTTGCCCTTTTGGCATGTTAGTGCTCAGGGTTGGACTCTAAATACTCAAATTGACATAACTTGATACTATTTTCCATCTTTAGCTTAAACACACTGTAATGGTCACAAAGAACATTTTCAAACACAAGAATGACCTGAACTATAAGCCAAAGTGTACTTAGCTCTTTTAGGCTCTTATAGGTTCTGACTTTGATACTTTTCCACCTTATGACCATGTCCTACTGCTCGAGCTAGGATCTTGAGCCTTATGACTTGAATCATAAACCCTAAGAATTACCTCAATGGTTCCAAGTCATGTCTTTATGTTGTGATCCTCAATGCACAAGAATCTTCTTAGTTTAACCAACCTTGGCTTCTTACAGGCCATCTTCTTCACCCCTTGCTTTAGGTACCTAAGTCTTCTTGACCTTCTCATGTGCACTTCTCACGTGCACTCGGTCCCTCAAACTTCTTCTTTCCTTGATCAGCTGTGTCCAAGTTAAGCACATCCAGTTCCACATAGTCATTATCCCCCTATCCGAAATAGAAATCCATTGTTAGAAAATGATGAAAGGCCTACTTAAATCGGTCCATCGATGCACTTTGTGACCCATTCAAAGCTCACTGATGTTGTCGGTCCATCTAATTTTTCATTTGCTCTGCTCTTGTGAAACAAATTTCTATTAACTCTCCCCTAACTATCGATTTGGATCCTAACAGTAACAGACAGAAGGACATCTCAGAAAGTACAAATCAAGATACACTGGCTCAGCAAGTCAGCATACGGTTCTTAGCATCTACAAGAATCTAAATTTCACTATCTAAATTATTATTTAGAAGGTTATCGGTATAGAAACCATTTTCTATATCTTTTCAATCTCCAGCAATTTTAAATAATATCTTGTTTGTGCTATAGAAAGTCATTCACGTTTTCAATTTTTTACTAGTGAGAAACCTAAAATAGAAGATGACTATATTTGGATAGTCAATAAAATAAACTGTTGGAGGTTTTTTTTTTAAAAAAAACTTATCAGAATCGTCATCAAAATAAACAATGGTTGAAACCTGCCGAGGACCTGCCCCTTTGGCAGATTCCATCACTCACGCACATCACACAGAGACACTCTGAAGATTCCAATCACGCACATCATAGAACAGGACAGGAAGACTCAGCACAACTGAAGTCACATTGTCACAAAAATTATATACAGCAGATAGATTCATTCATCAGAAATTCAATTCCATGTACAAGAATACGACACACGCACCAACACACACACTGAAAAATCGCGCAACTGCAGTAGTCCTGCGCAAGACTATATACACTGCAAGAACACTTTACAGGCAGTAGAATCCGAGGTCGCCAAGCAAATGGGACAAATTAACAATGGAATAGCAGTTCATCTCTACGTGTTAGCACTCAGCACATATCATTCTCGATGGCGCGCAGTTTGTGCAGCTCAGCTTTCGCCTTGCTTGGCAAGAGTATAATAGCCTGGGACCCTCAGGAAGGACATATCCAATTGGTGCTGCTTCAGAATTCTACTGCTCCTCTCTTTTTTTCTTTTTCTTTTTCTTTTTAGATTTCTTTTTCATGTCTTCCTTCATCGATACGTTGTGCGACTAGGACAAACATAGTAGAACTAAAACAGAGTGATAATATTTACAGGGTAGCTTAGGCGAGGTCTGACGATATTAGTTCTGGAAAGAAGAAAGCCACTGCTCTACAAAATTCTTTCCATCTGCAAATCAAAAGAAAGAGAGAGAAAATATTAGAGAAACTCGTGTTAGGTTTAAGATGACTTTGATGCTCTGTGGTAAATACACCGAACAAAACTACAAAAGAACAAACAATGTGAAACTTTTAAAAGATTGGAAGGCTAAGCAATTGAATGTTATTAGGAAGGCGATTGAATGTTATTAGTCACAGACAGCCGTTTAAGCAGGCAGCTGAAGAGCTCTAACGTTATTGAGTTAGCTTTTTGATCACTCAAACACCAAAAAGCAAACGACGCCAAGTCTCAGTGTTACCCACTGATTGACTACACGGCAAACTTTATAGACTAATAACAAAACTGCAATTCAAATGCATAGTACAAAGTAAGCCACCAAACCCATGAATCAACAGCACCAATCATGAAAATGAGATATATGACTAGTAAAGCCAATCCACTCCCACAAATGCGATAGAACTACTGCAATCAGCTCACTCTGCTCAGCAAACAATGGCATATACAAGGCAATCATTGAGGAATAACTGCAGATGCCTTCTTGCATATGACCACCACCAACTTTTATCTATCAGAAAAAGCAAAGGGGGAAGACAGCCAGTCTGCCTGATAGAGACAATTGCTCCTTATCCTATTATACTCTGTGTTGAGTCAGCTTAACAAGCTGAAATTATTGCCAAAACAAGAATTTTATAACTGAAAACTGCCGAAATTTAGGTACCATCCGTGATTTCCTTCCAGTCCTCAACATGTACAGAATTGAATCTTCAAATAAATAAGCTATTATATATACGAACTGATATATATAACTAGCACGATCGCTTCTCGATTTTATTTAATTCAAATTTTCAAAGAAAGCACGTCGATGAAAATCACACATGAGGTGAGCGTGCTCACCAGAGGGACCACCATCGGTGAGGGCGCCGGCGCCAAGAAACCTGCCCTCCTGCCTCCGGGGCTGCTGCTCTTGGCGGCCGTGGCGGTAACACGGCACGAGGACGGCGAAGCAGTTCTCAGGGTCGCCGTCCGTCTGAAGCTCCGGCGCCTGTGGCTCGAGCCAGCCGATGGACCAGTCGGAGTCGTCGGAGTCGGAGCCAGACAGACAGCCACCGCCGTCGGACGGGACGATGACCATGTCGTACTCCCGGTCGACACGGGCCTCCCCGCGGCTGCGGCGGCGATTCCTGACCCTCCTCGGGCGCGCGCGCTGGCGGCCGGTGTAGAACGTGACGGTGTCGGGCTCCCGGAACCCGGAGGGGAAGTCAGGGAAGGAGGAGCTCGTTAGCCCCTCGCTGGGTTGCTCGTGGGTGTCCACCCGCGCCGCGGCGCCCCCCGGCCACAGCCATTGCGTGAAGCGGCTCAACGCCATGGACATGGCGAAAGAAGAAAAGGGAGAGCCCTTGCTTCTCGCGAGGAAAAAAAAAGGCTAGGAGCCTCTTGATCGGACCAAAAATCGCGAAGAAATCAGGCAAAATTCGGCGTTCCCTTGGATCTGCCGACTCGAAATCCTAAATCAACAAGAATAGCTCAGATAAAAAACAAACAACCCCGATTCACAGGTAGATCCAGCGGAAAGATTTTGGGCGGAGGAAACAGAAAAATATGTTCATTTTTAAACTAAAACGCGACAAATAAATTAGACTTCGCCAACGGCCAACCACGAAATACCGGGTCTAATTAGGAAAGTTTCTTCTTCCGCAGTTCAGCTTCACTGGATTGATTGACGAGTAGCACAACTAGAAAAATGGCTCTTGTTTTCCGGGGGAAAAAAATTCTCTACTCCAAAGCGTTTGACCAACCTATGAATCGAATATCAGGCAGTCCAAAACCATTGTCCCCAAAACCAAAATTCTTCCTAAATTGGATCCTCCTTTAAAATCCGGCACCAAAATTGAACACCCGCTCGAAATCGGGGCCCCTCAAACGCGAGTAGGGTCAAAACACACGCCTCCTTCTCCTGACCCAGCAACCGCTAATCACTCCACTCCATGGCCTCTCCGCTCAGATCCTCTCGCACGCGGCCCACTCCAACTCCAACCTCCAACTCGAAGCAACGCAACGCAACCACCACACGTCGTCCACACCAATGGATGGGAACTAGAGCCAGCCCCGCGGCCACACGGCCGAATAAATAACCCCGTGACCGCGAGATAATTGCCATTATAGACAAAGAGCGGACGGGATTCGACGAAATGGAGGTCATGGCGTTGGCTTCTCTGTTCTGGAGACGCAGACGACAGACAATCGCCAAAACGGAAAGGTGACAGCGCTTGGAGCTGCGTAAACTGGTATTACTCTCCTGTCCCCGTTTACCGTTCGCCTGCGCAGACGCCGTCTGGCATACTCCTCTCTACACCGTCTCTTCTTGCGGCTGCTCTCGGGGTCGGCCTGCTCGCGGCAGCTGGCGTACTCCTCTCCTCGCCGAATTGGACTGCTCTCTGGAGCTGGCGTCTTCCTACTGCGGCTGCTTCCGGTTTCCTCTTCGTGAGTGCTCCTGCTATCCCCTGTCTCCCATGGCTATCGTATGTGAACCCGTCTGTTCCCCTCACCGTACCCGGTTGTGAACTTAGGTTTTCTCTGATTTTGGATCCATGGACTTCAAGCCCAGTTGCAATTCGCCAGACTCCAACGCCATTCCCAACTCCCCCGATGTAGATCCGGCTTTGGGCGAAACAGGTGGCAGTGAGGTGAGGTCAATTTACATACATTGTCTCGCTTATGTCTTTAATTTCTAAAATAGTGTTGGATGCTCCTGCATGTTCTTCAATTTATAAAACAGTCTCGCTTATGCTTGGAGGCTCCTACATTTTCTGTAATATAGGAACTTCAGAGGATTGATGGGGAATCACTACTGGACTGGGATTCGATTATAGTTTCTGATGTATTGGATGATGAAGGCAGAGTACAAGTACCATGCGAAAATGAGATATATTTTAATCTTGGACTTAATAAAGAGGATGAGGCTGCGAATAATAGGTTTTCTGGCAGTGGTACAAATTGTCATGCACAAGGAAGTTTGGATACGGACAACGAAGACCACCATGCTGATCAGCCTTGTCAAGACTACATTCCAGATGAAAAGAGGGTGGTGTACAATAGGATGAATCCTTCTATGCAGCCAGGTTGTTTGTTTCCTAACATGAAAGAATTTAGGATTGCTATGCGACAGTATGCAATAAAACATGAGTTCGAGCTTGGAATTGAAGTTACTTCGACAACTAGATACGTTGGTGTCGGCGTTCCGAGACCGGGGGGTCCCCGAGCCGACGAGTGAGTGTGCCGCGTGCCCCAGCCCAGATGGGTCGAGCGCGTGGGCGAGCGCGAAGGGGGGAGAGAGAGAGCGAGAGCGAGGTGGCCGGAGCCGGGTCGTGAGGGAGTCGGAGATTCCCGCGGCCTTCGTGTTCGTCCCGCGCCCAGGTCGGGTGCGCTTGCAGTAGGGGGTTACAAGCGTCCGCGCGGGTGAGGGGAGCGAGCGGCCCCGAGAGAGCGCCTGCCCCTGCCCTTCGTTCCCGCGAGGCCAACCTTCTCTAAGAAGGCCCTGGTCCTTCCTTTTATAGGCGTAAGGAGAGGATCCAGGTGTACAAATGGGGGTGTAGCAAGGTGCTACGTGTCTAGCGGGGGAGAGCTAGTGCCCTAAGTACATGCCAAGGTGGCAGCCGGAGAGATCTTGGCGCCCGGCTAGTGTGGCGTCGTGGCTGTCGGAGAAGCAATGTAGCTTGGCGGAGGGACAGCTGTCGGAGTGGTTGGGCCCTTGCTGCCGTCCCCCTGCTTTCGTAAGAGAGCTGAGAGCCGCCGTCGTCATGGGTCCAGCGGGGTGCCATCATTGCCTATCTGGCGGAGCTAGCCAGATGGGACGTCGGTCCTGTTCCCTGCGGCCTGAGTCGGCTCGGGGTAGGGTGATGATGGCGCTTCCTGTTGACGTGGCGGACTCGTGTCCTAGGTCGGGCGACGTGGAGGCTCCTCCGAGGCCGAGGTCGAGTCTGTCCTGCATGGCCGAGGCCGAACCTGAGCTCCTGGGTCGGGCGAGGCGGAGGTCGTTCGGCAGAGGTCGGGGTGGAGTCCGAGCCCTGGGTCGGGCGAAGCGGAGTTCACCGTCTTCCGGGGCCTTAGCCCAAGTCCGAGCCCTGGGTCGGGCGGAGCGGAGTTCGCCGTCTTCCGGGGCCTTAGCCCGAGTCCGAGCCCTGGGTCGGGCGGAGCGGAGTTCGCCGTCTTCCGGGGCCTTAGCCCGAGTCCGAGCCCTGGGTCGGGCGGAGCGGAGTTCGCCGTCTTCCGGGACTTTAGCCCGAGTCCGAGCCCTGGGTCGGGCGGAGCTTCCTCTGGCGCTTTTGGCCAAGCCTGGCTACCCGTCAGTCTTACCCTTTGCGTTAAAGGCCCTAGTGACTTGGTCGGTCGGCGCGGTGATTTAGTCAGGGTTACTTCTTATCGAAGGCAAGGCCTCGGGCGAGCCGGAGATGCGTCTGCCGTGAAAGAGGAGGCCTCGGGCGAGACAGAAACATCTCAGGGTCGGCTGCCCTTGCCCGAGGCTAGGCTCGGGCATGGCGTGATCGAGTCGCTCGTATGGACTGACCCCTGACTTAATCAAACCCATCAGGCCTCTGCAGCTTTATGCTGATGGGGGTTACCAGCTGAGAATTAGGCGTCTTGAGGGTACCCCTAATTATGGTCCCCGACAGTAGCCCCCGAGCCTCGAAGGGAGTGTTAACACTCGCTTGGAGGCTTTCGTCGCACTTTTTTGCAAGGGGACCAGCCTTTCTCGGTTGTACTTTGTTCCGGTGGGTGCGCGCGAGCGCACCCGCCGGGTGTAGCCCCCGAGGCCTCGGAGGAGTGGTTTCACTCCTTCGAGGTCTTAATGCCTTGCGTAATGCTTTGGCTGGTCTGGCGGTTCCCTCATGCGAACAGGCCGTAGCCCAGGTGCCCTGTCGGGACCCAAGTTCTCGGGCTGGTATGTTGACGCTGTCAACGGTTCGGCCGGAGCCGGGTTTGCGAGAGCAGCCCCCGAGCCTCCGCACAGGGCGAGAGGACGATCAGGGACAGACTTGGCTTTTTTACATACGCCCCTACGTCGCCTTTCCGCAAGGAGGAGGGGGGGAGAGCGCCATGTTACCCTCGATGGGCACCGAACATGGTGTCTCCGGTGAGCTGCAATCAGGTAATCCGAGTGGACGTCCGTGCCCCGTTCGTTGGGGGTCGGCTAGGGGCCCGGAGGCACGCCCAAAAGTACCTGCGGGTGATCTGCCGGACCCGGTCCCCTGGCGACGGGGTCCGAGGGCTCGTTGCCTCCCTCCGATGGGATTCCGTTACAGAGTCGTTCCCGCTGGTCTCGGAAATGTCCTAGGGTACCTCGGGAGCGCAGCCCGAGCCTTGGTTATGTATCGAACGTACCCCTGGTCATCCCTCGCTCGGTGTCTGAGGCGACTGTGAACCCTTCGGGGGGCCAGCCTTCGAACCCCTGATCAGTAATGGGCGCGGAGCCCGAGTAGCCTGAGGCGGTCGTGGAACCTTTCGGGGGGCCGACCTTCGAACCTCTGACCAGTAGTGGTGTCGGGCCCACGCGATCTGAGGCGGCTGTTGAACCCTTCGGGGGGGCAGCCTTCGAACCCCTGATCAGTAAGGAGGCTCGGAGCCTAGTTCCTTCACGGGGAAGGATCCCTTTGGGGTATCCCCCTTCCCGGTCCCTGTTGCAAGAGATAGAGAAAGAGGAAAAAGGGAAAAAGGATACGAAATTGAACGACGTGGCGTACCTTTTTTGGTGTGGTCGTTTTGGCGAAGGCGAAACGTCGCCAGCTGCTCCCGCCAGTGGCGCTGCCCGTCGAGCCGCGGAGTTAATGCGCCGGGGCGAGTAGTTGGCGAGGCTGCCGTTGCGCGTGCGCGAGCCGTTCGAGGAACGGGTCACGGGCGTGCCGTCTTCACACCATGAGAGAGGGGGTTCTCTTGCTGCCTCCGGATGGGACGTGAGCCTGGCTGATGGCGTGATCGCTGCTCTTGCGCGCCTGCCACTGTCATTACTGCCGGCCCACTTCTGACCGCGTTTGATCGCTGCGTCAGGCTGGCGCAGCTGGGCCGCGCGCTGGGCCGCCTCGGGTCGTGGTATTGGTTCCGCAACCGAGGAGGTGCGGTGGTGGCGCAAGTGGCATAGTGGCTTACATGCAGCATCCGGCGCGCCGGTTGCGCGACGCGTGGGCTTGAGCCTCCGTGCTGGCCTGTCGGGAGCCGGAGAGGCGCGTCCACTTGGCGCGGTTGCATGCCGCCCGCATGGCTGCCCACCCCCTTCGCCCGTTGGTCTGGGCAAAAGTGGAGGGTCACTTGTAACTGCTGGGTGGTTGCGCGCGCGCCGCGCGCGGCGGTTCGGCTTCTTCTGCTTGGAGCCGGTCTGCATGACAGGTGGGTCCCAGCCCCCGCGGCGCAGGGGAGGGCTTTGGAGGCGTGTTGGAGAAGACTCAGCCCGTGACGGTTGGGGGCGCAGGCACGGAGAGTTGCCTTTAAAAGGAGGGCGACCCCTTTCGTAAGGCGACCATGTCTTCTTCCTCCCTTATGCGTCGTGTCTTTCCGCCTTTCAAGCCCCCGGATGGGGGAAACCGCCGCCTCCGCGCCTCATCGTCGGGGGACACCACTCCGTGGGAGCGGGTACCTTTCGGCCATCGTTCGGCTTCAAGGATTTTCATCACACAGCCCAGCGGCTCCCCTCCGCTGGTGATCACCCAAGACGGTGGCCTCCAGCTCCCGAATGGGGAGGGGCAAACCGGGCTGTGGTCCCGGCCCCGCCCTCAGTGTTGAGGGTGTTCGTCATCCTCGCCGGGGCGGGGAGCGAGGCGAGCCGGGGCCCCACCTCCTACACGGGTCGGCGGGCCACCTCATTTTCCAGCTTCTGGTGGTGGCAATCGCCTTTTAGCCCCACGGCGGAGACATCCTCCAGCCATGCCGGGGAAGGAGAACTGTTGCTGCCCAGCTAGGATGCAACATTCCGTCTTCCTCCTCGCATTCGCGGCGAGGACGGCTGCGAGGATCTGCCGGGGTGCTTAGAGGCGTCCCGCGTTTGCTGGTGATTCACCCAGAGCTTGTCGCTCCTCGGGCTTCCCTGGCGGGGAGGTTGTCCGTACCCGCGGGGGCGGAACCGGAGTTCCGTTTGTAATGGCACCTCGAGTGCCGGGTTTTTTGTTCGTTTTGGCTTTCGGGGCCTGAACATGTATGTAATTACGGCACGGAGCCGTGTTTTTTCCTCATTCCCGAGCACTAAGACTCGTCTGCTGATTGTCTAAACCGCTTCACTAAGCATGAGTCGCCCCGTGTCAAGGTGACGAGTGAGGTATCCGTATCCCGGAGGCGTAGGAGTCCCTCGGCTCGGTCGGCCCTGTTGTCCGAGGCTCCTCTAGCTTAGTTAAAGAGACCCCTCGGCCGCTCTTCGACGAGCCGAGGCTGGGGGTAGCGATATCAGCATGAGCAGAGGCGAAGTTGGCTCGGAAATGAAACCTGGTTGGCCGGAGCCTAGCCGAGTTGCCCGTTGGCAGGATCGACGCCGAAGTTGGTCAGCCGAGGCTTCGGACCGGGCTCGTGCCCTCGGAAGGTGGCTGGCCGAGCCGCCTGCTCGGGCCGGATTCCCGGAGAAGTCCCTGACAACGATCGCCCGGGCGTGGTGATGACGCCGTCCTTTGGAGCGGAGGCCCTCGGACCGCGTCGCCGTCCGAGGCTAGTTCGGGCCTTGCCGAAGGTGCTGTCGATGCCGAGGGTGTCGCCGCCCCCTTCCGGCGCCAAGACCTGAGCCTGCAGGATCAGCCTGTCTTGTAGCGTGTGCTTTGTGCGGCCGTCGAGGCCAGAACACACACCCTCGCTGTGTTGTGAAGCTGCGTCCCTTTTCCTCTTGTTCCAAGCATCTGGACCTTTTGTCGGTAACAGGGATGTTTGTGCGAGCGAAAGTTGCTTCTCGCGGAAGGTGAGGAGTGAGGTATTCGTATCCCGGAGGCGTGGGAGTCCCTCGGCTCGGTCGGCCTTGCCGCTTACGCGCACTTTTACTCGTCCATGAGGCCCTATCACCGACTTAGTCGAGAAAACTCGAAGAATCGCTTCGGCAGAAGAGCTTTCGAACATAGAGACTTGTTCGATCCGTGGAGTCACCTTATCCGAACGCGAGTTACTTATCGCAGAAGGTGATGAGTGAGGTATCCGTATCCCGGAGGCGTAGGAGTCCCTCGGCTCGGTCAGCCTTGACTGCTTACGTGTACCCTATCGTTTCCATGACCCACTTTTCGAAGTAGTCAAAAAGCACGAAAGATATTCTGGTAAAAAGAGATTTTCTGTTCGAGGAAAATTTCGACGCAGAGGGGGTTTCCCCCCTTTTAGCCCCCGAGGGAGGGTCGGGCTTTGCCGAGGCTAGGCCGACCCTTCCTTGTTGACTAAACTTTGCGTGGGTGCGGGGTATATGAACAATTTGGAAACATCTCAAGGGTAGAAGCGACGTAGCTGTTGGATGTTCCAAGCGTTGCCGTAGACCTCGCCTTGACTGTTGGCCAGCTTGTACGTTCCGGGCTTCAGAACTTTGGCGATGACGAACGGCCCCTCCCAGGGGGGCGTGAGCTTGTGCCTCCCTCGGGTGTCTTGCCGCAGCCGAAGCACCAGATCGCCCACCTGGAGGTCTCGGGGTCGGACCCCTCGGGCGTGGTAGCGTCGCAGGGACTGCTGATACCGCGCCGAGTGTAGTAAGGCCCTGTCCCGAGCCTCATCCAGCTGGTCCAGCGAGTCTTCTCGGCTAGCTTGGTTGCTTTCTTCGTTGTAGGCCCTCGTCCTCGGGGAGCCGTATTCCAGGTCAGTGGGTAGGACGGCCTCGGCCCCGTAGACCAGGAAGAACGGCGTGAAACCTGTGGCTCGGCTTGGCGTCGTCCTCAGGCTCCAGACCACCGAGGGGAGTTCCTTCATCCATCGCTTGCCGAACTTGTTGAGATCATTGTAAATCCGGGGCTTGAGCCCTTGTAGAATCATGCCGTTGGCACGTTCCACTTGCCCATTCGACATGGGATGAGCTACGGCGGCCCAGTCTACCCGGATGTTGTGATCCTCGCAAAAATCCAAGAATTTTTTGCCGGTGAACTGGGTGCCATTGTCGGTGATGATGGAGTTCGGGACCCCGAAGCGATGGATGATGTTGGTGAAGAACGCCACCGCCTGCTCGGATCTGATGCTGTTCAGGGGTCGGACCTCGATCCACTTGGAGAATTTGTCGACGGCGACCAGCAGGTGCGTGTAGCCCCCGGGCGCCTTCTGCAGAGGGCCGACGAGGTCCAGACCCCACACAGCGAAGGGCCAGGTGATGGGTATCGTCTGCAGAGCCTGAGCAGGCAGGTGGGTCTGCTTCGCATAGAATTGGCACCCTTCGCAGGCGCGGACAATTCTAGTGGCGTCAGCCACCGCCGTCGGCCAGTAGAAGCCTTGGCGGAAGGTGTTCCCGACGAGGGTTCGAGGTGCTGCATGATGGCCGCAAGCCCTCGAGTGTATTTCCTGCAGGAGTTCCTGACCCTCGGCGATGGAGATGCATCGCTGGAGGATGCCCGAGGGGCTACGGTGGTAGAGCTCCTTCTCATCGCCCAGCAAGACGAACGACTTGGCGCGTCGCGCTATCCGCCGAGCCTCGGCTCGGCCGAGGGGCAGCTCTCCTTGGCGGAGATATTGCAGGTACGGGGTATGCCAATCTTGATCTGGCATGACCCCGCTCTGCTCCTCCTCGATGTGCAGTGCTTCGCCCTCGGGGGCCGAGGGCTCCTCTGGTTGAACCGAGGATGGCTCGGGCTGGGCCAAGGTCACCTCGGACGGGGCCGAGGGCACCTCGGGCTCGGGCGTGTCGCCTATCTTGACGGAGGGTTGGTGCAGATCCCGGGAGAAGACGTCCGGGGGAACTGTCGTTCGCCCCGAGGCTATCTTCGCCAGCTCGTCCGCAGTCTCGTTGTAGCGCCGGGCGATGTGATTAAGCTCGAGCCCGTAGAACTTGTCTTCCAGGCGTCGAACCTCGTCACAGTAGGCCTCCATCTTCGGGTCGCGGCAGTGGGAGTTCTTCATGACTTGGTCGATGACGAGCTGCGAGTCGCCGCGTGCATCGAGGCGTCGGACCCCTAGCTCGATGGCGATTCGCAATCCGTTGATCAGAGCCTCGTACTCAGCCACATTGTTGGACGCCGGGAAATGGAGGCGGAGTACATAGCGCAGGTGTTTCCCGAGGGGCGAGACGAAGAGCAGGCCCGTGCTGGCTCCCGTCTTCATCAGCGACCCGTCGAAAAACATGGTCCAGAGCTCCGGTTGGATCGGAGCCGTCGGCAACTGGGTGTCGACCCATTCGGCTACGAAGTCCGCCAGTACCTGGGACTTGATGGCCTTTCGAGGGGCGAACGAGATTGCCTCGCCCATGATTTCCACCGCCCACTTCGCGATCCGTCCCGAGGCTTCCCGGCACTGGATGATCTCCCCCAGGGGGAAGGATGACACCACAGTCATCGGATGAGACTCGAAGTAATGTCGCAGCTTTCGCCTCGTCAGGATCACTGCGTACAGCAGCTTCTGGACTTGTGGGTAGCGGATCTTGGTCTCGGACAGCACCTCGCTGACGAAGTAAACTGGCCTCTGAATGGGCAAAGCATGCCCCTCTTCCTGCCTTTCGACCACGATCGCGGCGCTGACCACCTGAGTGGTAGCGGCGACGTAGACCAAGAGGGCTTCTCCATCAGCTGGGGGTACCAAGACGGGCGCCTGGGTGAGGAGCGCCTTCAGGTTCCCGAGGGCTTCCTCGGCCTCGGGTGTCCAAGTGAAGCACTCGGCCTTCCTTAAGAGACGGTACAGGGGCAGGCCTCTTTCGCCGAGGCGCGAGATGAAACGGCTCAAGGCCGCGAGGCATCCCATGACCCTCTGTACGCCTTTTAAGTCCTTGATGGGCCCCATGTTTGTGATGGCTGCGATCTTCTCCGGGTTGGCTTCGATGCCCCGCTCGGAGACAATGAATCCCAAGAGCATGCCTCGGGGCACCCCGAAGACGCACTTCTCGGGATTGAGCTTGACGCCCTTCGCCTTGAGACACCGGAATGTCAGTTCGAGGTCGGAGAGGAGGTCGGAGGCTTTCCTCGTCTTGACTACGATGTCATCGACGTAGGCCTCGACCGTGCGACCGATGTGTCCGCCGAACACATGGTTCATGCACCGCTGGTACGTTGCACCCGCGTTCCTCAGACCGAAAGGCATTGTGACATAACAGTACATGCCGAAGGGCGTGATGAAAGAAGTCGCGAGCTGGTCGGACTCTTTCATCTTGATTTGATGATACCCTGAGTAGGCATCGAGGAAAGACAGGGTTTCACACCCTGCAGTGGAGTCCACGATTTGATCGATGCGAGGTAGAGGGTAGGGGACTTTCGGACATGCTTTGTTGAGACCAGTGTAGTCTACACACATCCGCCATCTCCCCCCTTTCTTCCTCACAAGCACAGGGTTGGCAAGCCATTCGGGGTGGAATACTTCTTTGATGAACCCTGCTGCCATCAGCTTGTGGATCTCCTCGCCTATCACTCTGCGCCTTTCCTCGTCGAATCGGTGCAGAGGCTGTCTGACCGGTCGGGCTCCGGCCCGAATATCCAGTGAGTGCTCGGCGACATCCCTCGGTATGCCGGGCATGTCCGAGGGACTCCACGCAAAGACGTTGGCGTTTGCGCGGAGAAAGTCGACGAGCACTGCTTCCTATTTGGGGTCGAGCCCGGAACCGATCCGAATCTGCTTGGAGGTGTCGCCACTGGGGTCGAGAGGGACGGCCTTAACCGTCTCCGCTGGCTCGAAGTTGCCGGCGTGTCGCTTCACGTCCGGCACCTCTCGGGAGAGGCTTTCCAGGTCGGCAATGAGGGCCTCGGACTCGGCGAGGGCCTCGGCGTACTCCACGCACTCCACATCGCATTCGAACGCGTGTTTGTACGTGGGGCCGACGGTGATG
Organism: Zea luxurians; assembly: GCA_029449295.1. Taxonomy (NCBI): domain Eukaryota; kingdom Viridiplantae; phylum Streptophyta; class Magnoliopsida; order Poales; family Poaceae; genus Zea; species Zea luxurians. The sequence goes on from JAOPSE010000034.1 coordinate 4,941,522, forward strand.
ACCCCGTTGGGGCCCAGCATCTTGAGCTTCAGGTAGGTGTAGTTGGGGATGGCCATGAACTTCGCGTAGCATGGCCTTCCCAACACTGCGTGGTAGGTCCCTCGGAACCCGACCACCTCGAACGTCAAAGTCTCCCTTCGGAAGTTGGAGGGTGTTCCGAAGCAGACAGGAAGGTTGAGCTGTCCGAGGGGCTGGACGCGCTTCCCGGGAACGATCCCGTGGAAGGGCGCAGCGCCTGCTCGGACGGATGACAGATCGACGCGCAGGAGCCTGAGGGTCTCAGCGTAGATGATGTTGAGGCAGCTGCCCCCATCCATCAGGACCTTGGTGAGCCTGACGTCGCCGATGACGGGATCGACGACGAGCGGGTACTTCCCTGGGCTCGGCACGTGGTCGGGGTGGTCATCCTGGTCGAAGGTGATGGGCTTGTCGGACCAGTCTAGGTAGACTGGCGCCGCCACCTTCACCGAGCAGACCTCCCGACGCTCCTGCTTACGATGCCGAGCCGAGGCATTCGCCGCATGCCCTCCGTAGATCATGAAGCAGTCGCGGACCTCGGGGAACTCTCGCTTGGTGATCTTCCTTTTTGCCGTCGTCGCGGGCCCTGTCACCCTCTGCGGGTGGCCCGGCCCGGTGGAAGTGGCGCCGAAGCATGACGCACTCCTCGAGGGTGTGCTTGACGGGCCCCTGATGGTAGGGGCACGTCTCCTTGAGTGCCTTGTCGAAGAGGTTGGTGCCTCCGGGGGGCTTCCGAGGGTTCTTGTACTCGGCGGCGGCGACAAGGTCCGTGCTGGCGGCGTCGCGTTTCACTTGCGACTTCCTCCTGCCTTTCTTCTTGGCGCCGAGCGGAGTAGACGCCTCGGAAGCATCTTCCGACGGGCGGCCCTGGGGCTGCTTGTCCTTTCGGAAGATGGCCTCGACCGCCTCCTGACCAGAGGCGAACTTGGTGGCGATGTCCATCAGCTCGCTCGCCCTGGTGGGGGTCTTGCGACCCAACTTGCTCACCAGGTCACGGCAGGTGGTGCCGGCAAGGAACGCGCCGATGACATCGGAGTCGGTGATGTTGGGCAGCTCGGTGCGCTGCTTCGAGAATCGCCGGATGTAGTCCCGAAGGGACTCTCCCGGCTGTTGCCGGCAGCTTCGGAGGTCCCAGGAATTCCCGGGGCGCACGTACGTGCCCTGGAAGTTGCCGGCGAAAGCCTGGACCAGATCCTCCCAGTTGGAAATCTGCCCCGGAGGCAGGTGCTCCAACCAAGCGCGAGCGGTGTCGGAGAGGAACAGGGGGAGGTTGCGGATAATGAGGTTGTCGTCGTCCGTCCCACCCAGTTGACAGGCCAGGCGGTAGTCCGCAAGCCACAATTCCGGTCTCGTTTCCCCCGAGTACTTTGTGATAGTAGTCGGGGGTCGGAATCGGGGCGGAAACGGCGCCCGCCGAATGGCCCGGCTGAAGACCTGCGGACCGGGTGGTTCGGGCGAGGGACTCCGATCCTCCCCGCTGTCGTAGCGTCCCCCACGCCTGGGGTGATAACCTCGGCGCACCCTTTCGTCGAGGCGGGCCCGACGATCGCGATGAGGGTGCTCGTCGCCAAGGTGGCCCGGGGCCGCAGGCGCGGTGTTGCGCGTGCGCCCGGTGAAGACCGAGGCTTCCCGCGTGAGTCGGGAAGTCGCGGCACGAGGTTCCGAGGGGTACCCCTGCCTTCGGGAGGCAGAGCTCTCGGCCCGCCGGGCCGCAGCGCCTTCCAGGAGATGCTGGAGCTCCCCCTGGATTCGCCGACCCTCGGTGGTTGATGACTCCGGCATCGCGCGGAGGAGCATCGCTGCGGCTGCCAGGTCCTGACCGGTTCCGCCGGATGCGGGTGGCGGTCTGTCCCTGGCATCGTTGGCGATGCGGTGCTGGAGACCTTGGGGCAGGTGACGTATTCCTCCGGCCGGGGGCTGGCTCGCCCATACCTGCCCGACGTTCCGGCGGATTGCCTCGAGCGCTCCTGCTCCCTCATCGAGCCCGGCCTGCGCCCCGCGGACTTGCTCGAGCTGTGAGTCGTGACCCCCCGCCGGAACGGGGACCACAGCTAGCTCCCGCGGGATGTCGGCGCGAGGCGCTGGCCTAGGGGGATCACCATCCTCCGGCATGCCGAGACAGCTGCCTCCGGAGGGATCCCCTAGCTCGACGTGGAAACATTCGCGGCTCGGGCCGCAGTCCTTGTCGTCAAGGCTGCGGCTGCCGTCGGAACAGTCGGAGAGGCAGTAGTTGCATGCGGTCATGAAGTCCCGCATGGCACTGGGGTTGCCAGATCCAGAGAAATCCCAGCAGATGCTGGGGTCGTCATCTTCCTCGGACCCAGAGGGTCCGCAGGTCGAGACACCCGTCAATCGGTCCCAAGGCGACCGCACACGAAACCCCAGAGAGGTTGCACTCGCCTCAACGTGAGCGCCCGCCAAAGCGAGGCCGCTAGGCGGGTTGAGGCCGAGTCGAAATGACGAAGGATGGGAATCAGCCCATACCTTTTGGTCGACGAGGATCGACGAAGTCGCATCGGGGGCTGATCGTGCTGTCGTCCAGGGTGCGAGGGCGACGTCCTGCAGGCCCTCCGTGAGCGTGCTGGCGTCGTCCACTTGCTCGGGATCGGCGTGTCGCGGGGGGACGGCGCTCGCCTTCGCCTCAAACGCGTGGGTGATGCCCGACGCGTCCTCCGTTGGGGCGCTGGGGATGTCGATTTGCTCGACAGTCGACTGAGCGCAGCCTCCCGCTCGGCCTTGGTTGCCCCGCCTCCCCCTCCGATGGCGAGGGAGAGGATGGGGTGAGCTCGAAAGTTGTCCTTCCCCCACGCGGGAAAGACGTCGTCGATTCCGCCGCCGGCGGGCGGGCTGTCCGCCACCGTTGTCGCTGTCGCGCGGCGGTGGAAGGAGTATCATGTCGTAGCTGCCGTCGAAAGACATGAACTCGAGACTCCCGAAACGGAGCACCGTCCCGGGTTGAAGAGGTCGTTGGAGACTGCCCATCTGGAGCTTGACGGGAAACTACTCGTCAACACGCAGCAGGCCCCTACCTGGCGCGCCAACTGTCGGCGTTCCGAGATCGGGGGGTCCCCGAGCCGACGAGTGAGTGTGCCGCGTGCCCCAGCCCAGATGGGTCGAGCGCGTGGGCGAGCGCGAAGGGGGGAGAGAGAGAGCGAGAGCGAGGTGGCCGGAGCCGGGTCGTGAGGGAGTCGGAGATTCCCGCGGCCTTCGTGTTCGTCCCGCGCCCAGGTCGGGTGCGCTTGCAGTAGGGGGTTACAAGCGTCCGCGCGGGTGAGGGGAGCGAGCGGCCCCGAGAGAGCGCCTGCCCCTGCCCTTCGTTCCCGCGAGGCCAACCTTCTCTAAGAAGGCCCTGGTCCTTCCTTTTATAGGCGTAAGGAGAGGATCCAGGTGTACAAATGGGGGTGTAGCAAGGTGCTACGTGTCTAGCGGGGGAGAGCTAGTGCCCTAAGTACATGCCAAGGTGGCAGCCGGAGAGATCTTGGCGCCCGGCTAGTGTGGCGTCGTGGCTGTCGGAGAAGCAATGGAGCTTGGCGGAGGGACAGCTGTCGGAGTGGTTGGGCCCTTGCTGACGTCCCCCTGCTTTCGTAAGAGAGCTGAGAGCCGCCGTCGTCATGGGTCCAGCGGGGTGCCATCATTGCCTATCTGGCGGAGCTAGCCAGATGGGACGTCGGTCCTGTTCCCTGCGGCCTGAGTCGGCTCGGGGTAGGGTGATGATGGCGCTTCCTGTTGACGTGGCGGACTCGTGTCCTAGGTCGGGCGACGTGGAGGCTCCTCCGAGGCCGAGGTCGAGTCTGTCCTGCATGGCCGAGGCCGAACCTGAGCTCCTGGGTCGGGCGAGGCGGAGGTCGTTCGGCAGAGGTCGGGGTGGAGTCCGAGCCCTGGGTCGGGCGAAGCGGAGTTCGCCGTCTTCCGGGGCCTTAGCCCAAGTCCGAGCCCTGGGTCGGGCGGAGCGGAGTTCGCCGTCTTCCGGGGCCTTAGCCCGAGTCCGAGCCCTGGGTCGGGCGGAGCGGAGTTCGCCGTCTTCCGGGGCCTTAGCCCGAGTCCGAGCCCTGGGTCGGGCGGAGCGGAGTTCGCCGTCTTCCGGGGCCTTAGCCCGAGTCCGAGCCCTGGGTCGGGCGGAGCGGAGTTCGCCGTCTTCCGGGACTTTAGCCCGAGTCCGAGCCCTGGGTCGGGCGGAGCTTCCTCTGGCGCTTTTGGCCAAGCCTGGCTACCCGTCAGTCTTACCCTTTGCGTTAAAGGCCCCAGTGACTTGGTCGGTCGGCGCGGTGATTTAGTCAGGGTTACTTCTTATCGAAGGCAAGGCCTCGGGCGAGCCGGAGATGCGTCTGCCGTGAAAGAGGAGGCCTCGGGCGAGACGGAAACATCTCAGGGTCGGCTGCCCTTGCCCGAGGCTAGGCTCGGGCGTGGCGTGATCGAGTCGCTCGTATGGACTGACCCCTGACTTAATCAAACCCATCAGGCCTCTGCAGCTTTATGCTGATGGGGGTTACCAGCTGAGAATTAGGCATCTTGAGGGTACCCCTAATTATGGTCCCCGACAGTTGGATACTGTAAGGGTGGTGATTGCCCTTGGAGGATCTATGCACGCGAAGAGAAGAAAGGATTGCCTACTATTGTGGTAGCTGTACTAGATGATGTTCACACTTGCACATCTAGTGGTAGGAGGAGGACTACTACGCCAACTTGTGGTTGGGTCGCATTCCACGCTAAACCCTTGCTCATGAAGAAACCACAAATGGGTGCTAAAGAGTTACAACAAACACTACAGACAACTCATAATGTCACTATTGGGTATGATACAGTTTGGAAGGGGAAAGAGAAGGCTTTGAGAGAGTTGTATGGATCTTGGGAGGAAAGCTTCCAGCTCTTGTACTCTTGGAAGGAGGCTGTAATTGCAGTCATGCCCGATAGTGTGATTGAGATTGATGTTATTTTGGAAGATGGGAAGTACTATTTTAGTCGATTCTTTTGTGCCTTTGGTCCATGCATATCTGGGTTCCGAGATGGGTGCAGACCTTATCTTAGTGTGGACTCGACAGCATTGAACGGTAGATGGAACGGACATCTTGCATCTGCTACTGGTGTAGATGGCCACAATTGGATGTACCCAGTATGTTTTGGCTTTTTCCAAGCTGAGACGGTTGACAATTGGATTTGGTTCATGAAACAGCTGAAAAAGGTTGTGGGTGATATGACACTTCTTGCTATATGTTCAGATGCACAAAAAGGCCTGATGCATGCTGTAAATGAGGTATTTCCGTATGCTGAGAGAAGAGAATGCTTCAGACACTTAATGGGAAACTATGTGAAACACCATGCTGGTTCAGAGCACATGTATCCAGCAGCAAGGGCCTACAGGAGAGATGTATTTGAACACCATGTTAGCAAGGTCAGAAATGTTCACAAGATTGCTGAGTACTTAGACCAACACCACAAATTCCTTTGGTACAGGAGTGGTTTCAACAAAGATATCAAATGTGATTACATCACAAATAACATGGCTGAGGTTTATAATAACTGGGTTAAAGACCACAAAGACCTTCCTGTGTGTGATTTGGCTGAGAAAATTAGGGAGATGACAATGGAGCTGTTTCATCGTAGGCGAAGGATTGGTCATAAGCTTCATGGTATTATTTTGCCATCTGTCTTAGCGATACTAAAGGCTCGGACTAGAGGGTTGGGCCACTTGTCCATTGTAAAATGTGACAACTACATGGCAGAGGTACGAGACAGCACTAATTGTATGACTAAACATGTCGTGAATGCAGAACTGAAACAATGTTCTTGTGAGGAATGGCAACACACTGGGAAACCGTGTCAACATGGTCTAGCCCTAATAATAGCCCAAGATTCCAGAGATGTAGGTATGGAAAATTTTGTTGACGATTATTACTCTACTGAAAGATTCAAGATAGCATATTCTAGAAGGGTGGAACCAATTGGTGATCGTTCGTTTTGGCCATCAGTTGATTTCGCCAGTGGAGTGTTTGCACCAATAGCTAGAAGAGGTCTTGGAAGGCAACGAAAAAATAGAATTAAAAGCTGTCTCGAGGGTGGGAGTGCTAGAAAAAAAAGTAGCAACGAAAATGAAAAAACGAAAAAGCGACTCAAAAGGCAATACACTTGTCCTAACTGTGGTGAATTGGGACACCGCCAATCTAGCTACAAGTGCCCTTTGAATGGGACAAAAAAAAGGCTAGTTCTCAACTTACTTCTATATGTTCAATTTATAGTAGTACTCGTGAACTAAATGTTTGAGTATTTTTTTAAGTAGGAAAAGGAAACCACGGAAGAACACCACAAAAAATTGGATCCCTAAAGAGCTGCGGACTACTTCAAACAATGTACCAGAACAGCCAGAGCTAGCAGAGGAAATCACTGAACAAGAGCTAGAAGAGCCACAGCCAGAGACAGAACCATTGAGTCTTGCACTCTTCCAGCCACTCTTCCAGCCAGAGACTGAACAAGAGGAAATCACTGAACAAGTGGCCGATGAAACAGCCGAGCAAGCTCCACCTGCTTCTCCACCACCGACAAGGAAATGGCTAGTGAAGAAAATCACCCCCAAGAAAAGACTGAGGATTAGTGCTCAGAAGAAGCAGTATTAACTGCTAAGAACAACCACTGTGCTCAGAAGAAGCTGTATTTGTTGTAAGACTGCTATGTAAGACTGCTAAGAACAACCACTATGTATTGGCCACCTGTATTTGTTGCTAAGAACAACCACTGTGCTATGTAAGCTGTATCAGTTTTAGTTGCCAGTTCGGTGCTTCCCAGTTTCAGTTTTAGATTTAGTTGCCAGTTCGGTTCTCCCCAGTTTTAGTTTTGGTTCTAGTGTATCTGTTCATGCCGTCATCAGCTCTCAGTGTATCTGTGGTTCCCAGTTTCAGTTTTAGTTCTCAGTATATCTGTGGTTCCCAGTTTCAGTTTTAGTTTTAGTTGCCAGTTCGGTTCCCAGTTCCCAGTTTTAGTTCTCAGTATATCAGTGTATCTGTGGTTCCCAGTTTCAGTTTCGGTTCCCAGTTCCCAGTTCCCAGTTTCGGTTCCCAGTTCCCAGTTCCCAGTTTCGGTTCCAAGTTCCCAGTTCCCAGTTTTAGTTCTCAGTATATCAGTGTATCTGTGGTTCCCAGTTTCAGTTTCGGTTCCCAGTTCCCAGTTCCCAGTTTCGGTTCCCAGTTCCCAGTTCCCAGTTTCGGTTCCCAGTTCCCAGTTCTCAGTTTCGGTTCCCAGTTCCCAGTTCTCAGTTTTGGTTCCCAGTTCCCAGTTCTATTGAAGCACACAAGGTGACCTTGGAGACTCTACTGCCTTCTGGACACAAAATTAATGACTTGTTAATAAACATCTGGAGAGTTTGCAAAACAGGCTATCAACCAAATAACAAACTGGGAACTGGGAACTAGCCCAGTTCGGTCACTAGCCCAGTTTTCAGTCACTAGCCCAGTTTTAGTTTCAGTTTTAGTTCTCAGTATATCATCAGGCCTAACCCCAGTTTTCAGTCACTAGCCCAGTTCGGTCACTTGCCGGTTCGGTCACTAGCCAGTAATCTGGTGAAATACCAAAGGACCTGGGTCTGCCGGGTCTGCCAGTTATGTGGTGGACAGCTTGCAGATCAGTTATCTGGTCACTTGCCCAGATAACGCCAGATCATTGGGCAAGATCATAGCAATTGTTGCTGCTTGCCCAGTTTCAGAGAAACAGATTGTCGCCCAGTTCCTTCACTTGCCCAGTTTCAGAGAAATAGAGAGCAGAAAACAGATAACATATAACACAAAACAGATAACATATAACACAAAACAGATAACACTGATCCATTAGTTCTTACAACCTCATCTCCACAACACAGAAAACATATAACACTAATGTTCTTACAAACGCCATTCATCTTGTCTGAACACGACAACAAACACTAGGGTTCATACAACAGATAATAGTTCATACAACAGATATCAGTTCCGTCCTTCGAAAATATATCACAGACAGACCAAAATGACACCAAAATGAAACCAACCAACCAAAGGCAACCTCATGTCCACAACTACATGTTACGGTCGTTTATCTCTTCGAACCTGTAGTTTATGACACGATAGTGCTCTTCGAATGAGACATTAGCTTTAATCTCTTCCCACTTGAAGTCTTCAAAAACCATTTCCCATAGCTCTGGATCTTCTGTACTGTAGCCATCACCAAGTTCATCATCATCTAGAGGATGTTCATCATCTACGGAAGGGTTGTCGTAAAGATCCCAAGTTGGATTCTTTGTTTCTAAATCTTCTTCACAGACAATTGAAGTTTTGTCTAGCTCCTTGCACACATGTTCCAGATGCCCGCGAACCTTTCCTATCTTGCCACCTTGTACCTCTGGAATAGTCGAACACAATTTTTGAACCGAATGCAACAGTTTAGATTGCCTCCTCATTTCTTGGATAGCATATCTCAACGAATTCTTTATGTTCACATGATACTTGAAGTCGACAAGATCCTGTGCAACAACCAGATGACAATCCATTTCTAACAACAAAAAATTTGAGTGTATGAGTATGATAATCCATACCACATTCGATGAGGCCTTAACTGCTTCAACCTTGTCCACGGCAATGGCGGCGAACTGAACTGCAGCCTTGGCCTCCTTCTCAGCAACAAGTACCGCGCATCTCGCCTCCGAGGCCGCAACGGCAGCAGCACGAGCAGCTTCCACAGCATCGGCAACCACTTTGCTCGGTGGAAAATCCATCCGCACAGGAGCAGAGAAAATACGGCTAGGGTTTCTGGATTGAGGAAGCGGGCGGCATGAACACGGAACGGCGGCTAGGGTTACAATACGCGTTAACCATACAAGGCAGAGATGGGAAATCGGTCCAGCATTGTCGGAGCAGGAGAACTCACCGCTGAGAAGAGGAGACCGCAAACAGCCGCAAGAGGAAGAAGAGAAGCAGGCGGCGATGTCGACCCCGAGAGCAGTCCAATTCGGCGACGGAAGATATGCGAATGGTCACAAGAGGAGTACAAGGGACGCCGTCTGCGCAGGCGAACGGTAAACAGGGACATGAGAGTAATACAAGTTTACGCAGCTCCAAGCGCTGTCACCTTTCCGTTTTGGCGATTGCCTGTCGTCTGCGTCTCCAGAACAGAGAAGCCAACGCCATGGCCTCCATTTCGTCGAATCCCGTCCGCTCTTCGTCTATAATGGCAATTATCTCCGTGACCGCACGGCCGGAGCTGCACCAATGTTACCCTGGACGAGATCTCAGCCGTTCATGCGGCGCGGGCCCACAAAGGCCAATCATCCCGCCGCAAGCATGCCCACGTGTCGAGTCCCGCTGCTAGGTGGCAATACAAGGGGAGTTTGAATGTAGGTGCTAAAATTAATTTAAAAGATTTAAACTATCTAGCTAATACTATCAGCTACTTTTTAGCAAATTAGTAAATTGTTAACTAACTACTTGTTAGCTAGCTAATTTCACTAGCAATTTTTTAGCCAACTAATTATTAGCTCCATAGCATTCAAAACAACCCCTAAATGACCAAATGCCTGGCATAAATTGTGTTGTCTTTCGTCATATCTAATTTTTCATCAGGATTTGTTTAGCATAATAATCTATCTAGATTATATAATCTAATTTATTTTAAACTAAATGTTAGTTCAAAAATAAATGTTGGATAGTGTTGATAGGATTATGTTCAGTGTACTGTGTACATAAATGTCTATGCACATGTGCATACTGCATATATAGAGTCCTAGACTTCTAGACTTTAAAATCCGAAGGTCTGATGCACATATGCATAATAGAGTCCTAGTCTTCAAAATCATATCTAACAGTTTGTGACTGTTTTAAAAAACATTCTCCCATTCATGTCTGTTACATCTAATTTTAAAGATCAAGATTATAAGGATGTTTGAATGCACTAAAGATAATAGTTAGTGGCTAAAATTAGTTGAGATATCAAACACTCTAGCTTATTTTATCAACCGTTGGAGAATTATGTTATACGGTGGAGGGAGAAGTGGTCTATTGTGGCTGGTTGAGTTAGTTAGAGTTGGAGTTTAGCACATGCATATTATTATTTGTTCAATTATCCTAAATTTTTTGAAGGCCAATTAATAGTAAAAGAACACTTAGGCCGTTGTGCCGGCCTTAACCGTACCATGTTTGTGTTGGTATTATGTGTCAAATCTACAGCTCGGACACGTTCTTATGTTGGTCACCGACACTATAGACCCTGTACATGTTCCACACTAATATCATGCTCTTTCTAAATTCATATTAATCCATTCGACATGCCCTGTTTGACCATCCATTATAAGTGCAAGGCGTGCGGGACAAGCGGCAAGCCCATTCCGTTTCGATTCTGGTCTTGCTTCGTACGTTGCTCGGCTGTGCCTGGTCTGGTTTCGCGTCTTTTGCCGTCACGCGACTGCATCGGGACGGGTTTCGTGTCGCCGCCGTGGCCGCGAGAAAGTTCGATGAATCTATTTCCACTAATTATGTAATTACTAGGAGTACTAGTACTAATACATGTACGTACTCTATACAGTTGGCGGTGGCGTTTATTTATTTATCGTCATGTTAGTAAAAAAAATAAACTCATCGAAACGTTCCTGTTCGACACGTGTAGCGTTATTGACACGTGTTGGAGAGTCATCCGCTTCACGATAAGCAGGCAGAGCAGCAAAACTACGTAGACTTGTATTGTACACTTCTGTGAGAATAATGGTCCGATTAAGCAATTACAATCGGATGCAATTATAAGTATTAAATATAGGTCATGTTTGGTCTTTTTAGTCTAGTAACTAATATTTAGTTAGGAGACTAAAATTTAGTCCCTACCATGTTTAGTTTTAGGGACTAAAATTAGTAAGAATATACTAAATGACTCATAAGAAGACTAAAATGTCCTTTTAACATTCTCATGTTATTAGTACAATTGAACTAAATGAGAAGCAAATGTGGAATTAATATGATTTAGTCTCTTTTAGACACATCTTGAGTGACTAAGGACTAAAGCAGTTTAGTCCTGTTAAATAATTAGACAAATTCCAGATTAAATTCTGAATATAAATCATGACCAAATCAGAAGAACTGAAGTAAAAAATCAAATCAGATAATGTGTACTGATTAGACATACTGATAGATGGCGCGCGCCGGAATCAGCAGGGTCGACGAGGTCAGAAGATCACGAGCAGTCGCGTGAGGACGCTTCCCAAAAACCTTATTCGCCCTCTCCTGGTGCAGGATCTAGAAGGCGAAGGGTTCCGGAGACCTGCTCTCCTGATCGCAGATGCACCTCTGCCGTCGGGATGAAGAGAACTGGAAGGCGGCTCAGATGTGAAGAGAGGCGAAAGCGAAACTGAGATGATTTGGATGCTGGCTGCCGGGCTCCTTTTATAGGGCCGAGTTCGCGACCTCCGATCTTATCCGCCCACGAAAATCTCGCGTTCAGTTGAGATTTTATAGCGATCGGTTAGGATAAACGTAACAGCCAAGTAACCAAAAAATCAAACGGCAAAAGGAAGCCGTGCCCCCGCAAGGCGAGGGGCCGGATTTCGGCGGACCATTCACGCGCATGTCGTGTGCCCGCGCCCTTTGCCCGGCCCGGCCCGGCAAGGCGAGCGAGCGCGCACGCGCGTGTGGCTCTCCACACTCTCTCCTCTCATCCATGACTTGGTGGGTGAGTGTGGCTTCCATATTTAAGCTAGCTCTACTCCACTAGAACTAGCAATATGGTGCTATTGGTTCCACCTATTCCTTAGCCATACACTTATATGGGCTTTTGAGATTTTCCTGGGATTTATTTGAATTTCTCAACTAGGCCTGGCCCATAAATCCTAACAATCCCCCACCAGATCTCAAATGCCCATCTGCAGTTTTCGCCACTGTTCACTACTGTTTAATATACTAGTTTTTCAGTAGAGACTGTTAAGTTGAACTTCCGCCTAGAACTCAAAGCTACACCAACCCACAACTTGAACAATGGACTATGCCTTGAATTGCAAGTTTTGCGTGAATGGGTTTCACTTGAAGTCATGACCAGTACTTGGCTACCAGTAGTTCCCTTCTCAGGTGGAGCATATACGTCGTACTCCAAGATCTCTTCATGAGTTTACTAGAGATCACCCAGATCTCATAGACTGCAACGTTAGACAGTCTAACTCATATAGGTGTGTTCTTTCAAGAATGTTCTGCAGGACAACATCTTTGCTAATACAAGCCAACAGAACACATTAAGGCACAAAGCCAACCTGCCTTACAACATTTGAGAGTATTGCATCTTTACTTAGAAAGGGTCAAAAGTTACTCTCCTCAGTTCACCAATAGCTTGTTCTTCCCAGGACCTAATTCACGGGATCTCCGATCACATAGACTGGGTTTCCACCATGGCAACTTTATTTGGGTCTCATACCCATCTCTCTTGATGCGATTTCAATCACATTACGTGGTAGTCCCTTGGTAAAAGGATCTGCCAGATTTTTATCTGTTGAAATATAAGTGACACTTATAACTCCGGAGTTTCTCAACTTTCTGACAGACTTCAATCGTCTTTTGACATGTCTTGATGACTTTCCATTATCCTTAGAACTCGTCACTTTAGCAATCACTATCTGATTGTCACAGTTCATAAGGATAGCTGGTATTGGTTTCTCAACCACCGGCAAGTCCATCAAGAGTTCACGCAACCATTCTGCCTCAACGGTTGCTGTGTCAAGTGCAGCTAGCTCGGCTTCCATGGTTGACCTCGTCAAAATGGTCTGCTTGCATGACCTCCATGATACCGCACCTCCACCAATAGTAAAGACATAACCACTGGTGGCATAAAGCTCGTCTGCATTAGATATCCAGTTCGAATCACTATATCCTTCAAGTACTGCATGCTGACCAGAATAGTGAATTCCATAACTCATTGTACCTTGCAGGTAGTGCATAACCCGCTCAAGTGCATGCCAATGATCAGTCCCGGGGTTTGACATGAACCTACTCAATTTGCTCACAACAAACGAGATATCGGGCCTTGTTGCACCAGCAAGATACATGAGTGAACCGACAATCTGAGAGTATCTCAATTGGTCCAAACCAATTCTCTTGTTCTTTCGCAGTGTCACACTAGGATCATAAGGTGTTGGAGAAGGTTTCACTCAATGAAGCCAAATCGCTTCAAAACCTTTTCAACATAGTGAGATTGCGAGAGAGTAATCCCACCATCTGCCTTAATCACCTTGATGTTTAGAATCACATCAGCTTCTCCCAGATCTTTCATATTGTCGGGTACCATAATTAGGGGTACCCCCAACGCTCCTAATCATGGCTGGTAAACACCCTCAGACCAACTGACGGGTGCGGTTCAAGCCAAGACTTTATCTACCCGAGGGACGCGATCTCACCCGAGCCCAGCCTCGGGTTGGAACAGTAGTCCCATACGAGTTCACGCCTCGCCCGAGGGCCTCCTCAGGCAGCGGGCGCCCCCTCGGCTCTTCCGAGGCCCGGCTCGGGCAGGCTTCATTGTGAAGCAACCTTGGCCAGACCGCCTCACCAACCGACCGCTTCGCAGGCGCATTAAATGCAGGGGATGCCTGACGCCGTATTCTGACACACGTGCCTTAGACGGGCAGGCGGAAGTGACCGCAGTCACTTCGCCCCTCTTCATTACTGTCCGATATGACAGGAAAACAGCGCCACTCGCTCCGCTCCGACTGCCGTGTCAGCCACCCCGGCAACGACTGACAACGAGTCACGATCAACCACCGAGTTCAGCCCCGGGCACAACAGGAAGCTCCGCCTCGCCCAACCTCATGCTCCAGCCTCGGGAGGAGGTTTCTGCCTCGCCCGACCTCAGGCTCTGGCCTCGGGAGGAGGTCTCTGCCTCGCCCGACCCTCGGACTCGGCCTCGACCCCGATCTCGGGAGGAATCGCGTCCTCGCCTGACCCCAGCCTCGGCCTCAAGAGAAGTCTCAGCCTCGACCGACCTTGGGCTCGGACTGACCGCGCTAATAGGGGATGCATCATTTCCCTATTCCTAGCCTGCTCAGGCTACAAGGAACAAGACCGACATCCCGTCTGGCTTACCCCGACAACGGGTAATGATGGTGCCCCGCGTGCACCATGACGCCGGTGGCTCTCAGCCCCTTACGACAGCAAGGAGATGTCAGCAGGATCCTCGCCGCGCTGCCAGCTGTGTTGCTACATGACTCAGGCGCTCCTCCGGCGGCCACGCCATCACATGTACAGGGCCCAAGCTCTCCCCCAATGGCCACGTTGGCATGTACACAGGGCTTAAGCACTCCACTGCCGGACACGTTAGCGCATAGCTACGCCCCCCGTTGTACGTCTGGACTCTCTCCTTGCCTCTATAAAAGGGAGGTCCAGGGCCACCCTGAGGGGGGTTCGCGCGAGGGAAGCGGCGGACGAACTCTGTGTCTCCCTCTCTCTCACGCGACGCGCTTGTAACCCCTACTGCGAGCGGCACCCCTGGTGCAGGATAATACAAGGCTTGTCCCACCTCTTGTGTTCCATCCCACGCCAACCCATCTGGGCAGGGACACGCAGCGATTTCACTGGTCGGTCCAAGGGACCCCCCCGGGTCCGAGACGCCGACAGTTGGCGCGCCAGGTAGCCTGCTGCGTGTTAACGAACACCTTCCCGTTGAGATCCAGATGGGGAGTCTTCAGCAACCTCTCCAGCCCGGGACGGTGCTCCGCTTCAGGAGTCTCGAGTTCATGTCCCTCGACGGTAGCTACGACATGGTACTCCTCCCCCGCGGCGTGACGACAACGACGGTCTTCGACTCGCCCGGCGGCGGCGAGCTCTACGACAGCATCTCCCCGCGGCAGAAGAGGAGCACTCCGGTCGTCCCCGCCACCCTCCTCGTTGGAGGAGGCGGAGACGAGGCAACCATGGCCACGCAGGAGGCGGCACCTTGTCGGCTGTCGCACCAGAGCGAGTCAACGACGTCGGCACTCCCCCGGGTGTAACACCCCTGGTGTTACTATAACTAAAACTTGAGCATGGCATCATGAGTATGGGCATTGCATATGTTTGATACACCTAGAGTGCATTCACTAGGCAAAAATTTCAAACAAGTTGTATTGTTTTACTGTTTTACAAATAGGACCCTGGTTTAAGGACTTAACCCTAAATAGTGGTTAAAGGGGTAAAACTTAACCCAAGTTGAGAAAAACCTTAGGACTTTTGAGAAAAGTCATAAAATATCCCCAAACACTAAGTTGGATCACATTTATACCCCTGGAATACCAGAAACCCTAATTGGAACCCTGGGAAACCCTAAAACCAAACCCTAGGGACCTAAGTGCAAAATTAGTCCACTTTTGGGCTAAAGTGCAAAAACAAAGTCAAATAAGTGTCTTAAGTCAATTGGAGTACAAATATGTGGATTTGAAGGCCAAACCCTAAATTTTGGACTTAAATGCAAAATGGACCTCATTTGAGTTTATTCTAAGTCTGGATTTCAGTGATATTGGCTCAACTTTGGAGCCTTGTATCTTTCAGGATATAGGGTTTTTACCCTAGGTCACCACATCAAAGTTGAAGACCCATTATAGGAGAACAACTTTGCTTAAGGTTGTAAGCATAGTTGTTAGGAGTATTTGAGAGATAATGAAGCTCAAAGACGGGCTGTCAGTCGATCCCTGAACTGAATTTTCAATAGCAGTGTAATGGGATTAACTTTGAGCCCGATTTTGAATGATCTTCGGTAACTATTTGATGGCAAGTCTTGTAGCAAAGTTGATCATGGATGATAGGTGTATAATTTTGATGCAGATGGTTGGCGTTGTCACCACATAAAAATTTGAGAAAATCGACCCCAAATATGGACTGTCAGTCACTCTGAACCGGTGTTCTGATGGTACAGTGCTCGAATTCACTGAAGAAGATTCTAATCGCGCTCGTCGCCGGTAGCCGCCGCCGTCGATCATGGCTCGTCACGATTCGTGCTCAGTAGTCTTTGGATAAGCACGGCCGGTGCGAGCCCTCGCCGCCGGTGAGCTGTAAACCACTCCGGCCAGCTGTAGCGCTTTCCCTCCCCTTGCTCTCCGCTCGGGGATACGGATTTCACCGCTGTCGAGCCATTACCGGCGTCCGCCGCGTGGCTCTGTCTTTACACCTCGTCACCGTGACTCCTCTAAGCCATCCCATCATCGACGGGAAGCTTGCCACGGCAGTCGACACGTATTCACCGCGCGCCAAGCCTCTTCCCCACCTCCGACCGCCGCCACGCCATCCAAAATTCACGAGCCACCGCCCCCGGAGCCTATAAATTGAGGGCAGGGCTAGTTGCGCCATGAAATTGTGAAGCTCTAGCACCCGCTCCCACACTCAATCGTCCAACCGCTCGCCTGAATTGCTCGTTGCCCCCAAATTGATTTTCCGCCACCGTTGAAGTGAGCTCGCCGTGGACAGCCCTCCACAGGTCAGCCCCGGCCCTCTGCTACTTTGTTTAAGTACCCTCCCACCTCCGTGATGCTTGCCGAGCCATTGAATTGAGCTAATGGTTCTCGGGTCGCCGGGAACGCAATCATTACGCCGCTTTGCTTACGGTCACCGTGGCCGGAGCTCCACGATCCACCAACAGTGCAATTAAGTTAGGGAAAGTAGTTAGGCCGACCCCAATTTCGTGTCCACCGCTCGGAGAACCCAGCCGTTGCCCCGTTCGGCCGGTCTGCTGGCTCGCCGGAGCGCGGCCATGCGTGAACGGCGTCGAGGACTGGTAATCGTGAATTGACAGAAACCCGAGGGCCTTTTCGTGAACTGTCAGCGACTTAACACAATAGTAAATGGACCTATTTCGGTTTAGCTGTTAAGCCGGGGGCCTCTGCGCAAAGTCGCCTCGCGGGCGCGGGCGCGCGCGCGCTTTCGCGCGGGCCTGGGCCGCTGGATTTGAAATCGGCCCAGTACTGTTCCTAGTTTTTCTTTTTTTTTCAGCAGGACTTTGAAAAACTGTAGAAGATGGTAGGAAAATCCTAAAAATATGAGACCAATTTTCCTAGGTTTGTTATTTTCCATAGTATTTAATAAAAATAGATTTATGATTTTTAGATCAAATAGGGAATTTTAGGGTATTTAAAACAGCCTAAACCAATGGTTCTGGATTTTTAGAAAATAAATAATAAGTCCAAAATTTCCCAAACTTTTTATGTGAGCTTTTCACATTATTTAGAAGCCTTGGGTAGAATTTGGGTTGATTTGGACCTTGTTTGATCACAAAACCCAAAACCACCCCCTGCTCTATGAACTCCTTTACTGACTCCGGAAACCCTAGGTTCTCGGAGTACCGTGAAGGAAAGTTGTACTCAAGACGTAAATAATAAGTTTATGTTAACTTTGCATCCTCTTGAGCATTCCATGACATCCATTCTTATGCATGTATATGGTTATATTAGAGCAAGAAGAAGAAGAAGTTTTTGAAGAGGGGATACCACCCACCTCTGATCCTCAAGCGGATAACTGCTTTTATTTTGATATCTGTGGATCCGAGCAAGACACATCTGATAACAAAGGCAAGCCCCGGTGCATGCAACCCTTTCCCTTGTATTTTTAAATCCTTTTCGCACACTTAAGTCTAGTGAAATGTGCATTAGGTTCATAGGAGTTACTTGAAATCCTTTGATGCATTGCTTTCCTTGATATCCATACCTGTTTAGATACTTCTGTGAAGTATCAAAATTATGATTTACAAAAATGCTTAGCCTTGCTTAGATCTTGTGGATAGAGGTTGTCCTCAATTTAACCATGGAGAGGATGACTTCTACCTGCAAGATTATTTTCATTTGGAGCAATGATGGGATCTTACTGCAAAGCTCCCTATGATGCTCTTTCATCCTCAGGAACAGACACAATCCTAAGGATGGAAATACGTAAATTGAGACTTGGGGGTAGGAACAGGTGATGTTCTACCCAGGTTGGTTAAGGATTAACGCGTATGTAGGCGTGCTGACCGAGGACCCTTTAACTGGTCACATGCCTCATCATGGGTAAGCCTTGCCTCGGGCAGACTAAGGCCAGAATAAGATAACACGAAATGGGAGTGGAGCGGTGGCGAGAGTAGCGTGTACCCTCCGTGGCAAGAGGCTGGACGGTGGTGTATCTGTGCTCTCGGTTTGCGTGAACCTGATCCGGTCTTAAGAACCCCGGTGGCGGGTTGACATATGCAAGGGTTAAGTGCTACATATGTCGTGTGATTGGAGATCCTCAGCTGAGTATAATCGATTCGGATCGCCGTACCTTCGCGGTTATGAAGACTTGGTCACTTCCCTGCAACCTAGAGTCAGGATGTGAAAACTATGGACAAAAATGATGTTGTTTTGATGTGATGTGAAATTAGACTAGATGCAAATAGAGTCTACTAATACTTAATATGGCGTTAAAAGATTGAAAGTAAGGACTCACTTTAGTAAGCTACTTCTGCAAAAGCATAAGTTGATCTTTGGTAAAGCCTCTCCTTGGCTCCTAATTACCCAGCATACCCTTGAGAGTCTTTTCCTTAGTCGGGTAAGACTTGCTGAGTAATTCCATACTCAGGGTTTATCCCTTTGTTGTTTTTAGGTGGGGAAGTAGCAGACTTTTGCTGCTTCTGTGCTAAGGTGGTTCCCAACGAAGAAAAACAAGACTGAAGTGCGGGAGAACTCGGTCCTCCATCTAGAATCTTTTGTGTATAGTCTTTCGGGAGAAGTTTGTGTCTCCCTGGTTTGTATAATTATTACTTTTATGCACTCACTTTAGCCTGGTCTGTAAATAAATAACTCAAGCTTACTTTTGGAAATAAATGTAAGTTTATGTAATTCGCTTCCGCATATCTTTATCTCCGATGATCTGTAATGTCTTCAAGACGGGTGAAACGTTCCTGGTGAGGTAAGGAAAGATACCGAGCTTGTCAAGTAACTTAGGAACATCTACAGGGTGTCTGATGTCTGTTAGACAAGGACAACTGTAGGTGGGCCTGATTACTTGGGAGGTTCCGCCACAGCTGGTATCGGAGCGTAGCCCTTCTTTGCAGATATTAAGGCATCTTCAAAAAGATTTTCAAAAGTCTTACCTAAAGATTCTTTTCTCTTCTTACCTAAGTATTCTGAAGAGTTTATCTTAAAGACCAGATAGGAAGAGTGCAATGTATAGAAGGTTGAATCAACCAAGGTTGATTCTGTACTTACTCATGCATCATGCTAAGAATTATACTAATAAATTTCCCCCTTAGAAAATGCCGCCGCGCACAAGAAAGACCGCGCGTAAGTCGACTGGACCAATTGGAGTACCTCGACATCAACTTGCTCCGCGAGATGTAGATAGTAGTAGCGGGAGCAATGATCCTATAGGGGATCTGGAAGCAAGAAGAGTTCATGAAATTGAAGCAAGGGGGAGATACTGTTAACCAGTATCTCAACAAATTCAATCACCTGTCACAATACGCAATTGATCAGGTGAACACAGACTTGAAGAAAAGGAATTGTTTTATGAGAGGTCTGAACGACCGGATGCAGCGAAAAATGGCTGCATGTGTTGATCTTACTTATGGAAAGGCTGTCAGCACAGCCTTATCTGTGGAGGCCAAATATGCAAATTCTGGGAAAAGTAAGGGATTCAGTGGTGATCGGCCTAGTCAGGGCCCGGTAAAGAGGCAACGGTTCATTCTCCGGCCCTCTAACCAGAACCGTCCAAGTGCACCATCTTTCCCTTTCAAGCAGCCCATAATTATTCGTCCCAACAAAGCCCCTACTGTCCAAAGTCAGCCGGGTGCCCCAGGCACTCGATTCCCTGCTCTGCCAAGTTCTTCAACTGGATGTTTTAACTGTGGCAAATCTGGGCATTTTATTAAAGATTGCCCCTATCCTCGGCAAAATCAAGCTAATAATCAGCAAGGATCGGGAAGTTCTGCTCCAGGCAAGGGAAGTACTTCGGGCAAGAATACCAAGAAAACGGGGCGAGTATATTATACGCAAGTGGCTACCACACCGGAGGGAGAGCCGGTGATGATGGGTACGTTCCCTGTGGCCAGTCACCCTGCAATTATTCTTTTTGATTCTGGTGCTTCGCATACCTTCATTAGCAAGACATTTGTGGAGCAACATCATATTGCATGTCATGAATCAAAAGAGGGATTTAAAATTCATTCACCTGGGGGACATATTTTTACTAAAGAAGTGGCCTATGGAGTGCCAGTAACTATGGCCGGACGGAACTTTCCTGCTAACATGATTGTTCTAAGAGGCCAGGATATAGATGTAATTTTGGGGATGAATTGGTTAACCCAACACAAGGCAATTCTCAACACTGAACTCAGAACCGTCAGGTTGAGTTATAACCAAGAAGAAATTCTCTTGTCTCTCCCCAAAACCAATCCAGCCAAAGCTTCTGGTAGAATATTTGAAGCCATTGTACCGGAGATCAAGAACATTCCGGTAGTATGTGAGTTTCCAGATGTATTTCCGGAAGATTTGCCTGGACTGCCCCCTGAAAGAGATGTAGAATTTGTAATTGAGCTAAAGCCCGGTACGGCTCCCATCTCTCGAAGATCGTACCGTATGCCCCCTAATGAGTTAGCAGAATTGAAGATTCAATTACAAGATCTATTGAATAAGGGATTTATCCGGCCAAGCTCGTCCCCGTGGGGTTGTCCCGCCATCTTTGTAAAGAAGAAGGATCAAACCTTGCGCATGTGCGTGGACTATCGGCCCCTAAATGAGGTCACCATCAAGAATAAGTACCCTCTTCCAAGGATTGATATCTTATTTGATCAACTGACTGGGGCGAGGGTGTTTTCCAAAATTGATCTCAGGTCGGGCTATCATCAAATCCGTATTCGGCCCGAGGATATACCGAAGACCGCATTTACTACGCGGTATGGATTGTTTGAGTATCTAGTAATGTCTTTCGGGCTCACAAATGCTCCTGCCCACTTCACCTATTTGATGAACTCGGTGTTCATGCCCGAGTTAGACAAGTTCGTGGTGGTCTTCATCGACGATATTTTGATATATTCTAAAAATGAAGAGGAGCATGCTCAGCACCTACGGATTGTATTGACGCGCCTGAGGGAACATCAGCTGTATGCCAAGTTCAGCAAGTGCGCGTTCTGGCTGGAGGAAATTCAATTTCTGGGGCACGTGTTATCAGCCAAGGGAATTGCGGTAGATCCTAGCAAGGTCAAGGATGTTCTGGAGTGGAAACCTCCAACAACTGTTCACCAAGTCCGGAGTTTTCTTGGACTAGCGGGATATTATCGCAGATTCATACCTGATTTTTCGAAGCTTGTGAAGCCAATCACAAGTTTATTGAAGAATGATACTAAGTTCAATTGGTCTTCTAAGTGTAACGAAGCCTTTGAGCAACTGAAGACACTATTGACCACTGCTCCGGTATTGGCTCAACCGGACATCACTAAACCTTTTGATGTATATTGTGATGCGTCGGGCAGTGGACTCGGCTGTGTGCTAATGCAAGAAGGCCGAGTAATTGCGTATGCTTCAAGGCAGTTACGCCGACATGAAGAGCATTATCCAACACATGATCTCGAGCTAGCTGCGGTGGTTCATGCCCTGAAAATATGGCGTCACTATCTGCTGGGAAATATCTGTCACATATATACTGATCATAAAAGTTTGAAGTATATATTTACCCAGTCAGAGTTAAATATGAGGCAAAGACGATGGCTTGAGCTCATTAAAGATTATGAACTGGAAATCCATTATCACCCAGGTAAGGCCAATGTGGTGGCAGATGCATTGAGTCGCAAGACTTCCTGCCACTGTCTTATGGTAAAGACCTCCGAAAACACCTTATGTCAAGAAATGGAGAAGTTAAACCTGGGGATGATCCAACAAGGAACTCTGAATCAGCTAAAGCTTGAGTCAACCATTTTGCAAAGGATAATTAATGCTCAAAAGGATAATCTGGGCATGAAGCACATACGAGAGAAGATCAGGGCTGGAACAGCCCAATGTTTCAAGGAAGATGATCAAGGTGTGTTATGGTTCAACAACCGCATAGTAGTGCCGAAGAATGAAGAACTCCGCCAGCAAATCTTAGATGAAGCGCATCTTAGTCGCTATTCCATTCATCCGGGAAGCACTAAGATGTACCAAGATTTAAAGCAACATTACTGGTGGACGAAGATGAAGATTGAAATTGCACGCTATGTGGCTAAGTGTGACACTTGTAGACGTGTCAAAGCCATACACATGAAAACTGCTGGTCCATTGCAATCTTTGCCAATCCCAACATGGAAATGGGAAGACATAAGTATGGACTTCATCGTGGGATTGCCCAGGACGGCCAAAGGGTATGATTCCATTTGGGTTATCGTTGATCGACTCACAAAAATTGCCCACTTCTTACCCGTCAGGGCCAAATATACTGTGGCCACTTATGCAGCATTATATATCAGCCGTATTCTCAGTTTGCATGGTATTCCAAAAACCATAGTGTCGGATCGTGGACCTCAATTCGTATCCAAGTTTTGGGAAGAACTTCATACATCCTTGGGTACCAAATTGCTCCACAGTTCGGCCTATCATCCCCAAACCAGTGGACAAACTGAGAGAGTGAATCAAATCCTTGAGGATATGCTCCGGGCATGTGTCCTGGATTTCTCGCAAAAATGGGATGAATGTTTACCCTTAGCGGAGTTTTCATACAATAACAGTTATCAGGAGAGTATCAAGATGGCACCTTTTGAAGCTTTATACGGGCGACGGTGTCGAACTCCGTTAAGTTGGTCTGAACCTGGAGAAAGATACTTCTTTAGGCCGGATATGGTGAAAGAAGTCGAAGAGAAGGTTCAGAAAATTATTCATAATATGAAGAAAGCTCAGACTCGACAAAAGAGTTATGCAGACCGACGACGACAACCCTTATGTTTTCGGGTAGACGACCATGTCTACTTGAAAGTTTCACCGATGAAGGGTGTATCGCGTTTCGGGGTTAAAGGAAAACTTGCACCCAGATACATTGGTCCATTCCTGGTGCTTGAACAATGTGGACCAGTGGCGTACCGACTCCAACTACCCGAAACATTGTCTGCTGTGCATAATGTGTTCCATGTATCGCAATTGAAGAAATGTCTACGGGTTCCCGATCGAACCGTTGAAGTGACTGATGTTGTCCTGGAACCAGATTTAACATACTCGGAACATCCCATTCGAGTTCTGGATCAAAAGGACAGGGTTACCCGGAGAAAGACTCTCAAGTTTTATAAAATACAGTGGAACCAGCATTCGGAAGATGAGGCTACATGGGAAACCCAAGATTTCTTAGATAAGAATTTCCCAGGCTTTCTAGCCTCTTGTAAAATGTAAAGTTTGTATAGCTGTGTAATAAAGGAATGAACCCCCACACCACCCCTACCTTGTACCAGAAATCAGGAAATAAAAACATGACACATTTCCTTTTCCATTACTCACCCTAGGACTTTAAATCTCGGGACGAGATTCTTTTATGGGGGGAAGGATGTAACACCCCTGGTGTTACTATAACTAAAACTTGAGCATGGCATCATGAGTATGGGCATTGCATATGTTTGATACACCTAGAGTGCATTCACTAGGCAAAAATTTCAAACAAGTTGTATTGTTTTACTGTTTTACAAATAGGACCCTGGTTTAAGGACTTAACCCTAAATAGTGGTTAAAGGGGTAAAACTTAACCCAAGTTGAGAAAAACCTTAGGACTTTTGAGAAAAGTCATAAAATATCCCCAAACACTAAGTTGGATCACATTTATACCCCTGGAATACCAGAAACCCTAATTGGAACCCTGGGAAACCCTAAAACCAAACCCTAGGGACCTAAGTGCAAAATTAGTCCACTTTTGGGCTAAAGTGCAAAAACCAAGTCAAATAAGTGTCTTAAGTCAATTGGAGTACAAATATGTGGATTTGAAGGCCAAACCCTAAATTTTGGACTTAAATGCAAAATGGACCTCATTTGAGTTTATTCTAAGTCTGGATTTCAGTGATATTGGCTCAACTTTGGAGCCTTGTATCTTTCAGGATATAGGGTTTTTACCCTAGGTCACCACATCAAAGTTGAAGACCCATTATAGGAGAACAACTTTGCTTAAGGTTGTAAGCATAGTTGTTAGGAGTATTTGAGAGATAATGAAGCTCAAAGACGGGCTGTCAGTCGATCCCTGAACTGAATTTTCAATAGCAGTGTAATGGGATTAACTTTGAGCCCGATTTTGAATGATCTTCGGTAACTATTTGATGGCAAGTCTTGTAGCAAAGTTGATCATGGATGATAGGTGTATAATTTTGATGCAGATGGTTGGCGTTGTCACCACATAAAAATTTGAGAAAATCGACCCCAAATATGGACTGTCAGTCACTCTGAACCGGTGTTCTGATGGTACAGTGCTCGAATTCACTGAAGAAGATTCTAATCGCGCTCGTCGCCGGTAGCCGCCGCCGTCGATCATGGCTCGTCACGATTCGTGCTCAGTAGTCTTTGGATAAGCACGGCCGGTGCGAGTCCTCGCCGCCGGTGAGCTGTAAACCACTCCGGCCAGCTGTAGCGCTTTCCCTCCCCTTGCTCTCCGCTCGGGGATACGGATTTCACCGCCGTCGAGCCATTACCGGCGTCCGCCGCATGGCTCTGTCTTTACACCTCGTCACCGTGACTCCTCTAAGACATCCCATCATCGACGGGAAGCTTGCCACGGCAGTCGACACGTATTCACCGCGCGCCAAGCCTCTTCCCCACCTCCGACCGCCGCCACGCCATCCAAAATTCACGAGCCACCGCCCCCGGAGCCTATAAATTAAGGGCAGGGCTAGTTGCGCCATGAAATTGTGAAGCTCTAGCACCCGCTCCCACACTCAATCGTCCAACCGCTCGCCTGAATTGCTCGTTGCCCCCAAATTGATTTTCCGCCACCGTTGAAGTGAGCTCGCCGTGGACAGCCCTCCACAGGTCAGCCCCGGCCCTCTGCTACTTTGTTTAAGTACCCTCCCACCTCCGTGATGCTTGCCGAGCCATTGAATTGAGCTAATGGTTCTCGGGTCGCCGGGAACGCAATCATTACGCCGCTTTGCTTACGGTCACCGTGGCCGGAGCTCCACGATCCACCAACAGTGCAATTAAGTTAGGGAAAGTAGTTAGGCCGACCCCAATTTCGTGTCCACCGCTCGGAGAACCCAGCCGTTGCCCCGTTCGGCCGGTCTGCTAGCTCGCCGGAGCGCGGCCATGCGTGAACGGCGTCGAGGACTGGTAATCGTGAATTGACAGAAACCCGAGGGCCTTTTCGTGAACTGTCAGCGACTTAACACAATAGTAAATGGACCTATTTCGGTTTAGCTGTTAAGCCGGGGGCCTCTGCGCAAAGTCGCCTCGCGGGCGCGGGCGCGCGCGCGCTTTCGCGCGGGCCTGGGCCGCTGGATTTGAAATCGGCCCAGTACTGTTCCTAGTTTTTCTTTTTTCTTTTTCAGCAGGACTTTGAAAAACTGTAGAAGATGGTAGGAAAATCCTAAAAATATGAGACCAATTTTCCTAGGTTTGTTATTTTCCATAGTATTTAATAAAAATAGATTTATGATTTTTAGATCAAATAGGGAATTTTAGGGTATTTAAAACAGCCTAAACCAATGGTTCTGGATTTTTAGAAAATAAATAATAAGTCCAAAATTTCCCAAACTTTTTTATGTGAGCTTTTCACATTATTTAGAAGCCTTGGGTAGAATTTGGGTTGATTTGGACCTTGTTTGATCACAAAACCCAAAACCACCCCCCTGCTCTATGAACTCCTTTACTGACTCCGGAAACCCTAGGTTCTCGGAGTACCGTGAAGGAAAGTTGTACTCAAGACGTAAATAATAAGTTTATGTTAACTTTGCATCCTCTTGAGCATTCCATGACATCCATTCTTATGCATGTATATGGTTATATTAGAGCAAGAAGAAGAAGAAGAAGTTTTTGAAGAGGGGATACCACCCACCTCTGATCCTCAAGCGGATAACTGCTTTTATTTTGATATCTGTGGATCCGAGCAAGACACATCTGATAACAAAGGCAAGCCCCGGTGCATGCAACCCTTTCCCTTGTATTTTTAAATCCTTTTCGCACACTTAAGTCTAGTGAAATGTGCATTAGGTTCATAGGAGTTACTTGAAATCCTTTGATGCATTGCTTTCCTTGATATCCATACCTGTTTAGATACTTCTGTGAAGTATCAAAATTATGATTTACAAAAATGCTTAGCCTTGCTTAGATCTTGTGGATAGAGGTTGTCCTCAATTTAACCATGGAGAGGATGACTTCTACCTGCAAGATTATTTTCATTTGGAGCAATGATGGGATCTTACTGCAAAGCTCCCTATGATGCTCTTTCATCCTCAGGAACAGACACAATCCTAAGGATGGAAATACGTAAATTGAGACTTGGGGGTAGGAACAGGTGATGTTCTACCCAGGTTGGTTAAGGATTAACGCGTATGTAGGCGTGCTGACCGAGGACCCTTTAACTGGTCACATGCCTCGTCATGGGTAAGCCTTGCCTCGGGCAGACTAAGGCCGGAATAAGATAACACGAAATGGGAGTGGAGCGGTGGCGAGAGTAGCGTGTACCCTCCGTGGCAAGAGGCTGGACGGTGGTGTATCTGTGCTCTCGGTTTGCGTGAACCTGATCCGGTCTTAAGAACCCCGGTGGCGGGTTGACATATGCAAGGGTTAAGTGCTACATATGTCGTGTGATTGGAGATCCTCAGCTGAGTATAATCGATTCGGATCGCCGTACCTTCGCGGTTATGAAGACTTGGTCACTTCCCTGCAACCTAGAGTCAGGATGTGAAAACTATGGACAAAAATGATGTTGTTTTGATGTGATGTGAAATTAGACTAGATGCAAATAGAGTCTACTAATACTTAATATGGCGTTAAAAGATTGAAAGTAAGGACTCACTTTAGTAAGCTACTTCTGCAAAAGCATAAGTTGATCTTTGGTAAAGCCTCTCCTTGGCTCCTAATTACCCAGCATACCCTTGAGAGTCTTTTCCTTAGTCGGGTAAGACTTGCTGAGTAATTCCATACTCAGGGTTTATCCCTTTGTTGTTTTTAGGTGGGGAAGTAGCAGACTTTTGCTGCTTCTGTGCTAAGGTGGTTCCCAACGAAGAAAAACAAGACTGAAGTGCGGGAGGACTCGGTCCTCCATCTAGAATCTTTTGTGTATAGTCTTTCGGGAGAAGTTTGTGTCTCCCTGGTTTGTATAATTATTACTTTTATGCACTCACTTTAGCCTGGTCTGTAAATAAATAACTCAAGCTTACTTTTGGAAATAAATGTAAGTTTATGTAATTCGCTTCCGCATATCTTTATCTCCGATGATCTGTAATGTCTGCAAGACGGGTGAAACGTTCCTGGTGAGGTAAGGAAAGATACCGAGCTTGTCAAGTAACTTAGGAACATCTACAGGGTGTCTGATGTCTGTTAGACAAGGACAACTGTAGGTGGGCCTGATTACTTGGGAGGTTCCGCCACAGCTGGTATCGGAGCGTAGCCCTTCTTTGCAGATATTAAGGCATCTTCAAAAAGATTTTCAAAAGTCTTACCTAAAGATTCTTTTCTCTTCTTACCTAAGTATTCTGAAGAGTTTATCTTAAAGACCAGATAGGAAGAGTGCAATGTATAGAAGGTTGAATCAACCAAGGTTGATTCTGTACTTACTCATGCATCATGCTAAGAATTATACTAATAAATTTCCCCCTTAGAAAATGCCGCCGCGCACAAGAAAGACCGCGCGTAAGTCGACTGGACCAATTGGAGTACCTCGACATCAACTTGCTCCGCGAGATGTAGATAGTAGTAGCGGGAGCATTGATCCTATAGGGGATCTGGAAGCAAGAAGAGTTCATGAAATTGAAGCAAGGGGGAGATACTGTTAACCAGTATCTCAACAAATTCAATCACCTATCACAATACGCAATTGATCAGGTGAACACAGACTTGAAGAAAAGGAATTGTTTTATGAGAGGTCTGAACGACCGGATGCAGCGAAAAATGGCTGCATGTGTTGATCTTACTTATGGAAAGGCTGTCAGCACAGCCTTATCTGTGGAGGCCAAATATGCAAATTCTGGGAAAAGTAAGGGATTCAGTGGTGATCGGCCTAGTCAGGGCCCGGTAAAGAGGCAACGGTTCATTCTCCGGCCCTCTAACCAGAACCGTCCAAGTGCACCATCTTTCCCTTTCAAGCAGCCCATAATTATTCGTCCCAACAAAGCCCCTACTGTCCAAAGTCAGCCGGGTGCCCCAGGCACTCGATTCCCTGCTCTGCCAAGTTCTTCAACTGGATGTTTTAACTGTGGCAAATCTGGGCATTTTATTAAAGATTGCCCCTATCCTCGGCAAAATCAAGCTAATAATCAGCAAGGATCGGGAAGTTCTGCTCCAGGCAAGGGAAGTACTTCGGGCAAGAATACCAAGAAAACGGGGCGAGTATATTATACGCAAGTGGCTACCACACCGGAGGGAGAGCCGGTGATGATGGGTACGTTCCCTGTGGCCAGTCACCCTGCAATTATTCTTTTTGATTCTGGTGCTTCGCATACCTTCATTAGCAAGACATTTGTGGAGCAACATCATATTGCATGTCATGAATCAAAAGAGGGATTTAAAATTCATTCACCTGGGGGACATATTTTTACTAAAGAAGTGGCCTATGGAGTGCCAGTAACTATGGCCGGACGGAACTTTCCTGCTAACATGATTGTTCTAAGAGGCCAGGATATAGATGTAATTTTGGGGATGAATTGGTTAACCCAACACAAGGCAATTCTCAACACTGAACTCAGAACCGTCAGGTTGAGTTATAACCAAGAAGAAATTCTCTTGTCTCTCCCCAAAACCAATCCAGCCAAAGCTTCTGGTAGAATATTTGAAGCCATTGTACCGGAGATCAAGAACATTCCGGTAGTATGTGAGTTTCCAGATGTATTTCCGGAAGATTTGCCTGGACTGCCCCCTGAAAGAGATGTAGAATTTGTAATTGAGCTAAAGCCCGGTACGGCTCCCATCTCTCGAAGATCGTACCGTATGCCCCCTAATGAGTTAGCAGAATTGAAGATTCAATTACAAGATCTATTGAATAAGGGATTTATCCGGCCAAGCTCGTCCCCGTGGGGTTGTCCCGCCATCTTTGTAAAGAAGAAGGATCAAACCTTGCGCATGTGCGTGGACTATCGGCCCCTAAATGAGGTCACCATCAAGAATAAGTACCCTCTTCCAAGGATTGATATCTTATTTGATCAACTGACTGGGGCGAGGGTGTTTTCCAAAATTGATCTCAGGTCGGGCTATCATCAAATCCGTATTCGGCCCGAGGATATACCGAAGACCGCATTTACTACGCGGTATGGATTGTTTGAGTATCTAGTAATGTCTTTCGGGCTCACAAATGCTCCTGCCCACTTCACCTATTTGATGAACTCGGTGTTCATGCCCGAGTTAGACAAGTTCGTGGTGGTCTTCATCGACGATATTTTGATATATTCTAAAAATGAAGAGGAGCATGCTCAGCACCTACGGATTGTATTGATGCGCCTGAGGGAACATCAGCTATATGCCAAGTTCAGCAAGTGCGCGTTCTGGCTGGAGGAAATTCAATTTCTGGGGCACGTGTTATCAGCCAAGGGAATTGCGGTAGATCCTAGCAAGGTCAAGGATGTTCTGGAGTGGAAACCTCCAACAACTGTTCACCAAGTCCGGAGTTTTCTTGGAAACCTCCTTTCTGACCTTGAAACGACATTCAAGTGTCTGAGAGCGAAAGGCGTGAAACTCAATCCCAAGAAGTGTGTCTTCGGAGTCCCCCGAGGCATGCTCCTTGGATTCATCGTCTCCGAGCGGGGCATCGAGGCCAACCCGGAGAAAATCACGGCCATCACCAACATGGGACCGATCAAAGATTTGAAAGGAGTACAGAGGGTCATGGGATGCCTTGCGGCTCTGAGCTACTTCATCTCACGCCTTGGCGAGAAAGGCTTGCCTCTATACCACCTCTTAAGGAAGGCCGAGTGCTTCACTTGGACCCCTGAGGCCGAGGAATCCCTCGGAAACCTTAAGGCGCTCCTTACGAACACACCCATCCGGGTGCCCCCCGCTGCAGGAGAAGCCCTCTTGATCTACGTAGCCGTGACTACTCAGGTGGTCAGCGCCGCGATCGTAGTCAAGAGACGAGAAGAAGGGCATGCACTGCCCGTCTAGAAGCCAGTCTACTTCATCAGCGAAGTGCTTTCCGAGACCAAAGTCCGCTACCCACAGATCCAGAAGCTGCTCTACGCAGTGATTCTGACACGGCGAAAGTTGCGACACTACTTCGAGTCTCATCCGGTGACTGTGGTGTCATCCTTCCCCCTGGGGGAGATCATCCAGTGCCGCGAGGCCTCGTGTAGGATAGCAAAGTGGGCGGTGGAGCTTATGGGCGAAACGCTATCATTCGCTCCTCGGAAGGCCATAAAATCCCAGGTCTTGGCAGACTTCCTGGCTGAGTGGACTGACACCCAGTTACCAACAACTCCAATCCAGCCCGAGCTCTAGTCCATGTACTTCGATGGGTCACTCATGAAAACAGGAGCAGGCGCTAGCCTGCTCTTTGTTTCACCCCTCGGAAAGCATCTCCGCTACGTCATTTGCCTCCATTTTCCGGCATCAAACAACGTGGCCAAGTACGAGGCACTGGTTAACAGGCTACGCATCGCCATCGAGCTAGGGGTCCGATGCCTCGACACTCGAGACGACTCGGAGCTTGTCATCGACCAAGTCATGAAGAACTCCCACTGCCGTGACCAGAGGATGGAAGCCTACTGCGACGAAGTCCGGCGCCTGGAAAACAAGTTCTACAGGCTGGAGCTCAACCACATCGCCTGACGGTACAACGAGACCGCGAACGAGCTGGTGAAAATAGCCTCGGGGCGAACGACGGTTCCCTCGGACGTCTTCTCCAGAGACCTACATCAACCATCCGTCAAGATCGACGACGCGCTCGAGCCTGAGGAAGCCTCGGCCTAGCCCGAGGTACCCTCGGCCGAGCCCGAGGTACCCTCGGCCGAACCCGAGGCACCCTCGACCATCAAGGAAGAGGCCTTGCCCGTCGAGGAGGAACAAAATGGGGTCATGCCAGATCCGAACTGGTAGACCCTGTACCTGGAATATCTCCTCCGAGGAGAGCTTCCCATCGACAAGACCAAAGCTCGGCGGCTGGCTCGGCGCGCCAAGTCATTCGTCTTGCTGGGTGATGAAAAGAGCTCTATCACCGCAGCCCCTCGGGCATCCTCCAACGATGCATATCTATCGCCCAAGGACAAGAGCTGTTGCAAGAAATACACTCGGGGGCTTACGGCCACCATGCAGCGCCTCGAGCCCTCGTGGGGAATGCCTTCCGACAAGGTTTCTACTGGCCAACCGTGGTGGCCGACGCCACTAGGATTGTGCGATCCTGCCGGGGGTGTTAATTCTACGCAAAGTAGACGCATCTGCCTGCTCAGGCCTTGCAGACGATACCCATCATCTGGCCATTTGCTGTGTGGGGTCTAGACCTCGTCGGTCCCTTGCAGAAGGCACCCGGGGGCTTCACGCACCTGCTGGTCGCTATCGACAAATTCTCCAAGTGGATCGAGGTCCGACCCCTAAACAGCATCAGGTCCAAGCAGACGGTGGAGTTCTTCACCAACATTATCCATCGCTTCGGGGTCCCAAACTCAATCATCACTGACAATGGCATGCAGTTCACCGGAAAAAGGTTCCTGGACTTCTGCGACGACCACCACATCCGTGTGGACTGGGCCGCCGTAGCTCATCCCATGACGAATGGGCAAGTGGAGCGTGCCAATGGTATGATTTTGCAGGGGCTCAAACCGAGGATCTACAACGACCTCAACAAGTTTGGCAAGCGGTGGATGAAAGAGCTACCCTCGGTAGTCTGGAGTTTGAGGACGATGCCGAGCCGCGCCACGGGTTTTACGCCGTTCTTTCTAGTCTATGGGGCCGAGGCCGTCCTCCCCACGGACTTAGAATACGGGTCCCCGAGGACCAAGGCGTACGACGACCGAAGCAACCAGACCAGCCGAGAAGACTCGCTGGACCAACTCGAGAAGGCTCGGGACGTCGCCTTACTACATTCGGCACGATACCAGCAGTCGCCGCGGCGCTACCACGCCCGAAGCATTCGGTCCTGAGGCTTCCAAGTGGGAGATTTGGTGCTTCGCCTGCGACAG
Source organism: Zea luxurians (assembly GCA_029449295.1). Taxonomy (NCBI): domain Eukaryota; kingdom Viridiplantae; phylum Streptophyta; class Magnoliopsida; order Poales; family Poaceae; genus Zea; species Zea luxurians. The sequence goes on from JAOPSE010000034.1 coordinate 4,973,739, forward strand.
GACGCCCGAGGGTGCCACAAGCTCACTCCTCCCTGGGAAGGGCCCTTCATCATCGCCAAGATCTTGAAGCCTGGAACATACAAGCTGGCCAACGACCAAGGGAAGTCTACAACAATGCTTGGAACATCCAACAACTACGTCGCTTCTACCCTTAAGATGTTTTAAGTCGTTCATGTACCTCGTTTACATACACAAAGTCTAACCGTCAAGGAAGGGTCGGCCTTGCCTCAGCAAAGCCTGACCCTCCCTCGAGGGATAGAAGGGGGAACCCCCTCTGCGTCAAAATTTTCCTCGGAAAAATTTTCTACCAAAACAACCTTTGTGCTTTCGACTTCCGTATCGAGAGAGGGATCCTGAGAACGACGAGAGTACACGTAAGCGGCAAGGCCGACCGAGCCGAGGAACTCCTACGCCTCCGGGATACGGATACCTCACTCATCACCTTCCGCGAGAAGTAACTCACGCTCGGATAAGTGATCTTGCTACCAAACAAGTCCTAACACTCGGGTAGAAAACGACTTTCGTGCCTTCTCAACTGTACCAATAATGAAATCCTTCGACCAAATGAGAGTGCACGTAAGCTGCAAGGCCGACCGAGCCGAGGGACTCCTACGCCTCCGGGATACGGATACCTCACTCATCACCTTCCGCGAAAAGTAACTCTCATTCGGATAAACGATTCTACTATTGACAGACAAGTCGTGATGCTCGAAACAAGAGGAGAGAAGACGCAGCTTTTTAAACACGACGATAAAGTGTATAGGCCTCGGCGGTCGCGAAAAAGCATGCGCATGCTACAGAAAAACTGTTCCTGCAGGTTCGGGCATCAGCAGGGGGAGCAGCAGCACCCTCGGCGTTGTTTCCACCCTCGGCGGAACCTGGCCCGGCCTCAGATGGCGACCCGGGCAAAAGGACCTCCACCTAAGGGAGGACGCCAGCACCGCGCCAGCAGATGTCTTGGCCAAGCTCCAGCGGCTGCTACCACATCTTCCTCGGCCTGGGAAACCGCCATCTCCTGGGCCAATGAAGTCTCTTTCCGAGCCAACTCCACGTCTGTCCGCGCTAACACCGCTGCCTCTGGCTTCAGCTCATCGTAGAGCAGCCGAGGGTCCCAAAAACTGAGCAAGGGAAGCCTAGAGCGGCAAGGCCGGCAGAGCCGAGGGACTCCTACGCCTCCGGGATACGGACACCTCACTCGTCACCTTCCGCGAAAGGCAACCGACGCTCGGTTAAGTGGTTCGGCTAGCCAACAGACAAGTCCCAGCGCTCGGAATGAGGAAGACACACAGCTTCATTCTCGAATACCCAAATGTTCAAGCCTCGACATCCACAAAGAACAAACACATATACCTAGGGTAACTATGCTACACAGACTTAGACGTCGGCAGAACCCTCGGCGGTTCTCCCGACCTACGACAAATGTCTAAGTACTTGAAGCGGTTACATTTTGCTCCGGCAAAAACCCGGTATATCTCCTTACAAACAGGACTCTGGTTCCATTCCCGCAGGCACGAACAACTTCCACACCGGAAGGCTTGCGGGATAACAATCTCCGGGTGGCCCGCCGGCAGCCATTCCAGCAGCAGCGACAACAACCTCCGTCTCGGGCGGCTAGACAGCTGCAGCAGCGGCTTCAGGGCAAACGCTGCAGCCAAGAGGCCCTCGCCCTCGAGAGACGAAAACCAGCCAAAGAGACGGAGCCACACCGGTGTACGTCGTCCGCCCCAAAGCACACCCACAGGTCCTCACTCCCGTCCTCGCCACCAGAATGAGAACGGAGCAGTCCTAGAACACGAACGCCGCCTTCACGGCGTGCGACGTGTTATGCGACCCCCCAACAGCCGGCGGCGCAGCAAGGACCAGCGGTGGGGGGCGGCACCGGAGGCAGCTCCAGAGCCGCTCGTGCCAGGGAGCCAGTCACGCGGCGGCTACCAGCGCCACGGGCGGCAAACGCCCTTCCCCCCAGATCACTGAAGGAAGGAGAGGGCCGCTGCCTACGCAGAGGCGAACCCCGGCTCAGCTCTCCCTCCGCCTCAGCAAGGATGACGAAGATCCTTGAAGCTGAGGGCGGGGCGGAGGCCGTAGCCCGGCTTGCTTCTCCCCACCAAACTGCCCATTGGTGAGGGAATGCGACCGGGCTGCACGACGAAAATCCTTGAAGCCGAGCAATGGCTGAAAGGTGCCGATCTCCACGAGGCCGCGCTCCTCCAACAACAACAAGAGCAAGGCGGCGCTGGAGCACCCCATCCAGGGGCTCAAAAGGCGGAAGGGCGCGACACATGAGGGGAGAACGAAGGCATGACCACTGCCCAGGGGATCGATCCCCCTTTTATAGGCAGACCTCCTCACTTGCACCCCTTAGCGTCACGGGCGAAATCCCCACTGACATCCTCCAGGGTTCTCCCCCTACGACACGGGGGCTGGGATCCACACGTTATGCGAGCTGATCCGAAGCACGAAGAAGGCGAACCGCCACACGCGAGGCATGTAACCGTCCCATGGTTACAAGCGCTCTCCCATCTTCGCAGAAACCGGGGGTCGAAAGGGTGGACTGCCACACGACAGGCATCCAGCTGCACCGTAGCTGTGTGCCCCTTCGGCTCCATCCACATCCGGCGGACCAGCGCAAAGGAAGCGGGCTCGCATGTCATGTGACCGACGCGCCGGTTACGACATGCGAGAAGTTACACCGCCACTCGCGCCAATGCTGCGCCTCCTCGACTGCGGAACCGGTACCACGACTTGAGGTAGCCCTACGCAGGACCCAACAGTGCCAGTTAAAGGTGACGGCCACGGGCCGGTCAGCCGCGGGGTAGGCACGACAGTTGGCATGGTCAAAAGCGGGCCGGGAGTAATTGCAGCGGCAGACGAGCGGAGGCAGCGGTCAAGTCGCCTGCAGGCTCGCGTCCCCTCCTGAAGCGACGGGAGAGCCCTCTCCCACGGTGTGAAGATGACGCGCTCGTGCCCCGTTCCTCGAACGGCTCGCACGCGCAACGGGCGCCACACGAATCGCCCGTCTCGTCGCATTAACTCCCCGACAGAGCAGGCAACAGCTCTGGCAGGCGAGGCGGGCGTCGCTTCGCCTTCGCTATAATGACCGCGTCAAAAAAGGTGCGCCACCTTATTTAAATTCATATCCTTCCCCTCCTCTCTCTCTCTTGCTACAGGGACCGGGAAAGGGGATGTTGTGGAAAGGATCCTTCCCGGTGAAGGAAGCGGGCCCCGAGCCCTCCTACTGATCAGGGGTTCGAAGGCTAGCCCCTTGGAAGGGTTTCGACAGCCGCCCCAGAGCCCTCGGACTTCAAGCCCATTACTGATCAGGGGTTTGAAGGCTGGCCCCTCGGAAGGGTTCAAAAGTTGCCCCAGAGCGCTCGGGCTCCGTGCCCACTACTGATCAGGGGTTCGTAGGCTGGCCCCTCGGAAGGGTTCGACAGTCGCCCTCGGAAGGGTTCGATACATAGCCGAGGCTCAGGCTACGCTCCCGAGGTACCCTAGGACATTTCCGAGACCGGCGGGAACGATTTGTAATGGAATCCCACCGGAGGGAGGCATCGAGCCCTCAGACCCTGTCGAAGGGGTCTGGGTCCGGCGAATCACCCGCAGGTACTTTTGGAGCGTGCCTCTGGGCCACCAGCCGACCCCTAACGAACGGGGCACGGGCGTCCACTCGGATCACCCATTAGCAGCTCACTGGAAACACCATGTTCGGCACCCTCCGAGGGCAACATGGCGCTTTCCCCCCTCCTCCTTGCGGAAAGGTGACACAGGGGCGTATAAAAAAGTCAGGAAAGTCCTTGATCGTCCTCTCGCTCCGTGCAGAGGCTCGGGGGCTGCTCTCGCACCCGACTACGGCTGAAACTGTTGACAGCGTCAACAAACCAGCTTGATAACTTGGAACCTGACCACGCACCCGGGCTACAGCCGGGCCGCATGAGGGAACGATCAGACCGGCCGAAGCATCACAAAAGCATTCAGACCTCAGAGGAGTTAAACCACTCCTCCAAGGCCTCGGGGGCTACACCCGGCGGGTGCGCTCGCGCGCACCCACCAGAACAAGGCAAAAACCGAGAAAGGCCGGTCCCCTCACCGAAAACGCGGCAAAAGCCTCCAAGCGAGTACCATTACTCCCTTCGAGGCTCAGGGGCTACTGTCGGGTACCATAATTAGGGGTACCTCCAACGCTCCTAATCATGGCTGGTAAACACCCTCAAACCAACTGACGGGTGCGGTTCAAGCCAAGACTTCGTCTACCCGAGGGACGCGATCTCACCCGAGCCCAGCCTCGGGTTGGAACAGTAGTCCCAGACGAGTTCACGCCTCGCCTGAGGGCCTCCTCAGGCAGCGGGCGCCCCCTCGGCTCTCCCGAGGCCCGGCTCGGGCAGGCTTCGTTGTGAAGCAACCTTGGCCAGACCGCCTCACCAACCGACCGCTTTGCAGGCGCATTAAATGCAGGGGATGCCTGACGCCGTATTCTGACACACAGTCACTTCGCCCCTCTTCTTTACTGTCCGATATGACAGGAAAATAGCGCCGCTCGCTCCGTTCCGATTGCCATGTCAGCCACACCGGCAACGACTGACAACGAGTCATGATCAACCACCGAGTTCAGCCTCGGGCGCAACAGGAAGCTCCGCCTTGCCCGACCTCATGCTCCGGCCTCGGGAGGAGGTTTCCGCCTCGCCCGACCTCAGGCTCCACCCTCGGGAGGAGGTCTCCGCCTCGCCCGACCCCCGGACTCGGCCTCGACCCTGGTCTCGGGAGGAATCGCGTCCTCGCCCGACCCCGGCCTCGGCCTCAAGAGAAGTCTCCGCCTCGACTGACCCTGGGGTCGGACTGACCGCGCTAATAGGGGATGCATCATTTCCCTATTCCTAGCCTGCTCAGGCTACAAGGAACAAGACCAGCGTCCCGTCTGGCTTACCCCAGCGACGGGTAATGATGGTGCCCCGCGTGCACCATGACGCCGGTGGCTCTCAGCCCCTTACGACAGCAAGGAGACGTCAGCAGGATCCTCGCCGCGCTACCAGCTGTGCTCCTACAGGACTCAGGCGCTCCTCCGGTGGCTATGCCATCACATGTACAGGGCCCAAGCTCTCCCCCAACGACCACGTTGGCATGTACACAGGGCTTAGGCACTCCACTGCCGGACACGTTAGCGCATAGCTACGCCCCCCGTTGTACGTCTGGACTCTCTCCTTGCCTCTATAAAAGGGAGGTCCAGGGCCACCCTGAGGGGGGTTCGCGCGAGGGAAGCGACAGACGAACTCTGGGTCTCCCTCTCTCTCACGCGACGCGCTTGTAACCCCTACTGCGAGTGGCACCCCTGGTGCAGGATAATACAAGACTTGTCCCACCTCTTGTGTTCCATCCCACGCCAACCCATCTAGGCAGGGACACGCAGCGATTTCACTGGTCGATCCAAGGGACCCTCCCGGGTCCGAGACGCCGACACATATCAAAACTCTTTGATAGAAAAGACTTGACTTCATTGATCACATCAATGTTTGTGCCAAATATCAATATATCATCAACATATAAGCACAATATAACTCCTTCGCCCCCACCACAGTGAAAATATACACACCTGTCTGCCTTATTAATGGCAAAGCCTGCAGACGTTAGAGTCATGTCAAACTTCTCATGCCACTGCTTTGGTGCTTGCTTCAGACCATACAAAGATTTCAATAACTTGCACACCTTGCTTTCTTGACGCTTTACTACAAATCCATCAGGCTGTTCCATATAGATTTCCTTGTCCAGATCTCCATTGAGAAAAGCTATCTTTACATCCATCTGATGAACAAGGAGACCATACGAGGCAGCCAAAGAAAGTAGTACTCGAATAGTGGTCATTCTAGCAATAGGTGAGTAAGTATCAAAGAAGTCTTCTCCTTCTTTCTGAGTATAGCCTTTAGCCACAAGCCTAGCCTTGTACTTTTCAATTGTACCATCAGGCTTGAGCTTCTTTTTAAACACCCACTTACAACCCACAGGTTTGCATCCATAGGGTCGATCAGTGACTTCCCACGTACCATTTGAAAGAATGGAGTCCATCTCATTATGAACTGCTTCTTTCCAATCATCTGCATCTGGAGATGCAAATGCTTCTGCAATGGTAGTAGGAGTATCATCCACAAGGTACACAATGAAATCATCACCAAAGGATTTTTAAACCCTTTGTCTCTTGCTCCTTTTAGGAGCATCATTGTCATCCTCCTCTAGGACAATTTCATGTGGCTGTTCAAAACTCTCAATAGGTGTACTATGTTCAGGAGTTATCTCAGAAGAGTATCTAGAATTGCTATGAATGTCTTTCATTGGAAATATATGTTCAAAGAAAGTAGCATCACGTGATTCCATAATAGTATCAACATACACATCAGGAACTTCAGATTTAACTACTAAAAATCTATATGCGATGCTACACGAAGCATATCCAAGAAAGACACAATCCACTGTCCTTGGACCAAGCTTGCGCTTTTTATTAATTGGTACATTGACTTTCGCCATGCACCCCCAAGTGCGCAAGTATGAAAGTGATGGTTTTCTCCCAACCCACTTCTCACAAGGGGTTTTCTCTTCTTTGCCCATAGGAATTCTATTCAGAACATGACATGAAGTCAGGACTGCCTCCCCCCACCATGCCTTAGATAAACCACAAGTGTCTAACATGGCATTCACCAGGTCAGTCAACGTACGGTTTTTCCTTTCAGCAATCCCGTTTGACTCAGGTGAATAGGGAGGAGTCCTCTCATGAATAATGTCATGTTCTGCACAGAAATCATCAAAGACTTTGGGAAAGAATTTGCCACCACGATCTGATCTAAGACGTTTGATCTTTCTCTCTAGTTGGTTTTCAACTTCAGCCTTATAGATTTTAAAGTAGTCTAAAGCCTCATATTTAGTTTTTAGCAAGTATACATAGCAAAATCTAGACACATCATCAATCAATGTCATGAAGTATCTCTTACCACCCTTTGTCAACACACCATTCATCTCACAAAGATCAGAATGTATGAGTTCTAGAGGTGCCAGGTGTCTCTCCTTAGCAGCCTTGTGAGGCTTTCGAGGTTGCTTCAACTGCACACAACTATGGCACTTAGATCCTTTGACTATGGTGATATTCAGAATTAAACTCATGGTTGCAAGCCGAGACATAGAGCCAAAATTAATATGACACAAACGAGAATGCCAAATACTCGCAAGATCATCAACATTAGCGCAAATATGGTTCACATACTTATTATTGAAATCTAACAGAGAAAAGCGGAATAAGCCTCTGCAGTCATAGCCTTTACCAATAAATTGTCCAGACTTAGACACAACTAATTTATTGGACTCCAAAACTACCTTGAACCCATCTCTACATAGAAGGGTTCCACTAACGAGATTCTTATGTATAGAAGGGACATGATGCACGTTCTTCAGCTGCACGATCTTTCCCGAAGTAAACTTCAGATCCACCGTGCCAGTGCCATGAACAGAAGCATGTGACCCATTCCCCATTAGGACGAAAGAATCCTGGGCACCCTGATAAGAAGAGAACAAGTTAATGTCAGAACACACATGAACATTAGCACCAGTATCAAGCCACCAACTAGGTGATTGAAATACTGAGAAGATGAAAGGTAAATTACCATACCCTTTGTCTTCCTCATTGCTAGCGATCACTGTGTCGATGTTGCCCTTTTTGCCACGGCGATCCGCTCGATCAGGACAATCCTTGGCAAAATGACCCGTCTCGCCACATGCGAAACATGTGAGTTCAGCCTTGTTCTTCTTCTTCTTGAAGTTGGTAGTTTTGTTGGGCTTGTTAGATTTTGGCTTTCCTTTGCCCTTGTTGTGGTTCTTCTGAACCATGTTGGTGCTGGAGTGGCCCTCGTCTCCTTTAGATCCCGTGTCCTTAGCCCGAGCTTTCTCCTCAACATCCAGAGACGCTATCAGATTTTCAACTGATATCTCCTGTCTCTTATGTTTCAGAGATGTGGCGAAGTTCCTCCATGTAGAAGGCAACTTTGCAATAATGCATCTAGCCACAAATCGGTCAGGAAGGACTATCTTAAGGTGGTCGAGCTCCTTGGCTATACACTGTATTTCATGAGCTTGCTCTATAATAGAGTGATTATCAACCATCTTATAATCATGAAAGCTCTCCATGATATACAGGTCACTACCAGCATCCGATGCACCATACTTGGTAGTAAGTGCATCCCATAACTCTTTCCCGTCTGTGTGTTGAATATTCGCATCAACCAGATGATCAACAAGGGCGCTAAGAACTGCTCCCGTAAAGATAGTATTGGCATGATCGTACTCTTTCTCCTGTTCAGGAGTCAGTGGACCCTCAGGTTTGCCTTTACTAACATGGAAGACATTCAAAGCAGTAAGCCAGAGCGTGGCCTTGACTTGCCATCTCTTAAAGTGCATACCATTGAACTTTTTTGGCTTCAGCGCGTCGGCAAAAGCAGCCATAGAAAAACTAGGAAATTGTCTACAATAAGGTTTTTGGATTGTTGAATAATTAGAAAAATTCCAGATTAAATTCCGAATATAAATCATGACCAAATCAGAAGAACTAAAGTAAAAAAACAAATCAGATGATGCGTACTGATTAGACATACTGATAGATGGCGCACGCCGGAATCAGCAGGGTCGACGAGGTCAGAAGATCACGAGCAGTCGCGTGAGGACGCTTCCCAAAAACCTTATTCGCCCTCTCCTGGTGCAGGATCTAGAAGGCGAAGGGTTCCGGAGACCTGCTCTCCTGATCACAGATGCACCTCTGCGGTCGGGATGAAGAGAACTGGAAGACGGCTCATACATGAAGAGAGGCAAAAGCGAAACTGGGATGATTTGGATGCTGGCTGCCGGGCTCCTTTTATAGGGCCGAGTCCGCGACCTCCGATCTTATCCTCCCACGAAAATCTCGCGTTCAGTTGAGATTTTATAGCGATCGGTTAGGATAAACGTAACAGCCAAGTAACCAAAAAAATCAAACGGCAAAAGGAAGCCGCGCCCCCGCAAGGCGAGGGGCCGGATTTCGGCAGACCATTCACGCGCATGTCGTGTGCCCGCGCCCTTCGCCCCGCCCGGCCAGGCCAGGCGAGGCGAGGCGAGGCGAGCGAGCGCGCGTGTGGCTCTCCACACTCTCTCCTCTCATCCATGACTTGGTGAGTGAGTGTTGCTTCCATATTTAAGCTAGCTCTACTCCACTAGAACTAGCAATATGGTGCTATTGGTTCCACCTATTCCCTAGCCATACACTTATATGGGCTTTTGAGATTTTCCTGGGATTTATTTGAATTTCTCAACTGGGCCTAGCCCATAAATCCTAACAATCCCCCACCAGATCTCAAATGCCCATCTACAGTTTTCGCCACTGTTCACTACTGTTTAATATACTAGTTTTTCAGCATAGACTGTTAAGTTGAACTTCCGCCTAGAACTCCAAGCTACACCAACCCACAACTTGAACAATGGACTATGCCTTGAATTGCATGTTTTGCGTGAATGGGTTTCACTTGAAGTCATGACCGGTACTTGGCTACCAGTAGTTCCCTTCTCGGGTGGAGCATATACGTCGTACTCCAAGGTCTCTTCATGAGTTTACTACTTTACTAGAGATCACCCAGATCTCATAGACTGCAACGTTAGACAGTCTAACTCATATAGGTGTGTTCTTTCAAGAATATTCTGCAGGACAACATCTTTGCTAATACAAGCCAACAGAACACATTAAGGCACAAAGCCAACCTGCCTTACAGCATTTGAGAGTATTGCATCTTTACTTAGAGAGGGTCAAAAGTTACTCTCCTCAGTTCACCAATGGCTTGTTCTTCCTAGGACCTAATTCACGAGATCTCCGATCACATAGACTGGGTTTCCACCATGGCAACTTTATTTGGGTCTCATACCCATCTCTCTTGATGCGATTTCTATCACATTATGTGGTAGTCCCTTGGTAAAAGGATCTGCCAGATTTTTATCTGTTGAAATATAAGTCACACTTATAACTCCGAAGTTTCTCAACTTTCTGACATACTTCAATCGTCTTTTGACATGTCTTGATGACTTTCTATTATCCTTAGAACTCGTCACTTTAGCAATCACTGTCTGATTGTCACAGTTCATAAGGATAGTTGGTATTGGTTTCTCAACCACCAGCAAGTCCATCAAGAGTTCACGCAACCATTCTGCCTCAACGGTTGCTGTGTCAAGTGCAGCTAGCTCGGCTTCCATGGTTGACCTCGTCAAAATGGTCTACTTGCATGACCTCCATGATACCGCACCTCCACCAATAGTAAAGACATAACCACTGGTGGCATAAATCTCGTCTGCATCAGATATCCAGTTCGAATCACTATATCCTTCAAGTACTGCATGCTGACCAGAATAGTGAATTCCATAACTCATTGTACCTTGCAGGTAGCGCATAACCCGCTCAAGTGCATGCCAATGATCAGTCCCGGGGTTTGACATGAACCTACTCAATTTGCTCACAGTAAACGAGATATCTGGCCTTGTTGCACCAGCAAGATACATGAGTGAACCGACAATCTGAGAGTATCTCAATTGGTCTAAACCAATTCTCTTGTTCTTTCGCAGTGTCACACTGGGATCATAAGGTGTTGGAGAAGGTTTGCACTCAGAGAAGCCAAATCGCTTCAAAACCTTTTCAACATAGTGAGATTGCGAGAGAGTAATCCCACCATCTGCCTTAATCAGCTTGATGTTTAGAATCACATCAGCTTCTCCCAGATCTTTCATATCAAAACTCTTTGATAGAAAAGACTTGACTTCATTGATCACATCAATGTTTGTGCCAAATATCAATATATCATCAACATATAAGCACAATATAACTCCTTCACCCCCACCACAGCGATAATATACACACCTGTCTGCCTCATTAATGGCAAAGCCTGCAGACGTTAGAGTCGTGTCAAACTTCTCATGCCACTGCTTTGGTGCTTGCTTCAGACCATACAAAGATTTCAATAACTTACACACCTTGCTTTCTTGACCCTTTACTACAAATCCATCAGGCTGTTCCATATAGATTTCCTCGTCCAGCTCTCCATTAAGAAAAGCTGTCTTTACATCCATCTGATGAACAAGGAGACCATACGAGGCAGCCAAAGAAAGTAGTACTGGAATAGTGGTCATTCTACCAATAGGTGAGTAAGTATCAAAGAAGTCTTCTCCTTCTTTCTGAGTATAGCCTTTAGCCACAAGCCTAGCCTTGTACTTTTCAATTGTACCATCAGGCTTGAGCTTCTTTTTAAACACCCACTTACAACCCACAGGTTTGCATCCATAGGGTCGATCAGTGACTTCCCACGTACCATTTGAAAGAATGGAGTCCATCTCATTATGAACTGCTTCTTTCCAATCATCTGCATCTGAAGATGCAAATGCTTCTGCAATGGTAGTAGGAGTATCGTCCACAAGGTACACAATGAAATCATCACCAAAGGATTTTTAAACCCTTTGTCTCTTGCTCCTTTTAGGAGCATCATTGTCATCCTCCTCTAGGACAATTTCATGTGGCTGTTCAAAATTCTCAATAGGTGTACTATGTTCAGGAGTTATCTCAGAAGAGTATCTAGAATTGCTATGAATGTCTTTCATTGGAAATATATGTTCAAAGAAAGTAGCATCACGTGATTCCATAATAGTATCAACATACACATCAGGAACTTCAGATTTAACTACTAAAAATCTATATGCTATGCTACACGAAGCATATCCAAGAAAGACACAATCCACTGTCCTTGGACCAAGCTTGCACTTTTTATTAATTGGTACATTGACTTTCGCCATGCACCCCCAAGTGCGCAAGTATGAAAGTGATGGTTTTCTCCCAACCCACTTCTCATAAGGGGTTTTCTCTTCTTTGCCCATAGGAATTCTATTCAGAACATGACATGAAGTCAGGACTGCCTCCCTCCACCATGCCTTAGATAAACCACAAGTGTCTAACATGGCATTCACCAGGTCAGTCAACGTACGGTTTTTCCTTTCAGCAATCCTGTTTGACTCGGGTGAATAGGGAGGAGTCCTCTCATGAATAATGCCATGTTCTACATAGAAATCATCAAAGACTTTGGGAAAGAATTCGCCACCACGATCTGATCTAATACGTTTGATCTTTCTCTCTAGTTGGTTTTCAACTTCAGCCTTATAGATTTTAAAGTAGTCTAAAGCGAGGCGAGCGAGCGCGCGCGTGTGGCTCTCCATACTCTCTCCTCTCATCCATGACTTGGTGGGTGAGTGTGGCTTCCATATTTAAGCTAGCTCTACTCTACTAGAACTAACAATATGGTGCTATTGGTTCCACCTATTCTCTAGCCATACACTTATATGGGCTTTTGAGATTTTCCTGGGATTTATTTGAATTTCTCAACTAGGCCTAGCCCATAAATCCTAACAATCCCCCCACCAGATCTCAAATGCCCATCTGCAGTTTTCGCCACTGCTCACTACTGTTTAATATACTAGTTTTTCAGTAGAGACTGTTAAGTTGAACTTCCGCCTAGAACTCCAAGCTACACCAACCCTCACACATGGTTTAACTATAAAACTAATCATGTAGAGCCGTAGATAAATACTAAATGATGAGATAAATTTTTTAAGCCTGGTTAATATATGGTTAACAAATATTTTACTGTAGCATACATGAGCGAGCGAATCGTTGACTAATTGGGCGTAATAAATTCATATCTCCGTTTAGTTTAGTCTTTATACGTGAAATTAGTTTTGTAATTAAACTATTAACAACATATACTGTAGCATCACATGAGCGAATCATGGACTAATTAGACTTAATAAATCCATCTCATTGTTTAGCCTTTAACTGTGTTATTAGTCTTGTAATTAAACTATATTCGATACTTGCAATCTCTACTACATAAAGCACCTTGCGCACAACTTCTTCTCGCTTTATTAATACCCCTATATAACCCACTAGTTTCGATTTGGCAAAATATACCCAACCAAATCACTCTACATACAAAACCTCTCCTAAATCCAATGACCAGTTTTATTTGGATCATCCTTTCCCCTCACCCCTCACACACACTAACCCCTGTCTCCCCCACGACCATCTCGCCCCCTCCCCCCACCCACGACCATCTCTCCCCCTCCCCCCACCCACGACCATCTCGCCCCCTCCTCTCCTCCTCCCTAGGACCATACCATTAGCATGGGAAAACACAGCTAGTAAAAAATAAAGTAAAACAAGTATAATTGGTGGTTTGAACATTGGTTGTTGGGTCCACATTCACACACATCTAACCAATAGAACACATATTTTTTATGTTTTTTAAAACAAGGTCTACCCATATATATTGGCTGGGATAAACCGCCTAGCAGTGCTCTCTGCGGGAGTACAAATGGTTCACGACCTCACTGTAGAAGCATGCCTGGACGGTTCGCAATGACGCAAAAGTCGTCTTCCTCCTTAGAAAACCCTAGAACTCGCCCCGTGAGGGACCCTGTTAGGGAGCAGAGTTCCAGGAGGTGCTCCGGGGTCGACAGGCCACCCGGGACATTTCTAGACGACGTGGAGTCGAAGAGGGATGAAGATTTGGGGTTGAGGAAAAGCTAATCTAGGTCTAAATTACACCTACTCCTGATGTGATGAAGAACAAAGCAAATAAAGTAGATTGTATTGATTTGGATCGATTGTGTCGTGCACCAATCGGTCGGACCCCTTCATATATATATATATATATATATATATATATATATATATATATATATATATATATATATATATATATATATATATATATATATACACACACACACGGAGGTCTGGACCCGTTCCTAGGCGTTCCCAACAGATTCCATGTGATGAGTTGGATATGCATGCATAGAAAAGGGCCAGCCTGGCCCGTTTGAATTCCGGGTCGTACCAGACCAGCCTGCGGGCCTAGCCCTCGGTCCACAGCCTTGCACGTAATTACTTAAACGTGTCGGACTCATTTCGGGCGACCCAAAATTATAAAAGCCCGAAATCCAATTTTTGGCCCGAAATTCACATCAGAGCCCTAAATTCAAAGTAAATTTAATAAAAGAAATAAAAGAAAAGATAAATAAATTTGACCCAAAGAAAACTTAATATTTGTATTATGTTACCAGAGCTATGCAATAACTACCTCATTAAAAAATCATTTTGTTAGAAGGAAAAAGAGTGTAATCAGCTCTATACAGAGTTCATAAGTTCAATTCATTATCTAATGTCCATAACAAAGTAAAATTACATCACAACTCTAATTCAAAGTTACAAAAAATATCTAACTAGCATCATCTATAGCTTTGTGTTTTTTATCGAGTACATGAAAGTGTGGAATAAAGTATGGTTTTAATAAATATATGAGCCTTTTCGTGTCTCTATATGAGCAATTTCGTGACTGCCTTAAATGAGTCATGCTTGTGCCAGCCTATAGACGCGACCTCGACCCAAACTCAGCCTGATACATCGGACCCTGTCGGTTCCACACTAAGGGCCCATTCGGTTAGACTAGTTTGGTCCATTCCGGGCCTGGTTCCAGGTGGAAAAAAATGACCTGGATTGAAATTGGGCTGCTTGTCTGAATTCTATTCGTTTTGGGCCTAAATAAAAAAATGAGTGAAAGGGAAATGGGGTCAAACCTTTTCCTGTAAATGATTTTGGTGGTTGAATGCCCAACACAAATGATTGGACTAACTAGTTTGCTCTAGATTATAAATTCTACAGGTGCTAAAGGTTCAACACAAACCAATAAAAAGATCAAGTTAGAGTTCAAAATAAAAGAGCAAAATAAACCGAAGAGAACCCTGGTCTGACGCACCGGACAGTCCGATGTGCCACCGGACAGTGTCCGGTGCCTAAGGCCGTACGACTTCAAACTTGCCACCTTCGGGTTTCAGGAGAGCCGCTCTGCTATAATTCACCGAACTGTCCGGTGTGCCACCGGACTGTCCGGTGCACCAAGCAGAGCAACGGGTAACAGCGAAACGATCATCTGCAAAACCGTGAACAGTGCATGCAGAAGTCAGAGCAGGCGTTAGAGGCGCACCAGACTGTCTGGTGCGACATGAAGTCAACGCTCCAACGGTCAAAACCGTCAGAACCCTTACGGTCGAGTGACGTGGCTGGCGCACCAGACTGTCTGGTGCGCCCATCGACAGACAACCTCCCCAACGGTTGAATTGGTGGTTGGGGCTATTGAAAGGGAAATGTGCCCTTGGGCCGTTTCTAAAGTGTTTTGGTGATTAAGTGCCCAACACATATTCTCTAAGTGTCAAATTGTGCCAAAGATTGAAGAAGTGCAAATCATACAACAAGGTAAGTTTCTAGACTTAGTACATTGTTTTGGGTACTAATGTATTGTGTCTAAGTGCTAGAAACAGGAGAAAAGCAATTGAAAAATAGTTGGCTGTGTACATCCAACTCCTGCTCGGTCTGGGTGCACCGGACAGTGTCCGGTGCGCCAGACGAGTCCAAGGTGAACTGGCCGCTCTCGGGGCTCGACGGCAGTGTACGGCTATAAATCACCGGACTGTCCGGTGGTGCACCGGACTGTCCGGTGAGTCGTCCGCGGCGAAGTCGTCGCTCTCGGAAAATGTTCAATGGCGTACGACTATAATTCACCGGACTGTCCGGTGGGGCACCGGACTGTCCGGTGAGCCAACGGTCGACTGCGCCAACGGTCGGCCGCGCAATCTTCGCGCGACGCGTGGGCGCCAACGGTCGGCAGGGGGCACCAGACAGTGTCCGGTGCGCCAACTGCCACGAATCTGCAACGGTCGGATGCGCCAGAAAAGGAAGGAGATCACGCACCGGACAGCTACAGTGACTGTCCGGTGGCACACCGGACTGTCCGGTGCGCCACCTGACAGAAGGCAAGATTAGCCTTCCAAGATTGCCTCCAATGGCTCCTAGCTGCCTTGGGGCTATAAAAGGGACCCCCTAGGCGCTTGGAGGAGTTACCCAAGCATACTTTGAGCATTTTAAGTCTTCCACACTCTGTCTCCGCGCACTTGATCGACCGTGTTAGTGATTTGAGCTCCGTTCTTGTAGTGAACTCGGGTGCTTCATTTTGAGCTCAAGTCTTGGCTTGTGTGCGTGTGTATTGCTGCGGATTTGTGTGTGTTGCTTCCCATCCTTACTCTTGTGCTTTCACCGTGATCTTTATTGTAAGGGCGAGAGACTCCAACTTGTGGAGATTCCTCGCAAACGGGAAAAAGAGAAAAGCAAAGAAAAGCCGTGGTATTCAAGTTGATCATTGGATCACTTGAAAGGGGTTGAGTGCAACCCTTGTCCATTGGGACACCACAACGTGGAGGTAGGCAAGTGTTATACTTGGCTGAACCACAGGATAAACCACTGTGTCTCTTGTGTTGTCTTTCTGTGTGATTACTGTGATTCGCAAGAGCTCGCTCTATAGCCACTTGGTTTTGTCATACTAACACTTAACCAAGTTTTGTGGCTATTAGTATTTGATTTTTTATAGGATCACCTATTCACCCCCCCTCTAGGTGTTCTCAATTGGTATCAAAGCCGTTCTCTTCACGTAAGGGACTAATCGCCCAAAGAGATGGATCCTAAGGGAAAGGGGATGGTGGTCAATGATAAGGAGAAGGAGTCCATCTTCAACGAGCCAAGGGACGACAAGCCCACTGACTCTAGCTCGAGTCATAAGAAGAAGGACGGGAAGAAGAAGGGGCGCATCAAGAAGATCGTCTACTACGACAGCGACAAGTCTTCTTCTTCCCCAAGAGACAATGACTACGACAAGAAAAAGAAACCGGTTAACTCAAATTTTTCATTTGATTATTCTCGTATTCTGTATAATTCCAATGCCCATTTGCTTTCTATTCCTCTTGGTAAACCTCCACACTTTGATGGAGAGGACTACGCTTTTTGGAGTCACAAAATGCGTAGTCACCTTTTCTCTCTCCATCCTAGTATTTGGGAGATAGTTGAGAATGGAATGCAATTTGATAGTATGGATAACCCTGTATTCATTAACGAACAAATTCATAAGAATGCACAAGCTACCACTGTTTTGTTAGCATCATTGTGCAGGGATGAATATAACAAGGTGAGCGGCTTGGACAACGCCAAGCAAATATGGGACACCCTCAAGATATCGCATGAGGGGAACGACGCCACCATGATCACCAAAATGGAGTTGGTGGAAGGCGAGCTAGGAAGGTTTGCCATGATCAGGGGAGAGGAGCCAACGCAAACGTACAATAGGCTCAAGACCCTGGTCAACAAGATCAAGAGCTATGGAAGCACGAGATGGACGGACCACGACGTCGTCTGACTTATGCTTAGGTCTTTCACTGTCATTGACCCTCATCTTGTGAACCTCATCCGTGAGAATCCCAGGTACACAAAGATGACGCCCGAGGAGATACTCGGAAAGTTTGTGAGCGGGCGTATGATGGTCAAGGAATCAAGATACGTTGATGATGCATTGAATGGCCTAATGCCCATCTATGAGCCCCAGCCCGTTGCACTTAAGGCAACAAGCAGCAGCAGAGAGGCGCTACCTAGCAAGGTGGCACAAGTTGAGGCTACCGGGCTAAACGAAGATGAGATGACCCTCATCATCAAGCGCTTCAAGACTGCGCTAAAAGGACGCAAGGAGCATCCCAACAAGAGCAAAGCAAAGGGAAAGCGCTCCTATTTTAAATGTGGTAAGACTGGTCATTTTATAGCAAATTGTCCTGATAATGCTAATGACCAGGAACAAGAAAAGAGCAGGAAGAAGGAGAAGAAGAAGGCCTATAAGAAGGTGAAGGGCGAGGCGCACCTCGGCAAAGAATGGGATTCGGATTGCTCTTCTTCCGACTCCAACAACGAAGGACTCGCTGCCTCAGCCTTCGACAAGTCGTCTCTCTTCCCCAACGAGCGCCATACTTGCCTCATGGCAAAGGAGAAAAAGGTAAGTGCTCGAGATACCCCTAAGTATACTACTTCAAGTGATGATGAAGTAGATTACTCATGCTTGTTCAAAGGTTTAGATAGAACTAAAGTAGATAAAATCAATGAATTGATTGATGCTTTAAATGAAAAGAATAGACTTTTAGAAAAGCAAGAGGATATTTTATATGAAGAGCATGATAAATTTGTAAGTGTGCAAAAGTCTCTTGCTTTAGAGGTTAAAAGGAATGAAATGCTATCTTCTGAATTATCTGCTTGTCATGAAACTGTGTCTAGGTTAAAGAGTATTAATGATGATTTAAATGCTAAGCTAGAAGTAGTTAATAAATCTAGTTCTTGTGTAGAGCATGTTGTCATTTGTAATAGGTGTAAGGATTTTGATGTTGATGCATGTGTTGAGCACCTTACTTCTATTACAAAATTAAATGGTGAAGTGGCAAGTCTTAATGCCCAACTTAAGACTTGCAAAAAAGACTTTGATAAGTTAAAATTTGCTAGGGATGCCTACACCGTTGGTAGACATCCCTCAATTAAGGATGGACTTGGCTTCCGAAAGGAAGCCAAGAACTTAACAAGTCAAAGGGCTCCCATTTCCAACAAGGAGAAAGGGAAGGAGCCTATGGCTAGTGGTAGTCAAAAGAATTATGCTTTCATGTACAATGATAGAAAATTTTCTAGAAATTATCATTATAATAGGAGTTATAATGCTTTTGACTCACATGCCATGATTGCTTCAAGTTCTAATTTTAATGGTAGGCCTAGGAGAAATTTTGTGTCTCATGCTCCTAGGAAAGTGTGTAATAAACCTACCACTGTCTTTCATGCTTGCAACACTAAGTATGTACTTTCATGTAAAAATGAAAAAGTGGTTGCTAGAAAGATGGGGTCCAAATGCAAGGGAGACAAGACTTGCATTTGGGTCCCAAAGGCTATTGTAACTAACCTTGTAGGACCCAACAAGAGTTGGGTACCTAAAATCCAAGCCTAATTTGCCTTGCAGGTTTATGCATCCGGGGGCTCAAGCTGGATTATTGACAGCGGATGCACAAACCACATGACGGGGGAGAAGAAGATGTTCACCTCCTATGTTAAGAGCAAGGATTCGCAGGACTCGATCATCTTTGGAGATGGGAACCAAGGCAAGGTTAAAGGTCTAGGAAAGATAGCCATTTCATCCGAGCATTCCATATCTAATGTGTTCTTAGTTGAATCGCTCGGGTACAATTTATTATCTGTCAGTCAACTATGTAATATGGGTTACAATTGTCTATTTACCAATGTAGATGTGTCTGTCTTTAGAAGGAGTGATGATTCATTAGCTTTTAAGGGTGTACTAGACGGCGAACTCTACTTAGTTGATTTTTCTAAAGAGGAGGCTGATCTAGATGCATGCTTAATTGCTAAGACTAGCATGGGCTGGCTGTGGCATCGCCGTCTAGCACATGTTGGGATGAAGAGCCTTCATAAACTTCTAAAGGGAGAACATGTGTTAGGTCTAACCAATGTATTTTTCGAAAAAGATAGACCTTATGCAGCTTGTCAAGCAGGCAAACAGGTGGGAAGTACTCATCACAGCAAGAATGTGATGACCACATCAAGACCTCTGGAGCTACTTCATATGGACCTCTTCGGACCCGTCGCCTACCTCAGCATCGGGGGAAGTAAGTATGGTCTTGTTATTGGTGATGATTTTTCCCGCTTCACTTGGGTATTCTTTTTGCAGGATAAATCAGAAACCCAAGGGACCTTAAAGCGCTTTCTAAGGAGATCTCAAAACGAATTTGAGCTCAAGGTGAAAAAGATAAGAAGCGACAACGGGTCCGAGTTCAAGAACATACAAGTGGAGGAGTACCTTGAGAAGGAAGGAATCAAGCACGAGTTCTCCGCTCCCTACTCACCACAGCAAAACGGTGTGGTAGAGAGGAAGAACAGGACGCTTATCAACATGGCGAGGACGATGCTTGGAGAATTCAAGACGCCCGAGCGGTTTTGGTCGGAAGCTGTGAACACAGCTTGCCACGCCATAAACCGGGTCTACCTTCATCGCCTCCTCAAGAAGACCTCGTATGAACTACTAACCGGTAACAAAGCTAACGTTTCATACTTTCGTGTATTTGGGAGTAAATGTTATATTCTAGTAAAGAAAGGTAGAAATTCCAAATTTTCTCCCAAAGCTGTAGAAGGGTTTTTGCTAGGTTATGACTCAAATACAAAGGCGTATATAGTCTTCAACAAATCATCGGGTTTGGTTGAAGTCTCTAGCGATGTTGTATTTGATGAAACTAATAGCTCTCCAAGAGAGCAAGTTGATCTTGATGATGTAGATGAAGATGATGGTCCAACGGACGCAATTCGCACAATGGCGATTGGAGATGTGCGACCATAGGAACACCAAGAACAAGATCAACCTTCTTCCTCAACGATGGTGCATCTCCCAACTCAAGATGTTGAATAGGTTCCTCAAGAGGAGGCATGTGATCAAGGGGGAGCACAAGAAGACCAAGTTGTGGAGGAAGAAGCACCATGGGCCCCTCCAACTCAAGTCCGAGCGACGATTCAAAGGAATCATCCCGTCCACCAGATTTTGGGTGATATAAGCAAGGGAGTAACTACTCGCTCAAGACTAGCTAACTTTTGTGAGCATTACTCGTTTATCTCTTCTATTGAGCCTTTCAGGGTAGAAGAGGCCTTGCAAGATCCGGACTGGTTGTTGGCCATGCAGGAAGAGCTCAACAACTTCAAAAGGAATGAAGTTTGGAGCCTGGTACCACGTCCCAAGCAAAAACATTGTGGGAACCAAGTGGGTGTTCCACAACAAGCAAGACGAGCACGGGGTGGTGACACGAAACAAGGCTCGACTTGTGGCAAAAGGTTATGCCCAAGTCGCAGGTTTGGATTTCGAGGAGACTTTTGCTCCTGTGGCTAGGCTAGAGTCTATTCGCATTCTATTAGCCTATGCTGCTCACCACTCTTTTAGGTTATTCCAAATGGATGTGAAGAGTGCTTTCCTCAATGGGCCAATCAAGGAGGAGGTGTACGTGGAGCAACCCCCTGGCTTTGAGGATGAACGGTACCCCGACCATTTGTGTAAGCTCTCTAAGGCACTCTATGGACTTAAGCAAGCCCCAAGAGCATGGTATGAATGCCTTAGAGATTTCCTAATTGCTAATGCTTTCAAGGTTGGGAAAGCCGATCCAACTCTTTTCACTAAGACTTGTGATGGTGACCTATTTGTGTGCCAAATTTATGTCGATGACATAATATTTGGTTCTACTAACCAAAAGTCTTGTGAAGAGTTTAGCAGGGTGATGACACAGAAATTTGAGATGTCGATGATGGGCGAGTTGAACTACTTCCTTGGGTTCCAAGTGAAGCAACTCAAGGACGGCACCTTCATCTCCCAAACAAAGTACAGGCAAGACCTGCTCAAGCGGTTTGGGATGAAGGACGCCAAGCCCGCAAAGACACCAATGGGAACCGACGGACATGTCGACCTCAACAAAGGAGGTAAGTCCGTTGATCAAAAGGCATACCGGTCTATGATAGGTTCCTTGCTTTATTTATGTGCTAGTAGACCGGATATTATGCTTAGCGTTTGCATGTGTGCTAGATATCAATCCGACCCAAGGGAATGTCACCTTGTGGATATTAAGCGAATTCTTAGATATTTAGTTGCTACGCCTTGCTTTGGGATCTGGTATCCAAAGGGGTCTACCTTTGACTTGATTGGATATTCAGACTCCGATTATGCCGGGTGCAAGGTTGATAGGAAGAGTACACCAGAGACGTGCCAATTCCTAGGAAGGTCCCTGGTGTCATGGAGCTCAAAGAAACAAACTTCCGTTGCCCTATCCACCGCTGAGGGCGAGTATGTTGCCGCAGGACAGTGTTGTGCGCAACTACATTGGATGAGGCAAACCCTCCGGGACTTTGGCTACAATCTGAGCAAAGTCCCACTCCTATGTGACAATGAGAGTGCAATCCACATGGCGGATAATCCTGTTGAACACAACCGCACTAAGCACATAGACATCTGGCATCACTTCCTGAGAGACCACCAGCAAAAGGGGGATATCAAGGTATACCATATTAACACCGAAAACCAGCTAGCCGATATCTTCACCAAGCCTTTAGATGAGAAAAGGTTTTGCAGGTTGCGTAGTGAGCTAAATGTCTTAGATTCGCATAACTTGGATTGATCTATAGCATACATGTGTTTTATGCCTTTGATCATGTAATTTATGCATTTCAATCTATGTTTGTGGTGCTCAAGTTGTACACATGATCCCCGGACCTCACAAGTCCATTTGCAAGTGATGCACTTATTTAGGGGGAGGCATGCTACAACTTGACCCTTTGAGACTAACCTTTGTGTTTGAGTTCTTGATTTTGTCTCAAAAGTGAATTGAAAGGGAAAGGTGAACTTGGACCATGCAAAGACTTCCACTGCACTCCGGTATTATCTCCAAGTTCATATCTATGCTCTTATTGCCTTTTTGCTCTTAATTGACAATTTTGGTGAGGCAATGGGGTTAAAGGGCCAAGAATGATCCCGTTTTGGTGCTTAATGCCAAAGGGGGAGAAATTAAGACCAAAGCAAATGGATCAGCTACCACTTGAGAATTTTGAAAATAGTAGAGATAGAACTCTTGATTTGTCAAAATACTCTTATTGTCAAAATTTGGCCTCTTGTGGGAAGAATTTATGATTATGAGAAAAAGGGGGAGTTTTTTGGATCTTTGATCAATTTCACTCTTGGAATATCTCTCTTTATGCCTAAACAAGTGTGTTTGACTTAGAGATATAAAATTGAATTTGATTTGCAAAAACAAACCGAGTGGTGGCAAAGTATGATCCAAATATGCCAAATATAAGTCAAAAACAATTTGGTTCTCTTTTGCATTGATATTGCACTTCTTTTTGTTGCTTTTGGATGTGTTGGCATAAATCACCAAAAAGGGGGAGACTGAAAGGGAAATGTGCCCTTGTGCCATTTCTAAAGTGTTTTGGTGATTAAGTGCCCAACACATATTCTCTAAGTGTCAAATTGTGCCAAAGATTGAAGAAGTGCAAATCATACAACAAGGTAAGTTTCTAGACTTAGTACATTGTTTTGGGTACTAATGTATTGTGTCTAAGTGCTAGAAACAGGAGAAAAGCAATTGGAAAATAGTTGGCTGTGTACAGCCAACTCCTGCTCGGTCTCGGTGCACCGGACTGTCCTGTGGTGCACCGGACAGTGTCCGGTGCGCCAGACGAGTCCAAGGTGAACTGGCCGCTCTCGGGGCTCGACGGCGGTGTACGGCTATAAATCACCGAACTGTCCGGTGGTGCACCGAACTGTCCGGTGAGTCGTCCGCGGCGAAGTCGTCGCTCTCGGGA
The DNA here is from genome assembly GCA_029449295.1 of Zea luxurians. Lineage (NCBI taxonomy): Eukaryota > Viridiplantae > Streptophyta > Magnoliopsida > Poales > Poaceae > Zea > Zea luxurians. The sequence goes on from JAOPSE010000034.1 coordinate 4,997,065, forward strand.
AATGTTCAACGGCGTACGGCTATAATTCACTGGACTGTCCGGTGGGGCACCGGACTGTCCGGTGAGCCAACGGTCGACTGTGCCAACGGTCGGTCGTGCAATCTTCGTGCGACGCGTGGGCGCGCCAACGGTCGGCAGGGGGCACCAGACTGTCCGGTGTGCACCGGACAGTGTTCGGTGCGCCAACTGCCATGAATCTGCAACGGTCGGATGCGCCAGAAAAGGAAGGAGATCACGCACCGGACAGCTACAGTGACTGTTCGGTGGCACACCGAACTGTCCGGTGCGCCACCCGATAGAAGGCAAGATTAGCCTTCCAAGATTGCCTCCAACGGCTCCTAGCTACCTTGGGGCTATAAAAGGGACCCCTAGGCGCTTGGAGGAGTTACCCAAGCATACTTTGAGCATTCTAAGTCTTCCACACTCCGTCTCCGCGTACTTGATCGACCGTGTTAGTGATTTGAGCTCCGTTCTTGTAGTGAACTCGTGTGCTTCATTTTGAGCTCAAGTCTTGGCTTGTGTGCGTGTGTATTGCTGCAGATTTGTGTGTGTTGCTTCCCATCCTTACTATTGTGCTTTCACCGTGATCTTTATTGTAAGGGTGAGAGACTCCAACTTGTGGAGATTCCACGCAAACGGGAAAAAGAGAAAAGCAAAGAAAAGCCGTGGTATTCAAGTTGATCATTGGATCACTTGAAAGGGGTTGAGTGCAACCCTTGTCCATTGGGACGCCACAACGTGGAGGTTGTAACACCTCTGGTGTTACTGTTACTAAAACTGGAGCATAACATCATAAGCATTGGCATTGCATATGCTTGACACACTTAGAATACATTTACTAAGCCAAAAATTTCAAACAAGTTGTATGGTTATGGCATTATGCAAATAAGACCCTAGTTTAGGGTACTTAACCTTAAATAGGGTTTGAGGGGTAAAACAGGAGCCAAATAGAGAAAACCCCAAAGATTAAGTGAAATAATCATAAAAAGTTATCAAGGATGGACCTACATTGCATGTATACCCCTGAGATACCAGAAACCCTAATTGAAACTTTGGAAAACCCTAAATCCAAACCCTAGGGGTCTATGTGCAAAATTAGTCCACTTTTGGACTAAAGTGCAAAAACCATGATAAATGAGTATCCTAAGTCAATTAGTTCACAAATGGGTGAATTTGTAAGCCAAATCTTGGATTTTGGACTTAATTGCAAAATGGACCTCATTTGAGTTCTATACTAAGTCTGAAAATCAGAGAATTGGCTTAACTTTGGAGCTCTGTAGCTTTCAAATTCTAGGGTTTTTGCCCTAGGTCACCACATCAAACTTGTAGACCTAACAAAGGAGAACAATTTTGCTTAAGAATGTAAGCAAGGTTGTTATGGAGAAATTGGAGATAATCAGACCCAAAGTCGGGCTGTCAGGTCATTTTAAGTCTGAATTTTCAGTAACAGTGAGATTGGATGAACTTAGTGTTCGATTTTGGGTAGGATCCAGTGACTTTTTGTGGGAGCACGATATAGCAAAGTTATAGCTGGTTTGTAGCCCTACAATGTTGCTGCAGAGCATTGGTTGTGTTGCCATATGAATCTAAGACAAAAATCTATCTCAAGATGGTTTGTGAGGACAACTGAATGCCATTCGCGATGGTACAGTACCTGATGAAAATCAGATCCACCGCGCATCTCGCCGTCGACGCTCCCCCGCCGCGCTTCGTGTCGCCGGCATTTGGATTAGTGCGCAGGGCTACTGGATAACGCCTCGGGTAGAAAAATCTTCACCGCCGTTGAGCTGGACGACACTCCGGCTAGCCGCCGTACCTCTCCCCTTGCTCACCACCCCTCGGATAAGGTTCTCACCGCCGTTAAGCCCTCACCACCGTCCACCGCGTGTCTCTACCTGTCTATCGTATCACCGTGACTCACTCTAGCTCCCCGTTGATCGCCGGAGTGACTGCCACGACGTAGGACACCAAGCCACTGCGCCAGTGCTCTTCCTTTCCTCCGACCGCCGCGCATCCCCACTAAAATTCCCGGCCACCGCTGTCGATCCCTATAAATTGAAGCCATTGCCAGCTCCGTAGGGTAGTCAAGAACCCAGCCACCAAGAATCGTCCTCAGTCGATCACCAGCGAGCTTGAATTTTAAACTTTCCCCAATTCGGTTTCCGCCACCGCGAAAACAGCCTCACCGCGGCCAGTGCAATTGAGGTCAGTTCAAACCTTCTGCTCCCTCGTTTGAGTATTCTCATGTAATCGTGATGCTCAATAACCCACCCCATTGAACCAAGCTGCCTTAGATCATTGGGAACACGTTGTTCTTTGGATCATCCGCACGGTCACCGTGGCCAGGGACATTTGGATAGCCATTCGTGCAATTGACTTAGGGGAAACACTTGTTGGGGCGTGAATTCGGTTTCGGTCGAACTTGGGCGCTAATCTTTGCCCCGTTTGGCCGGTCCAGGTGCTCGCCGGAGCTCTGCCGTGCCGCTCACCGTCGAGGACCTGGCGCGGTAAAGGAATAGAAACCCAGGGGCTTTTCTACATTGGTCAGTGACTCAGTCAAATAGTGCCATGACCCCGCTTCCAGTTATCCAGTAAGCCGAGGACCTTTCTGCAAAGTTGCCAGCGCGGGCGTGGGCGCGGGCGCGTTTTCCCCTGGACTTGGGCCGCCTGGTTTGAATTCAGCCCAACACTGTTCAAACTTTCCCCTTTTCTTTTTCTGTCCAACTTTAGAAATATGTAGAAAATTACAGAAAAATGGTAAAAATGCCAAACCAATTTTCCTAGATTCCTATTTTTCCATAGTATTTAATAAAAATAGTTTCATGATTTTTAGGTCAAATAAGGATTTTTGGAGCATATAAATAGCCTAAAGCATTGGTTCTAGATTTTTAGAAAATAGATAATAATTCCAAAAATGCCTAAACTTTTTATTTGAACTTTAAAAATTATTTAGAAGCCTTGGGTAGAATTTGGTTTGATTTGGACCTTGTTTGAAACTTAGAACCCAAAACCCCCACTCCCTGCTCTTTGAACTTCATTGTTGACTCCGGAAACCCTAAGTTCTCGGTGTTCCGTGAAGGAAAATTGTATTCAAGACTTTAGATAATAAATTCTTATTATCTTTGCACTCTCATGAGCATTTCATGGCATTCATTCTTATATACACATATATGGTTATATCTAGAAAACGAAGAAGAGGTTGAGGTAGAAGAGGAGAAGACTTCACCACCACCTGCGGAACCTCGGGCAGGGAATTGTTTTTACTTTCACATCTGTGGATCCAAGCCTGACTCACCCATAAACGAAGGCAAGCCCCGGTGCATGTAACCCCTTCCTTGTGTTTTAAATTATTTCTGCACACTTTAAGTCTAGTGAAATGTGCATTCGGTTTATAGGAGTTGCTTGGAACCTTTTTGATGCATTACCTTCCCTGATATCCACACCCTTATAGATACTTCTATTGAAGTATCCAAACATGATTTACAAAAATGCTTAGCCCTGCTTAGATCTTGTGGATAGAGGTCGTCCTTAGCCTAGCTCGAGAAAGGATGGCTTCTACCTGCAAGAATATTTTCATTGGGAGCAATGGTGGGATCTTACTGCGAAGTTCCCTGTGATGCTCTCTTCATCCTAAGGAACACCAAACAGTCCTAAGGATGAAAGTATTTAACTCGCGACTTGGGCTAGGAACAGGTGATGCTCCGCCCGGGTCAATTAAGGATTGGATGCGTATGTAGGCTTGCTAGATCAAGGACTATCTTAATTGGCCACATGCCCTGGAATGGGACAGGGTAAGCTTTGCCTTGGGCAGACTAATACCAGAATAAGATAACACGCAATGGGCGTGGAGCGATGGCGAGAGTAGCGTGTACCCTCCGTGGCAAGAGGCTGGACGGTGGTGTATCTGTGCTCTCGGTTGGCGTGAACCTGATCTGGTCTTAAGAACCCCGGTGGCGAGTTGACATATGCAAGGGTTAAGTGCTACATATGTCGTGTGGTTAGGGATCCTCAGCTGAGTAAATCGATTCGGTTCGTTGTTATATCCCCGGAGAGTGGAGACTTGATCACTGACCTGCAACCTAAGTCAGGATGTGAATCTCATGAATAAAAAGGATGTTGTATTGATGTAATGGTAAAAGTAGATCATATGCAAATAGAGTCTATTAATATTTAATCTGGCGTTAAAATATTGAAAGTAAGGACTCACTTCAGTAAGCTATTTCTGCAAAGGTATCTAAGTTGAATTTTTAAAGCCTCTCCTTGATTCCAAACTCCAGCATACCCTTGAGAGTCTTTTCCCTGGTCGGGTAAGACTTGCTGGGTAATTCCATACTCAGGGTTTTATTCCCTATTGTTTTTAGGTGTGGAGGCAACCAACTTTTGTTGCTTCTGTTCCAAGGTGGTCTCCAAAGAATAAAATCAAGAGTAAAGCTGCGGGAGGAAGAGTTCCTCCATAAGAACTTTTGTTTAAAACTTATTGGGAGGAGTTTTTGCCTCCCCTGGTGTGTAATAATATTACTCTGCACTCATAAGTTTTCCTGGTCTGTAATATATAACTTTGTCTTACTTTTTAAATAAAGGTAAGTTTATGTAATCACTTCCGCATTCTCGTAGCTCCAATGATCTGTAATGTCTGCGTGACGGGTGAAACACTCTTGGGAAAGGTAAGAAAAGTAGATACCGAACTTGTCAAGTGATTCAGGGGCATCTGCAGGGTTGTCTGATGTCCGTTGGACAAGGACAACTGTAGGTGGGCCTAATGACTTGGGAGGTTCCGTCACAGCTGGTATCGGAGTGAAGCCCTTCTCTGCAGATATTATGAGGCATCTTCAAAAGAATTTTCTAAAGACTTATCTAGAAAAATTCTTCCCTTCTTACCTATTATTTCTGAAGAATTTATACAAAAGACCAGATAGGAGGAGTGCAACATATAGAAGGTGTGAATCAACCAAGGTTGATTCTGTAATTACACATGCATCATGCTAAGAACTATCTTGATAAGAATTTCCCCCTTAGAAAAATGCCGCCGCGCACGAGGAAAACTGCGCGAAAGCATACTGGCCCAATTGGTGTGCCATGTCATCAACTCACCCCAAGACACGAGGATAGCAGTAGTGGGAGTAATGATCCGATCGGGGATCTTGAAGCGCAAGTGAATCGGCTTCAAACAGAACTCTGACGTAGGACTGACATCTGGGTTGTGGATGGCGACAGAATTAATGAATTAAGAAGCGACATCCGCCGCCTGCAAGATTAGCTCGCAGATCGAGACTTAGCACTCGACTGGGCGGTTCAGTCTCGTTCGATTGCCTAGGCTAAGGAGGCAAAAGCTCGAGCCAGAGTAGAAGAGCTTAGCTCAGCCATCGATAACTTGCAGGCTTATTGTAATACTCTACATGAAGAAGTTCATGTACTGTATTCACAATTGCACCCCAATACACCTGCGGATCCTGTCGGGACAGAAGCCGGACCTTCTCATGTAGCGGGAGAAGCTTTTGGTGGTGAATTGGACCTTTTCAGGCCCCCTCCCTCTATGAAGTTGGTCGATGAGTGGTCTCCTACGCCCGACAACGAGGCTACCGGGAGCAACGGGAAGCAGGAGTAGAATAGTATAGTATAATAGTAGAAATAGTAGTGATGTATAATAAGTGGTGTAATCCTGTTGTAAAATTCGAGTCTGTAACATTACTCTTTTTAGTAATGTAAAATGGATGGTTTTCTTTGGCATATCATATTGTTTTCAAATGTTTGTTGCCACAGATGCCTTCTCGGACTCGTGCTCAGGATGGGGCTAGTACCTCTCGTGGGAGGGAGGCAACACCAAACCCACCTCCAGTCCCTCCCACACTTGCCGAGGCTATCGCCGCCTTGGTAAATGCTACAGCAGATAATACCCGCTTCTTGCGGGAGATGGCAGGTCAGCAGCTTCAACAACAAGGCGGGTGGGGCTATCCGCAAGGGCCCCGTGAGACATCTTATTTGGACTTCTCCAAAACGCGTCCACCATTGTTCGTCAAGGCATAAGACCCTTTAGAGGCGGACGAATGGATCCGCGTCATTGAGCAGAAATTTGGACTTCTTCGATGTTCCGAAACTCAGAAGTCCCTGTTCGCAGCTCAGCAATTGTGTGGCCCTGCCAGCACTTGGTGGGGAAACTTTGTGGCCGTTCAACCGGCTAATCATCAGATTACATGGGAAGAATTCAATCTGGCCTTCCGTGAACATTACATACCTGAAGGAGTACTCCACATGAAACAGGAGGAATTCATGAAGTTGAAGCAAGGCGGAGATACTGTCACCCAGTATCTCAATAAATTTAATCACTTATCTCAGTATGCAATTGACCAAGTCAACACTGACACAAAGAAGAAGAACTGTTTCATGCGGGGTTTAAATGATTGGATGCAAAGGAAAATGGCTACCTGCATCGACCTCACCTACGGAAGGGCTGTCAGCACAGCGCTGGCAGTCGAATCTAAATATACAAGTTCTGGAAAACCAAGGGGAGTGGAGGTAACAGGCCGAATCAGGGCCCCGAGAAAAGGCAACAGTTAGTTATCCGGCCTTTTAATCAGGGTCGTTCTTCAGCACGCCCACCCTCCTTCCCATTCAAGCAACCAGTGTTCATTCGTCCCAATGCTGCCCCTACTGCAACAAGTCAGCCGGGTGCCCCTGGCACTCGTTTCCCGGCCCTTCCCAGTTCATCAACATGATGTTTCAATTGCAGAAAATCTGGGCATTTTATTAAGGATTGCCCTTATCCGAAGCAGAATCGCACAAACAATCAACAAGGTACTGGGAATTCTTCTCAAGCTAAGGGAAATGCGGGCAAGAATACGAAGAAGACAGGACGAATTTATTACACTCAAGTGGCCACCACACCGGACGGTGAACCAGTAATGATGGGTACGTTCCTTGTGGCCAATCATCCCGCAATTATTCTTTTTGATTCTGGTGCTTCACATACATTCACCAGCAAGAAATTTGTGGAGCAACATTGCATTCCATACCTTGAATCAAAAGAAAGGTTTAGAATTCAGTCACCTGGGGGACAAATATTTACTAGGGAAGTGGCTTTCCAAGTGCCCGTAACATTGGCCGGACGGGACTTTCCTACTAATATGATTGTTCTGAAAGGCCAAGACATAGATGTGATTTTGGGCATGAATTGGTTGGCCCAACATAAAGCAACCCTCAACACTGATCAGAGAACCATCAGGTTGAGTCATAACCAAGAGGAAATTCTTTTGTCTATCCCCATTCCAACCAAAACTACTGGCAGAGTTTGTGAAGCCATTATACCAGAGATTAAGGATATTCCGGTAGTGTGCGAGTTCCCGGATGTCTTTTCAGAGGATTTGCCTGGATTGCCACCCGAAAGAGATGTAGAGTTTGTAATTGAGTTGAAGCCCGGTACGGCTCCCATTTCTAGAAGATCGTACCGAATGCCTCCAAATGAGCTGGCAGAACTAAAGATTCAATTACAAGATCTACTAGAGAAAGGATTCATCCGGCCAAGCTCGTCACCATGGGGTTGTCCAGCCATATTCGTCAAGAAGAAGGATCAAACATTACGGATGTGCATGGATTATCGACCCCTGAATGAGGTTACTATCAAGAACAAGTACCCTCTTCCACGAATTGACATTTTATTTGATCAACTGACCAGGGCGAGGGTATTCTCCAAGATTGATCTCAGATCGGGCTATCATCAGATCCGTATTCGGCCCGAGGATATACCAAAAACCGCATTCACTACGCGGTATGGTTTATTTGAATATTTGGTAATGTCTTTCGGACTGACGAATGCTCCTGCCCACTTCACTTATTTGATGAACTCGGTATTTATGCCCGAGTTGGACAAGTTTGTGGTGGTCTTCATAGATGATATTTTGATATATTCAAAGAATGAAGAGGAGCATGCTCAACATTTACAGGTCGTATTAACACGCTTGAGAGAACATCAATTATATGCCAAGTTCAGTAAATGCGCGTTTTGGCTGGAAGAAATTCAATTTCTAGGACATGTGCTATCTGCCAGAGGGATTGCGGTAGATCCTAGCAAGGTCAAGGATATCTTGGAGTGGAAACCCCCAACCACTATTCATCAAGTTCGAAGTTTCCTTGGACTAGCTGGCTATTACCGCTGATTTACACCAGATTTTTCTAAGCTTGTGAAACCAATCACAAGTCTATTGAAGAATGAGACTAAATTCAATTGGCCTTCAAAGTGTAATGAAGCTTTTGAGAAATTGAAGACATTATTAACCACTGCTCCGGTATTGGCTCAACCGGACATTAATAAGCCCTTTGATGTGTATTGTGATGCATCGGGCAGTGGTCTCGGCTGCGTATTAATGCAAGAGGGCCGAGTAATTGCGTATGCTTCAAGGCAGTTGCGCCGGTATGAGGAGCATTATCCCACTCATGATATGGAGCTAGCTGCAGTGGTTCATGCCCCGAAGATCTGGCGTCATTATCTACTGGGAAACATCTGTCATATTTATACAGACCACAAAAGTTTGAAATACATTTTTACCCAGTCTGAACTCAATATGAGACAAAGAAGATGGCTCGAGCTAATCAAGGATTATGAACTGGAAATCCATTATCACCCAGGCAAAGCAAATGTAGTGGCAGATGCACTTAGTCGCAAGGCTTCCTGCCATTGTCTAACAATGAGGACTTCTGACATTACATTATGCCAAGAGATGGAAAATTTGAACCTGGGAATGATTAAGCATGGGACTTCAAATCACTTGAAGCTTGAGTCAGTCCTTTTGCAAAGGATAATTGATGCCCAAAAGAATGATGAGGAAATAAAGCGCATTCAGGAGAAGATAGAAATTGGAAAAGCCAACTACTTCCGAAGAGATAGTCAAGGTGTTGTATGGTTCAACAACCGCATAGTGGTGCCTGAAAATGAAGAGGTCCGCTAGCAAATTCTGGACGAAGCTCATCTTAGTCGCTATTCTGTTCATCCCGGGAGCACTAAGATGTACCATGATTTAAAACAGCATTATTGGTGGACAAAGATGAAGGTTGAGATCGCACGCTATGTGGCTAGATGTGACACTTGTAAACGTGTCAAGGCCATACACCTGAAAGCTGCTGGTCCATTACAATCTTTACCAATACCAACATGGAAATGGGAAGATATTGGTATGGACTTTGTTGTGGGATTGCCCAGAACCGCGAAGGGGTATGATTCTATCTGGGTTATTGTTGATCGGCTTACGAAAATTGCTCATTTTCTGCCAGTCAAGACAGTTTACCCAGTTGCTGTTTATGCCCAATTGTACATTGCTCGTATTCTCAGTTTGCACGGTATTCCGAAGACTATAGTGTCGGATCGTGGACCTCAATTCGTATTCGAATTCTGGGAAGAACTTCATAAATCCCTGGGTACCAAATTGCTCCACAGTTCGGCCTATCATCCTCAAACAAGTGGGCAGACTAAGAGAGTCAATCAAATACTTTAAGATATGCTATGGGCATGTGTTCTGGAGTTTCCACAAAAATGGGATGAATGTTTACCATTAGCGGAATTCTCATATAATAATAGCTATCAAGAAAGCATTAAGATGGCACCCTTCGAAGCTTTATATGGACGACGATGTCGTACACCGCTAAATTGGTCTGAACCAGGAGAAAGAAGTTTCTTCAGGCCAGATATGGTAAAAGAAACTGAAGAAAAAGTTCAGCGAATAATTCGTGATTTGAAGAAAGCTCAAGCTCGTCAAAAAAGTTACGTAGACAACCGACGGATGCCCTTATACTTTCTGGTTGGAGATCATGTCTACCTGAAAGTTTCACCAATGAAGGGCATATCGCGTTTCAGGGTTAAAGGGAAGCTTGCACCCCGGTACATTGGTCCCTTTCCTATACTTGAGCAATGTGGGCCAGTGGCATACCGACTCCAACTACCCAAAACCTTGTCTGTTGTGCATAATGTGTTCCACGTGTCTCAGTTAAAGAAGTGTCTTCGGGTTCCAGATCGAACCATTGAAGTGACAGATGTTGTCCTTAAACTAGACTTAACATATTCTGAACATCCTATTCGAGTCTTGGATCAAAAGGACAGGATTACCCGAAGAAAAACTCTCAAGTTTTACAAGATACAGTGGAACCAGCATTCCGAAGATGAGGCTACTTGGGAAACTCAAGATTTCTTAGATAAAAATTTCCCAGGCTTTTTAGCCTCTTGTAATTTGTAAAGTGTAAAACATTATTGTTATAAAGGAGTGAGCCCCAAACCCACCCCTGCCTTGTACCAAAACTCAGGAAATAAAAACATGAAGCATTTTCTTTTCCACTACTTACCCTAGGACTTTTAATCTCGGGACGAGATTCTTTTATGGGGGAAAGGATGTAACACCTCTGGTGTTACTGTTACTAAAACTGGAGCATAACATCATAAGCATTGGCATTGCATATGTTTGACACACTTAGAATGCATTTACTAGGCCAAAAATTTCAAACAATTTGTATGGTTATGGCATTATGCAAATAAGACCCTAGTTTAGGGTACTTAACCTTAAATAGGGTTTAAGGGGTAAAACAGGAGCCAAATAGAGAAAACCCCAAAGATTAAGTGAAATAATCATAAAAAGTTATCAAGGATGGACCTACATTGCATGTATACCCCTGAGATACCAGAAACCCTAATTGAAACCTTGGAAAACCCTAAATCCAAACCCTAGGGGTCTATGTGCAAAATTAGTCCACTTTTGGACTAAAGTGCAAAAACCATGATAAATGAGTATCCTAAGTCAATTAGTTCACAAATGGGTGAATTTGTAAGCCAAATCTTGGATTTTGGACTTAATTGCAAAATGGACCTCATTTGAGTTCTATACTAAGTCTGAAAATCAGAGAATTGGCTTAACTTTGGAGCTCTGTAGCTTTCAAATTCTAGGGTTTTTGTTCTAGGTCACCACATCAAACTTGTAGACCTAACAAAGGAGAACAATTTTGCTTAAGAATGTAAGCAAGGTTGTTATGGAAAAATTGGAGATAATCAGACCCAAAGTCGGGCTGTCAGGTCATTTTATGTCTGAATTTTCAGTAACAGTGAGATTGGATGAACTTAGTGTTTGATTTTGGGTAGGATCCAGTGACTTTTTGTGGGAGCACGATATAGCAAAGTTATAGCTGGTTTGTAGCCCTACAATGTTGCTGCAGAGCATTGGTTGTGTTGCCATATGAATCTGGGAGAAAAATCGATCTCAAGATGGTCTGTCAGGACAACTAAATGCCATTCGCGATGGTACAGTACCTGATGAAAATCAGATCCACCGTGCATCTCGCCGTCGATGCTCCCCCGCCGTGCTTCGTGTCACCGGCGTTTGGATTAGTGCGCAGGGCTAGTGGATAACGCCTCGGGTAGAAAAATCTTCACCACCGTTGAGCTGGACGACACTCCGGCTAGCCGCCGTACCTCTCCCCTTGCTCACCACCCTCGGATAAGGTTCTCGCCGCCGTTAAGCCCTCACCATCGTCCACCGTGTGTCTCTACCTGTCTATCGTATCACCGTGACTCACTCTAGCTCCCCGTTGATCGCCGGAGTGACTGCCACGGCGTAGGACACCAAGCCACTGCGCCAGTGCTCTTCCTTTCCTCTGACCGCCGCGTGTCCCCACTAAAATTCCCGGCCACCGCTGTCGATCCCTATAAATTGAAGCCACTGCCAGCTCCATAGGGTCGTCAAGAACCCAGCCACCAAGAATCGTCCTTGGTCGATCACCAGCGAGCTTGAATTTTAAACTTTCCCCAATTCGGTTTCCGCCACCGCGAAAACAGCCTCACCGCGGCCAGTGCAATTGAGGTCAGTTCAAACCTTCTGCTCCCTCGTTTGAGTATTCTCATGTAATCGTGATGCTCATCAACCCGCCCAATTGAACCAAGCTGCCTTAGATCATCGGGAACGCGTTGTTCTTTGGATCATCCGCGCGGTCACCGTGTCCAGGGACATTTGGATAGCCATTCGTGCAATTGACTTAGGGGAAACACTTGTTGGGGCGTGAATTCGGTTTCGGCCGAACTTGGGCGCTAGTCTTTGCCCCGTTTGGCTGGTCCAGGCGCTCGCCGGAGCTCTGCCGTGCCGCTCGCCGTCGAGGACCTGGCGCGGTAAAGGAATAGAAACCCAGGGGCTTTTCTGCATTGGTCAGCGACTCAGTCAAATAGTGCCATGACCCCGCTTCCAGTTATCCAGTAAGCCGAGGACCTTTCCGCAAAGTTTCCAGCGCGGGCGTGGGCGCGAGCGCGTTTTCCCCTGGACTTGGGCCGCCTGGTTTGAATTCAGCCCAGCATTGTTCAAACTTTCCCCTTTTCTTTTTTTGTCCAACTTTAGAAATATGTAGAAAATTACATAAAAATGGTAAAAATGCCAAACCAATTTTCCTAGATTCCTATTTTTCCATAGTATTTAATAAAAATAGTTTCATGATTTTTAGGTCAAATAAGGAATTTTGGAGCATTTAAAATAGCCTAAAGCATTGGTTCTGGATTTTTAGAAAATAGATAATAATTCCAAAAATGCCCAAACTTTTTATTTGAACTTTAAACATTATTTAGAAGCCTTGGGTAGAATTTGGTTTGATTTGGACCTTGTTTGAAACTTAGAACCCAAAACCCCCACCCCTGCTCTTTGAACTTCACTTTTGACTCCGGAAACCCTAAGTTCTCGGAGTTCCGTGAAGGAAAATTGTATTCAAGACTTTAGTTCTTATTATCTTTGCACTCTCATGAGCATTTCATGGCATTCATTCTTATATACACATATATGGTTATATCTAGAAAACGAAGAAGAGGTTGAGGTAGAAGAGGAGAAGACTTCACCACCACCTGCGGAACCTCAGGCAGGGAATTGTTTTTACTTTGACATCTGTGGATCCGAGCCTGACTCACCCATAAACGAAGGCAAGCCCCGGTGCATGCAACCCCTTCCTTGTGTTTTAAATTATTTCTGCACACTTTAAGTCTAGTGAAATGTGCATTCGGTTTATAGGAGTTGCTTGGAACCTTTTTGATGCATTACCTTCCCTGATATCCACACCCTTATAGATACTTCTGTTGAAGTATCCAAACATGATTTACAAAAATGCTTAGCCCTGCTTAGATCTTGTGGATAGAGGTCGTCCTTAGCCTTGCTCGAGAAAGGATGGCTTCTACCTGCAAGAATATTTTCATTGGGAGCAATGGTGGGATCTTACTGCGAAGTTCCCTGTGATGCTCTCTTCATCCTAAGGAACACCAAACAGTCCTAAGGATGAAAGTATTTAACTCGCAACTTGGGCTAGGAACAGGTGATGCTCCGCCCGGGTCAATTAAGGATTGGATGTGTATGTAGGCCTGCTAGATCAAGGACTATCTTAACTGGCCACATGCCCTGGAATGGGACAGGGTAAGCTTTGCCTCGGGCAGACTAATACCAGAATAAGATAACACGCAATGGGTGTGGAGCGATGGCGAGAGTAGCGTGTACCCTCCGTGGCAAGAGGCTGGACGGTGGTGTATCTGTGCTCTTGGTTGGCGTGAACCTGATCTGGTCTTAAGAACCCCGGTGGCGAGTTGACATATGCAAGGGTTAAGTGCTATATATGTCGTGTGGTTAGGGATCCTCAGGTGAGTAAATCGATTTGGATCGCCGTTATATCCCCGGAGAGTGGAGACTTGATCACTGACCTGCAACCTAAGTCAGGATGTGAATCTCATGAATAAAAAGGATGTTGTATTGATGTAATGGTAAAAGTAGATCATATGCAAATAGAGTCTATTAATATTTAATGTGGCGTTAAAATATTGAAAGTAAGGACTCACTTTAGTAAGCTATTTCTGCAAAGGTATCTAACTTGAATTTTTAAAGCCTCTCCTTGATTCCAAACTCCAGCATACCCTTGAGAGTCTTTTCCCTGGTCGGGTAAGACTTGCTGAGTAATTCCATACTCAGGGTTTTATTCCCTATTGTTTTTAGGTGTGGAGGCAACCAACTTTTGTTGCTTCTGTTCCAAGGTGGTCTCCAAGAAGAAAATCAAGAGTAAAGTTGTGGGAGGAAGAGTTCCTCCATAAGAACTTTTGTTTAAAACTTATCGGGAGGAGTTTTTGCCTCCCCTGGTGTGTAATAATATTACTCTGCACTCATAAGTTTTCCTGGTCTGTAATATATAACTTTGTCTTACTTTTTAAATAAAGGTAAGTTTTTGTAATCACTTCCGCATTCTCGTAGCTCCGATGATCTGTAATGTCTGCGTGACGGGTGAAACGCTCTTGGGAAAGGTAAGAAAAGTAGATACCGAACTTGTCAAGTGATTCAGGGGCATCTGCAGGGTTGTCTGATATCCGTTGGATAAGGACAACTGTAGGTGGGCCTAATGACTTGGGAGGTTCCATCACAGAGGTAGGCAAGTGTTATACTTGGCCGAACCACGGGATAAACCACTGTGTCTCTTGTGTTGTCTTTCTGTGTGATTACTGTGATTCGCAAGAGGTCGCTCTATAGCCACTTGGTTTTATCATACTAACACTTAACCAAGTTTTGTGGCTATTAGTATTTGATTTTTTACAGGACCACCTATTCACCCCCCCCTCTAGGTGTTCTCAGCTATAAATACCCCCCAACCACCACCACTTCATGCATCCAAGTTTTTCAGACATCCCATTCAATACAAGAGCTGGTGCAATCAATACAAGACACAATTCAAAAGAATCAAAGCCTCTCCAAGTCCCAAATCCACTCCAAACTCCTAGTGACTAGAGAGAGAGTTTTGCTCGTGTTCTTTGAGCTCTTGTTCTTGGATCGCTTTCTTCTTCCTCATTCTTGTTCTTTAAGCAACTTGTACTCAAAGCAAGAGACACCAATTGTGTGGTGGTCCTTGTAGGGTCTAAGTGACCTGTTTGATTAAGGTGAAAGCTCACTCGGTCTAGGTGACCGTTTGAGAGAGGGAAAGGGTTGAAAGAGACCCGGTCTTTGTGACCACCTCAACAGGGACTAGGTTCTTTGGAACCGAACCTCAGTAAAACAAATCACCATGTCATCCCCATTATTTATTGGTTGATTTGTTTTCGCCCTCTCTTCCGGACTTGATATTTATTCTAACACTAACCCCGGCTTGTAGTGTGCTTAAAGTTTGTAAATTTTAGTTTTCGCCTATCCACCCTCCCTCTAGACGACTTTCAATTTGTATCAGAGCCAGGTTCTTCATTAGAGTCTAACCATTCGAAGTGATGTTGGGAGATCGTTACCGATGGCGAGGTGACCCATTCAAGGGAGTCCAACCACAAGCATAAGGAGGAATCCTCTTCCTCCATCAAGTCACAATGGAGAGGTGACAAGAAGAAGAAGATGAAGAAAGTGGTCTACTAGGAGACCGACTCTTCGTCACCCTCCACCTCCAGCTCGGAATCGTCATTCGTAACTTCTAAGCGCCATGAGCGCAAGAAGTATAGTAAGATGGCCCTCCGCTATCCTCGCATTTCTAAATGCACTCCATTACTTTTCGTTCCCCTAGGCAAACCACCATTTTTTGATGGTGAGGATTATTGTATATGGAGTGATAAAATGAGGCATCATCTAACCTCACTCCACAAAAGCATATGGGATATTGTTGAGTATGGAGCGCAGGTACCAAAGGTAGGGGACAAGGACTACGATTCGGACGAGGCTGACCAAATTCGGCACTTTTAACTTCCAAGCCACAACTATACTCCTCGCCTCCTTGTGTCAAGAGGAGTATAATAAGGTGCAAGGGTTAAAGACGCCCAAAAAAATTTGGGACGTCCTCAAGACGGCACACGAAGGGGACGAGGTGACCAAGATCACCAAACAGGAGACGATCAAGGGGGAGCTTGGTCGATTCATCCTCAACCAAGGAGAGGAGCCACAAGCGATGTACAACCGGCTCAAGACCTTGGTCAACCAAGTGCGCAACCTCGGAAGCACCAAATGGGATGACCATGAAATGGTCAAGGTTATTCTAAGATCACTTGTTTTTCGTAATCCTACACAAGTTCAATTAATTCATGGTGATCCTATATACAAGCTAATGTCTCCCGAGGAAGTGATAGAAAAGTTTGTGAGCTTTGAGTTGATGATCAAAGGCTCCAAACAAATCGTCGAGCAAGGCGGCACCTCCACACCCGAGGTGCAACCCGTCGCATTCAAAGCGACGGAAGAAAAGAAAGAAGAGTCTACATCAAGTAGGCTCCCCATCGACACCTCCAAGCTCGACAACGAGGAAATGGCGCTCATCATCAAAAGCTTCCGCCAAATCCTCAAGCAAAGGAGGGGGAAGGACTACAAACCCCGCTCCAAGAAAGTATGCTACAAATATGGTAAGCACGATCATTTTATTGCAAAATATCCTATGTCTAGTGACAGTGACAGGGGCGACGATAAGAGGGGAAAGAAGAAGAAGAAGAAGAGGTACTACAAGAAGAAGGGTGGCGATGCCCACGTGTGTCAGGAATGGGACTCCGACATGAGCTCCACCGACTCTTCCTCCGACGAGGACGCCGCCAACATCGCCATCAACAAGGGACTTCTCTTTCCCAACGTCGGCCACAAATGCTTCATGGCAAAGGACGGCAAGAAAAAGAAGGTACAAGCTAGAACCACCCCCAAGTATACTACATCTAGTGATGAGGGTAGTTCTAGTGATGATGAAGATAACTTGCTTAGTCTTTTTGCCAACCTTAACATGCAACAAAAAGAAAAATTAAATGAATTAATAGGTGCTATTCATGAGAAGGATAAACTCTTGGATAGCCAAGAGGAATTTCTTATTAAGGAAAATAAAAAGCATGTTAAGGTGAAGAATGCTTATGCTCATGAAGTAGAGAAAAATGAAAATTTGACTAAGAAGCTTAGCATATGTCATGACACTATTTCCAACCTTAGAACTGAGAATGTTAGTTTAATTGCTAAGGTTGAAAAATCAAATGTTTGTCATAATTCAATTGTCAATCTTAAAAATGATAATGCTAGTTTAATTGCTAATATTGATAAATTGAATGAATCAATTGCTAGCCTTAAAACTGAGAATGATAGGTTAATTTCTAAGGCTAAAGATTTGAATGTTTGCAATGTTTCTATTTCCAATCTTAGAAATGAGAATGCTATTTTACATGCTAAGATTGATGAATTAAATGCTTGCAAACCCTCTACATCTACTATTGAACCTGTTGCTATTTGTACTAGATGTAGAGACATTAATGTTGATGCTATTAATGATCACCTTGCTCTAATTAAACAACAAAATGATCATATAGCTCAACTTACTGCTAAAATTAATGAGCATGAGATAGAGAATGAAAATTTTAAATTTGCTAGAAGCATGCTCTATAGTGGGAGACGCCGTGGCATCAAGGATGGCATTGGTTTCCAACAGGGAAGCAATGTCAAACTTAATGCCCTCAAAAGATTGTCTAATTTTGTTAAGGGCAAGGCCCCCATGGCTCAGGATAACGAAGGTTACATTTTATATCCTGCTGGTTATCCTGAGCACAAGATTAGGAGAATTCATGCTAGGAAGTCTCATTCTGTTTCCCATCATGCTTTTATGTATAAGAATGAGGCGTCTAGCTCTAGGCAATCAACTCATGTTAAATTGCCTAAAAAGAAAACTCCTACTGCATCAAATGATCATAATGTTTCATTCAAAACCTTTGATGCATCTTATATTTTAACTAACAAATCAGGCAAAGTAGTTGCCAAATATGTTGGGGGCAAACACAACGGGTCAAAGACTTGTGTTTGGGTACCCAAGGTGCTTGTTTCTAATGTGAAAGGACCCAAGACTGTTTGGGTACCTAAGAACAAGGCCTAAAACTGTTTTGCAGGTTTATGCATCCGGGGGCAAAAGTTGGATTATTGATAGTGGATGCACAAACCACATGGCAGGGGAGAAAAGGATGTTCTCCTCCTACGAGAAAAACGAAGATCCTCAAAGAGCTATCACATTTCCAAAGGACTTGGTAAAATTGCTATATCACCTGACCATTCCATTTCCAATGTTTTTCTTGTAGACTCTTTAGATTACAATTTGCTTTCTGTATCTCAATTATGCAAAATGGGCTACAACTGTCTTTTTACGGATATAGGTGTTATTGTCTTTAGAAGAAGTGATGATTCAGTAGCATTTAAGGGAGTATTAGAGGGTCAGCTATACTTAGTTGATTTTAATAGAGCTGAACTCGATACTTGCTTAATTGCTAAGACTAATATGGGTTGGCTCTGGCATCGCCGACTAGCCCATGTTGGGATGAAGAATCTTCACAAGCTTCTAAAGGGAGAACACATTTTGGGACTAACCAATGTTCATTTTGAGAAAGACAGGGTTTGTAGCACATGTCAAGCAGGAAAGCAAGTTGGCTCACATCATCCACATAAGAACATCATGACGACCGACAGGCCGCTTGAGCTACTCCACATTTATTTATTCGGCCCGATCGCTTACATAAGCATCGGCGGGAGTAAGTATTGTCTTGTAATTGTGGATGATTATTCTCGCTTCACTTGGGTATTCTTTTTGCAGGAAAAATCTCAAACCCAAGAGACTTTAAAGGGATTCTTAAGATGGGCTCAAAATGAGTTCGGATTGAGAATCAAGAAGATAAGAAGCAACAACGGGACGGAGTTCAAGAACTCACAAATTGAAGGTTTTCTTGAGGAAGAGGGCATCAAACATGAGTTCTCTTCTCCCTACACACCTCAACAAAATGGTGTAGTGGAGAGGAAGAATAGAACTCTGTTGGACATGGCAAGAACCATGCTTGATGAGTACAAGACTCCGGACCGGTTTTGGGCTGAGGCGATTAACACCGCCTGCTACTCCATCAACCGGCTCTACCTTCACCAAATCCTCAAGAAGACATCATATGAACTCCTCACCAGTAAAAAGCCTAATGTTTTATATTTTAGAGTCTTTGGTAGCAAATGTTTTATTCTTGTTAAAAGAGGTAGAAAATCTAAATTTGCTCCTAAGGCTGTAGAAGGCTTTTTACTTGGTTATGACTCAAACACAAGGGAATATAGAGTCTTCAACAAATCCACTAGATTAGTTGAAGATTCTTGTGACATTGTGTTTGATGAGACTAATGGCTCCCAAGTGGAGAAAGTTGATCTTGATGAGCTAGATGATGAAGAGGCTCTGTGCGTTGCGCTAAGGAACATGTCCATTGGGGATGTGTGTCTCAAGGAATCCGAAGAGCCTCCATAAGCACAAGATCAACCATCATCTTCCATTCAAGCATCTCCACCAACCCAAGATGAGGATCAGACTCAAGACAATGAAGAAGATCAAGAAAATGAGCCACCTCAAGAGGAGGACAATGATCAAGGGGGAGATTGTGGGGGACAGATATCCCCCGGGTCCACTAGAAGGCTGGAAGGCCTCGCAAAAGACTCTGGGCCCATTATTTCACAAGGCCACCCCTTTGTGGGCCAGGGGAGGAATCACTGGCAGAATGGATTGACGCAAGATTGGATCAACTCGAGCCTAGACGACTCAATGGATTTAAACATTATCCGCAGCATTGATCCGATTCTCCCGTGCAGCACCCTCAGACATCGGAACTGAACGAGGATAAGTCGGCAGGATAATAGGGAGATAAGTTCAGTCGGTTCACTATTACGTAGGAGCACATAGTTATCATACCCGCATATAACGCCCCACGGTCTAGTATATAAGGCCTACGGGGCACCCCATCAAAAGACAAGTCACTCATTAGCCATCTACTCGATTCTCTAGCGTCTTTCATACTAGAGAATCCCCCTATAATCCACCACATAAAGATCCACACCAGGAAGTAGGGTATTATGCCTCTCTAAGCGGCCCGAACTTGTAGAAAATTGTTTCTCCTGTCTCTCGTGCGCTCAGCACGAACCATCGAGCTACAGTCGATTACATCGTCCTACCCAAAAGCACCTCGAGGGGTAACCTCGGGTGCGCGGTCGGGTCCCAAACACGACAGCTGGCGCGCCAGGTAGGGGGTGTGTCACTAATCCAAGCTAGCTCAATGGCCATCAGTTTTCAGCACAAAATTGCTCTCCGCCCTGGATCCATGTTTTGCTTCGGAACTATCTCGTCCGTGGCAGACGAAGAAGGGACTCTACATCGCATAGCGAATTCGCCGGAGAGAAAGCCTTCCTCGAAAATCTCCGAGAAGGCAGGAACGAAGCAGGAAATAGCGCAACCTCCAGCGCTCTAGGCGAAGACTACCTCCTGCAAGCCAGGAGCAGAGAATTCGTTTACCCAGAGGAACCCGTTGTCCACCTCCTGCAATGTTCTCTTCATCGAGGGGAGAGTGGAATCGTCCCCCATCTCCGACGACGAACCGATCGTGCCTAGGGAAGAACCTCCTCAGCGAGAAGCTCGCCGATGGAGGAACCGACGCCGTAACGCCCGGCGACATCATGAAGCCGGAGAACGAGATCTGGCACAACCTGTATCACAAGACGAGATCTCGGAGGTGGGAGAAACTCCAGATGAACGAGTCTTCAGGGAAAGGAGAAACTCCCGCCGACGTGATCATCAACAAGCTCAAGAGCAAGCCGAGCAGGAGGCAAGACAGCGTCGAGAGAACCCTCTCTTCGGACGAAACCTGAACCTCGACTTCGCCCGAGCCATGAACACACCGAGCGAGGTCAGTGGAGTGCTGGCCTGGATAGCCGATGGCCTCCCCCGGACTCCAGACGCCGAGGGCTATCGGCGCCTGCTCACTCGGGCAGCTAATCATCTTCTGCCTCTCGCTCATCCTCCGAGCGATCTACAACACACCATCAATAGTCGACGGGACGCACATAGCTCCATCAATGCTTCGCGGGAACGACGACACGAGAACGAGATCTGACGCTGAGAGGAGTATGGTCGGGATCACGACATCCCTGCACGAAGTCAGGCCATCAGGGTTGAGTCGGCAACGGCTTCAACTAGCGGCACGACCCGGGGACGATCGAGGCAGCACGTCGATAACTCCCCTCCCTGGGACCGACACCATAATCGTCAACAAGAGGACACATGTGGAGTATCAACGCTCATTCCGCGTCTCAGGGCCATTCAGTGGCCCCCTAACTTCAAAGTCTCCAACATCGACAAGTACGAGCCTAAGCAGGACCTGGGAGGTTGGCTGGCTATCTATACCACCGCTGCACGGGCCACTGGGGCAACTGAAGATGTGATGACTGCGTACTTGCCCATCGTCCTCGGGCAAGATGCGCTGCAATGGCTACGACACCTACCCCGACACTGCATCGACGATTGGAGCGACTTCAGTCGGTGTTTTATCGCCAACTTCCAATCTCTCTCCGACAAGCCGGCACAGCCATGGGACCTCAAATCCATTAGGTGCCGAGAGGATGAGACTCTTCGGTCGTACCTCAAAAGATTTCAGACCATGAGAAATCATATTCCTGAAGTTGCAGAAGCTGCAGTGATCGAGGACTTCTACCGAGGATCTAATGACTCGGCCTTCGTCCGAGCCATACTACAAAAAGCGCCAACCACCTCCAAACAGTTGTTCAGGGAGGCGGACCTCTACATCATCGCCGATGAACGTGCCTAGGACCATGGCGCGACACAAACCAGCAAACCGACAAGCGCTAGAAGAAGAGGCCTCACGAAGAAGTTCATGTCGCTGGACCACCCGTTTCACGTGCCCGAGGGGCACCCCGCGGAGGCGAGCGAACATTGGACGACATCCTCGACGCCCAGTGCCCATACCACAAGGACATGTGTCATACTCTTCGGAACTGCAGAGATTTCAAGCACTCCATCAGGAATGGCCAACCCTTCCAACCTCTACCACCTCCCCCTCCACGAGGAGGACCCGGAGAACCTCGACAACCTCAGCAACAGGAAGGGAGAGGAGGCAGACCGTTCCCATGTGTCGATGGAGAGGTCAACATCATCTTCGGTGGACACGGGTCACAAGAAAACAAGAGGCAGCAGAAGCTCAACGATCGCCAGATACTGGTGGCGACCACCAGTGCTCCCGCCCCGTATTGATGGTCCAAGCACCCGATCACCTTCACTCGGGTGGATCAATGGCTCAACTTTGATCATCCGGGCAAGTACTCACTCCTCGTCGATCCAGTGATCTGAGAGAGCAGGGTAAAAAAGGTGTTAGTGGACGGGGGAAGCAGCATCAACCTCACCTTCCCCCGGACACTCTTAGGCTTGGGAGTCGCACTCAAAGAGCTCCACAAGTCAGACACTCCTTTCTTTGGCATTGTGCCGACTGAAGGAGAATACCCACTCGGACACATCTACATACCGGTCACCTTCGGAACTCCGGAAAACTACAGAACCGAGTTCCTGAGGCTCGAGGTAGCAAGCTTCGACTGCGGATACAACGCCATTATCAGCAGGCCGGGATTGGCGAAATTCATGGCCATTCCGCACAATTCATACATGATATTAAAGATGCCAGGACCACAAGGAATCATCATCGTGCATGCTGACTTCCAAGGTGCCGCAGAATGCTTCTGAGTGGCCATTCAGGTGGCCCTCACCACCAAACCACCGACGACTTCCTCCGCACAGGCGAACTCAAAGCCTGAGGAAGACCTCGCGATACCTGCGAATGAAGCTCAAGTTGTGACCTCTACGCGACCGACTGAGGAAACGAAGAGAATCAACCTCGGGTTCGCAGATGAACGCAAGACTGCCATCATCAGCTCTAGCCTGGATGATAAATAGGAAGACGCACTCGTCCAGTTTCTACAAGATAACCGAGACGTATTCGCATGGCAGCCTGCGGATATGCCGGGAGTCCCAAGAGAACTGGCCGAGCACAAACTGAAGGTCTATCCCCAAGCGAGGTCGATCCGACAAAAATTACGTCGTTTCACGCCCGACAAGAGAGAAGCTATTCATGCCGAACTAGCTCGATTAGTCGCGGCAAGATTCATTAGAGAAGCACTGCATCCTGAGTTGTTAGCCAATCCTGTTCTTGTACTCAAAAAGAATAAAGTGGATTGGCGCATGTGCGTCGACTATACGGATCTCAACAAACACTGTCCGAAGGATCCCTTCAAACTTCCTAGAATAGATCAGGTGGCAGATTTGACCACCGGATGCTCTATGTTGTCATTCCTGGATTGCTACTCTGGATACCATCAAATCAGGCTAGCAAAAGAAGATGAGGAAAAAATTGCATTCATTACCCCGTTTGGAGCTTTCTGCTATACCTCCATGTCGTTTGGCCTTAAGAACGCTAGAGCGACTTACCAGAGAGCTATTCAAACATGCTTAGCGGATCACTAGGGCAAGCGGGTAGAAGCTTATGTCGATGATGTGGTGATTAAAACAGAAAGCTCGGAAAACTTCATTGAGGATCTGCAGCTGGTCTTCAACAGCATGAGGCGGTACCGATGGAAGCTCAATCCGGAAAAATGTGCCTTTGGAGTACCAGCCGGGAAGTTGCTCGGGTTCATTGTCAGCCACCGAGGAATTGAAGCTAACCCGGAAAAAATTGAAGCTATCATGAGGATGGAAGTGCCACGATCACAAAAGAAAGTGCAGAGGCTTACTGGGTGCATGGCAGCTTTGAGCAGGTCATATCAAGGTAAGGAGAAAAAGGCCTACCATTCTACAAATTGCTCAAGAAGGTGGACAAGTTCCAGTGGACCTGAGAGGCTCAGGAAGCTCTTGATGCACTGAAGAAGTTCTTGACCACACCGCCAGTGCTAAAGCCGCCACGCCGATCCATGCCAGACCAGCCGGCAGAAGATCTGATGTTGTACATCTCCTGCACGACTCATGTGGTGAGCACTGCGTTAGTAGTCGAGCGGGCAGAGGAAGGACACGCATATCAAGTACAGCATCCCGTCTATTTCATCAGTGAAGTTCTAGGACCCTCTAAAAAGAAGTATCCTCAAGTTCAAAAATTATTGTACGCAGTACTTCTAACTGCTCGCAAGCTCCGTCACTACTTTGACGACCACAAAGTCATAGTAGTCACCGGATTTCCAATAGGGGATATCCTCCACAACAAAGAAGCCATTGGAAGAATAGCCAAGTGGGCCTGTGAGCTGGGAGCTCACGACATTTTGGCCTCGGACTGCGATAAAGACTCAAGCGCTAGTTGACTTCGTATCAGAGTGGACCAAGCAACAAGAACCAGATAACCTGGAGGCTGCAGAAGTGTGGCGGATGTATTTCGATGGCTCGCTAAAACTACAGGGAGCAGGCGCAGGGATCCTCTTCATTGCCCCTGGAGGTGAACAGCTCAAATATGCTCTTCAGTTGTTATTTTCAGCATCTAACAACGCAGCAGAATATGAAGCTCTGATCCACGGATTGAACATTGCCATATCACTGGGCATTAAGAGGTTGATGGTATACGGAGGTTCACTGGTGGTCATAAGTCAGATAAATAAAGAATGGGATTGCTCGAATGATTCTATGGGCAAGTACTGTACAGCCGTCCGAAAACTGGAAGACAAATTTGAAGGGCTGGAATTTCATCTTGTGGAAAGGGATCGCAATGCAGCAGCAGACACATTGTCAAAACTAGGATCCAGTCGAACTCAGGTCCCACCTGGAGTTTTCGTCCAGGAGGTGCCACGCCTGAGCATTTCCTCAAATCAGTCAGAAGAGTGCAATGCTTTGAGCCAGCCAGAGTCAGACTCTAATGACTGGAGGAAGCCTATCCTCAGGTATATAAAGAACGAAGACGAACCGGATGATAAAGCCACAGCAGAATGCATCGCAAGGCAGTCAGCCCACTACACCCTCATAGGGGACGCACTGCACAGAAGGGGCACAACAGGAGTCCTCATGAAGTGCATTCCTTCGGTTACTGGGAAGCAACTGCTAGATGAGATTCACGCCGGACAGTGCGGGATACACGCAGCATCCAGAACTCTGGTTGGGAAGGTCTTCAGGTCTGGTTTTTATTGGCCAACGACAAAGAGTGATGCAGCCGAGTTAGTCTAGAGATGTGAAGCTTGCCAATTCTTATCAAAGCAGCAGCATTTACCAGCATAGCAACTGCAAACCATACCCGTAACATGGCCATTTGCGTGCTGGGGACTAGACATGATTGGACCCTTCAAGAAAGCTCAGGGAGGCTACACTCACGTGTTGGTCGCCATTGACAAATTCACCAAATGGATAGAATACAAACCCATTGCTTCTCTAACTTCAGCCAAGGCAGTGGAATTCATACAAGATATAATATTCAGGTTTGGGATACTGAATAGCATCATAACCGACCTGGGATCCAACTTCACTAGCTCTGAATTCTTTGATTTTTGTGAATAACGGAGCATTCAGATCAAATATGCGTCAATAGCACATCCAAGAGCCAACGGTCAGGTGGAAAGGGCTAATGGAATGATACTGGAAGCACTCAGGAAGAAAGTCTTCGACAAGAATGAAAAGTTCGCAGGGAAGTGGATCAGAGAATTTGAGAGCACCTAGAGGG
The DNA here is from genome assembly GCA_029449295.1 of Zea luxurians. NCBI lineage: Eukaryota > Viridiplantae > Streptophyta > Magnoliopsida > Poales > Poaceae > Zea > Zea luxurians. The sequence goes on from JAOPSE010000034.1 coordinate 5,022,494, forward strand.
GGGTGAATAGGTGATCCTATAAAAATCAACACTAAATAGCCACAAAACATGGTTAAGTGTTAGTACGGCTAAGTAACGAGCTCTTGCGAACACACAAGTAATCACAGAAAAGCAATCACAAGAGACACGGTGTTTTATCCCGTGGTTCGGCCAAGTATAACACTTGCCTACCTCCACGTTGTGGCGTCCCAATGGACGAGGGTTGCACTCAACCCCTTTCAAGTGATCCTAAGATCAACTTGAATACCACGGTATTCTTCCTTATAGTTTTCTTCCCGTTTGCGAGGAATCTCCACAAGTTGGAGCCTCTCGCCCTTACAAGATTGTTCACAAAGAAGCATGGAAGTAAGGTTGAGAAGAGCAACGCACACTAGAATTAAATCCACACAGCAACCACGCACACAAGTGAGAAGATGAGCACACAAAACAGCGGGAAGTTTACAACTCGAAAAGTGCTCCAATCTCAAGAACGATGAACGATTACGTGAAAGTGAGGACTAGAAGTCTTGGAATGCTTAGAGTGTGCTTGGGTGACTCCTCCATGCGCCTAGGGGTCCCTTTTATAGCCCCAAGGCAGCTAGGAGCTGTTGGAGAGAATCTTGGAAGGCTAATCTTGCCTTCTGTCGGGTGGCGCACCGGACAGTCCGGTGCGCCACCAGACAGTTACTGTAGCTGTCGGTGCGTGATCTCCTTCCTTTTCTGGCGCATCCGACCGTTGCAGATTCGTGGCAGTTGGCACACCGGACACTGTCTGGTGCACACCGAACAGTCCGGTGCCCCCTGTCGACCGTTGGCGTGGGCCATGCGTCGCCCGTGGATTGCGCGGCCGACCGTTGCGCAGTCGACCGTTGGCTCACCGGACAGTCTGGTGCACCACCGGACATTCCAGTGAATTTTAGCCGTATGCCATTGAACTTTTCCTGAGAGCGACGACTTCACCGCGGACGACTCACCGGACAGTCCGGTGAACCACCGGACAGTCCGGTGAATTATAGCCGTACGCCGCCGTCGAGTCCCGAGAGCGGCCGGTTCACCTTGGACTCGTCTGGCGCACCGGACACTGTCCGGTGCACGACCGGACAGTCTGGTGCACCCAGACCGAGCAGCAGTTGGCTATACACTGCCAACTCTTTTTCAATCTATTTTCTCCTGTTTCTAGCACTTAGACACAATACATTAGTACCCAAATCAATGCACTAAGTCTAGAAACGTACCTTGTTACATGATTTGCACTTCTTCAATCTTTGGCATAAATTAACACTTAGAGAATATGTGTTGGGCACTTAATCACCAAAACACTTTAGAAATGGCCCAAGGGCACATTTCCCTTTCAATCTCCCCCTTTTTGGTGATTTATGCCAACACATCCAAAAGCAACCAAAAGAAGTGCAATATCAATGCAAAAGAGAACCAAATTGTTTTTGACTCTAATTTGGCATATTTGGATCATACGTTGCCACCACTTGGTTTGTTTTTGCGAATCAAATTCATTTTCCTATCTCTACAACAAACTCACTTGTTTGGGCACAAAGAGAGATAATCCAAGAGTAAAATTGATTAAGAGCCAAAAACTCCCCCTTTTTCCCATATTCATAAATTCTCCCCACAAGAGACCAAATTTTGCAATAACAGTGTTTTGGACAAATAACTCTACTTTTTTCGAAATTTTACAAGTGGTAGCTGATCCATTTGTTTTGGCCTTAATTTCTCCCCCTTTGGCATTCAACACCAAAATGGGATCATTCTTGGCCCTTTAACCCCATTGCCTCACCAAAATTGTCAATTAAGAGCAAAAAGGCAATAAGAGCATAGATATGAACTTGGAGTTAATACCGGAGTGCAGTGGAAGTCTTTGCATGGTCCAAGTTCACCTTTCCCTTTCAATTCACTTTTGAGACTAAATCAAGTAAACTCAACACATAGGTTAGTCTCAAAGGGTCAAGTTGTAGCATGCCTCCCCCTAAATAAGTGCATCACTTGCAAATGGACTTGTGAGGTCTGGGGATCATGGGTACAACTTGAGCACCACAAATGAACAAAAATTAGATTGAAATGCATAAATTAACATGATCAAAGGCATAAAACACATGAATGTTATAGATCTGTCGGGGACCATAATTAGGGGTACCCTCAAGACTCCTAAATCTCAGCTGGTAACCCCCATCAGCACAAAGCTGCAAAGGCCTGATGGGTGCGATTAAGTCAAGGATCGGTCCATTCAAGGGACACGATCACGCCTCGCCCGAGCCCTGCCTCGGGCAAGGGCAGCCGACCCCGAAGGATCTACGTCTCGCCCGAGGACCCCCTCCAGCAACGGACACACCTTCGGCTCGCCTGAGGCCCAGTCTTCACCAAGAAGCAACCTTGGCCAAATCGCCATGCCAACTGACCAAATCGCAGGGGCATTTAATGCAAAGGTGGCCTGACACCTTTATCCTGACGCACGCCCTCCAGTCGACAGAGCCGAAGTGACCGCAGTCACTTCGCCGCTCCACTGACCGGTCTGACAAGAGGACAGCGTCGCATGCGCCGCTCCGACTGCTGAGCCACTCGACAGAGTGAGGCTGACAGCAGCCAAGTCCGGCCTTAGGCGCCATGGGAAACTCCGCTCCGCCCGACCCCAGGGCTCGGACTCGGGCTCAGCCCCGGAAGATGACGAACTCCGCTTCGCCCGACCCCAGGGCTCGGACTCGGGCTCAGCCCCGGAAGACGACGAACTCCGCTTCGCCCGACCCCAGGGCTCGGACTCGGGCTCAGCCCCGGAAGACGACGAACTCCGCTTCGCCCGACCCCAGGGCTCGGACTTGGGCTCAGCCCCGGAAGACGACGAACTCCGCTTCGCCCGACCCCAGGGCTCGGACTCGGGCTCAGCCCCGGAGGACGACGAACTCCGCTTCGCCCGACCCTAGGGCTCGGACTCAGCCCTGGCCTCAGCCGGCGGTCTCCGCCTTGTCCGACCCAGGGGCTCGGACTCGACCTCGACCTTGGAAGACAGACTCGACCTCGACCTCGGAGGAGCCTCCACCTCGCCCAACCTAGGGCACGGACCGACCACGTCGACAGGAGGCGCCATCATTACCCTACCCCGAGCTGACTCAGGCTACGGGGAACAAGACCGGCGTCCCATCCGGCTCGCTCCACTATACGAGTAATGATGGCGCCCCGCATGCCCTGTGACGACGGTGGCTCTCAGCCCCCTTACGGAAGCAAGAGGACGTCAGCAAGGACTCGACAGCCCCGACAGCTGTCCTTCCGCCAGGCTCCAACGCTCCTCCGACGGCCACGACACCACACGAACTGGGTGCCAAAACCTCTCCGGCTGCCACGATGGCATGTACTTAGGGCGCTAGCTCTCCCCTGCTAGACACGTTAGCACACTGCTACACCCTCCATTGTACACCTGGATCCTCTCCTTACACCTATAAAAGGGAGGTCCAGGGCCCTCTTACAGAGGATTGGCCGCGCGGGGAAGGACGGGATGGCGCTCGCGCAAGGCCGCTCGCTCCCTCCCATGTGGACACTTGTAACCCCCTACTGCAAGCGCACCCAACCTGGGCGCGGGGCTAACACGAAGGCCGCGGGTTCCACCTCCCACGCATGTCTCCCTCCGGCTGCTTTTCCCCCTTCTCGTTCCGCCTCGCGCCGACCCATCTGGGCTGGGGCACGCGGCGACAATTTACTCGTCGGTCCAGGGACCCCCCGGGTTTCGAAACGCCGACAGTTGGCGTGCCAGGTAGGGGCCTGCTGCGTGTTGAAGAACAGCTTCCCGTCAAGCTCCAGATGGGCAGTCTCCAGCAACCTCTCCAGCCCGGGACGGTGCTCCGTTTCGGGAGTCTTGAGTTCATGTCCCTCGACGGCAGCTACGACATGATAATCCTTCCCCCGCCATGTGACAGCGACAATGGCGGTTGACAACCCGCCCGCCGGCGGGGAAATCGACGACGCCTTCCCCACGTGGTGGAAGGACAACATTCGGGCTTGTCCCGTCCCCTCCCCCGCCGACGGAGGAGGAGGCGGGGCAACCAAGGCCAAGCAAGAGGCGGCACCTCGTTGGCTGTCGAGCGAGTCGACGGCGCCGGCGCCCCAACGGAGAGCGCGTCGGGCATCAGCCTCGCGTCTGAGACGAAGACGAGCGCCGTCTCCCCGCAACACACCAACCTCAAGCAAACGGACGACGCCAGCACGCTCGCGAAGGACTTGCTAGGCGTCACCCTCATACCTGAGACGACGGTGCAGTCAATCCCTGACGTGACTTTGTCACCGCCCGTCGACCAAAAGGTACCGACCGATTCCCATCTCGCGCCTTTTGGATTCGGCCTCGACCCGCCAAGCAACTCCGCTTCGGTGGACATTCTCATAGAGGCGAGTCCAAACCCTCTGGGGTATCGTGTGCGGTCACCCTGGGACCGGCTGATGGCCATCTCGACCTACGGGCCCTCGGGGTCCGAGGAAGATGGCGAGCCCGACCTCTGTTGGGATTTCTCCGGACTAGGTAACCCCAATGCCATGCGGGACTTCATGACCGCATGCGACTACTGCCTTTCCGACTGTTCCGACGGTAGCCGCAGCCTCGGCGACGAGGACTGCGGTCCAAGTCGCGAATGTTTCCACGTCGATCTAGGGGGTCCCGGCGAAGGCAACCATCTTGGTATACCGGAGAACGGTGATCCCCCTAGGCCCGTGCCTCGCGTTGACATCCTTCGGGAGCTAGCTGTGGTCCCCGTCTCGGCGGGGGGTCATGACCCACAGCTCGAGCAAATCCGCGAGATGCAGGCCAGGCTCGACGAGGGAGCAGGAACGCTTGAGCTGATCCGCCGGTACATCGGGCAGGAATGGGCGGGCCAACCTCCGGCCAGAGAAGCACGTCACCTCCCCCAGGGCATCCAGCACCGCATCACCGACGACGTCAGGGTAAGGCCGCCACCGGTTTCCAGTGGAGTCGGCCAGAACCTGGCTGCAGCGGCAATGCTTCTCCGCGCGATGTCGGAGCCATCAACCACCGGGGGGCGGCGTATCCAGGGAGAGCTCAGGAATCTCCTGGAGGACGCCACGGTCCGACGGGCCGAAAGCTCCGCCTCCCGAAGGCAGGGGTACCCATCAGAACATCGCGCCGCGACTTCCCGATTCATGCGGGAAGCCTCGGTCCACACCGGGCGCACACGCAACACAGCGCCTGCAGCCCCGGGTCGCCTCGGCAACGAGCACCATCACCACAGCCGTCAGGCCCACCTCGACGAGAGGGTGCGCCGAGGCTACCACCCCAAGCGTGGGGGACGCTACGACAGCGGGGAGGATCGGAGTCCTTCGCCCGAACCACCCAGTCCGCAGGCTTTCAGCCGCGCCATACGACGGGCGCCGTTCCTGACCCGGTTCTGAACCCCGACTACTATCACAAAGTACTCGGTGGAGACGAGACCGGAACTGTGGCTCGCGGACTATCGACTGGCCTGCCAACTGGGTGGAACGGACGATGATAATCTCATCATCCGCAACCTCCCCCTGTTCCTCTCCGACACCGCTCGAGCCTTGTAATACTCAAATTGTAAGAAAGTGTAAAAGGAGAAAGAGTTTTCCCTTACGTATGTGTGTTGTCCATATTTATCATTTCATGAGAACATCATATGAAAACAAATAAACATAAAATATATGCCACTAAATTATGCATCATGCTGGACTTTATTTGGTGTGCATTTTGTGACAAAAAAATAAAATAACATGGAGATATAATAATGAGAAGAGAATTGGATTTAATCCCAAAAGTGCAAATTGGGGAAATTGGAAATAATAAATGTCGGCGTTCCGAGACCGGGGGGTCCCTGAGCCGACGAGTGAATGTCGCCGCGTGCCCCAGCCCAGATGGGTCGAGCGCGAGGGCGAGCGCGAAGGGGGGAGAGCGAGGCGGCAAGAGACCGGCGTGAGAGAGGTGGGAATCCCACGGCCTTCGTGTTCGTCCCGCGCCCAGGTCGGGTGCGCTTGCAGTAGGGGGTTACAAGCGTCCACGCGGGAGAGGGAGCGAGCGGCTTCGAGCGAGCGCGTATCTCGTCCTCGTCCCCGCGCGGCCAACCTTCTCTAAGAGGGCCCTGGTCCTTCCTTTTATAGGCGTAAGGAGAGCATCCAGGTGTACAATGGGGGGTATAGCAGAGTGCTACGTGTCTAGCGAAGGAGAGCTAGCGCCCTAAGTACATGCCGTTGTGGCAGCCGGAGAGATCTTGGCACCCAGCTGGTGTGATGTCGTGGCCGTCGGAGGAGCGATGGAGCCTGGCGGAGGGACAGCTGTCGGAGCGGTTGAGTCCTTGCTGACGTCCTCTTGCTTCCGTAAGGGGCTGAGAGCCGCCGTTGTCACAGAGTATGCGGGGCGCCATCATTGCCTATCTGGCGGAGCGAGCTAGATGGGACGCCGGTCTTGTTCCCTGCGGCCCGAGTCAGCTCGGGGTAGGGTGATGATGGCGCCTCCTGTTGACGTGGCTGGTCTGCGCCCTAGGTTGGGCGATGTGGAAGCTCCTCCGAAGCCGAGGTCGAGTCTGTCTTCCGTGGCCGAGGTCGGGTCCGAGCCCCAGGTTCGGGCGAGGCGGAGATTGCCGGCTGGTGCCGGGGCGGAGTCCGAGCCCTGGGGTCGGGCGAAGCGGAGTTCATCGTCTTCTGGGGCCGAGCCCAAGTCCGAGCCCTGGGTCAGGCGAGGCGGAGATTGTCGTCTGAGGCCAGGGCGTAGTCCGAGCCCTGGGGTCGGGCGAAGCGGGGTTCGTCGTCTTCCGGGATTTAGCCCGTGTCCGAGCCCTAGGTCGGGCGGAGCGGAGTTCGCCGTCTTCCTGGACTTAGCCCGTGTCCGAGCCCTGGGTCGGGTGGAGCGGAGTTCGCCGTCTTCCGGGTCTTAGCCCGTGTCCGAGCCCTGGGTCGGGCGGAGCGGAGTTCGCCGTCTTCTGGGTCTTAGCCCGTGTCCGAGCCCTGGGTCGGGCGGAGCGGAGTTCGCCGTCTTCCGGGACTTAGCCCGTGTCCGAGCCCTGGGTCGGGTGGAGCGGAGTTTCCTATGGAGCCTTCGACCGGGCCTGACTGCCTGTCAGTCTCACTCTGTCAAGTGGCACCGCTGTCGGAGTGGCGCAGGCGGCGCTGTCCTTCTGTCAGGCCGGTCAGTGGAGCGGCGAAGTGACGGCGGTCACTTTGGCTCTGCCGGCTGGGGGGCGCGCGTCAGGATAAAGGTGTCAGGCCACCTTTGCATTAAATGCTCCTGCGGTTTGGTCGGTCGGTGCGGCGATTTGGTCAGGGTTGCTTCTTGGCGAAGACAGGGCCTCGGGCAAGCCGGAAATATGTTCGCCGCTGGAGGGGGGCCTCGGGCGAGATGGAAATCCTTCGGGGTCGGCTGCCCTTGTCCGAGGCTAGGCTCGGGCGAGGCGTGATCGAGTCCCTCGAATGGACTGATCCCTGACTTAATCGCACCCATCAGGCCTTTGTAGCTTTATGCTGATGGTGGTTACCAGCTGAGAATTAGGAGCCTTGAGGGTACCCCTAATTATGGTCCCCGACAGTAGCCCCCGAGCCTCGAAGGGAGTGTTAGCACTCGCTTGGAGGCTTTCGTCGCACTTTTTTGCAAGGGGACCAGCCTTTCTCGGTTGTGTTTTGTTCCGGTGGGTGCGCGCGAGCGCACCCGCCGGGTGTAGCCCCCGAGGCCTCAAAGGAGTGGTTTCACTCCTTCGAGGTCTTAATGCCTCGCGTAACGCTTCGGCTGGACTGGTCGTTTCCTCATGCGAGCTGGCCGTAGCCCGGGTGTACGGTCGGGTCCCAAGTTCTCGGGCTGGTATGTTGACGCTGTCAACGGTTCGGCCGGAGCCAGGTTTGCGAGAGCAGCCCCCGAGCCTCTGCACAGGGCGAGAGGGCGATCAGGGACAGACTCGGCTTTTTTACATACGCCCCTGCGTCGCCTTTCCGCAAGGAGGAGGGGGGGAAAGCGCCATGTTGCCCTCGATGGGCGCCGAACATGGTGTCTCCGGTGAGCTGCAAGCGGGTGATCCGAGTGGACGTCCGTGCCCCGTTCGTTAGGGGTCGGCTAGGGGCCCAGAGGCACGCCCAAAAGTACCTGCAGGTGATCTACCGGACCCGGTCCCCTGGTGACGGGGTCCGAGGGCTCGATGCCTCCCTCTGATGGGATTCCGTTACAAGATCGTTCCCGCCGGTCTCGGAAATGTCCTAGGGTACCTCGGGAGCGCAGCCCGAGCCTTGGTTATGTATCGAACGTACCCATGGTCATCCCTCGCTCGGCGTCTGAAGCGGCTATGAACCCTTCGGGGGCCAGCCTTCGAACCCCTGATCAGTAGTGGGCGCGGAGCCCGAGTGGCCTGAGGCGGTCGTTGAACCCTTCTGAGGGGCCGGCCTTCGAACCTCTGACCAGTAGTGGGTGTAGGGCCCACGTGATCTAAGGCGGCTGTCGAACCCTTCCGAGGGGCCAGACTTCGAACCTCTGATCAGTAGGGAGGCCGCGGAGTTAATGCGACGGGGCGAGTTAATGCGACGGGGCGAGTGGTTGGAGGAGCGACCGTTGCGCGTGCGCGAGCCATTCGAGGGACGGAGCACGGGCGCGCTGTCTTCACGCCGTGCGAGAGGGCTCTCTCGCTGCCCCCAGACGGGACGTGAGCTTGGCTGACGACGTGGCCGCTGCTCCTGCCCGCCTGCCACCGCCATTACTGCCGGCCCATTTTTGGCCGCATTGACCGTCTCGCCAGGCTGGCGCTGCTGGGTCACGCGCTGGGTCGCCTCGAGTCGTGGTATTGGTTCCGCAGTCGAGGAGGCGCAGTAGTGGCGCAAGTGGCGGTGCAGTTGCATGCACGAAGCATTCGGCGCGCCGGTCGCATGACGCGTGGGCCTGGGCCTCCATGCCGGGCGTGTTGGGAGTCGGAGAAGTGCGCCCACTTGGCGCGGTTGCATGCCGCCTGCATGGCTGCCCACCCTTTCGCCCGCTGGTCTGGGCAAAAGTGGAGGGTCGCTCGTAACCGCTGGGCGGTTGTACGCACCGCGCGCGGCGGTTTGGCTTCTTCTGCTCTGAGCCGGTTTGCTTGGCGCGTGGGACCCAGCCCCCGCGCCGCAGGGGAGGACCTTGGAGTGTGTTGGAGAAGACTCGGCCCATGACGGCTGGGGACGCAAGTAGGGAGAGCTGCCTTTAAAAGGAGGGTGACCCCCTTGGGAGGCGACCATGTCTTCGCGCTCCCTTATGCATCGTGTCTTTCCACCTTCCAAGCCCTCGGATGGGGGATATCCGCCGTCTTTCCGCCTTGTCGTTGGAGGAACACAACTCTGCGGGAGTTGGTACCTTTCAGCCATCGTTCGGCTTCAAGGATTTTCATCATGCAGCCCGGCTGCACCCCTCCGCCGGCGGTCACCCAAGATGGTGACCTCCAGTTTGATGGTGGGGGAAAGCGAGCCGGGCTGCGGCCTCAGCCCCTCCCTCAGCCTCAAGGATTTTCATCACCAGGGCTGGGGAGGGGAGTGAGCCGAGTTGGGGTCGGCCCCTGCGTGGGCGGTGGCCCACTCCTTCCCTCAGTGATCGGAGGGAAAGGGCGGTCGTCGTCCGTGGCGCCGGCAGCTGCAGCGTGCCTGGCTCTCGGACGCAAGTGACTTCGGAGCCGCTCCCGGCGCCGGCGTCTGCCACGGCAGCTGGAAGAGGTTCTTGCACCGACAAGATAGCCAGGGCCGCCCACGGACCGACCTCCAACTCTACGGCCTTCTGCCCATCCTTGCCTCTCGAGTTTGGGCATAGGCGGGGGCCTCTTGGCAGCAGCATCCGCCCTGAGGTCAGCGCTGCCGCTGTTTGGCCCCCCGGAGCAGAAGTCGTCGTCGTCGCCGCTGCTGGAGTGGGCGACGGCGCGCCGTTCGTCGGTCTTCTGTTGCTCCGCAGGCCCCCCCCCATTGAGTGGGGTTGTTCGTACCTGCGGAGGTGGAACCGGAGTTCCGTTTGTAAAGGCACTTCGAATGCCAGTGTTCATTGTGGCTGTCGAGGCCTGAACACGTATGTAATTTTGGCACGAAGCCGTGTTTTTTCCTCCTTTTCGAGCACTAAGACTCGCCTGTTGGTTGTCCGAACCGCTTCACCAAGCGTGAGTCGCCCCGTGTAAAGGTGACGAGTGAGGTATCCATATCCCGGAGGCGTAGGAGTCCCTCGGCTCGGTTAGCCTTGTTGTCCGAGGCTTCCCTTGCTTAGTTAGAGGAACCCCTCGGCCGCTCTTCGATGAGTCGAGGCCAGGGGTAGTGGTGTCAGCGCGAACAAAGGCAGAGTTGGCTCGAAAAGAAAACCAGGTCGGCTGGAGCCTGGCCGGGTCGTCCGTCAGCGGGACCGGCGCCAGAGTTGACCAGCCGAGCCGCCTGCTCGGGCCGGATTCCCGGAGAAGACCCTGGCGGCGAAGGCCCGGGCGTGGCGATGACGTCGTCCTTCAGAGTGGAGATCCTTGGACCATGTCACCGTCTGAGGCTAGGTCGGACCTCGCCGAAGGTGTCGTCGATGCCGAGGGTGCTGCTGCTCCCTTCAGCCGTCAAGATCCGAGCCTGCAGGATCGGATTGTCTTGTAGCGTGTGTTTCCTGCGGCCGCCGAGGCCTAAACACACCCTCGCCGTGTTGTAAAGCTGCGTCTCTTTTCCTCTTGTTTCGAGTATCTGGACTTTTTCGGTAACAGAAATGTTCGTGCGAGCGAGAGTTGCTTCTCGCGGAAGGTGATGAGTGAGGTATCCGTATCCCGGAGGCGTAGGAGTCCCTCGGCTCGATCGGCCTTGCCGCTTACGCGCACTCTTACCCGTCCATGGGGCTCTGTCACCGACGCAGTCGAGAAGGCTCGAAGGATCGCTTCGGCAGAAGAGCTTTCAAACGTGAAGACTTGTTCGGTCCGCAGAATCACTTATCCGAACGTGAGTTACTTATCGTAGAAGGTGATGAGTGAGGTATCCGTATCCCGGAGGCGTAGGAGTCCCTCGGCTCGGTCAGCCTTGGCTGCTTACGTGTACTCCATCGTTTTCAGGATCCACTTTCGAAGTAGCCAAAAAGCGCGAAAGACATTCTGGCAGAAAAGATCTTTTTTCGAGGAAAATTTCGACGTAGAGGGGGTTCCCCCCCTTTTAGCCCCCGAGGGAGGGTCGGGCTTTGCCGAGGCGAGGCTGACCCTTCCTTGATGACTAAACTTTGCGTGGGTGCGAGGTATATGATCAACTTGAAAACATCTTAAGGGTAGAAGCGACGTAGCTGTTGGATGTTCCAGGCGTTGTCGTAGACCTCGCCTTGACTGTTGGCCAGCTTGTACGTTCTGGGCTTCAGAACTTTGGCGATGACGAATGGCCCCTCCCAGGGGGGCGCGAGCTTGTGCCGCCCACGGGCGTCTTGTCGTAGCCGAAGCACCAGGTCGCCCACCTGGAGGTCTCGGGACCGGACCCCTCGGGCGTGGTAGCGTCGCAGGGACTGCTGGTACCGCGCCGAGTGTAGCAAGGCCTTGTCCCGAGCCTCCTCCAGCTGGTCCAGCGAGTCTTCTCGGCTAACTTGGTTGCTTTGGTCGGTGTAGGCCCTCGTCCTCGGGGAACCGTATTCTAAGTCTGTGGGCAAGATGGCTTCGGCCCCATAGACTAGAAAGAACGGCGTGAAGCCCGTGGCTCGGCTCGGCGTTGTCCTCAGACTCCAGACCACCGAGGGGAGTTCCTTCATCCACCGCTTGCCGAACTTGTTGAGGTCGTTGTAGATCCAAGGCTTGAGCCCTCGTAGAATCATGCCGTTGGCACGCTTCACCTGCCCATTCGTCATGGGATGAGCCACGGCGGCCCAGTCCACCCGGATGTGGTGATCCTCGCAGAAGTCCAGGAACTTTCTGCCAGTGAACTGGGTGCCGTTGTCGGTGATGATGGAGTTCGGGACCCCGAAGCGATGGATGATGTTGGTGAAGAACGCCACCGCCTGCTCGGACCTGATGCTGTTCAGGGGTCGGACCTCGATCCACTTGGAGAATTTGTCGATGGTGACCAGCAGGTGCGTGTAGCCCTCGGGTGCCTTCTGCAAGGGGTCGACGAGATCCAGACCCCACACAGCAAAAGGCAAGGTGATGGGTA